>CM060131.1:11161202-11761202 GCA_030522415.1 Channallabes apus | reverse complement strand
CTTTGTTTTTCGTGTGCATGCAGCATCATGACATCTTTTGGTTTTTTTTCTTCGGTGAGAAGAGGCCCGTGTTTTCCATGGCCAAACCTGATCTCAAGGGGATTCCAAACCTGATATCACTTCTCTGCGTTTCACTGGAGTTGGAGAGCCACTTGGTCTTCCTCTTAACCTGCATTTATTAGTGCACAAGCTACAGATGCCTTGAAATGAAGGAGATCCCTCTTTTCCAACCCAGACATTCTGCAAAGGTGCCAGGCATTCACACTAGTCACATCCAAGAATTGAAAGAACACTCTGAGGTACCACCGCTTGTTTTGCATGTATGAGGATACATTACAACACACTGATCCATGAGATTCACTCCTCCCATATGCTGGCCAGTGCATTCTTGATCGTGGGTACCTGACATACAGTATGACATGACCATATTTATTCCAAGGAGCTGTTTCAGTTTTCCTGTTGTCAGGGCCAGATTCTCTTTGACATTTTGGAAGGCATACAGGTTGGTATTGTGCACAATTTCATTCAACAGATCTTCAGGAAATAGATAGATAAAGAAATCTATTGGGTCTGTTCCACTAACATTTACCTTCCACTCCCCTAGAAAATGAGGCAAGTCACCCTCAAACTAGTTGTCACTGGTTTTCCAGACATTTCTGAACTTTTTCTGTCTCAGAGCTCTGTCTGGTATTACATCCTCATCTCCCTCATCATCTTCAGCTACCTCATCACCCACAGCTCGATCAGCATTCTCAGATCCACTGTCACTACTGCTAGCATTGACTAATCCTGATCCTTCCCCTTGTTTTTTTATATTTGTATTTCATTTATCAATGATCATCATCACTGCTACCGGCATCATCCTCACATAACTCAGATGGTATATGCTCAACTATCCTGTTCAGTGACATCACATTCTGTGACATCACGTTGAGTAACATCATACTGTGATGCTTTTTTTCCAGCCTCGCAGCCTATTCTACGCATGTACTGATCAAATGTTCCACACACACTTCACACTCACACACACACCTCAGAGACACAAATGCACTCAACATATTTGGGGTCTGAACTGACATCAGCCCTATATAGTGTGTGACATGTGCAAGTTGTATGGTGCACCTGGGCGGCGATGGTTTTTTTGTAGGTCTTAACACGCTCAAATAACCCTCAGATTGTGCAGTGCGCCCAGGTGGCAATGGCGCAGGGTGCTTGGGACCGTCATCGTTGCAACTATATTAGTATGAATTGCAGTTAAAATATAGCCAGTGATGCATGGCATCCAATTTAGTGGACATGAGATTAATCGCAAATTTATCCATACAGAAAATAAATATCTGGAAATTTTAACAATTTTATTAATTGTTAGATGTTACTTGATGCTAGCATTTTTTTTTACCTGCAGGGATGTCCTGCTATAGAAGAATTTACAAGATATTCCTAGCATGTTCCTGCATTTTTTAATTTGGTGGCCATCTTGAATTTGTCTTAGAAAAAAATGCACTTACCATGACTGGCCAATAGGTGGCAGTGTATGGGATGATGCACAAGCATCCACTAGTGATGGGAAGTTCGAATCATTTTAGTGACTTGGTTCTTTGAATCTCGTTCATCAAAATGAATGAATCTCTTTTTGAGTCATTTCGTTCATTTCGTTCTTTTGATCAGAGATAAATTACAACGTTGCGATTTCAAGAAAATCCCCCCAGTACATCTACATACACAAATTTTGGCTATAGTTCCAGTTATGAAAATATTACAATGTAACTAAGGACATATTATAATAAACAGAATGTGTAATGTGTTCATTACAGTTTCCTGTGTACTGCACTGCATAGCGTCTATGGGAGTCACGTGTTAAAAGAACGAACGACTCGAGACTTGAAAACGTATTGCTGAGAATCGTTCAATACTGTTTCCTGTATATAAGATACGGAGGTTTTGCGATGCTTTGCGCATGCGCGCCCAATAGAAAATGAACGAATCACTCTCTGAGAAGACTCGTCATCTGAGTCATGTTAAAGATTCGTTCAGAAAGAACGAATCGTTCATGAACGACCCATCACTAGCATCCATCACTATATATATATTTTGAATATCTGTCTACTGTAGTGACCACTATGCATGAAAGGGTTAATATACGCCACATGAACAAAATATATAATCTGAGAGCAGATCTAAAAAGTCGTGTGTAACTGCATAATAGGCGGACCTGACACAGACCCTCCCGCGCACAAGCGCGCGCGCACACATAAAACAGAAGATGTATACGCAACCAAATTTTCTTTGCAGGTAAAACACATTTATTTTAAGGTTCTTCCTATTTTTAATTACTGTGCATCATAGTTTCCTTTTCGTTTTAAGCAGAGAATTCCATAGTAGACTATTAAAGGCAACTTTTATATTATTTCGTTGAAAAACAGAAACAAAGTGGAAAGAAAAGCTCTTTCGAATTTCTTCGACTTATTATAGTTTATGATTATAATCTATCACAGCGGGCAGGATAATCACGCGATTTGTTATAAGGACTCTCACACTCAATGAGCAAAGGAAAGACACAATCTAACCCTAGTCCTATAAACACACACTCAGTCTGAAAAGATAGCCAAGAAAGTGAGTACTCACAGATACGGGGACGATTCCGAAAAGACCTGGGCATAACTCAATGACAGAGCGATGTGCGGCGCCATCTTGTTTACCTTTATGCTTTCAGGTTCGCGACCGTCTTACTTCCGGGTCCTAGTGTGCATGACAGTACTCCCCCGTCCAGGACCGACTCCGGACGGTCCAGGGGTGGAGGATACCCGGTGACGGTAGTCCCTAATGAGCCCGGAGTCGAGGATGAAGCGAGCAGGAACCCAGGACCGCTCCTCGGGGCCGTAGCCCTCCCAGTCGACCAGATACTGGGTGCCCCTGCCCCCGAGGGCGCGAGTCGAGGATCCGTCGCACGGTGTAGGCGGGACCGCCGTCAATGATTCGGGGAGGAGGAGCAGTGGGGGTGGGTGAGGTGGTGAATGGTTTCAGCTGTGAGGTATGGAAGACAGGATGGATCCGGAGCGCCGCAGGCAGCTGGAGCCGGTAGGTGACAGGGTTGATCCTGAGAGTAATGCGGTATGGCCCGATGAACCATGGTGATAACTTTTTTGACTCTGTGTGCAGGTGGAGGTTTTTGGATGATAGCCACACTTTGTCACCTACGTGGTACAATCGTCCCGGAGGGTGCCGACGGCGGTGTTGGGCCACATAGTTGGCGTTGGTGCGTCAGATGGCGAGATTGGCTTGGTGCTATAGCCGCCGGCACCAGCGAACCAACTGTTGGGCCGATGGTACATCAACCTCCGGTTCCTGGTGGGTGAACATCGGAGGCTGGAAACCATAGCACACCTCAAATGGGCTCAGGTTGGTGGCTGAGGAGACCTGAAGGTTGTGTGATAATTCGGCCCACTTGAGGTAGCGGGCCCAGGAGCGCTGGCGATCCGACACAAAACATCTTAGGTAGCGCTCCAGCTGTTGGTTGGTTCGCTCCGTCTGACCGTTCGTCTGGGGGTGGTAGCCAGAGGACAAACTGCAGGACGAATCGAACCTGCAGTTGAACCGGGCGGTGAACTGGGGACCTCTGTCCGAGACGATGTCCTTAGGGAACCCATGCAATCGGACTACGTGTTCCAATATCAGCTCGGCTGTGGTTTTGGCTGACGGGAGTCCGGTGAGGGCCACCAGGTGCACTGCCTTGGAGAAGCGGTCCACGATGGTAAGGATGACGTCTTTTCCCTCGGAGATCGGCAGGCCCGTGATGAAGTCGACGGCAATGTGCGACCAGGGCCGACGAGGAACTGGAAGTGGTTGGAGCTCCCCCGGTGTTGGTTGGTTGGAGTCTTTGGCCCTGGCGCACACTGGGCACGCCCGGACGAACTCAGTAGCCTCCCTCCTCATCGAAGTCCACCAAAAGGCCCGTCCCACAAAGGTGAGGGTTCTCCGGGGTCCCTGGTGTCCCGCGACGGGTGAAGAATGGCCCCACCGGAGGACCTCGGGCCGGAGTTGAGTGGGGACGTAGAGCCCACCTGCAGCGGCACCTGTAGCGGCACACCTGCCGGAGTGGGGTCGCTGGCCAGTGCCTGGCGGACCCTCGTTTCCATATCCCAGTTCAGGGGTGCGATGATCCGGGTGGGTGGAAGGACAGGCACGGGTACAAAAGATGGACATCGTACTGTTCGAAGAATAGGGCCCACCGTGCCTGTCGTGGGTTTAGCTGCTTGAGGTTGCGGATGGTGATGAGGTTCTGATGATCCGTCCAGACCATGAATGGCTCACTGGCACCCTGGAGCCAGTGACACCACTCCTCCAAGGCCCACTTTATGCCCAACAGTTCACGGTCCCCTACTCCGTATCGCTGCTGAGTGGGGTTAAATTTTTTGGAGTAAAAGCCACAGGGGTGTAGCTTCTGGTCTGGACCTCATTGTGAGAGAACAGCGCCGGCGCCCACTTCCGACACGTCCACCTCCACAACGAACGGTTGACTGGCATCTGGATGGAGGAGAATCTGGGCGGTGGTGAACAGGTGACAGAGTAGGTGGAAAGCTGAGATGGCGTTAGGGTTGAGTGGGAAGGAATGGTTGGAGAGCCTGGTAAGTGCAGTGAGTGGTGCTGCAACTGTACTGTAGCCCCGGATAAAGCGACGATAAAAGTTCGCAAACCCGAGAAAGCGTTGGAGCTGTTTGAGTGTCCTGGGTAGGGGCCGGTGACGTACAACCTCCAGCTTCTGCGGGTCCATGGCCACACCCTGGGGCGAGATAACAAAACCCAGGAACGTGGTGGAGTGCTCGTGAAAAGCACACTTCTCCAACTTACAGTACAGCTGGTGGGCGAGCAATCTCTTAAGGACAGCCCGAACGTGTTTTGTGTGTTCCTCGGGGGTGCGTGAGTATATTAAAATGTATTATATATATTATATATATTAATATCATCTAGGTAGACGAACACCCATCGGCCTAGCATGTCCCTGAGGACGTCGTTGATGAAACACTGGAAGGCCGAGGGTGCGTTGCAGAGACCAAATGGAATGACCAGGCTCTCATAGTGTCCGGTGGGGGTGATGAAGGCCGTCTTCCACTCATCACCCTCTCTGATGCGCACCAAGTTGTAGGCGCTCCGGAGGTCCAACTTAGTGAACATGGTGGCACCAGAGAGGGCGTCCAGGGCTGAGTTGGTAAGAGGCAAAGGATGACGATTTCTGATGGTAATCTTGTTAAGCCCCCAATAGTCGACACACGGACGAAGTTCGCCCCCTTTTTTCTTTACAAAGAAGAACCCCGCGGCAGCCGGCGAGGAGGAGGGTCTGATGGTGCCATTTCGCAGGGCGCTGGCGACATACTCCTCCATAGCCTGGGTCTCGCTGGTAGAAAGGGAGTAGAGGTGGCCGCGGGGGGGGGGGGACTTTAGCCAGGCTGGAGTTCGATGGCTAGGTCGTAAGGTCGGTGAGGTGGTAGATGGCTGGCCCGGCGTTTGCAGAACACCTCAGCCAGGTCTCGATATGGTGGCGGGATGGCGTGGATGTCGACGTCGGGGGCCTCGGACTCCCTGGAACACATCCCAGCCGGGGCCTGTAGGCATAAGTCGGTGCAGGTCGGCCCCCATTGAAGGATTCGGTTCTGAGACCAGGATATGAGTGGTCGTGCTGTAAGAGCCAGGGGTAGCCGAGGATGATGGGTGGAGAGGAGATGGGTGTAAGGTGAAATTGGATAGACTCCCGATGTTGGCCGAGGATGAGAGTGATGGGTGGAATCTCCTGGGTGATGGGGCTGGATGAGAGGGGCCGCCCGTCGACTGAGGTGATTTTCACTGGCTGGGATAACGCCTCAATCTTTACCCCCAATCCTCTGGCATAGGTTGAGTCAATGAAGTTACCCGCGGCACCAGAATCGATGAACGCGGTACTTCTGACCCGTCTGTGGCCAAGATGGAGGGTTACCTGGACCGTGAATCGAGTCTCGGTGTTGTTGGTGGTCGCGGAGAGATGGATGATACCCGGGGAGTCTCTCCTCTCTCTCACCGGGTTTGGGCGTTTCCCGGACGGGACGGGCAGGTCGCTCGATGGTGCGCGGCTGAGCCGCAGTAAGCGCACAGTCCCTCGCGGTAACGTCTCTTGCGTTCTGCCACGGTCAGGGAGGCACGCCCTAGCTGCATGGGTTCCCCGGCTCCGGTGTCAACCACGGCAGGGGGTGGAGATCCGACACGTCCAGGGAGAGTGGTGGTGACGGTGGTTGGTGGTCTTGGTGCAATGTAGGCGTACGTGGATGGTGGCGGCAGGGTTCAAGGTGCTGGCCTCGGACGGGATAGGAGGCGCTGGTCGATCCGGAGGGCTAGCTGGATTAGCCCCTCCAGTGTGGCTGGGAGCTCTCGTCCGGCTAGCTCGTCTTTGATTTGATTAGCCAGCCCCTCGAAGTAGGACGTCCGGAGGGCTGCGTCTCCCCAGGAGGTCTGGATGGCGAGGGTCCAGAACTCGGCGGTGTATTTACTCACGGACAGTCCTCCCTGCCGCAGGTGGTAGAGCTTTGTGTCGGTCTCCACCTCGCCCGCGGGATGTTCAAAGGTTAGCTTGAGCTGACGGGTGAATTCATTGTAGGAGTGCGCGGTGTCGGTGTCTGAGCGCAGGACTGCCGTGGCCCACTCTGCTGCCTGCCCTGATAGCAACGAGATGAGGAGTGCAATGCGCAGCCGGACGGTGGAGTACTTGGTGGCATTGAATTCAAACACCAGTTCCAGCGATGTTAAAAACACACTGCATTTCCCATCCGTGCCATCCCATTTATCTGGAAGAGCTAAAAAAAACGTCAGAAGGGGGGGGGGGGGGGTGCGGCGCCGCGACCGCCGCGGCGGGCGGGCAGCTAGCCAGCCCACTAACCGCCTCCCGGAGGCTCGCGTTCTCCTGCCTAAGCTCCACGACCTCGCGGCGCAAGGCCGCGATGTCTTGGACACTCCGGCGCAGAGAATCGAGCTCCGCGGTTAGCGCATTGATGAGCAAAGCATGCTGGTCAACCACATCGCGGAGGCGGGCGTGATCCGCTGGGTTTACTGCGGGCTCTGTCATTCTGTCACGAACTAACCGGGATGACCAGAATGATGATCGTGCTATCTGTCACGAACAAACCGGGATGAGCAGATAGCTTTAGCAGTTAGCCCTGTAGCGTGAATGGTAAACCCAAACGCGGATAGTTCGCGACCGTCTTACTTCCGGGTCCTAGTGCCGGTCGCGGCTGAGTGTGCATGACAGGTAGTAGAAAACTACATTATACTGTGGTGTGTTTCCCGTGAAGCTTGTGAATTGTTCAGGGTGAAGTTTCCTTTAGCACTTTTCATAGTCGAGTTAACAAAGTTTTGCCCTAAAACCAGGGGCGTCGCACCCGTGGGGCATGTGGGTGTTTTTAACACCCACACTTTTCCCTGTGAGAAGGTTCAACACCCACATTGTTTCTACAGTTTTCCCGCTGTTTTGCACAAACGCCTTCGCATTCGCTTCTCTGTTTCTCTGACCGCTCTGTGTCTACGCTCGCTTCAGCTCTCCTCTCAAACATGACACCGGCTGATGATTGGCTGTTCTGCCTTAAGTCTTGCCTCTCTTGGTGTGTTAGATTTATCGGTCAGCTCGTGCAGAGGAGGCGGGAACTTATGGTTGTTTTGATTATTTACATCTCCGTTTTCCAGGTACTTTGAATGTTTATGCTTTTGAGGTTTTTAAATAAGCTTGATACTGTATATGTTTGGGAAGATGTTCTGTTCATGTTTTGTTGACATGTCGAATGTTTTCTGTATTAAATTTATGTGTGTGGCATGCAATGCATAAAGTAACTGTGATGAAGAAGGCAGGAAATTGATGAGAAGGGACAAATTGACAATGTTAAGCAATGTATTTATGGGTTTATTGCCAGTGCAATTGATTTTGATATTTTGAGCATTGTGTGTTCATTAGCTGACTTGCCTGTTGTGTTTGATTGTATCTGTTGAGGGGAAAAAAAGTGAGAAATAATGTCAGTTTGCACACCTGTTGACTATGGAAGAATATTATTTTAATGTTTAAAAACAGTAAATTGTTAAATTATTTACACTATTATTTATATTATTATACTTTTGTTTATATTATTTAGAAAAAGCTTTTGAGAGGACTTTTTTGTTTTGTTTTATATCTTCATTGCTTACTTGCTTATCTGCAAGTAAGCAAAATGTAGCAGTCACAGTCCTGTCAGACCCATGCCACTGTCGGACCCATGCCACTGTCGGACCCATGCCACTATCAAGCTCACCACTGTCCTTTTGTCATGCAGCATCATTAAGATGCAGAAAAGAAAGAGGCAGGAGAAGATTGACACCTTTTTCAAGAGAAATCCTGATAGTGAAGTTGAGAGATGAAAGATGAAAAATGTTGACATTAAACAACAGTAGCCTATTACCATTAGATGCTGTTTGCATTTATTTCATTGTATTACTTTAATATTCACTGAGGTTTTCTAGTGCCACAGCTGTAACTGTTTGAACCTATTACCACTGCTACATTGTTTAGGAGAGGACGTTGCTGGAGGCATTGGTTTCAGAGGCAGCACAGGAAGGTTCACAGGTGAGCAATTAAATGAATGTTACAGTTTGTAAAAGAGGTTTATGAAGGAAGAGGGGCTGTGTGTGTGTTTGTGTCATGGGTGGTGCTTATTTCCATCTCAGCTGCACACGTGTGTATGGTGTATTTATATCAAATTCACTTTAAATGTTTGACTAGGGTGTTACGACCCCCGGTCTAGGGTCCAGGGACGCAACAAAGGAAATAATAAATAAATAAATAAACTGGGCAACCAAAGTACAGTGCGTGGTTTTTATTTTTATATTTACACACACATACAGGAAGCTCTGGGCTTCAGGGTTGGGCCAAGGTCAAAACAATAAACAAACCCCCCCCCCTCTATCTCCAACAAAACTAACTACTTAACAAAAACACAGGAGAAAACAGGGGACAACAAAAATGGCGCCCAACCCCTACTGCTTCCTTGTAACTATATACAAAAAAAGAACTAACAATATATACAACAAAAAAAGAAAACTATATACAATAGCGGGAGGAACACTTCCTTCTACGCTTACAAAACAAAAAGAAAGAAAAGAAAAAGGAAATGAGAGAGCACAGGGCACGACACACACAAGGCATAAGTCGCACACTTCCTGCTTTCACCCGCCAGCTTAAAAGGACGCGCAGATCTCAGGACGGCCAATCCCGGCGCATGTTTGCAGCACGTCTAATCGGGGCGGAGCCACCTGTGAGAAGGAGAACGAGAGAGAGAGAAAGAGATCGCGCATGCGCACATACGTGCACTACACACACACACATACTAGAGGTGGGCGATACTGCAAAATTTTGTATCGATCCGATACCGATATTTACAGGGCCAATATCGCCGATACTGATTCCGATACCGATATTTATTTTATTTTTAGCACACAATATAAATTACATCTACAAAATTATACATTTTTGTCTATAGCCTATCCACAATCCTATAACAATCCTATTGTGTCCCTTCCATGGTTAAATTAAACACACACACACCGTGAACACACACCCGGCGCAGTGCAGTTATTTGTTAATCTTAGTTTTGATTAAATAACATTAATGAAGATTTTAAAATATTGTAAAAAAAAAAAAAAAAAAGTATTATTCATTTTTAGTTGTCTATTAAAACATTGTTAACAAATGACACTTTATTTGTAAAGTGTTACCATTTTTCAACACCGGCAACATAATCACTTTAGTTTTAATATAAAACCACAGTTTTACAAAAAATACCCCAGTTAAACTATGGTTAGTGTAAGCATTGATAATTTGTGGTTTATATTACCCATGGTTACGTTTTTACAACAACTATGGTGATGACACTTCATGCTGAAGATCCAATATGACTAAAAACATCTTGTTTCCCAGTGTTTGCTACCTGGATATTACTGAGGCTGAAAGGACTCTGCCAGTGACTTCTCTCTCACTGCCAGGGGGCGGGGCTCTGTCTGTCTCAAAGATCTACCTCCTGTCTTTCTCAGGAGGATCGATACGCCCACCCCTAACACATACACCTGCACGTAACAAGGGTGTATGTGAGGATGTGGCCAGGAGTGAGGAAGACAGAAGCAGACAGGCAAGAAGCAGACAGGTAGGTTGCATTTAGATATGTACATAGTTGTTTATATTTTTGTTCTGAATATACAGTGTTGTTTGTATGAAATGTTGTCTGTATATTTGGACTAACAAAATAATTTCTCCCTGAGATTATTAAAGCATTTCTGATTCAAAATCTTTAGCAAGTCTAGCAAGTGTGTTTTTAGTATCACTCTAGTATCACTATCACTCATATAAATTGTATGTTAAGACCTGGCTAAGTTGGTTCTTCCAGCACACCTGTTGTTGATGATTAGTTTGGCCGGATTGAGTTGTCTAGGATTATTGCACGCTCATGTGTTGGTTTAAAAGGCGATATGCATCGACAGTAGAAACACTGATCACAAGCCATTTGATTGGTTGACGAAATGACAAAAGAACAAGCTCAATTTTTTTTGTAACACCTGTTATGCGCTGAAATGCTTCCCTGCCATGGATTCCCTCTCCTCACACACACTCACACACACATAATTGCTATCAAATATTATATTAGAACATAATATGCACATATGTTTTACAAATTACATGAGACAATAAAATAAAATAAGAAATATGAAAATAAATATGTTGTATATGGAAAAATAGAAATATGAATATTTTTTTCAAAAACATGTATACTTTTATATTGTTTACTTTATAATAAAATTAGTTTTGTCCAATTTTTCATTATAAAAAAATATTTTTATTATACATATATATCTATTTGCATATTTATAACGAACCCCTGAAAAATAAATGTGTTACAAAATAAACATTATACAAAAATTTGAATTAATGGTCTTGAGGGCTGTCTCGTGCCTAGAGTTTATTATAATAGAAAATCTATTAATTTATGTTCTAATATAATATTTGATATCAATTTTATATATATATATATATATATATATATATATATATATATATATATTATGGCAAGCCGTATATATGCATGCAAGATACTTTTCTTTCCCCACGTGAGTCAGTCCATGTCAGCGCTCTTTAACCAATCAGATGTGACCTCACCATTTCAACCAATCATAACGCGGCAGGAGCGCAGCCTTAATCCTGTTTACATGAAATAAACCTGCTACCGAGCAGGTTCAAGTTTACGGACATGTTGCTATGACAACAAGTGCGAGATGAGCATCGGAGAACGAAACAATCCAAGATCAAGACAAATCCACAACAATCAAATCCAGCTAACTGAGTTAGCGACGTACGAAGAACACCCCCCAGCTAACTGAGTTAGCGACGTACGAAGAACACCCCCCTGCTCGGTAGCAGGTTTATTTCATGTAAACAGGATTAAGGCTGCGCTCCTGCCGGGTTATGATTGGTTGAAATGGTGAGGTCACATCTGATTGGTTAAAGAGCGCTGACGTGGACTGACTCACGTGGGGAAAGAAAAGTATCTTGCATGCATATATACGACTTGCCATAATCAGAGGTGGAAAGAGTAATAAAATTTTGTACTCAAGTACAAGTACCGTTACTTCAGTGAAATTTTACTTAAGTACAAGTAAAGTTACCATTATAAAAATCTACTCAAGTAAAAGTAAAAAGTAGCTCATTAAAAAATTTACTCAGAGTAAAAGTTACCGAGTTACTTTTTTATTTTTATTTTTTTAACAGCGGGGGTGGGATGAGGCATTCTAGCGTAGTTCAAAAAAGATGAGCAGATATAAAATCTCAAACTAGTTGTTTTTAACTGAAGGAACACCTTTGCGTAATAAAGCTGTTGTCTTTCTTGTGCTTGAAAATCAAAGTGGTCACTTAAATATGGTGTTACGTCCCAGTCTAGGGTCATACAGCAAAAGAATGGTTCAGGGTTCTATTTTAAACTGTATGGAAATGGTGGTATATGGCAGAAAGAACTAGATCCAATCATTAACTGATGAAACAATGAGGTTTGTATACACACACACACACACACACACAACAGGAGGAGGATCAGATTCAGGTTGGACCCAGGCCAAAATAATAAACAAAATGGTATTTATATTTAGTAGCTAGATTACCTGCAAAAAAAACAAACACACAAACAAAAATACAGGTACCTTCCCGGACTCCCTAAACCTATATAAACTATATAAACTATATAAAATAGAAACCTAAGCTAAACTATATAAAATACCTGGCTCAAAAAAGTCTCACAGTCTAATATTTCATTGGATTGTTTTAGCTATGATTAAGCTGTGGGACTGCTTTGATAAAATTATATATACATAATATATATAAGGTTATTACCCCCCCCCCCCCCCCCAATCATTCCGTACAATAAGGTAGTCAGCTATCTTCATTTTATTGCCACATAACATCCTGAGCGAATAAATTCCCAAATAAATTCCCTCTTCCAAAAATAAATGGCAGCCACGCCCCTGCTACTAGTGAGTGCACAGACATACAATTATCTATAAATATATACAAAGACCAACCAAACCATAGGGACAAAGCAATAATCAAAGTCAATTGGAGGCAAAAAGTCAAACCGGAATACACAACCAAATGTCAAAACGCCAAAATCACAACCTCTTTCATCTTTCCCGCGTCTCTCTCCAGTCGTGCTAGTCGATGACGTCACTCAGGGCGGAAGCGACCGTGTGGAAGGTCAGGAAGATGCCGATGTCATAAAACCTGGAGTGGAGTCTGGAGCGGCGCGCGACCAGGACATACACACACGCGAGCGCAACGGGGCATTTATATAAAGCATAATATTTGTATTATTTTAGCATTTTCATTCATTTATTTTTTACTCAGTAGCGAATATGATTTAAAATGTAGCGAATTACAATACTTCAAACAAAACGTACTTAAGTAAAAGTAAAATTACAGATTTTTAAAACTACTTTAAAAAGTAGAAATACACAAAAAAGCTACTCAATTACAGTAACGCGAGTAAATGTAATTCGTTACTTTCCACCTCTGGCCATAATATATATATATATATATATATATATATAATTGATATCAAATATTATATTAGAACATAAATTCATAGGTTTTTTTATTATTATAATAAACTCTAGGCACGAGACAGTCCTCAAGACCATTAATTCAAATTCTTGTATAATGTTTATTTTGTAACACATTTATTTTTCAGGGGTTCGTTATAAATATGCAAATAGATAGATAGATAGATAGATAGATAGATAGATAGATAGATAGATAGATATGTATAATAAAAATAATTTTTTATAATGAAAAATTGGACAAAAATAATTTTATTATAAAGTAAACAATATAAAAGTATACATGTTTTTGAAAAAAACATTCATATTTCTATTTTCCATATACAACATATTTATTTTCATATTTCTTATTTTATTTTATTGTCTCATGTAATTTGTAAGACATATGTGCATATTATGTTCTAATATAATGTTTGATAGCGATTGTGTGTGTGTGTGTGTGTGTGGTGGGGGGATCCATGGCAGGGAAGCATTTCAGCGCATAACAGGTGTTACAAAAAAAATTGAGCTTGTTCTTTTGTCATTTCGTCAACCAATCAATGTGATCAGTGTTTCAGTGTGTCAGTGTTTCAGTGATCAGTGTTGTGATCAGTGTTTCTACTGTCGATGCATATCGCCTTTTAAACTAACGCACGAACGCGCAATAATCCTAGACAACTCAATCCGGCCAAACTAATCATCAACAACAGGTGTGCTCGAAGAACCGACTTAGCCAGGTCTTAATTAGCACGATGATCTCATCTTAGATGTGTCAGTTCATCCCAGATGTTTCAAGCAACGTACGAAGAATACCCCCCAGCAGTCAGGCGTCTAGTTTGTGTTTGGTGTTTTACCTTTGTTTCTTTTTAAAATAAAAAGAACATATTGAACCGTCAGCCCGTGACCTGGTTCTGTTCTAATGTCTTTCTAATGAGTTAGTATTGAAAAAAAAGACTAGTGACTCAAAATGACTGCTGTGAAACAGATCTGATGAACAACACAAACCTTACAAATCCTATCAGCCACTGTGGAAGTTGACTATAGGGAAGTTTAAACGATTAATTAATCTTTGATGCTTTTCCTCCACAGTACAGTTCCTGCACACAGCCAAAATTTACTAGTGTTATTTGATGGCATTCATATTCACCTTAAGGCTTGATCAAATCCATCATATCATGTTGAATAACACTGTATTACAGAATTTAAATGCATCAAAAACTTCTGGAGCTAAATAACAGGCAAGTGATCAGATAAGCCTCCTTATAGTACATATTTCAGGTCATCATTTAATTCTAAGTCATAGCACCTAAGCCTAGAAATAAGTTGTAATAGAGTCTCTGGAGAATAGAGAAAGATTTGTCAATGCCTTGAGGATGATGCCCTTGATTTCCTCATCTACGTAAATCAGGCAACAATGAGAGGAAAGAATGGTGGAGTAATCAAGTACAGTAGGTTCTCCTGGCTAATATAGTATTAGCTTTTCTAACTTTGTGTAAGGCAATAAAGACACACAGCCAGATATTTCTCAGTAAAATAAACGTACAGCTGTATCTCTATGGATGAGTACTACTTTATTTTTTCCCACAAAAACCTCCTCACCATCATCAACCACAATAAACATGTCTTGTATTTTGTACCCTCCACAGTCACAGATTTTCATCAATAAGAACTATTAAATTGTCTACTTTTTTGTCATTTTCATTTGGAGGTGCTGTCTTTTACAAATAGAGCTCCCACAACAGACAATAAGAGAGGTGATAACACTCCAAACTAATTTGAATAGGTGTATTCTGCTGGGCAGTGTTTATGGTGAATTGGAACTCTGATAGACAGTTAGCCTACTCCCTATGTCATTGTTCTACATATGAAGACATCATGATCTTCATTGTCCGGTTCACACATTTGTCTGCGGATGATAGCTCATGGTTGGTTTTTGTCCCATGCCACATCTTTTACACACGTCAGGGAGAAGTTGGCTAGGGAATTGGGGCCCATGATCTGAAACAGTAAATCTTTTAAACTCTATCTAGTGAAGATCTCATGCTTCAATATTTAACCGAGTTGGGTGGTTTTACTGTCCTGTATAGGAAAGTGCTCTATCCACTTTGAATAGGAATCTACTATTAGAAGGAGATTGACATTTTCTTTGAGGCAATGGGCCCATAATATCCAATTCCAGCCTCAATCACGCTTCCTCAACTTCTGAGCTCTGTAGGTACCTGGTTGGCTTTTGGTTGCTTGGCCTATACTGCTGGCACATTGCACACTCTCTAAGGCTGTCGGCCACCAGGCCATTTCCACGATTTCCACTACTGTAAGTGACCACTATGAGAGCTGTCAAGAAAACATTGAATGCAGGGTGGGCTCATATCTTTGGGCACAATGAGCTCATATCTCAGTCCCACGCTTTTGAAAAGGACTGTCCTATAAAGTATATCTTGTATCACTTTCCAACTAATGTTGTCTGACCCCCTGGTGTTCTTTAGCTAGCATCTCATGGAGTAATGGATACATGGATCATCTATTACTCATGGAGTAATTGATACTCGGGCAGCGAGGCCAACATCTCATAGACGCCCTTGATGGAATGGACTCTTGTATCAGAAGCCATCACTGGATGGGGTTTAGGCTCCACAGCTCAGGAACCATACTCAAATTCAATTCAAATTAAAATTTTATTTGTCACATGCACAGTCATACACAGTGCAATATGAAGTGAAATGCTTATACGACTGCCAATAACCTTAAAAAGAAAATTAAAGCCTATAGATAAGAAATAAATATGAAAAAAAGAAATACAGTACAATAGAAAATAAATTTAACTAGGATAAAAATAAAAATATACTGTACAAATAAGAACAATCACAATATAGCAAATATAGAGAAAAAAAATTTGGGAAAAATTTTGAACTTTTGTGTAAAAAAAAAAAAGAATTTTGAAATGAAATTTGAAGTGCTACCTACACTTGGCATTAAAAGCCAACTTGATTTGATTTTAATTGTTGTTTTTATGCTTCACAGGTCAGAAGATGCCTCCTCAAAGCAGTAAACTTTAAAAAAAAAAAAAGCTTTCTATCCCTTTGATTATTTTTGTGCTCATTTATATAATCTACATCCTCAGTCGACAAAAAACTCTGAATGTATACAAGACACCTACTTTTTACCCTGACTGGATGAAGAAGCCAGCATCTCTCCTGGCTTGTGGTTTGCCAGTAAGAAATGATCTGTCATGTTTCTAGTTCATAAGAGGCGGACGCAAGTGCAGGTGAAAATGAGTGAGTCTTTAATGATAACAATAAATCCCCACAAACGTAAATTCCCCAAAAATAACTCCCCTCACAGTGTCGTACTCGCTTACAGACGAGGATGCTGAGTCCCGGGGTTATGACCCCTCTCCTGCCGTTAGTTTCAGTCCTGAAACGGAGAAGCAGGCTTTGTCAGCGTTACTAGTTTGCACTCCTAACACACACAAACTCTCACTCATTACAACGGTGGACGAACGGGTGGCTCCGGGGTCGGCTGGTTTATATCGGTGCACACAAAGGGGAGACACAGGTGATACTAACTACAGGTAATCAGGACTGACATATACACACAGACACACTAGGGGGAGACAAAGGCTGCGGCTCAGTAGTCCGGGGAACCGGATCTTCTCTGAGGCCGTGGTGGTTCAGATGTTACAGTACCCCCTCTCCCAGAACCGGCCTCCTGAGGGAGGCGAGGGCGCCCCCTACGCGCCGTCGAAGGGAGTGAGGATGCACCTGCTTGATGGAGCTGCCGGCGGGCAGGACGACCCGGTGGTCGCGGAGCCGGGCGATCCGGCCGTGCCCTGTGGAAATCTGAAATGAGTTCTTGACTCAGTATGTCCCGGGCCGGGACCCAACTCCGCTCCTCCGGGCCGTACCCCTCCCACTCGACGAGGTATTGCAAGGCACCTGCTCTCCTTCGTGAGTCCAGTAGTTCCTTCACCCGGAACGCGGGGGCGCCCCCGATGTCCACGGCCCCAGGGAGTGAAGGTTCCGCTGTTCCTTCATCTAGTGGGCCCCGGACCACCGGCCTGAGAAGAGAAATATGGAAAATGGGGTTAATGCGAAGATGTGTAGGGAGAGAAAGTCTATAGGAGACGGGGTTTATTTGTGCTGATATGGGAAATGGACCGATGAACCTGGGGGAGAGTTTCTTGCAGGGGAGGTTGAGGTGAAGGTCCCGTGTCGAGAGCCACACCCGATCGCCTACCTGGAGCGGAGGACTTTCCCGTCGTCGCCTATCGGCATACTTTTTAAAGCGCTGCACTGCGCGTGAAATTTTTGTGTGTGCGTCTTCCCACACTTTCTCCGCTTTCTTAAACCACTCGTCCACCACAGGTACTTCGGTGGGAGTGGCGTCCCATGGACACAGCGGAGGTTGGTAGCCTAATATGCACTGAAACGGCGTTAGGCCGGTAGAGGAGTGGCGTAGCGAATTTTGTGCATATTCCGCCCAGAGTAGGTAGTCCGCCCATTCATGTTGTCTGCTGCTACAATATGCTCGAAGATATCTGCCGAGTTCTTGAACAGTCCGCTCTGCCTGCCCATTAGACTCGGGGTGATAGCCCGACGTTAGGCTAACAGTGGTCCCCAATTTCTGAAAGAACGCTTTCCAGACCCTGGCGATAAATTGGGGACCACGATCTGATACAATATCTTCGGGAATGCCGTAGCAACGAAACACTGAAGTGAATAGGGTTTCTGCCACCTGGAGGGCTGACGGAAGGGAACGAAACGGGATAAATCTACATCCCTTAGAGAACCTGTCTATTACCACGAGCACCGTGGTGTACCCGTTCGAGACCGGCAGGTCCGTGACAAAGTCCACTGCGATATGGGACCACGGTCTGTTCGGCACCGGGAGGGGCGTTAGTTTACCAACGGGTAGGCAACGGGGGTTCTTTGTAGTCGCACAGATGGCGCAAGACAGAACAACCTTTTTCACGGTTTCACTCATTTTAGGCCACCAGAACTTTGGTTCCAACAGGTGGGTGGTGCGGGTGACGCCGGGATGTCCTGATGCTAGACTCGTATGAGCCTCGATCGTCACTCGTTCACGAAGCGACTCCGGTACGTAGAGTCGATTCGGAGGACAGTCCCTAGGCACGGGGTTGGACCGTGCCCACTGGGCTATCTCCGACTCGATACTCCACATAACGGGAGCCACTACGAGCGACGCGGGGAGAATTGGTTCCGGATTGGTAATTGGCTCCGGCGACGGATAATAGCGGGAGAGCGCGTCCGCTTTGATGTTTTTAGAACCGGGGCGGTAAGTTATCACAAATCTGAAACGCGTGAAAAAGAGCGCCCAGCGGGCTTGACGTGAGTTCAGTCTTTTTGCCTGTTGGAGGTACTCGAGGTTACGGTGATCTGTGAGTACCGTGAATGAGTGTTTCGCCCCCTCCAGCCAGTGTCGCCACTCCCCTAACGCCGCCTTTACTGCTAATAGTTCTCTGTTACCGATATCATAATTCCGCTCGGCAGGTGTTAATTTCCTAGAGAAGAAAGCGCACGGGTAAAGTTTCTCGGGGTGGCCGTGACGCTGTGACAGCACGGCTCCTATCCCTACCTCAGACGCGTCGACCTCTACTATAAAAGGCTTCTCTGGGTTCGGTAGTTTTAATATAGGCGCCGTAGTAAATGTTGTTTTTAGTCGCGTAAACGCCTCCCGCGCTTCCTTTGGGAACTCACGGAGGCGTTTCGGCTTACCTGCCAACAGTGACGTGAGTGGTGCTGCCACCATGCTGAAGCCTCGGATAAAGCGTCTGTAAAAATTGGCAAACCCCAGGAATCTTTGTAGCTCCTTCACTGTCGTGGGTTCCAGCCATTGTTGCACGGCCGCGACTTTGGCTGACTCCATTTCGACCCCCAGTGGCCCTATGTGATAGCCGAGAAATGCCACCTCCCGCTGATGAAATGAGCATTTCTCTGCCTTCACATAGAGCCCGTGTTTGCGCAGGCGCTGAAGGACGGCCGTTACATGACTGACGTGCTCGGAATATGACCGCGAATATACTAGGATGTCATCTAAGTATATTATGACAAAACGGTTGTACATATCCCTAAACAAGTCATTCATGAACCCCTGAAACACCGCAGGTGCGTTCACCAATCCATATGCCATTACGTTATATTGGTAATGCCCAGATGTAGTGCTAAACGCAGTCTTCCATTCATCACCCTTACGCACACGAACGAGGTTATATGCGCTGCGGAGGTCGAGTTTGGTGAAAATGGAGGCGCCTCGGAGCTGGTCTATTGCGGCCGGAACCAGGGGCAGTGGGTGCTTATATTTTATGGTTACTGCATTGAGTCCCCGATAATCTATACATGGCCGAAGGCCCCCCCCTTTTTTTTCTATGAAAAAAAAACCTGCCGAGGCGGGAGACGTGGACCTGCTGATGAGCCCCTGCTGGAGTGCCTCGCTCACGTATTCCTCCATTGCCCTGGTTTCTGTCACTGACAAGGGATAAATGCGCGAGCAAGGAGGTGCTTTCCCCGGCAGCAGCTCGATCGCGCAGTCCCACGGGCGATGAGGGGGAAGTCGTGCAGCAGCCCTAGCACTAAACACCTGTTCAAACCTCGCATACTCTGATGGCACGTTCACTTTGTGTGGGGCATTCGGACTCTCTATGGTGGTGGTTTGGACCGTCACTATGGGCGGTGTACAAGTTTTGGCGCATCTAGGGGACCAAGAAACGATACTTGATTGAGCCCAATTGAAATTAGGGTTATGGGCGCTAAGCCAGGGGAGACCTAGCACGACGGAATGATCAGACTGAGGGAGTACGAAGAATTTTAGCTCCTCCGTGTGATCAGGGAAGGTTAACCGCAGTGGCGCTGTGATTAATTTAATAGGCGACTGGTCTAATTCACGGCCATCTAGAGCTTTAACTGGTATCGGTTGCGGAAGCTTCGACACGGGAGCTCGCAGCGTGGAAATCAATGCCGAGGAGATGAAGTTCCCAGCCGCCCCGGAATCTACTAAAGGGAAGACAGACACAACAGCGTTACAAAAAGACACTTGTGCTTTTACACAAAAAGGATGATGCGTGCGGGGCGGTGTGCGTGACGTTACTTTGAGTAACGGGCAGTCCTTAATGCGGTGCCCGTCCCCCCCACAGTATAGGCACAGGCCCGCTGTGACGCGCCTTCTTCTCTCCGCATTCGTGAGGCGGGAACTGCTCACGTCCATAGGCTCGGGTCGAGCTGTATCTCCCGTATCGCGAGGCGGTCTCCGAGGTGTGTCGCAGAGGCGGGGTGGTGCTGACCTGGTGAGTGGTCGCTGGCGCTGGCTGCGCAGATGCTGGTCGAGCTTAATCGCCAGGCCGATGGTTTCGTCCAGCGAGAGGTTGGCGTCCCGGCACGCCAGCTCGAGCTGGATTTCTGGCTGGAGTCCATCACGGAACCGCGCGAGCAGGCTCCGCTCGCACCAGCCGCTCTCCGCCGCCATGACCCGAAATTTGATGGCGTAGTCCGCCACCGGCGCACTCCCTTGCCTCAGCCGCATGAGACGCTGTTCCCCGGAACGCCCCTGGTCTGGATGGTCAAAGACCGCCTTCATAGCGTCCATGAATCGATGATACCGGGAGGTGAGCTCTCCCCCTTCGCTCCAGATCGCTGCGGCCCAATCCATGGCCGGACCTGTGAGCTGCTGAATGACAAAACGGATTCGCTGGGTGTCCGTCATGTCAGGGTAATCGGATAAATATAGTTCACAGGCCAGGAAAAATCGCTTACACCCCTCCGGATCGCCGGCATATCTTTCCGGGGGGGTGGCGCGCGGTGGTGAGGGGGTGGAGCTTTGAGGGGGTGTCCCAGCCGGTGCGGAGGGGTTTGGGAAAGCCAGGTGTTTTATACTGTGGGCTAGGTCGCTCACCGCTCGTGCGAGCCCCTCGATCTGGACCTGTTGTTTCTCGATGTAGCGCATTGGGTTCTCATCATCCGGCAGAGGGACACCTGCTGCGTCCTGATGGGTTCGTCCATCTGTCATGTTTCTAGTTCATAAGAGGCGGACGCAAGTGCAGGTGAAAATGAGTGAGTCTTTAATGATAACAATAAATCCCCACAAACGTAAATTCCCCAAAAATAACTCCCCTCACAGTGTCGTACTCGCTTACAGACGAGGATGCTGAGTCCCGGGGTTATGACCCCTCTCCTGCCGTTAGTTTCAGTCCTGAAACGGAGAAGCAGGCTTTGTCAGCGTTACTAGTTTGCACTCCTAACACACACAAACTCTCACTCATTACAACGGTGGACGAACGGGTGGCTCCGGGGTCGGCTGGTTTATATCGGTGCACACAAAGGGGAGACACAGGTGATACTAACTACAGGTAATCAGGACTGACATATACACACAGACACACTAGGGGGAGACAAAGGCTGCGGCTCAGTAGTCCGGGGAACCGGATCTTCTCTGAGGCCGTGGTGGTTCAGATGTTACATGATCCAATCATTAAAGTGAACAATCATAAATCTTATATGGTCGGCTCCTATATAGAGCACCGCCATGAAGTGAAAATGATACATACAATTGCTATAGTGCTTCGAAGTGAGAATGCACAATATCACTGCTTGCTGTGCTGCAACGGAAAGATTGAATCTGTACCGGCTACATATGAAACTAATTCTGACTACTTTGGATTTGAATACGGCACGGCTGATATTACCTGCAGGTTACCTGTAACATGTACAAAACCGACACACGTGGCTATCACTTCCCGACCAGTTAAAGAAGATGGATCTTCGCAGGACATTCACACCTTACAACCTGTTAAGAATCAAGAGATGCGTGAAGAATTTCCTTATGAGTTTGCAGTCTGCATTTCTGTCATGTTTGATTATAACAATGTCTTGGAGCTTGTGCAGGCCATGGAGATGTTCAAGATACTCGGTGTCCAGAAGGTAGCTATTTACAAAACTAGCTGCGATTCTAATGTACAGAAAGTCCTGAATTACTATGTCAAGCAGAACTTTGTGGAACTTATCCCTTGGGACATATCATTATACATCAGTGTTTCTAGAGGCTTTAACAAGTCAGTTTCACCAGGAGAGCTGCACTACTTTGGGCAAATTCCAGCACTCAATGACTGTGTGTATCGGTACATGTACCAGAGTCGCTATGTATCTCTGCAAGACTTGGATGAACTTATTCTGCCTATGAATGTAAAAAACTGGACAGAGCTCCTGCCTGAATTAAAAAGGAGATACAACGATAAAGGTGCTTTTGAATTTGAGAATAATTTTTTTCCTCTTTCCATCAGCGATTTAAACTCTAAATATTCACCAGACTCCTGGAAGAAGGTTCCCGGAGTAAACATTTTGGAACATGTTGTTAGACTATACAACAACGGTATAAATAAGTATAAAAACTTTAAAACCATTGTTGATCCTCGCTCCGTGTTTCAGGCTACAGTCCATGGCCTTATGAAATACACAAAGGGTATTGTCTGGGTGGACTCTAAGATTGCTCGTATGTATCACATGAGAAACATTTCAGATGAAAGTGTAAAAAAAACCTCTCAAATAAAGGACACACATCACAGGGACTATGCAAACAGTCTGATCCCAGCTGTTTCTAAAGTCCTTAAAGAAGCACTGGGCATTAACTGAAGTACATAACTAATCATTGATATGGCAGAAAATGTGTCTTTATTACCAACATTAGCAACAGAGCCATAAATATCTATTTCTACATTTTATGCTAAACTGTTTTACAGATTTGATAAAAAATCAATGAGACAGGGGCGCTCTTGCATGGCAATGGAGTAGGACGTGTTTGGCTCGTGCTCTCGCCGAACTCTTGTTTTTTTTATATAATAAGCGCTTTATTTTACAAAACAGTACAGCAAATTTGATATGATTTACCCTCTGAAACAAGGGGGAAATTAATATGCGGGTCAATGGCGGAAAAATTACGCAAATATAAATACGACGCATCATCCAACACTAGGCCCAACGTCGCCTCGTCTTCGTGTTCCACCGTCACCCGGTCTCGAGCAACACCACCCCCTCCGGGCAGTCCAGAGAAAATGGATGCTGAGGCCTTGAAATCCGAGATTCTTCGCTCATTAAAAGAAGACATCTCGGCAGTAATTAAGGCTGAACTAAAAAACGCGCTTGCCGATGATTTCAACGCCCTTAAAAACGAGATACAATCCGTTAAAAGGGAAATTATAAATAATGCGGCGGCGTTTCACTCGGAAATAGAACAAATGAAGACCGTGATACAGGAGGTGGAGGGCGGCCTTTCAACGTGGTCGGACGAGGTGACGACTTTAAAATCTGTGGTCACTTGTTTAAAAACAGAGGTAGCTGAGTTAAGAGGGAAATGCGAGGACATGGAGGGAAGGATGAGAAGGTGTAATATCAGGATAGTGGGTGTCGCTGAGACGGAGGGATCGAGCTCTACTGTGTTTGTGTCGAGGCTGCTGAAACAAACACTCCAAATGGAGAAGGATGTGCTTGTGGACCACTCGTATAGAATTCAGGCTCCAAGAAGATCGGATGGAAAACCGCGTGTCATCATGGCGAAACTTCACCACCACCAAGACTGTGTCGAGGTGTTGAGCCGTGCGCGCGCTCGGGCTCCGCTGACATTTAACGGAGAATCGGTCGCCATTTTCCCGGATTATACTGCGAGTGTTGCCAAGGCCAGAGCTGCGTTTACCGAGGCTCGGAAATTACTGCGGAATCGTCAGGGTGTCCGGTTTGGCATTCTATACCCAGCCCGTTTACGTGTTTCACATGACGGAACAGAAAAGGTGTTTACAGATGCAGAGGAAGCCATGAGGTATATCAGGAAGAACATTATCCCCGCAGAGCCCTGAAAATGTTGCAAACACTTCTATTCGTCTATACCGTCTTCCGGCCTAGACCGCGCTTCAGTGAAGCGGTAACCTTTTGTTTTTAGCTCCTCCTAGAGGGCGTACAAGGTACTATTCAGTCATGAGCAGGAGACGTTCTACTGATAACACTGACATGACAATATTTACTTAATAGTCTCGCTACTCATGGAAACATCACTGACTCTATTGTTGGTGTACCGTTAAGGTTTCCATCTCTACTTTTAACCTTTTTTGGTTTATCTATCTTACTGTTATTATTATTATTTTATATCTTTTAATTAATGGTGTGACTCTTCCTCAACTCTGAGCTTGTATTGCTTAGTTGCATCTTAAGAGAAGCGTTTAATATCTTTGCCGGTGTTAATAGGCTTACTTTAATTTACTTTTTTCCCCTATTGTTATTACCATTATTATTCTTACTGTTATTACTATGTTATTCCGCAGATTTTACGACATATCATAATGCGCTTTTTGAGTTACTTTTGTATGGTGGGTTTGGCGGGAGCGTGAGCTGTTGGCTCTGTAGAGCTCCCAACGCAAACACTCAATGTGTGGATTAGTTTTTGCAGGGTATTTTGTTCACCATGTTCGTGTAGGTGATAGGGGGGAGCGGGGAGGGGGTTTATTGGGGTTTTTTTTGTTTGTTTGTTTCTTTTTTTTTTTTTTTTTTTTTTTTCTTTTCCTACCAGACTTATTCTGTCAGATGTCCATGTCAATTTACACTTGTTTTCAAGTTGCTTTTATGGATTTCAGTTATATAAACACTTTCCCTTAAGATGACAACTACCAAAACTTCCAAAGTGCTGGATGGCTGCTCAGTTAATTTCGTGAGCTGGAATGTTAAGTCACTTAACCATCCAGTGAAACGTAAAAAGATATTTGCACATTTAAAACAACTTGATGCAGACATCGCATTTCTTCAGGAGACTCATTTACGTTCAATAGATCATTTCCGGCTTAGAGGGAGTTGGGTGGGACAGATGTATCATTCCAATTTCCATTCAAAAGCTAGAGGTGTGGCCATACTCATCAAGAAAAACACGCCATTCACTATGACTAGTGTAGAGGCCGATTCCTTGGGGCGATATGTTATTGTGGTGGGTCAGCTTTATTCCCTACCAGTCATCCTGGCCAATATTTATGCACCAAACTGGGATAACCCTGCATTCTTTTCAAACCTTTTCTCTCGGCTACCAGATATATCATCACACCACCTTATTCTTGGTGGCGACACGAATTGCGTACTCTCTCCCGTTTTAGACCGTAGCTCATCCAAAAAAGCTCCACTTTCTAAATCAGCACGTTCAATTAAACTTTTTCTTAAATCGTATGGTATAGCTGACGTTTGGCGGTTTCGTAACCCTACTTCCAGAGAATATTCCTTCTTTTCCTCTGTTCATAAGACCTTTTCCCGTATAGATAATTTTTTTCTAGACAAGAGACTTCTTCCTTCTATCACCAAGTGTCATTACGGAGCTATAGTTATATCTGATCATGGTCCCTTAATTATGAAAATGCGTATCCCCGATATACAGTCCAGCTACCGTCCCTGGAGGTTCAACTCTCTACTTCTATCAGAGGAAGCTTTTATTGAATTCATTTCCTCTGAGATTACATTATTCCTTGAGATCAACCAAACACCAGGGATGTCCTCTTCAACTATATGGGAATCACTTAAGGCATATTTACGAGGCCAGATAATTTCATATTGCGCAAGGAAGAATAAAAATGACACTGCACGCCTTAAAGAACTGGCTGATGAGATACTGGAGCTAGATAGACTATATAGTTACCTACCCTCTGCAGACACAATGAAAAAGCGTATACTTTTGCAGACTGAGTTTGATCTCCTGTCAACAAGGCAGGCTGAATATCTTATTTCTAAGTCAAGACATATGTCCTATGAGCATGGAGATAAGGCTGGGCGAACACTTGCTCATCAGCTAAGACAAAGGACTGCCAATCAGTCCATCCCTGTAATTAACAATGAGCAAGGCTTAAAAAATACTGATAGCCTTAAAATTAATGCATGTTTCCAAAATTTTTATCAGTCACTATATACTTCCGATTCATGTGTCGATACTCTCTCCCTCGAGGACTTTTTCAATAATATACATATCCCTTCTGTGGAGCCGGTGACGGTTGCTGAATTGGAAGAAAATCTCACGGTGGAAGAGATAGCTTCAGCAATTAGATCTATGCAGAGTGGCAAGTCACCGGGACCGGATGGTTTCCCAACAGATTTCTTTAAAAAATTTTCAGAGCAGCTTTCCCCTTTACTGCTGTCAGTTTTTGAAGAGTCACTCTCGGTAAAATCTCTACCACCAACCATGCGTCAGGCAGTTATCTCATTAATCCTTAAAAAAGACAAGAACCCTCTTGAGTGTAGCTCATTTCGTCCAATTTCCCTTCTTAATACTGATGCCAAAGTGCTTGCTAAAGTCCTTGCGCGACGTTTAGAAGGGGTGTTGCCCTCCATCATATCACCTGACCAAACAGGGTTTATTAAGAATCGTTATTCCTTTTTTAACATCAGACGACTTTTGAATATTCTTTACGGCCCCTCTCCACCTGGCACACCGGAGGTAGTTCTCTCACTGGATGCGGAAAAGGCATTTGACCGTGTGGAATGGGGTTATCTTTTTAATACTCTGGAGAGATTTGGATTTGGTCATAAGCTTATATCATGGATAAAACTTTTATATACGTCTCCATTAGCCGCTGTGCGTACTAATAACAGCATATCTGCTTATTTTGAGCTTCAACGTGGCACGAGGCAGGGATGCCCTCTATCTCCACTTCTATTTGCAGTCGCAATGGAACCACTTGCTTTGACTTTGAGACAAAGAGCCGATATCCAGGGAATTCGACGGGCAGGATTGGAACATAAGGTTTCGCTTTATGCAGACGACATGTTATTATACTTGTGTCATGTCTGACTTCGGGAAACATACACACGGGAGAACGCAGGTGCAGGAAATATATCTTTTATTTGAAAGTCCCGTTTTGACTTGAACAACTGAAATCTTATATAAATGATAATGACTTTAAGGGTCCTTCACCAGGGACGGTCTGCAGGCGGAAACACAAAATGAAACACTGACTTCACTTGAAGTCTTAACCTTGAAAAACACGTAGAATTTGCCACGGAACCGAAATCCGTCCGGACGCGAAAGCCGTCTCGCTTTCGCTACTTCGCCTGCAGATACCGTCTTAAACCTGGGAGAGAGAGAGAGAGAGAACATATAGTTAAACATACAGGGGTGTGCACAACGGTGACCAGACAATGTGGTGTGGGTTCGGCTGGGTTAAATAGTGAGACACACAAGGGTAGACAGGTGAATTCACTCTGGTGTTGATGACTGACAGTGACATACGCAGACACACTAGGGGGAGACAAAGACTACGGCTCAGTAATCCGGTGAACTTGATCTCCGGGGCTGAGGCAGATCGGATGTTACATTACCCCCCCTCCCAGGACCGGCTTCCTGAAAGAGAGGTGGGCGCTCCCCGCTAGGTACCGAAGGGGCCTGGGACCCACCGGCCTGATGGAATTGCCGGCGAGCGGGTCGGCCTGGAGGTCGTGGCGCAGGACGATCCGGTCGAGCTTGGTGAAACTCGAATATGAGTTCCGGGCTTAGGATGTCCTTTGCCGGGACCCAGCTGCGTTCCTCCGGCCCATACCCCTCCCACTCTACTAAATACTGAAGGGAGCCCCCTCGCCTTCGGGAGTCCAGCAGTTGCTGGACTTTAAATGCTGGGGCGCCCTCAATCTCCACAGCCCCAGGGAGTGACGGGTCTACGACACCTCTGTCTAGTGGTCCCCGCATTACTGGCCTGAGAAGAGAGATGTGAAAGACAGGATTAATGCGCATGTGTGAAGGGAGTTGCAATTTGAAAGAAACAGGGTTGATTTGGGAGATTATAGGAAAGGGACCGATGAATCTGGGGGAAAGCTTACGGCAGGGGAGGTTGAGAGAGAGGTCCTTTGTCGAGAGCCAAACCCGATCTCCTACCTGGAGCGGAGGACTTTCCCGTCGCCGCCTATCGGCGAAACTTTTGAACCGGCGAACTGCTTGGGAGATACTGGCATGCGCCCCCTCCCATACTTTTTCCGCTTTTTTAAACCACTCATCCACCATGGGGATATTGGTGGGAGTGGCATCCCAGGGACATAGCGGCGGCTGATGTCCGAGCACACATTGGAACGGCGTTAGGCCGGTTGAGGAGTGTTTTAGTGAGTTTCGCGCATATTCCGCCCAGAATAAACAGTCTGCCCATTCATGTTGCCGACTACTACAATATGCGCGGAGGAATGTCCCGAGATCTTGGACAGTCCGCTCTGCCTGCCCATTAGACTCCGGGTGATAGCCTGACGTTAGACTAACAGTGGTCCCCAATTTCTGGAAAAAAGCTTTCCAGACTTTTGCGATAAATTGGGGACCACGATCGGAAACAATATCCTCCGGTATGCCGTAGTAGCGAAACACATTGTTGAATAGGGTTTCCGTCACCTGGGAGGCGGTTGGGAGGGCGCAGAACGGAATAAACCGGCAACCTTTCGAGAAGCGGTCTACAACTACCAGGACGGTCGTGTATCCTTTAGACACTGGCAGGTCCGTCACAAAATCCACCGCTAGGTGGGACCACGGTCTGTTAGGTGTAGGTAAGGGCATTAATTTTCCAACTGGCAACCCTCGAGGGCTCTTGGTGGTTGCACAGGTAGCACAAGACGAAACGACTGTTTTCACTGTGTCCCGCAAATTTGGCCACCAGAACCGAGGTTCTAGTAGCTGACGTGTTTTTAGTTCGCCGGGATGTCCTGATGACAAGTTGGTGTGTGCCTCTACGATCACTCGTTCACGTAGTGACTCCGGCACGTAGGTTCGATTCGGAGGACAGCCCGGCGGCACGGGTTCTGACCGTGTCGCCCGGGCTATCTCCTCATCGAGGTCCCACGTGATCGGTGCCACCACGAGCGACGGGGGCAAAATGGGTTCAGGCACCTGGGGTCGGTCCTGCGTCGTAAAATAGCGGGATAACGCGTCCGCCTTTAAGTTCTTCGAGCCGGGGCGATAAGTAATACTAAAACGGAACCGAGTGAAAAACAGTGCCCAGCGGGCTTGTCGGGGGTTTAGTCTCTTTGCTTGTTGGAGGTACTCCAAGTTCTTATGATCTGTGAGTACCGTGAATGGATGTTCCGACCCTTCCAACCAATGCCTCCACTCCTCTAACGCCGCCTTTATTGCAAGCAGTTCGCGATTTCCGATATCATAGTTGCATTCAGCAGGTGTCAGCTTTCGCGAGAAAAAAGCACAGGGGAATAACTTCTCCGGGTGGCCATGGCGCTGTGACAGTACCGCTCCGAGTCCTACCTCCGACGCATCGACCTCTACTACGAAGGGCTTGTTAGGGTCGGGCAGTTTTAATATAGGCGCTGATGTAAAAGCTTGTTTTAGGCGCTGAAACGCCCCGCGCGCGTCCAGCGTAAACTGGTGTAACTTGCGCGGTTTACCCTTTAGTAAGCTAGTGAGCGGTGCTGCCAGTGTACTGTAGCCCCTAATAAAGCGCCTGTAAAAATTGGCAAACCCGAGGAAGCTTTGTAGCGCCTTCACTGTTGTCGGCTCCGGCCATTGGAGCACCGCTCTGACCTTGGCTGTGTCCATCCTGACCCCCAGTGGCCCTATGCGATAGCCCAGAAATGCAACCTCTGTTTTATGAAATTCACACTTCTCCGCCTTCACATAGAGCCCATGTTCCCTCAGTCGATGGAGAACGGCGGTTACATGACTAACGTGCTCTTCGTATGACCGAGAGTAAATTAGGATGTCATCCAAATAAACTATGACAAATCGGCTTAACATATGTCGGAGCACGTCATTCATGAACCCCTGAAACACCGCAGGAGCGTTCACCAATCCATAAGCCATTACATTGTATTGGTAATGACCTGATGTAGTGCTAAACGCTGTCTTCCACTCATCTCCCTTGCGAACACGAACGAGGTTATAAGCGCTGCGGAGGTCAAGTTTGGTAAAGATGGACGCGCCGCGGAGCAGATCGATCGCGGCCGGAACCAGGGGCAGCGGGTGCTTATATTTCACTGTGATGGTATTGAGCCCTCTAAAATCAATACACGGCCGAAGGCCCCCGCCTTTTTTTCTCGATAAAGAAGAACCCTGCCGATGCAGGTGACGTGGAGCGACTAATGAGCCCCTGCTGGAGAGCCTCTTTCACGTATTCCTCCATCGCCCGTGTTTCTGGCACGGACAATGGATAAATCCGCGAGCAGGGCGGTGTTTTCCCCGGCAGGAGGTCAATAGCGCAATCCCACGGGCGGTGAGGGGGAAGTCGTGCAGCTGCCTTAACACTAAAAACGTCCTTAAATTTCGCATACTCCGATGGCACTAGGGTCGAAACTAGGGCGCTAGGGCTTTCTACTGTAGTCGTTTGGGCCATCAATGAGGTTGGCATACAGAGTTTCGCGCATCGGGGGGACCATGAGAGGATGCGAGCACTTGCCCAATCAAAATTCGGGTTATGAGAGCTAAGCCATGGGAGGCCGAGCACGACGGGCTGACTCACCTGGGATATTACATAAAATTCTAACTCCTCAGTGTGATTAGGGAAAGTTAACCGTAGGGGCACGGAGATCATTTTAATCGGCGATTGATTTAATGGGTTGCCATCGAGAGCGTTAATCACGATCGGGGTTGGAAGCTTCGACACAGGAGCGTGCAGCGAGGAAAGTAGAGAAAATGAAATAAAATTCCCAGCCGAGCCCGAATCTATGAGGGGGGAAACAGAAATTTCATGGTTATTGTATGCCAACGTCGCATTTACACAAAATGACCTGTGGGTTCGTGGTGGTGTTGGCAGTGTAGGTGTTTCTTCAGTTCGTGGGGGTATGTCCGTGTTTATGGTTTGTGTAGAGTTGTCCATGCGTGTGATTGGTGTTGAGGTGATTCGTGGGTGTGTGTTCGTGCGGTTGGATGGTGACAGTGTGTTTGTCTTTACTTTTAATAATGGGCACTCTCGGATGAGGTGCCCCCCACCGCCGCAGTACAGGCACAGTCCGGCCGTAATTCGGCGTCGTCTCTCCTGGGCGGACAGTCTGGACGAGCCTACATCCATCGGCTCTGTCGTTTGGGACTCGCGGCGAGCTTGTGGGCTTCTGCTGGGGCAAGGACGGGGGTGCGATTCCACCCTGCTTCCTGACGACCGGGCGGGATTTTGTCTTCTCTGACTGCGGAGGTGTTGGTCGAGCTTAATGGCGAGCTGGATTGTTTCATCCAAGTCGAGCTCTGCATCTCTGCACGCCAACTCCAGCTGGATGTCGGGCTGGAGCCCGTCCCGGAAGCGGGCGAGAAGGCTCTTCTCGCACCACTCACTCTCTGCAGCCAGGATCTTAAATTGCACGGCGTATTCGGCAACGGTGGTCGACCCCTGCCTAATCCTCAGCAGTTGTTGCTCCCCAGTCTGGCCCTGATCCGGATGCTCGAAGACAGCGCGGAATGCGCGGAGGAAGCGGACGAAGTCGATCATGTCCCGGCCTCCAGCACTCCACATAGCGGTGGCCCAGTCCATCGCTGCACCTGTGAGCTGTTGAGTTACGAAACTTATTTTTTGTCGTTCGTCGAGACCGGGATACTCGGCCAGGTACAGCTCACAGGCGAGGAGAAATCTTCGGCACCCCTCTGGGTCCCCAGCATATCTCTCGGGGGGGGCGGCCCGTGGTGGAGATCGGGATGCGTGCATCTGCGCTGCAGGTGGAGGCGGCTGTCTCGCCGCAATGTCACGGACACTGTGGGCCAAGTCATTAATCGCCCTGGCCAGGCTGTCCATCTGCCCCTGCTGTCGTCGAATGTAGTCCATCATCGGGACCGTATTGTCACGTACAGGTGTTCCTGCTGCGTTCGGGTAACTGGTCTGGTCATCTGTCATGTCTGACTTCGGGAAACATACACACGGGAGAACGCAGGTGCAGGAAATATATCTTTTATTTGAAAGTCCCGTTTTGACTTGAACAACTGAAATCTTATATAAATGATAATGACTTTAAGGGTCCTTCACCAGGGACGGTCTGCAGGCGGAAACACAAAATGAAACACTGACTTCACTTGAAGTCTTAACCTTGAAAAACACGTAGAATTTGCCACGGAACCGAAATCCGTCCGGACGCGAAAGCCGTCTCGCTTTCGCTACTTCGCCTGCAGATACCGTCTTAAACCTGGGAGAGAGAGAGAGAGAGAACATATAGTTAAACATACAGGGGTGTGCACAACGGTGACCAGACAATGTGGTGTGGGTTCGGCTGGGTTAAATAGTGAGACACACAAGGGTAGACAGGTGAATTCACTCTGGTGTTGATGACTGACAGTGACATACGCAGACACACTAGGGGGAGACAAAGACTACGGCTCAGTAATCCGGTGAACTTGATCTCCGGGGCTGAGGCAGATCGGATGTTACAACTTGTCACAGCCCCTGACAAATTTACCCAAGTTAGTCACTCTACTTACAGAGTTTGGCAAAATATCTGGCTATAAAGTTAATATCCAGAAAAGTGAACTAATGCCTGTTGGTGATGGGGTCAGTCTGTCATCTTTAAGCTCAATTCCTTTTAAAATTAGCCCTAAAAAATTTAAATATCTTGGGATTTGGGTTACGCATGATCATAAAGACTTGTTCGGAGCCAATTATCCACCTCTCTTATCCAATCTAAAACAAGATCTTGAGCGTTGGGACCACCTCCATCTTTCATTGGGTGGAAGAATTAATACAATAAAAATGAGTGTATTGCCCAAGATTCTGTATATTTTTCAGTGCCTTCCGTTATTCTTAACAAAATCTTTCTTTTCCAAATTAAATAATCATATTTCAACCTTTATTTGGAACAAAAAAACACCAAGAATTAAAAGAAGTATACTGCAGAGACCTCGTGCAAAAGGAGGGATGGCACTTCCAAATTTCATGTACTATTACTGGGCAGCCAATATAAGAGCACTGATGTTCTGGTTAAATAATGACATTAATTCCCCTGTATGGACAATTCTGGAGGCGGCCTCAGTTAGACCCACCTCTCTAATAGCATTATTGTGTTCTAAAATACCACTTGTTCAACCAATCTCTAGTCTGACCTCTAATCCAGTTGTTAAACATTCAGTTAAAATCTGGAATCAATTCAGAATATCGTTTTCTCTTAAAGAATTACCACAGGCTGCCCCAATTGCTGAAAATTACATGTTTGTTCCATCTATGATGGATGATGCTTTTAAAATTTGGGCTAGAAATGGATTGATCTCATTGTCTGAACTTTATATTGATGGAAATTTTACATCCTTCGAACAGTTAGTACAGAAATACGACATTCCTAAATCACACTTTTATAGGTATTTGCAGCTTCGGAATTTTGTGGCATTGAATTCTAATAATTTCCCATCATGCCCTCCACTTTCTTTATTAGATTCAATATTTGAATGTAAATCAGTCCAAAAACAAACTATACGCAGGATATATGAAATACTCAATGTGTATGAAGCAACACCCTTAGACTTACTCAGGAATAAATGGGAGACAGATTTAGATGAACCAATTTCAGAGGAAATCTGGCACAAAATAATACAGGGAATTTTTTCATCATCCATTTGCCTTAGACATGCTGTAATACAGTTTAAGATTGTGCATCGTCTACACTGGTCAAAAGTTAGACTTTCTAAGATTAAAACTGATATAGACACCACATGTGACAGATGCAGACAGGCTCCTGCAACTCTGCTGCATATGTTCTGGACTTGTCCAAGACTCTACATGTTCTGGACCAAGATTTTCGATACTTTTTCTGGAATATTTGGAGAGACAGTAGAGCCGACTCCATTTGTAGCATTGTTTGGTGTGCCTCCAGAAAACAAAGGAAAATTTTTTGACCAAAGGAAAATTAAAATACTTGCCTTCTGTTCCCTTTTAGCTAGGAGATTAATTCTGACTAAATGGAAAGACCCGGATCCACCAACATTTAGCCACTGGATAAGGGAAGTGATGTACTGCCTTAAATTGGAGAAAATTAGGTATACAGTTAAAGGGTCTACTGACACATTTTATGATATTTGGCAGCCTTTCTTAACTTTTGCTGAGGGCCTGAACGCAGATATTATTGTCCTGTAAAGGAAGTGTGTGGGGAAGATTACTTACTTACTTATTATTTTATTTAATTTAAAAAAAAAAAATTTATGGACATGTGATTGTTATGGCATCCTTGTGTTTGTCTGGTGTTGGGGGGGATGGGGGGGTTGGTTTTTGTGTTCTCTTTTGTTGTGTTTTGTGTTTTTTTTTCTGTATAGTTTGAAAATAAATTAAAAAACTTTGATCAAAAAAAATCAATGAGACAGATCGGCTCTAATTTGAGAAATAAATTGAGAAAAAATATTGAATTTATTTTTTAATTTTGAATGTTGAATTCAGCACTCTGGGTCTTCCAAGAAGAAGAATATGTGTGTAAATTTTAAGTGAATATACTTGCTGGAATGTATAAATTAGCAGAGCACTGGATTTTATTGCATTATTTGTACACAGAGGTGGAAAGTAACGAATTACGTTTACTCGCATTACTGTAATTGAGTAGCTTTTTTGTGTATTTCTACTTTTTAAAGTAGTTTTTAAAATCTGTAATTTTACTTTTACTTAAGTACGTTTTGTTTGAAGTATTGTAATTCGCTACATTGTAAATCATATTCGCTACTGAGTAAAAAATAAATGAATGAAAATGATAAAATAATACAAATATTATGCTTTTGCGCTCGCGTGTGTGTATTATGTCCTGGTCGCGTGCCGCTCCAGACTCCACTCCAGGTTTTCTGACATCGGCATCTTCCTGACCTTCCACACGGTCGCTTCCGCCCTGAGTGACGTCATCGACTAGCGCGAACATATATAAATCGAAGAGACACGCAGGAAAGATAAAAGAGGTTGTGATTTTGGCGTTTTGATATTTGGTTGTGTATTCTGGTTTTGCCTTTTTGCCTCCAATTGACTTTGATTATTGCTTTGTCGCTGTGGTTTGGTTGGTCTTTGTATATATTTGTAGATAATTTCACTGTTTTTGGTTTAGGGAGTCCGGGAAGGTACCTGTATTTTTGTTTGTGGGTTTTTTTTTTGCAGGTAATCTAGCTACTAAATATAAATACCATTTTGTTTATTATTTTGGCCTGGGTCCATCCTGAATCTGATCCTCCTCCTGGTGTGTGTGTGTTTGTGTTTGTGTGTGGGTGTGCGTTTGTGTGTGTGTGTGTATATATATATATATATATATATATATATATATATATATATATATATATATATATATATATTACAAACCTCATTATTTCATCAGTGAATGATTGGATCTAGTTCTTTCTGCCATATGCCACCATTTCCATACAGTTTAAAATAGAACCCTGAACCATTCTTTTGCTCTATGACCCTAGACTGGGACGTAACACCATATTTAAGTGACCACTTTGATTTTCAAGCACAACAAAGACAACAGCTTTATTATGCAAAGGTGTTCCTTCAGTTAAAAACAACTAGTTTGAGATTCATATCTGCTCATCTTTTTTGAACTACGCTAGAAGGCCTCATCCCACCCCCGCTGTTAAAAAAATAAATAAGTAACTCGGTAACTTTTACTCTGAGTAAATGTTTTAATGAGCTACTTTTTACTTTTACTTGAGTAGATTTTTATAATGGTAACTTTACTTGTACTTAAGTAAAATTTCACTGAAGTAACAGTACTTGTACTTGAGTACAAAATTTTATTACTCTTTCCACCTCTGTTTGTACAACAGCTGAGGAAGTCAAAGTGTGACATGATTGTGAATAACACCAGAACGCTGTTATAAGAGATTTATTGATAAACAGAAACACTTACCTGTCAGGATTTATTTTGACTTTTTTTTTTTTTTTTGAATTTGTTCCCTCCTCCCTTTAGACGATGCCCATGATTTATTCATGCTATTTTATCAATTGAATGAATTTTTAAAAAATATATTTAATAAAATTAAATAAAATGGACCACTACCAGTGCTTATTTCTTTCATATTCAGATAGATGTAACCTAGTGAGTTGACATCACACGGATAAAATGCTAATTATCTTGCATTATTATTATTATTATTATTATTATTATTATTATTATTATTATCTTTAGACTGTATCTGATTGGTCTCTATTCTGGCATTATGGTTTTGCTGAAAAGACATGGCTAAGAAAAAATATCACCAGTGTTACTGCTGACTTGTTTCCCGACCACAGGGAAAGTCTGTACATTGTGCTTTGTCACTGTGAGATACGGTTTCCCTTATCATACATATCAGACTGTTGCTACTGATTTATTCCCACACCACAGGTGAATTAGCTGAGTTTTATCCTTCTAAATGTGTTCATTGTAAGTGTCAGATACTGATTCGACACTGTTTTCTATATAAATAACTTCCCTTATGTATCAGACTGTTATGCAGTTCTCCGAGTTTCATCATTCTAAAACTAAGTACAGTATGTTCATATGTCGTAATGTAAATAAACCATTTACTCTAACTAAAATTTTTTAAGTTCATGTAACCTAATTTCTGATGGTGAAACAAACCAAATATTTAAAGTTGTTCTAAATCTAAATAAATGAGTTGGCTATATTACTTAATGTAAATATTCTACTAAATCTAAACTGAAATTATAAACTTGATATAAACCACTTTTGAATGTTTGAGCAAATTACCTTTTTTAAGTTCCATCAAATAAAGATTTAAGGCATTCATAATTTAAATATAAAAGCATAAAAAACTTAATTACATATTGATTTACACTCAAAACACATTTCTTTATATAAACATTATTTATTGTGGAATGAGCATATGTTCATCCAAAATGTTAACACTAAGATTTTTTTTTTCAAAATGTATAAACACTAGGGATGTAACGGTATTGTAAATACCGTCGTACCGCAATAACAATTTATTTCAATAATACCATGGTCGCATGACGGTAAAATGATAGGTCTTCTGAGAAAAGTTTGCTCAGGCGAATAGAGCGAACGGGTGGAAGCGGGAACTACAATTCCAATCAGCCGAGGCGTGACCATCGTCCTTTGCGGTCTGTTGTTGCTACAGATCCAGTAATGCGCATATCCAATTTAAAACCCGCTTACTCCGTAATGATTAATTACTCTTTCCATCTCTTTTCCTTCGCCACTAATAGCAGCACCCGCCATTTACGCATTACTGGATCTGTAGTGACAACAGACCGCAAAGGATGATGGTCACGCCTGGGCTGATGGGAATTGTAGTTCCCGCTACCTACCGTTCGCTCCATTCGCCTGAGCAAACTTTTCTCAGAAGACCTATAGTTTTATCGAGTCATTTTGGTTTCTGTCTGAAAAGAAACAAGAAAGGGAAAAAAAATCTGTATGAATACAGATGTCGCCATTAAAAACGCACGTTTCGAGAAAAGGGATCCCGTGACTTGCCGCGGCTTTGCGCGGCTGCGTGCGGGAAGCTGTGAAAATGCCCTTCATTACCTGTAGGGGGCAGTCGTGTTTCAGTCTGAAGTATTGGGTGTCTACTGAAGCCGAAAATGTGCTCAAATTAAACCGCGCATGCGTGTTTGGAGATGCTGTGCCCGCGCTGTGGATCAGTCGGTTGTGAATCATCACGGAGGTACTACACGGCGTGCCTGGAGCTGGAGTTTGTCGTGTTCGAGGTAAGTTTACCTTTCTGTTTTGGATGTGATTCTCGCTTTCATGACTCGCAATTAATGTTCATCTTAATTTCAGGACGTACAATTAGCAATATTTCAGTTTTTAATAGTGTGGATATTCACAAAACACCGTTTTCGTGTAAAAACCTGAACCTACGGAGCCCCCCAGGGGTCCTGTGGTAAGTAAATAAATAAATAAATGAAATAATAATGAACCGAGCGCGCGGATTAATAAACCAAGATGCGTGTTTCTTACCCCCACCCCTTGTGAAAACGGCATGTTGAGACAAAGGCTCGCCAGTGAGATGCCATTTCTGAACAAACTGAGTCAGGTGTGTTAAAGCATTAAATGGTAAAAGAGTACTAGCAATAAACGTTTTTTTTTCTGAAGCCGAACTTTATTAATGAGTTACGAGTTAAATTTCAACTGTAAAGAACCTGTACATATGTTCATACAGTATTGACAGCAGCTCTAATTTGTCTAAATCGCATTGCAGACAAGAAAAATAAGTAGAGATCCCTATAAGAGCAAAATAGCTTTACTGTATACTGGCTTTTACTGGGGCGATTTTAAAAATGTAAGCCTGCTGGGTGATTAAGCTCACAGATCTAGGAAAAGTCATGAAAGGAGGGTCCTGGAATTTGATCAAGTGTGAAGTATTTTTTCCCCCATTGCGGTCAAATGACCGCACTTCTAGTGTTAAAGATCCATTTTCTTTCTCTGCTCAAGGCTCAGCCTGCACTTTGTGTCTGTGTGCGCTCATTATTGAACCTGTGCCACACACACCCCTCCTTCATTTGCCTTCACAAACAAAAAAGTCACAAAATGTCTGTGCACAATTTGCACAGACATTCACAATCTTTCTCTCTGCTCTACACAGAAACATTGCTCTTTAATGTAAAAATTTGAATTGGTTTTCCAATAAGAAAGGTTTACGAGTGTTTTGAAATACGAGCCCGCTTCCGGAATGAATCATGCTCGTAATCCAAGGTTCCACTATATTTTCATTTTTACAATAAACCTGCAGATGCTAGGAATCTAAGCAAAATCTCTAACCATTTCTTTAGGTATGTACAAACATCTCTATTTCTACATTTTAGGCAAAACTGCTTTCCTAAGGAATAAAATTCATGAGACAGGTCAGTTCTAATTTGAGAAATTTCATTTTTGTATTTTGAATATTGAATTCAGCACACCTGGGTCTTCCAAAAATGAAAAATGTAATGTCTCTTGATAGACAAACCCTCAAATGATAGACACTATCCTTCAATTCTCTTGCTAGACAAACCCTCAAATGATAAACACTATCCCTTAATTCTCAGTAGAAATGCTTCCTCCTGATGAAACACATGGCAATATGATTTACTGTGTTGATTCAAAACTCCTAAATGACTATGACTAGAACTAGTAGTCAGCTAATTAGGCCTCTTAGTTAGCTAGCTGGTTCCGGTAGAGTTGTGTTGTTAATTTATGTTGTTGCATGTATGTAGCACCTTGGTCCTGGAGAAACGTTTCACTGTGTACTGAACTGTATATAGTTGGAATGACAAAAATTGTGTGCTAAAGTGGAACAACTTTAAGTATACTTAGTACACTTAAAGTATATGGCTGTGTGCGTACTAACGTACATACCTGACAGTAATTAATACAATTTAAATATATATTTATTTATTTATATATTTATAATAAGTACATTACAGCTATTTTTAATGTATTACAAATACATGATTAATATACTATGTGTATATTCTTATTGCAGTAGTAGCATGCTGTTATACTTCTGGTCAATTACAAATACTAAAAAAGTACACTTTGTGGTTAATACAAATATACTTTATTGTATCATACAGTACACACAACCTTCTATACTAAAGTATTGCAAATGCATTACCAGTACACTAAAGGTTTTCAGGATAATTTACAAAAGCTAAATGCATTTTCTACACTATAACATGTTTTTGAAAAGCATTATATCAGTAATTATGAGGCAGATTTTATTCATGAGTTCAACAGATTTAATTTGCACAAGGTTACAAAAAAGCACTACTATAATTTATTTGTGTTCAACAAAACGTGTTCATAAACACACAAACTAAAATATAAACTGTTGTGTGAACACAGACAGACATTAGTATTAGAATCTACAGGTACAGTATTAGTTTAAACCTGGTGTGTTGATTCTGTTACACAGAGACTGAAAACAGGCCGAGACAGAGCCATTATACCACAAGCAAAGTACAGAACACATTAACAACACATTACACAATACATTCTAAAGCTTAAAGTATGTACTTAATTACAAATTATCTAACAAAAACCGTTAAATTTACCTTGTAAAAATAATAACAATACGAACTAACGCACGCGATGATGCAGCTTCCAGTCGTTAATTCAAACTAGAAGTGGAGGACTGGGGAGCCAATCAGAGAACGGACAGTCTGAATCTGCCTGCCTCCAGTCTCTGATTGGCTGGTGGGGCGCCGATTCTAGTCTCCGGTTGGCTGGAATAGTTGCAGACATATCACAGTGCTGCAGTTTGTGTAAGTGTCGCTTTATGACGGTGAGCGGACAGAAGAGTGAGAGAGTAAAAACATAAATTATCTTGAACTGGAAAAAAATATTTTCAGCGCGCAAGAACGAGTTTGAGATAGCACGCGCGAGGGAGAGAGATTCTGAGTGCAGAAACGAGTCTAAAAGCACGCACGCACAAGAGATTAGTGCACTAAATATAAGTACATATTAATAAGTACATTTAAATTTAACTGATAATATACTGAGACTACCGTATTTTAAAAATTGTATTCTAATGTATACTTTCTGTACATTTGTACAATGATTATTTCAAGCATATTTAAAAAATACATATATCATCAGTGGTGCCTGCTAGCTTTTGCAACAGGAGAAGCTCATATTAGGCCTTCATCATAAAATTCACTATGTTATTTGGATGTACATTCTGGCTAGTTTTCCAGATCGAGACAAGATTCCCTGTATAAACTCAGAGAGACTTACAGAAAAAATTGATCCAAGGACCAGAAGTTTGAGCACTTTTCTCTTCTTTGTGCTCGTCTTGCACAAAAAATACAACTTATCTCATTAAGCAAAGAAAACAACACATCACAAATGGCTAGACCCAATCTTTTCACTCATCTTGTTTTGTCTTCTGACTGATTATTTAATAAACAGTCATAATTAGTGGCAGTGGTATAAAGTAGTTGAGTAAATGGACTTCGTTACTGTACTTAAGTATTTTTTGGCTACTTTGTACTTGTACTGAGTATCAAAAATATAAGCAACTTTTACTCTCTACTCGACTACATTTTTAATTGAATTTATGTCCTCTTTACTCCAGTACATTTGACCGGACACTTACCGTTACTCATTACATTGTGATTGTGCGCGACAAGTCAGCATCTTTATCTGCCATTGCTAATTGGTTGGGCGTAAGAGGCGATATCGCCATCTGGAGGATGCTGAAGGTACTGGATGCTATTTACCTATATGTGCTAAATGAGGCTACTCCATGTGCACATGAATTAGCAACTTGCCAAATGCCAGGTGTTTCACATTAATTAAGTTTGACTGAGTCTGATTTTTGTTCTGCCACTTTGAAATATTGCTCAAAAAACTGTTCAATTTCATTTCTATATTAGGAAATAAAACCTCATAAATAAACGGTTTCTTGTTTTTTTTACATTTCTTGGTGTTTTTTGAAAAGAAACCTCTTTCCTTATGGGAATGGTATCTTTCTGAATGACAGTCCAACAAAGCCCTCTTTAAGAAATGTATCATAAAAGCCATGTCTGAGTCAACACTTAAGTAATTTTTCATTGATTCCTTGAGCTTTGCTTGAAGACAGTTCTACAAACAAAAAACAAAATTTGCAGGGTCAGAATTGTTGCACATTTTGGATAAAGGCTTGTTAAACATGTCTTGTTCAGTGCTGTTGTCTTGTTCTATGATATGCTCTCACAAAATGAAAAAAATTATCTTAGACCTGGTAGATATAATACTGGTTGTCAAACCAAAAAAAATCTTTGAGATTAAATTTACTATTTCTGCAAAGAAAGCAAGCACTAATTGATACTCCATTCCCATTTCATAAAAAATTCGCAAAAGTGTGTGTGTGTGTGTGAAGACAAGAGGAGGAGGAAAGAGGCACGTTTTCCAATGATGCACACGGAATCAGTGCAGGCTAAGACAGAGCGAGAGAAAATGGATCTTTAATCTCTCTAATGAGACTTTATTTTTCTTTACACGTGTGCACACGTGTGTTATGATGAACAGTACATGCATGCATACAACCACAAAATAAAAGACGCTTTACGTGCACACACATGGTCACAGTGTTGTTATAGTAAACAGTACACGCGTGCACGGATGTTGAATATATAAGTGAGGGATGCGCACTAAGACCCAGCCCAGTTGACGATTACATACAGCGCAAGAGAGAGAAAAACCATTCACTCAGTTTATTTTGTTTTATTTTAATTTTGCTATAATTAAAATAAAAAAATTTTAAACAGTATCACCCAGGGATCGAACCCGGCTCCCCCGCGTGAAAGGGCGCGGACTTACCCGCTGCACCACTCAGACACTTAGAGACAACTCCACCAGTCACGTTAATATGCCACTCGACTACTTTGAAAGAAAGCTGATAAGTAAGCCTGTTATAATAATTGCACATGTATTTTATCTGTTTTCAACTTGGTGTTATTTGATCTTATTGGTTTAGAAATTTATATTTCAATAAATAGTAAACTTGGCCGATTTCGTTCTAATTTTTTGACAAGTGGGGCTTGAAAATTCTCCCACTCCCTTAAGTGGGGAATGACAGAAAATGTTTGAGAACCACTGCTGCGTCCTGTGTGTGCTTTACAATGCCAGACAACATTCAAATGCAAATTATTCACCCTCCCCAGGTGTTCTCCCCAGCTGTTCTCACCTATACATTCAGGACCTCTCCCCACTTCCCCAATCTGAGGCTCTTATGCCTCAGACTTTCAGTCAGGGGCGGACTGGGACCAAAAAGTGGCCCTGGACTTTCTGGCCCACAGCAGCCCACATCATAATACACTGGCTCATTAATGTAGAGATATATTTTAACACCAGTTACTAGTATAAAAAAATAACACAATACGGAAATCAATGCTATTTAAACTTATTATTTCAAATTCAAATTTTATTTGTCACATACACAGTATAATATGCAGTGAAATGCTTACACGACCGCCAGTGACCTTAAAAAGAAAATAAAAACTTGTACGTAAAATAAATATCAATAAAAGGAAATACTAAAGAAATAAATTTAACTAATAAAATTAACTGTACAATAAGGGCATGATAAAATATTGCAAAATATAGAAATATAGGGGGAGGGAGTATATACAGTGGTGTGAAAAACTATTTGCCCCCTTCCTGATTTCTTATTCTTTTGCATGTTTGTCACACTTAAATGTTTCTGCTCATCAAAAACCGTTAACTATTAGTCAAAGATAACATAATTGAATACAAAATGTTCTTAAAGGAAGCTTTACGTTATTAAGGGAGAAAAAAAAACTCCAACTCTACATGGCCCTGTGTGAAAAAGTGATTGCCCCCCTTGTTAAAAAAATAACTTATCTGTGGTTTATCACACCTGAGTTTAATTTCTGTAGTCACCCCCAGGCTTGATTACTGCCACACCTGTTTCAATCAAGAAATCACTTAAATAGGAGCTACCTGACAAAGAGAAGTAGACCAAAAACAACTCAAAAGCTAGACATCATGCCAAGATCCAAAGAAATTCAGGAACAAATGAGAACAAAAGTAATTGAGATCTATCAGTCTGGTAAAGGTTATAAAGCCATTTCTAAAGCTTTGGGACTCCAGCGAACCACAGTGAGAGCCATTATCCACAAATGGCAAAAACATGGAACAGTGGTGAACCTTCCCAGGAGTGGCCGGCCGACCAAAATTACCCCAAGAGCGCAGAGACAACTCATCCGAGAGGCCACAAAAGACCCCAGGACAACATCTAAAGAACTGCAGGCCTCACTTGCCTCAATTAAGGTCAGTGTTCACGACTCCACCATAAGAAAGAGACTGGGCAAAAACGGCCTGCATGGCAGATTTCGAAGGCGCAAACCACTTTTAAGCAAAAAGAACATTAAGGCTCGTCTCAATTTTGCTAAAAAACATCTCAATGATTGCCAAGACTTTTGGGAAAATACCTTGTGGACCAACGAGACAAAAGTTGAACTTTTCATGTGCCATTACATCTGGCGTAAAAGTAACACAGCATTTCAGAAAAAGAACATCATACCAACAGTAAAATATGGTGGTGGTAGTGTGATGGTCTGGGGTTGTTTTGCTGCTTCAGGACCTGGAAGGCTTGCTGTGATAGATGGAACCATGAATTCTACTGTCTACCAAAAAATCCTGAAGGAGAATGTCCGGCCATCTGTTCGTCAACTCAAGCTGAAGCGATCTTGGGTGGTGCAGCAGGACAATGACCCAAAACACACCAGCATATCCACCTCTGAATGTCTGAAGAAAAACAAAATGAAGACTTTGGAGTGGCCTAGTCAAAGTCCTGACCTGAATCCTATTGAGATGTTGTGGCATGACCTTAAAAAGGCGTTTCATGCTAGAAAACCCTCAAATAAAGCTGACTTACAACAATTCTGCAAAGATGAGTGGGCCAAAATTCCTTCAGAGCGCTGTAAAAAACTCGTTGCAAGTTATCGCAAACGCTTGATTGCAGTTATTGCTGCTAAGAGTGGCCCAACCCGTTATTAGGTTCAGGGGGCAATTACTTTTTCACACAGGGCCGTGGAGGTTTGGATTTTTTTTCTCCCTAAATAATAAAACCCCTCATATAAAAACTGCATTTTGTGTTTACTTGTGTTATCTTTGACTAATAGTTAAATGTGTTTGATGATCAGAAACATTTTGTGTGACAAACATGCAAAAGAATAAGAAATCAGGAGGGGGGCAAATAGTTTTTCACACCACTGTATATATAGAATTTAAAGTGACCGTGGTTGTGCAAATATGCATGAAGGTGACTAGTGAAAGTGACATGTACAATTGTCCAGATGTATAAATATTTAGTGCAAGTGTGTATGAATGTGTCCATGATTGTCCAGCCAGTGTTGTGAGCTTAAAAAGATGTTATTAGTCTTGTGTGGAGGTGTGATTGTGATTGAGAGACCTTATCGCCTGCGGGAAGAAGCTCCTCCTCAGCCTCTCTGTGTTGGCCTTTAGGGAGCGGAATCGCTTCCCAGACGCCAACAAAAAGAACAGTCCATTACTGGGGTGACTGAGGTCCTTCATGATCTTCCTGGCCTTAGTCCAGCACTGCTTGCTGTAGATCGAGTGCAGGTCAGGGAGCTCAGTGCGGATGATGCGCTCGGCTGATCGCACCACCCTCTGTAGAGCTCGTCTGTCCTGCATGGTGCTGTTCCCGAACCAGGTCATGATGTTTCCCGTCACGATGCTCTCTATGGTGCAGGAGTAGAAGTTCCTGAGCACCTTGGAGGGCAGTCTAAAGTCTCTCAAGCGTCTGAGGTGGTACAGACGCTGCCGGGCTTTTTCCACCACGGTGTTGATGTGACAGGACCAAGACAGGTCCTGAGTAATGTGAACACCGAGGTATCTGAAGCTGTCCACTCTCTCAACTGGGCTCCTGTTGATGACGGGGGTCTGGTAGTTCCTCTCCTGCTTTGTACAAAAGTCCACTATCAGCTCCTTTGTCTTACTGACGTTCAGGAGGAGATTGTTCCTCTGGCACCAGTTCTCCAGATTTCCAATCTCCTCTAGGTAGTCCGACTCATCATTGTTGGTGATCAGTCCGACCACGACAGTGTCGTCAGCAAACTTGATGATGGAGGTGGAGTTGGTAGTGGCCACGCAGTCGTGGGTGTACAAAGAGTACAGCAGGGGGCTCAAAATACAACCCTGGGGGGCTCCAGTGCTGAGACTGAGTGTAGCTGAGACATGTCCGCCCATCCTTACTGCCTGTGGTCTGCCAGTCAGAAAATTGGAGATCCACTGACATATAGATAAGCTGAGTCCCAAGTGCTCCAGCTTGGTGGTGAGTGTGGAGGGAATTATGCCGTCTTCCTTCTGCTTAATCCGGATAAGACAGAAGTTCTAGTCATAGGACCGCATACAGCTAGAAGTAAAATCTTAGATCACACCGTAACTTTAGATGGCCTTTCTGTTCCGTCAAGTGCAACAGTAAAAGACCTCGGCGTGATTATAGATTCCAGCCTTTCATTTGAAGCTCATGTAGATAATATCACCAGGATAGCATTCTTTCACCTCAGAAATATCGCCAAAATAAGAAATATATTGTCGCTAAACGATGCAGAAAAACTAGTTCATGCTTTTATCACTTCTAGGTTGGACTATTGTAATGCCTTACTGTCTGGTTGTTCAGTTAGGTGCATAAACAAGCTTCAGCTAGTCCAGAATGCAGCAGCGAGAGTCCTCACTAGAACCAGAGGATATGAGCACATCACCCCTATCCTATCTTCACTGCATTGGCTCCCTGTGAAATTTCGCATTGATTTTAAAATACTACTCTTGACATATAAGGCATTAAATGGTCTCGCCCCGCAGTATCTGAGCGAACTGCTAGTGTCTTACGATCCGCCACGCCTACTTCGGTCAAAGGATGCAGGCTGCTTATCAGTACCGCGTATTATGAAAACTACAGCTAGGGGCAGAGCTTTTTCTTACAAAGCCCCAAAATTATGGAATAGTCTTCCAAATAGTGTTCGGGACTCAGACACAGTCTCAGTGTTTAAATCTAGGCTAAAAACCTATTTATTTAGCCAAGCATTTTTATAAATAGATTTGCCATAAGGTAAAGGAGCAGATCTGGGGGACTCATGGACGTAGAGTATTATGGTGAACTGGTATGTTTAGATGCTGTCTTCCTCAGTCTCATTTGATCACTCAGGTTTGTTGACGGTGAGGTGATTGTTTGCTTTACATCTCAGGGAGCCCTTATGTTTGTGTTTCCTTCTGGCTCTCCCTTTTAGTTATGCTGTCATAGTTAGTCCTGTCGGAGTCCCTGCTCGCACTCTACAGTAAATATACATTCACATTAGACATTGTGACTGTGACCATACCTAATTGCAATCTCTCCTCCTCTTCTCTTCCTCCCCCTCTTTCTCTTTCCTCTCTCCCCCTGTCTCCCCCTTTCACTCTTTCTCTCTCTCTCTCTCTCTCTGTCGAGCTACACATGTGGTTCCTGAGCTGCCAGTGATCCAGACTCCCTCTGCCCTCCGGACCTGTGCCCGGTTTCTGGTTGGAGGTCTCATCGCATGGATGCCCCGTGTGTCTCTTTAGGATGCGCCTGGTGTCTGGGGATGATTCTATCTACTTAGAAGACGGTTCTGGCCTCGACTGGTGTTGTCAGCTGTTTCTCTGAGGACTTGACAAATCGATAGTTCAGGACTGGAACTTTCTACAAGTCTATCTGAGTCTCGAATAACTACTGGACTCCATTTTACATCAACTATTATAACATCAATTAACATCAACTATTATAGCTGAACCTAACACTTAACACTGTATAAATGCAGATCATTTCCTGCTATCTGTTTCACCCAGATGAGGATGGGTTCCCTGTCGAGTCTGGTTCCTCTCAAGGTTTCTTCCTATTAACATCTCAGGGAGTTTTTCCTTGCCACTGTCGCCCTCGGGCTTGCTCACCAGGGAATATCTGAACATTTTGATTCATACACATTCACATTCCATACAACTTAAATAATTCTTTTGATTGTGTAAAGCTGTTTTGAGACAATGTCAATTGTTAAAAACGCTATACAAATAAAACTGAATTGAATTGAATTTAATTGAATTATGGTATTAAATGCAGAGCTGTAGTCGATGGAGAGCATTTTAACATAATTCCCTTTCCTAGTGTCCAGGTGAGTGAGTGATGTGTGGAGGAGATGAGAGATTGCATCGTCTGTGGAGCGGTTCTGACGGTATGCAAACTGTAGTGGGTCCAGTGTGTCGGGTAGTGAAGAGATGATGAAGTCTCTGATAAGGCGTTCAAAGCACTTCGTCACTACTGAGGAACATTAAGGCTGAGGTGAGGGCTACAGGGCGATAGTCATTGAGAGAATCAGGATGTGGTTTCTTTGGGACAGGAACAATGATGGACTCTTTGAAGCACGTGGGGATCACCGACTGAGATAAAGAGATGTTGAATATCTCAGTGAACACAGGTGCTATCTGGTCTGCGCAGGATCTGAGGATACGGCCTGAGATGCCGTCTGGTCCTGCTGCTTTCCTGGTGTTCACTCTCTTGAAGGCTCTCCTCACGTCGTGCTCGGAGATGATGAGCGCGTTCCCGGTGCTGGCAGTGTCTTCCTGTCTGCAGCCGTTAGCGCCGCTAGCATTAGCGCCGTTAGCATTAGCTGCAGCCTCAAAGCGAGCGTAGAACGTGTTCAGCTCGTCTGCCAGAGTCGCGTCCGTCATACCGGATGTTGGTGCTTTATAGTCCGTTATTGTCCTTAGTCCCTGCCACAGGCTCCTAGAGTCACTCTGTTGAAGCTGTGACTCTAGTTTTCTCGCGTAGCGCTGCTTCGCCTCTTTCACCGCTTTCCGCACGTTATATGACGCAGCCTTGTATGATTCCATGCGCCCCGACGCAAGTCCCGTGTTGTAGGCGGCGGTGCGAGATCTCAGAGCGTCGCGGATGGTTTTGTCCACCCACGGCTTCTGGTTGGGAAATGTTCTGATAGTCTTTTTCTCCACCGTATCGTCCACTAGCTTCCCAATAAATCCCACAACCGCTTCCGTAAACACGCTGACGTCATCATCGGAGCTGTTTCTGAACATGTCCCAGTCTGCGTCATCGAGTGCGTCCTGTAACGCGGCCACCGATTGGTCCGTCCAGCGCGCGACCTCCCTCTGAACTGGAACTTCCTGTTTCAGCCTTTGTTTATATTTTGGCATGAGGAAGATGGCGGCGTGGTCGGATTTGAAGTATCACTGAACATATATTGGGTCATATTAGTAAAACAAAGAAACAAAGGAAAGAACATCAAGACAAACTACATATAAATCTATAAAGACAATATTTTAAAAAGAATGTCAATAAAACTGAACAGGTAAGCTGAAATAAAATCAGTAGCACCATTATTTTTAATTAATATTGTCTACCATAATAATTACTAGCACTAGTTAATGCTGCTACTAATTTTATTCCAGCTTACCTGTTCAGTTTGATTGTGATTCTTTTCACTTGGCTCTGGTAGATCAGGGGAGAGGTTTTGGTCATCATCAGCAGGCACTGGTTCATCATCACTGACCTTCTGCACTTACAGTTTACACTGATGAGTGGTAGATCTTACACTGCATCACGATGATACCCCCTGCCAAATGTTCATGATATCTCACAAACAAAAAGGCAAATTTGTCTTTTCCACATAAAGCGTTTAGGTCAAATTCCACCCATACAAGTGTGACAAATATACAAAGAAAAAAATCAGGAAGGGGCAAATACTTTTCCATGGCACTGCACATGTAGTCAGATTGTTCCACTAGGATGAAACTGTGCCAGGTGGAGTTAAAGCACTTTTAAAATCACACTAACTTTACACTGATCTGAATAACTTTGAATAATGAATTTATTGTTCTTTCCTTTCTATTTTTTTTTTTTTTTTTACAAATTTGACCCAATATATGTTCAGTGATACTTTTTATTTACATTCTTGTTTGTTATATTTCTATACATGTGGTTTTAAAAAATTAATCTCCACTTTAATGAGCCAGTGTATTCTTCTTCCTCCTTTTAAAAGGCAGAATCTGTTCATTTGAAGCATTTTACTGCATTTACCTCATTCATTGAAAATATTATAAATTTGTTCAAACAACTTCGCTGCATCGAGAAAGGATCAATATCTCTCCCTCCTTAAATTAAAAGTAAAGGTGTCTAGTTAAGAGGGAGCAAAACATGCGCAGCAGCAAACACAGTTAGCTTCTCCTCTTTGTTTTTAATGTTGCTTGTGGCAGCGTAACAGCCTGTTAATTCATGTACTGATGAGATGGACAAACTGCTCGATGTCCGTTCTTTATTTTGCTGCATTGTCAGGTTATAGTACAAACTTTCGGGTAGATCCTGCTATTAAATCAAACTAAAAACGAGTGAAAAGAATACAAAACTCAGACTCTATATCCCAGCTTACATCTCGCATTAACATTCAACTTCACACACACCGGACCTCATTACCCACAATGCATCTCCCGCACTGGACTACACTCCCGTAAACAGCTGTCGTAAATCAACCTCTCTCTCTCTCCTGCAACAACACGCTCTTTGTCGGCGGCGCCCGCGCACTCCTCCATATGATTAGGAAAAAGATGCAATATCATGGTTTCCGCAATTTTTAATATATTTGTGTACTGACTGGGCCGGACCACACTGGCCAGCGGCCCACCGGGAAAACTCCCGGTACTCCAGATGGCCAGCCCGCCTCTGCTTTCAGTGATTTAAATTTGTGTAATTTTAATCTTCCGGATTCTAGATTCTAAAGTTGACACTGTTACCTGTTTTAATCCTTGGAATGGAAGAAATTTAGATTTTCCTTATGATAGCATAAATTTCACTGTTTTCAATCTGTAAAATGTTAACAATATTCCTTGGTATTTTTATTTAAAAAAAACATCGTGCCTGGTATAGGTTTAATATTCAGTGCACACCGTTTGTACATCTGTTATTTTACAACTATATAATAACAGTCAGAAATACCTTTATTTGGGGTTAAGTGACTGATGTGCCTAACATCTTTCAGCTGAGCCTCTTTTCACTGAATAATCCACCACTTTTCATCAATATAATGACACACACACACACACACACAGCAGCAGCAGACCGAGTCGTCCCTCCACTAAATTTAAAGAATACAAGCTGGTTGCGTGCGAGTTTGCTGTTTTTTCTATAGTATGCTGAAGCAAAATCAAAATAAAACATTTTGAGAGAGAATTGAGAGGTTTCGCCAGCAAAACATAAATAGAAAAATAAACATAAGTAAATATAAAATGTTTAATTGTAACAATTAAATCAGACTTCAGAGTTGGATTTGATACTTGAGTGTAATTCAGAAATTTACTGAATATATTCAAATAAACACACCATATGGCAAATATATAATCTCAAAGCTTTTATTTGTGGGGTCATAAATGCAGTGTTCATTTACATTCCTGTGTCCACCCTGATTTTTAACCACTACTGGAAGGAATTTAAACAACCTATTTATGTATTTATTACATGCCTCTTCTGTAAGTACTTCAAACCAGAATTTATTAATGGCAGTAATTAAATCAGATTTTGTAGTCGGTTCTGCTTCTTTTCGAATATAGTCTTTCCGAGCATGCCACACCATTTCAATGGGATTCATGTCGGGAGACTCGGCGGCGAGGCCGGCTCTACAGGGGGCAAGAGAGGCAGCGCCCCCTCAAATAAATGTCTTGCCCCCTCAAATCTAATTTTTTTACAGTAAATGTTGAGAAAGCACATGTTAATATACACATAAAATTTATATATTACAAGTTGATGAAATGATCTGCGGTAGCGGAAAAATCCCGCAAAAAAGGGACACTACACAATATGGTATTAGATTTCCCTCAAGTATCCGTCTCTTCGCTATTCATTCACAGGCTGCAGCGCACGCACACACACAAACACACACTCTCCTCCCCTGAGCCCTCGGTAAACATCCAATCACCGTCCGCATAGCAAATGAGTCAAGACGTGGCAAGAGTGGATTGGAGAGAAGAGAGCTGTTCATTTATTATAAAAGAAAAAAATATATATAAAAAAAACATAATATGAATTGTTCTATAGCCCATCTGCTATAACTTTTTTATTATTATTCATAAGAAAACCTTTCAGTTTTGTAAATATTATGGTTATAGTGTGTTAATTCTTACTTTAGGTTAAGCGTTTTTAAGAATTAGACCATCCAGCTAAGATAAATATTATGTCGTTGATTGATAAAATCTGGATTAAGGATATTTTATTTTATTTTGTTTTGTTTTATTAATTTAATTTAAAAAAATTCTGTTTCCTCCCTGAGGGATTTCCGACTTATTGTGGTCAGGGGATTTGCGTGCCTCAGTGACCTTAAGAGCTATACCAGCAGGAGCTTAGTCTTCAAGTGGACACCCAAGTTGGCCAGGTCTGAAGGTAGAGGCCTGACAAAGTGCATTCCACTTCTCCAGGCTTTGGATGCAGCTAACAACACAATTCAGCAAGGACAATACTGTTACTATAAGCACAGGGGGAAAAACAGTGCTCGAACATGATGTGTACACATGATGCCCCCTTCACATTTCTCACTGCAAACCCCCCCCCCCCCATATGTGCCTGTCTTACACGGGAAGATATTTCCGTTTGGAGATAGCGTGGGATTATTAATTAAGAAACTTAAAAGGAAACCAAAAGAAAACTGAAAATACAAAATAACCAGAGCTCCACCGTCTACACGAGAACGGACGGGATTCTGGAAACTAAAACAAAAAACTAAAGATGCTCTCGGGATTATGCCTTTACCGAGGATTTATAGGAAGAGAGAGAGTAGAGTTTGTGCTTTGTGCACTTTAACCCGAGAGCATGCACTAAACTGATGCGTGTCGCTCTCCCTCATTCTCTCGCTGGTGTCTTAGACAGACAGAGGCTTGGGCTTTGCCTGTGTCATCTTCATATATTTAGTAAATTTGTGAATTAGACTCAAAGTAATTATGAAGTCTGATTTGATTGGTGCCATTAAACATGTGGCATACTGTACAGCTCATGAAAAACCAAAATTCTCAAAGAATTAGCATATTTCATCCGACCAATAAAATAAAAGTGTTTTTAATACAAAAAAAGTCATCCTTCAAGTAATTATGTTCAGTTATGCACTCAATACTTGGTCGGGAATCCTTTTGCAGAAATGACTGCGTCAGTGCGGCGTGGCATGGAGGCAATCAGCCTGTGGCACTGCTGAGGTGTTATGGAGGCCCAGGATGCTTCGATAGCGGCCTTAAGCTCATCCAGAGTGTTGGGTCTTGTGTCTCTCAACTTTCTCTTCACAATATCCCACAGATTCTCTATGGGGTTCAGGTCAGGAGAGTTGGCAGGCCAATTGAGCAGAGTAATACCATGGTCAGTAAACCATTTACCAGTGGATTTGGCACTGTGAGAAGGTGCCAGGTCGTGCTGAAAAATTAAATCTTCATCTCCATAAAGCTTTTCAGCAGATGGAAGCATGAAGTGCTCCAAAATCTCCTGATAGCTAGCTGCATTGACCCTGCCCTTGATAAAACACAGTGGACCAACACCAGCAGCTGACATGGCACCCCAGACCATCACTGACTGTGGGTACTTGACACTGGACTTCAGGCATTTTGGCATTTCCCTCTCCCCAATCTTCCTCCAGACTCTGGCACCTTGATTTCCGAATGACATGCAAAATTTGCTTTCATCTGAAAAAAGTACTTTGGACCACTGAGCAACAGTCCAGTGCTGCTTTTCTGTAGCCCAGGTCAGGCGCTTCTGCCGCTGTTTCTGGTTCAAAAGTGGCTTGACCTGGGGAATGCGGCATCTGTAGCCCATTTCCTGCACACGCCTGTACACGGTGGCTCTGGATGTTTCTACTCCAGATTCAGTCCACTGCTTCATTCAGAAATTTCTTTCTGTGTCTTACCCTCTTGCTTGAGGGTGTCAATGATGGCCTTCTGGACAGCAGTCATGTTGGCAGTCTTACCCATGATTGCGGTTTTGAGTAATGAACCAGGCTGGGAGTTTTTAAAAGCCTCAGGAATCTTTTGCAGGTGTTTAGAGTTAATTAGTTGATTCAGATGATTAGGTTAATAGCTCGTTTAGAGAACCTTTTTCATGATATGCAAATTTTTTGAGATAGGGATTTTGGGTTTTCATGAGCTGTATGCCACAATCATCAATATTAAAACAATAAAAGGCTTGAACTACTTCAGTTTGTGTGTAATGAATCTAAAATATATGAAAGTCTAATGTTTATCAGTACATTACAGAAAATAATGAACTTCATCACAATATGCAAATTTTTTGAGAAGGACCTGTAAATCAAAATCTTGCTATACAGATATTTTACCCTCAACTTCTTTTAAAATGTGTTAAAACTCTTTTACATTCAATTGCAGGTGAAAAACAACAACAACTTTCATTCCATAACTTACAGTGCATGTAACTTGAAACATTTTCCATTTTGAAAATATGGAAAAATAATTATGTGCAAAATAACATTCTTGCATTAAAGGTACTATTTGAAAATAAAAGAACATCTTTTTAGCATGAAGCAGCTTACATTAGTTTACAGCTCATTCCATTAGTTTACATTTTAGACTCTGGACCTTCTTCAGCATTTTTGTTCCATCAAGTTTTAAAAACAGTTTCTGGAACACTTTAAAGGTGTACTCCAGGTTGAAGGCATAAATCAGTCCCATTAACAGCATTCAAGCTGTAGTTCTGTTTCCACAACCTATCAGCACTTCAAAAGAATGCACACATCTGTTGAGTCCTCTTCAGCTGTAAAAATGTGAATTACCACTAACTTCATAACTTCATTGGTGTAGCCATCAAGTTCATCCTCGTGTTGGGGGAAATAAAGCAAAAGGATTAATGTTAGTTAAGTCAAATTAATTATGCTGTTTGATTACAGTTGTTTTCTTTGTTCATGACATTTATCTGATCACAAGCAAGGTTTATGTATTGATCTGCATTGTACCAAGGTGTGGACAGTGAAAATTAGATCATTACAGCGCACCTTACATGTAGCATTTTATTAGTGGCCGAGTCCGAAGATAAACGAATCGAGCCGAATATATCCAAGCTTGTTTTGCGGTCGCCTGAAGCGGAGCTTTTGCAACATACGTGTTTTACTGAGTTGTGCTTCTGTGCTGCTGACATGCGACCTAAAAGCGCAGGTCATTGAGGGAGGCTCTGCGCATTCATATAAGTGTTGTCATCATATTTTGAATGTAGTTCTTCATTCAGAAATGATTAAATATGAACAAATTTAAATATTACACATCCCTCCCCCATGCGATATTAAGGGCGATCTCCCTGAAAGATATTGCGATATGATAATTTAGCATGTCCGTTATTGTGCGAGCAGCTGAGATTGCACCTGTCAAAGTGCGCGTTCAACCACTTACGTGTAGCAGCTTCGCCGTTGTACAAATGTTTCAGCCATGTAACAGTTAACGCTAACAACAATGAAAATTCAGTCATGAATGTAGATGTTGACACGTAATCGTACAGTAGGTGCAAGTACTGAGCAATGCGCTTTAACTGCTCAATTTGACACTAGGCTGTGGTGCCTACAACAGAGACAGGAAAGCACACAAATTACTAATCATCTGTTAGATTTTACAGTTAAAACAATTTAAGATTTTCATTCATTATGATTTCAACAAGTTAAATAAAAACTTACCTGTAGTTCAACTAATCTTGGTTCCACAGCCATGTTGCCAGTCACACGGAAAATGGTGAATCCAGCGATTCCCTCCTGAATGTTGACACATGCGCACTTACAGTAATGGTGCCATAGCTAATATTTTGGGGTATGTTTTATTTATATTTATAATATATTTTAGTGTTGCAGTCATTACCTTTAAAAAATAGATAGTATAGGTAGAATATACCCATTATCTTGTACTCACAAACTTAAGTAAACTATAACTGATTTTCATGGGTAGTATTTAAAACCGGCAAGTCGCGGGATCCCTTTTCTCGAAACGCGCGTTCTTAATGGCCAGATCTGTGTGTGTGTGTATATATGTATACAGTATATACAGTGGCTTGCAAAAGTATTCGGCCCCCTTGAACTTTTCCACATTTTGTCACATTACAGCCACAAACGTGAATCAATTTCATTGGAATTCCATGTGAAAGACCAATACAAAGTGGTGTACATGTGAGAAGTGGAAACATTTTTTACAAATATATAACTGTGGGGTGTTAAGTGGGGTGTGCGTAATTATTCAGCCCCCTGAGTCAATACTTTGTAGAACCACCTTTTTGCTGCAATTACAGTCTTTTAGGGTATGTCTCTACCAACTTTGCACATCTAGAGACTGAAATCCTTGCCCATTCTTCTTTGCAAAACAGCTCCAGCTCAGTCAGATTAGATGGACCAGCGTTTGTGAACAGCAGTTTTCAGATCTTCCCACAGATTCTCAATTGGATTTAGATCTGGACTTCGTTGCCCTGGCTTTATGTTTAGGGTCGTTGTCCTGCTGGAAGGTGAACCTCCGCCCCAGTCTCAAGTCTTTTGCAGACTCCAAGAGGTTTTCTTCCAAGATTGGCCTGTATTTGGCTCCATCATTCTTCCCATCAACTCTGACCAGCTTCCTTGTCCCTGTTGAAGAGAAGCACCCCCAGAGCATGATGCTGCCACCACCATATTTGACAGTGGGGATGGTGTGTTCAGAGTGATGTGCAGTGGCAAACTGCAAATGGGACTTCTTATGGTTTTCTGTTAACAATGGCTTTCTTCTTGCTACTCTTCCATAGGCCAACTTTGTGCAGTGCACGACTAATAATTGTCCTATGGACAGATTCCCCCACCTGAGCTGTAGATCTCTGCAGCACGTCCAGAGTCACCATGGGCCTCTTGGCTGCATTTCTGATCAGTGCTCTCCTTGTTCGGCCTGTGAGTTTAGGTGACCATCTTGTCTTGGTAGGTTTACAGTTGTGCCATACTCCTTCCATTTCTGAATGATCGCTTGTACAGTGCTCCGTGGGATGTTCAAGGCTTTGGAAATAAATTTCAATTATTTCAATAAACACATCCTATAGTAGTTTATGTTAAAGGTCGTAAAACTGTTAAACGCTCGTAAATGCAGAGCTACTCCCAATTTTATGTTCTTCTTTACCTTATCTTTTCTAAACATTTCTGACCAAATGTAAACACTTCTGCACCAACCCTTTCTTTGGTTCTTTGTGTGTGTGCGTATATATACTCCTGTCTCCCACAATAAACTTGGAACGTCTCACTGAGCACGGACTTGTGTATTATTGAGGGGTTCCCTGGTACCAGGCGGGAAGCAAAATACAGGCTGAGCACTGACTAGACGGGGTCTAGCAAAAACAAGAAATCCTTACAATTTGGGGCCTCTATCCGGGATACCTCTAATCAGGTGAGTGCTGCTTTTTTATTTTTCTCTATAAGGATAGAGCAAGCACGCTCCCTGGTTTTTGGTATCTGGACCATATATAGTACGGGGGAGGATTGTCTTGTGGCTTTTACGCCAGTATAGCGCACGCTCGCTTCTGAAAAGTTCCTTGAACTGAAGCATAGTGTGGAAGCTGTATTCTGTTGCCTGCTCTTTTTTTTTTTTGTCTTTGTTGAGCTCTTTGTGTTGTCTTTTGTTGTTGTATTGTGTGTTTTTTGTTTAAGATATTGGTTCTTTCTGTCGCGGGTTAATTCACATTTATAAAATGGGTAATAAGAACACAACTACTTATCCAAAGCCGGACCCAGAAGAGGTTCCGCGCGACTGGATGAATAGGTGTGGACTCACTTATTTTACCACACCTTGGCTTGATAATTTATCAGGGTGGACTGAACCACAATTTCAATTTTTAACCTATCCACACGGAGGTACTTTTAAGCCTGAATATCTAGCCTCTGCTTACTCTCAGATATATGAGGGTATGGGTGACCCAGGATGGGATTATCCTTACATGGGTTCATGTTATCAAAAATGGGTAGAAATGAAGCTCTTTGGGATAAATACTTAGACATAAAAGAAACTAAGATACAGAAGAAAATGATTCCAAAGGTCACATCCGAAACTAAATTCAAGCCGCCCGTTCATTCAACCTTTCCGATCCCTCCTCCATATCATGTTGACATAGAAACATCAGCATCTAACCAACAAATAATTGAGAAAATTTATCCTAATTTGAATCCCACTAATCCTTTTGTGAGCTGCCCATCTGTGCCTGTCTCTCCCGTACCCACAAAACCGTGCTCACCTTCGTCGGAAGTGTGTGCCTCAGGAAAGGGAAAGACTCCCAAGAAGGTGTCAGGACGAACTCCTGAGAGCCCTCTTTCGGATGATCCCGAGGATACTGATGGTGAGGATTTTGATAACTCGGACGATGAAGGTCCGGATGAGAGGTCTCACCCCAAACCTCGACAAGAAAACACTGCGTTTGTTTTCTCTATGGGACCAAAGGGTCCAAAAATCCTTCCACCATCCGTAAGCACGCTGAAGGACATTATTAAGATGCTCCCTTCTCCCAACAAACCTTTGCATTTTGTTGATATGCTGATAAAGGCTTCCAGGCACTGTCAGCTCGTGGGTGCGGATTATCGCTTTATTTTGCAATCGGTTTTGGGAGATGGGTACGATGAGGCTGATTTGATAAAGACGGTAAAATGTTTAGATCCTGAAAAAGACAGATGGACTGTAGTGGTGAAACATGAAGACATAGAGGGAGGGGGGAGACGAAAAAAGAAGGAATATGATTTTCTTTGGGGTAATTCTAATGAGGCTATGAAACTTTTAAAAGATGAGCTAACTACTTATCTTCTTGCACGTCAACAAGCTAGTCAGGATCTGTCACAGGTAACTAATTGTAAACAAGAAAAGAGTGAGACCACATCCAGGTTTCTGGAGAGGTTTCGAGAGACCTGGACCCTTTTGGGTGGTATGCCCCTCCCTGAAGAAAACCCTAACCCACTTTTCCTTACCACCTTCTTGAATAATTGTCGACCAGAAATCATGAAGATTTTAAAGTTTCAATTGTCAGACCGTTCTACAACAACTATTAAAAAATTAGGTGAGCGTGTGAGAACACTGGAAGGAGACGGTATTTTAGAAAACAGACAAGTGGCATGTTTGTTTGTGGAGAGTGAAGGACACAGAGGTGGAAAAAAGGGGGGTAGAGGAGGCCGAGGAGGCCGTGGAAGAGGTAGAGGAGGTCTGCAGGGTCAGAGTGCACCTCGTAGTTATTGTTATTATTGTTATAAAGAAGGTCATTGGGCTCGTGAATGTCGCACGAAGGCCCTTGATGAGGGACCGCTCTCGAATAAAAGTATCAGCTCTGTGGGAATTGAAGGGGTTGCTCAACGAAATTATTTCACTCCTCAGGTAACTGTAACATGTCCTTTAGATAAGGGAATTCATCTCTCTCATCGTTTTGTCTGTATGCCTGATTGTCCTTTTAATCTGCTAGGACGCGATTTAATGAGCAGACTACACATGTCCTTGACTTTTTCTGGCGCAAAACTCACTGTTGAAGTGCCTGATTCAGTTCCTTTTTCCCACCTCACAAATATGCGTGTAAATAATTGTTTCCTTTCTTCACAGAACAGCTCTATTCCTGCTGCCCTTCAATGTGTGCCGAGCAGTCTGTGGGCTGAACATAAGGATGAGGTGGGGTTAGTACACTGTGTTCCTTATGAAGCTAAATTAAAACATTTGCAACCTGTGTACATCAAACAATATCCACTCTCCGAGGTCAAGGCCTCAGGAATAGATTAAATTTTAAGCTCATTGCTCAAGCAGGGTGTTATTAAACCATGTGTAAGTTCTTATAACACACCTGTTAATCCAGTTCTGAAACCAGGAACAGTGACTTGACCAAAAATGGGAGCCATAAAAACTCAAAACAAATGCTAAAATAGTAGCCAAAAAGTAAAGGCCTGGAGAACTAGTTCACCAAACCATGAAAGAAACTCTGGCTCTTTTAAAGCAAAATATGAGGGAGGGGGAGGGATACTGTATTTCTGGCAGAATAAACGGTTCTCAAGGCCCAGTAACACTGCGCAAGTCAAAAAAGGTTCTATTCTAATTTAACACTTTTGGAATGTACAGTAAGCACATATCTTATCAAATCAGCGCCCATGGAAACATAAATTAAAATCTGTAATCAGGAATCTGTGATCATGTGTCTCTCTTATTTCGAGTCTATTTCGGTTCCAGGTAAAACTTCAACCTGAAAAGTCCAAGAGTGAACATACAAAAAGCACTGCACTAACCCTAGAATCTGAGAGCAAGAGTCGTGTGTAACTGCGTAATCGGACAAACTGACATAGACCCAACCGCGCACGCACGAACACACACACACACACACGTACCTGTACACACTCAAACAGGAGAAGATGCATACGCAAACTTTTCTTCGCAGGTAAAAGTTCTTCCCATTTTTAAGTTTTCTATTTGAAGTAAAACTATTTTGAAACCTGAATGTTCTTCAAAGAAATTACTTTGCAACATGGTTTAATTTTCGTTTTAAAAACATAATGGTTTGTAAGCATAAAAATCCATAGTAGACTATTAAATGCGACTTTTATATTATTTCGTTGAAAAACCGAAACAAAGTGGAAAGAAAAGCTCTTTCGAATTTCTTCGACTTATTATAGCTTATGATTATAATCTATCACAATGGTAGTAGAAAACTACATGCTACTGTGGTGTGTTTCCTGTGAAGCTTGTGAATTGTTCAAGGTGAAGTTTAGTACAAGTTTCCTTTAGCGCTTTTCATAGTCGAGTTAAAGTTATGCCCTAAAACTCAATATTGCTTTTTATTATACTGCCACAATTGTACATGGCAAAACTTGCCATTACATTTAACCTGGACGTTCTGTAATTTTATCTTTTATGTTTTTTTTTTGTTTTTTTTACACGGCTCAGTGGCTGTTTCCCCAGGCCTTCTGGGGTGGAGGGCTGAAAATCAGCTGTGGTTTATGTGTGAAGTTTGGATGTTGTGCTTTGATGGTGTTCACGTCCCACAACCCAAAGACACGCATTCTAGGCTGATTGGTGTTTCCAAATGGCCTATAATGTATGAGCTGATCTGTGTTTGTGCACCTGTGCCCTTCGATGGGTTGGCACGCCATCTAAGGTGTCCCTTCTCTTGCTCCCTGAGTTCCTTGGGGTAAGCTAAAGGCATCTGTGACCCTACACCAGATTAGCAATTTGGAAATGTAATGAATGAATGAAAGCCTGTGTATACATGATCATCGTCTGGAATTTATTTAAACCTAAATATAGGTAGATGTAATAAAATTGCAGCAATGTACACAATGATTTCAGAAGAAACAGGATGTTTTGGACAGGTTTATGTAACGTAAGGGTTTAAATATCTAGTAATGGTTTTAAAAGTCTTTTGTGCATCAATGGAGAATCTTCAACTTTGTACTAAGGTTCAAAGGATAAACACACATATTACACACCGGTAAGGCTTCGATACAGAGTTTATTATGAGGGCTGCACGCATTGCTTTAGACAGTGCATTACAAAGCAAACCTTTGTAAAAAATTAAAAGTGCATGTCACAAAAACAAATGAAATTCCAGGGTACCGAATAGATGAAGCAGGAAAACAACTGTAGTAGTAGTCAAAAAAAGGTACTTGTAATTTTTAAAATTTTTATACTTAGTCTGTCGTTTTCAATAAAAGGACAGTCATCCTTTTGTTTGAACATGGCTATGTACTGTAGATAACATGATGGACTGTAACTGAATGAGTTGCAGTATCTGTCTCTTGTGCAGGTTGGCACGCTGTGCTCTTTGTTTAGCCTATTAATGATTGCTCCGGACCCCGATGAGGGATTTATATTTAGAGTTTATATTTCGGTCTATGTTAGGAACCATGTCAGGTTTTTAGAGACTGTATGTTATTTGCCATAAATGCATTTTAAATAACTTTTGCACAAATATAAAGTAATAGAGAACACGACCCTAAAGAAGAAGAATATGCAGGATGTCCTGCATTATTGATCTGCTGATTAAACAGTTTGAACACTTCTGGCCAGCACAGGAGAGCAAAGACCAGTGTCTCCAGAGTGACGCAACAGTAAAATGTTTGGCCTTTTGTGGTGTTTTCAGACTTTGTGCCCTTTGGTCATGTTGTCCTGGATCATGCCATACTGTCTCTCAACCCCTTCCAGACAATACAGATAAATCCATTTGATATTTATATATTTTTTCCTCCTCCTAAATTTCTTAACAGTAAAAATGTCTGTTCATCACAATCATAAAAAGCATTTACAATGTAGAATTATCCAACACCTTGAAAGTGTTCATTTGTGAACAGTTTAAATCTTCCATGCTAATGGCATTTACCCTTAAAATTATAAGATTGACCTGATAACAGGATAGAGCTGAGAAAATAGGCATGTCAGGAAGCCTTTATCCTCATTATATATATCATCAACTTCAAAGATGTGACCGTTGTCCCTTCTGTTGTTGGTAGTCTGGAACGGAATGTTCTTGAACTGTTTGATACCCTTATAAAATGTTCCAATGTAGTTATTTAAGCAGTTCTGTTATGTTTGTGAAGTACTTGTAGTACTTTTGTACTTCAAATACATTAGAAGTTTAGAACGGCATGTACTTATGACTTTAACTTGAGTAAAATGTTTGAAGTTCTATTGTTTTAAACAAAGCTATACACCATTATACTGCTAATCAAACTGCCTGTCTGTAGTGCTGTAAATCATGAGACTGAGACTGGACTCAGGGCTGGACTGGACTCAGGGCTGTGCTGGACTCGGAGCTGGACTGGACTCAGGGCTGTTGCTCCCTGCAGTGTTACTGCTGCTGGACTCACGGCTGATGCATTTACGTTTCCTACCGCAGTGTGCTCAGTGTTTAATCATGTTAAAAATACTCACATACAGTAGCGTATAAAACACTGCCAGGTGTGTAAACAGTGCCAGAGCCCAGACACTGCACCTCATTTCTGCTGTTTAAACCTGCTTTGTTCTGCGTTTCCTCCTTAAAGTGTCAGAGTGAACCGAGCAAACTCGCGGTTCAGTGTGTGAGGTGGACCCGGTACACACGCGGTAATTATTTGAACACGCTAGTTTTATATCCTCGCCACAGTGACGGTTGGCTGCGCAAAATCACCGCATTCAGCGGGAGAAATTCAAATATTGCGGCACAACCACTGCCGGTTACACCGTGAAACGCGGACATGCACACGCGCGCTGCTCGGTGTTAAATCTCTCCTTTTACACCAGATTTTAAATGTCTGTATTAACGCCGCTTTAGCTGAGCAGTTCGGTGGTTGGAACAAACAAGTAAAATGACAATGAACACCAGGACTGACCTGGTGCTAGCTATCGTTAGCTATGTAGCTCGGCTGTGACAGGATTCAGAAGAGTAACTTACACACTATAAAGTTGTGTATACAGACAGACAGAGCCATTATTTCAGTAACTTGTGTCAGCTGTTTACTCACCAGGATTTATAAGAAATGTTCCAGGTGCTTCATGTCCATTCTCACATCCTCACAGCCTTCTTGTCTCTGATGTTACACCAGATTTCCCATGAGCACTTGCGCAGGGCAATTTACTCAATTATTTAAGTTTTTCTTCTTAAACATAAAGAATATTGAGTTGGAATGAGTGATAATTGTAGTTCTTGAAACTAATCAGCATTAATTACTCCATTACCAAATATTTTGATTGAAATGTATAAAAAATATTAAGTTCCTGTTAAAAATATAATAGTCAAATACTAATTTCTATTTGTGAAATAAACTTAAATTATAGTGTAAATTTAAGACAAACAGAACAGTACTTTTTTTAGGCATTTATTTTGATTTGTCTAACTCAAACAATCATGTATGTTACTTTTAGAGATTTTGTTAAGGTAACATAACCGGTTTATTACTGTGAAATTTACAAGGCCACAGAATAATTTTTTAGAGTGCAAGACGTTCCCTTTCAAAGGCTACATTCGATGCTGCGTGAAAACGCTATGGGAATGAGAATACCACCGCTGCTGCACTGCAAGTGTCTGGACCCCAGGGTTGAGTAGCGTGTGCGCACAAAGGCAGAGGAGGTCTCAGAACTATATCTGAGAGGCTGACTCGAGGACCGTGAGCCCGGAGTAGCATGAACATCCAGACTAAAAATCTAACAAATGTGTGGAGAGGACCAACCTGCTGCGTCACACACTTGCTGCAGGGGAATACCTCTTGCCAGCGCAATAGATAAGGCGATCCCCCTGGTTGAATGAGACCTGATTCCTAGAGGCGAAGTGAGCACACGCGCGTCATAGGAGAGAGCAATAGCGTATATATACACATATACACATATATATATATATATATATATATATATATATATATATACAGTGGTGTGAAAAACTATTTGCCCCCTTCCTGATTTCTTATTCTTTTGCATGTTTGTCACTTAAATGTTTCTGCTCATCAAAAACCGTTAACTATTAGTCAAAGATAACATAATTGAAGACAAAATGCAGTTTTTAAATGAAGGTTTACGTTATTAAGGGAGAAAAAAACCTCCAAATCTACATGGCCCTGTGTGAAAAAGTGATTGCCCCCCTTGTTAAAAAATAACTTAACTGTGGTTTATCACACCTGAGTTCAATTTCTGTAGTCACCCCCAGGCCTGATTACTGCCATACCTGTTTCAATCAAGAAATCACTTAAATAGGAGCTACCTGACACAGAGAAGTAGACCAAAAGCACCTCAAAAGCTAGACATCATGCCAAGATCCAAAGAAATTCAGGAACAAATGAGAACAAAAGTAATTGAGATCTATCAGTCTGGTAAAGGTTATAAAGCCATTTCTAAAGCTTTGGGACTCCAGCGAACCACAGTGAGAGCCATTATCCACAAATGGCAAAAACATGGAACAGTGGTGAACCTTCCCAGGAGTGGCCGGCCGACCAAAATTACCCCAAGAGCGCAGAGACGACTCATCCGAGAGGCCACAAAAGACCCCAGGACAACATCTAAAGAACTGCAGGCCTCACTTGCCTCAATTAAGGTCAGTGTTCACGACTCCACCATAAGAAAGAGACTGGGCAAAAACGGCCTGCATGGCAGATTTCCAAGGCGCAAACCACTTTTAAGCAAAAAGAACATTAAGGCTCGTCTCAATTTTGCTAAAAAACATCTCAATGATTGCCAAGACTTTTGGGAAAATATCTTGTGGACCGACGAGACAAAAGTTGAACTTTTTGGAAGGTGCGTGTCCCGTTACATCTGGCGTAAAAGTAACGCAGCATTTCAGAAAAAGAACATCATACCAACAGTAAAATATAGTGGCGGTAGTGTGATGGTCTGGGGTTGTTTTGCTGCTTCAGGACCTGGAAGGCTTGCTGTGATAGATGGAACCATGAATTCTACTGTCTACCAAAAAATCCTGAAGGAGAATGTCCGGCCATCTGTTCGTCAACTCAAGCTGAAGCGATCTTGGGTGCTGCAGCAGGACAATGACCCAAAACACACCAGCAAATCCACCTCTGAATGGCTGAAGAAAAACAAAATGAAGACTTTGGAGTGGCCTAGTCAAAGTCCTGACCTGAATCCTATTGAGATGTTGTGGCATGACCTTCAAAAGGCGGTTCATGCTAGAAAACCCTCAAATAAAGCTGAATTACAACAATTCTGCAAAGATGAGTGGGCCAAAATTCCTCCAGAGCGCTGTAAAAGACTCGTTGCAAGTTATCGCAAACGCTTGATTGCAGTTATCGCTGCTAAGGGTGGCCCAACCAGTTATTAGGTTCAGGGGGCAATTACTTTTTCACACAGGGCCATGTAGGTTTGGATTTTTTTTCTCCCTAAATAATAAAACCCCTCATTTAAAAACTGCATTTTGTGTTTACTTGTGTTATCTTTGACTAATAGTTAAATGTGTTTGATGATCAGAAACATTTTGTGTGACAAACATGCAAAAGAATAAGAAATCAGGAGGGGGGCAAATAGTTTTTCACACCACTGTATATATATTCTGTACGTGTATATATATATATATATATATATATATATATATATATATATATATATATATTATGTACGTGTATACAGTAGCTTGCAAAAGTACACCCCACTTTGCAGTTATTTGTTTGTAAAAAAATGTTTGGAATCATGTATGATTTTTGTTCCACTTCTCACGTGTACACCACTTTGTATTGGTCTTTCACGTGGAATTCCAATAAAATTGATTCATGTTTGTGGCTGTAATGTGACAAAATGTGGAAAAGTTCAAGGGGGCAGAATACTTTTGCAAGCCTTTTTATATATATTTGTGTGTGTGTGTCTGTGTGTGTGTGTGTGTGTGTGTGTGTATGTGTGTGCACTTTGAAAAATGTAGAAACATCGTTTGGACATTTTTGGATCATTTAACAAAAGGATGTTCATCAAACCAACAAACCAATTATAATGTATGTCACATACTGTATAAATATCTTGATCAAATCCACACACAAAGAGTGCAAAGATCTGCCCTTAGAGAAGTAAGTTGAGACATAGGGCTGACAGAAAGGAATTGAATGCAGACAATGAGTAAGCTAGAAGTACAAATTGACCAAATTGGTCTCGTTCCCGCTTTGTCAGGGAACAGGGTTACAGCAAAGTAACCCGAGACGTACCCTTTCAAAGGCTACATTCGATGCTGCGTGAAAACGCTATGGGAACGAAAATACCAACGGTGCTGCACTGCAAGTGTCTGGACCCCAGGTTTGAGTAGCGTGTGCGCACAAAGGCAGAGGAGGTCTCAGAACTATATCTGAGAGGCTGACTCGAGGACCGTGAGCCCGGAGTAGCATGAACATCCAGACTAAAAATCTAACAAATGTGTGGAGAGGACCAACCTGCTGCATCACACACTTGCTGCAGGGGAATACCTCTTGCCAGCGCAATAGATAAGGCGATCCCCCTGGTTGAATGAGACCTGATTCCTAGAGGCGAAGTGAGCACATGCGCGTCATAGGAGAGAGCAATAGCATATATATATATATATATATATATATATATATACAGTGGTGTGAAAAACTATTTGCCCCCTTCCTGATTTCTTATTCTTTTGCATGTTTGTCACACTTAAATGTTTCTGCTCATCAAAAACCGTTAACTATTAGTCAAAGGTAACATAATTGAACACAAAATGCAGTTTTTAAATGAAGGTTTACGTTATTAAGGGAGAAAAAAAAACTCCAAATCTACATGGCCCTGTGTGAAAAAGTGATTGCCCCCCTTGTTAAAAAATAACTTAACTGTTGTTTATCACACCTGAGTTCAATTTCTGTAGTCACCCCCAGGCCTGATTACTGCCACACCTGTTTCAATCAAGAAATCACTTAAATAGGAGCTACCTGACACAGAGAAGTAGACCAAAAGCACATCAAAAGCTAGACATAATGCCAAGATCCAAAGAAATTCAGGAACAAATGAGAACAAAAGTAATTGAGATCTATCAGTCTGGTAAAGGTTATAAAGCCATTTCTAAAGCTTTGGGACTCCAGCGAACCACAGTGAGAGCCATTATCCACAAATGGCAAAAACATGGAACAGTGGTGAACCTTCCCAGGAGTGGCCGGCCGACCAAAATTACCCCAAGAGCGCAGAGACGACTCATCCAAGAGGCCACAAAAGACCAACATCTAAAGAACTGCAGGCCTCACTTGCCTCAATTAAGGTCAGTGTTCACGACTCCACCATAAGAAAGAGACTGGGCAAAAACGGCCTGCATGGCAGATTTCCAAGGCGCAAACCACTTTTAAGCAAAAAGAACATTAAGGCTCGTCTCAATTTTGCTAAAAAACATCTCAATGATTGCCAAGACTTTTGGGAAAATACCTTGTGGACCGACGAGACAAAAGTTGAACTTTTTGGAAGGTGCGTGTCCCGTTACATCTGGCGTAAAAGTAACACAGCATTTCAGAAAAAGAACATCATACCAACAGTAAAATATGGTGGTGGTAGTGTGATGGTCTGGGGTTGTTTTGCTGCTTCAGGACCTGGAAGGCTTGCTGTGATAGATGGAACCATTAATTCTACTGTCTACCAAAAAATCCTGAAGGAGAATGTCCGGCCATCTGTTCGTCAACTCAAGCTGAAGCGATCTTGGGTGCTGCAGCAGGACAATGACCCAAAACACACCAGCAAATCCACCTCTGAATGGCTGAAGAAAAACAAAATGAAGACTTTGGAGTGGCCTAGTCAAAGTCCTGACCTGAATCCTATTGAGATGTTGTGGCATGACCTTAAAAAGGCGGTTCATGCTAGAAAACCCTCAAATAAAGCTGAATTACAACAATTCTGCAAAGATGAGTGGGCCAAAATTCCTCCAGAGCGCTGTAAAAGACTCGTTGCAAGTTATCGCAAACGCTTGATTGCAGTTATTGCTGCTAAGGGTGGCCCAACCAGTTATTAGGTTCAGGGGGCAATTACTTTTTCACACAGGGCCATGTAGGTTTGCATTTTTTTTCTCCCTAAATAATAAAACCCCTCATTTAAAAACTGCGTTTTGTGTTTACTTGTGTTATCTTTGACTAATAGTTAAATGTGTTTGATGATCAGAAACATTTTGTGTGACAAACATGCAAAAGAATAAGAAATCAGGAGGGGGGCAAATAGTTTTTCACACCACTGTATATATATATATATATATATATATATTATGTACGTGTATATATATATATATATATATATATATATATATATATATATATATATATATATATATACAGTAGCTTGCAAAAGTACACCCCACTTTGCAGTTATTTGTTTGTAAAAAAATGTTTGGAATCATGTATGATTTTTGTTCCACTTCTCACGTGTACACCACTTTGTATTGGTCTTTCACGTGGAATTCCAATAAAATTGATTCATGTTTGTGGCTGTAATGTGAAAAATGTGGAAAAGTTCAAGGGGGCAGAATACTTTTGCAAGCCTTTTTATATATATTTGTGTGTGTGTGTGTCTGTGTGTGTGTGTGTGTGTGTGTATGTGTGTGCACTTGGAAAAATGTAGAAACATCGTTTGGACATTTTTGGATCATTTAACAAAAGGATGTTCATCAAACCAACAAACCAATTATAATGTATGTCACATACTGTATAAGTATCTTGATCAAATCCACACACAAAGAGTGCAAAGATCTGCCCTTAGAGAAGTAAGTTGAGACATAGGGCTGACAGAAAGGAATTGAATGCAGACAATGAGTAAGCTAGAAGTACAAATTGACCAAATTGGTCTCGTTCCCGCTTTGTCAGGGAACAGGGTTACAGCAAAGTAACCCGAGACGTACCCTTTCAAAAGCTACACTCAATGCTACGTGAAAATGGTATGGGAACGAGAATACCAACGCCGCCGCACTGCAAGTGTCTGTCCCCCAAAGGTTGTGTAGCGTGTGCACACAATGGTCAAGGAGGTCTCAGAGCTAGCTCTGGGAGGCTGATTCGAGGACCCGTGAGCACGGAGTAGCATGAACATCCAGACTGAAGAATTTCACAAATGCGTGGGGAGAGGATCAACCTGCTGCATACACACTTGCTGCAGGGGAACACATCTTGTCAGCGCAATAAATGAGGCAATCCCCCTGGATGAATGAGCCCTGTATCCTAGAGGCAAAGTGTGACCACGCGCCTCGTAGGCCAGGGCAATAGCATCTCTCACCCGATGTCACAGCGTTTGGCATAACAAAGGCTGCTCTGACCTACGCCACTGGTTAGTGCGGTGAACGTAAATCTGAAGAGTGCATACTGAAGACAGTAAGTGAAACCTTTCCTGCTCCAGAGCTGTAAAAGGCGGAGGACAGAGGCTTTGAGGAAGACTGGGTGCATGGTCAAAAATGAAAATAGTTCGGGTGAGGATGCAGAATAGCTGACTAGCCCAGGGGCAAAGTCTAGGCAGGACGGGAGGCCTGCAGATCTCCAGTTCTCTTGAAAGAAGTAAGTATAAGAAAAACATCTTAAAGATCAGAAGCCAGACAGGCGCTGACTCTAGTGGTTTGAAAGGGGTGTCAACCAGACCCCATCAATCAGAACATGACAAGCGCTCCTATGTCAGAGTGCTAGCTTTTGCGACTGAGCCAGAATCAGCCAGTTGCCTATGTCGTACAAAATATGAATGCATTCTGAAGGTACTAGGGCATAAGCCAGAGGACAACTTTTCTTGCAGCACTGAAACAATTCGGCAGTGGACTGGGTCTACATGTTTCGCCATGCACCACTTTCGAATACCCTCACCTTGAGGGCATAAGTTCCTTTAGTGCGTGAAGGTTCCAGGGCTCCCAACTTCATATGCCCTGGAATGTAAATCACCTTGAGGGACAGGAACTCTTCCTGTGCCCAAAGCAGAACCTGGTGCGCTAGCTTTTCAAGCGGCGTGAGCACAGTCCGCTCCGGCGATTATGTACGAGACTACCGTAGTGTCGTACATCCGCACTAGGACCTGGTAGCCTCAACTGCTGGAGGAGGTGTTTCAGGGCCAAAATAAAGCCATCAGATCAGTGCATTTAATGTGCCACGCGAGAAGATGGCCTCTCCAGCTCCCTTGGGCTGTACGGCCATCTAAGACCGCACCCCAACCCGTGAGGGAAGCGTCTGTCGTTAGCCTCTTGCGACGACAAAAACGTACATAGAGTGGGACCCAAAGTTGAACAACTGAAACGACAACTGAAACGATCTTATGTGCAGAAGACCCAAAGGTATTACCGTGGATGCAGCTGCCATGAGACCTAAAAATCTCTGAAAGTGATGAACAGTCACTTTCTGGCCTACCTTGGTTACCTTCAGGGTGTTGGAAATGGATTCAACATGCGCAAGAGACACCTGTGCCCGCATTGCAATCAAATCCTACGTGACACCCAAATATGTTGTGTTCTGAGCAGGAAAGAGAACGCTTTTATGGCGTTGAGTCTCAATCCTAAAAAATCAAGATGAGCTAGGACGACATGCAATGTCAGAGCGCTAGCTTTTGCGACTGAGCCAGAATCAGTCAGTTGCCAATGTCATACAAAATACGGATGCATTTTGTATATGTGCGGGGGACAGAGCTAGGCCAAAAGCAAGGACCCGATAATGATAAGCTTCGCCCCCGAAAGCAAACCTCAGGAACTTCCTGTGTTGTGGCAATATTTCCATGTGAAAATATGCGTCTTTTAGATCTATTGTCATTTGTGATTTGACAGTCAACATTTTGAACTTGTACTTTTTGAGATAGCGTTTCAGCCCGCGAGGATCTAAAATTGGACACAGCCCCCCGTCTCTCTTGGAAGCAAGAAATACCGACTGTAGCAGCCTGACTCTCTGTCTGGTAGGGGAACATGTTCTATGGCCCCTTTTCTCAGCAACGTCTGTAGTTTGAGAGTCAGCAGATGCGCCCTTTCCGGTTTCACGAAAGTGGATACCACGCCGTTGAAACGCGGAGGGTGATGCTTTCTCTACAGTCCTTATTACCCAAGGAGATACAGTGGGCTACATAGACAATTGGAAGACCTTTGAGGGCAAAGTTGGCCTGTTAGGGCAGGACGGTGTCCATCCCACTCGGGAAGGTGCTGCTCTCATTTCCTGTAGTATAGCTCATAGTCTCAGTAGAGGTCTAGTTAATCGGTGACAATCCAGAGCCCAGGCCAGGGAGCAGACAGACAGGCTAAACCAAATGTCTGCTAGCTGCATAGAGTCGTCACTCAGGGTACACCAACAGACTGTGTCTGTTCCCCGATCTAAGCAAAAATGTAGAAAGCCTCAGAAAGTCTGTTTCAATAATTTAATTAACATAAAGACCACAAACTCGGATCATACTGAATGCTCAGCCGGCACCTATGATCTGAAGCTAGGACTGTTAAATATTGGATCTCTCGCATCAAAAGCGGTTATTGTTAATGAAATTATCACAGATCAGGAGTTTGATATACTCTGTTTAACTGAAACCTGGATTAAACAGGACGAGTATGTAGCTCTAAATGAAGCTAGTCCTCCTGGATACAGCTACATACACCAGCCTCAGTTAACTGGTAGAGGAGGAAGCGTCGCAGTTATTTACAATGATAATCTGTCTATCGTACAAAAACACGGACACAAATTTAATTCATTTAAAATTCTTTATAGTAACATAAGTGTATTTAAGTATATTAAGTCAGCTCAGTCGATTCCACTAATTATAATTTACATACCTCCAGGGCCGTATTCTGAATTTCTTAGTGAATTTGCAGATTTCATCTCAAACCTAGTCGTTTCTGTAGACAAAGTGTTAATTGCTGGAGATTTTAACATTCATTTTAAGAATCCAGAAGACCCTCTGAGAACAGCATTTATGTCCATACTGGACTCAGTAGGCGTGAATCAGTGTATAGTAGGACCCACTCATAAAGCAGGTCAAACTTTAGACTTAATTATATTCTTTGGATTAAGTATAAGAAATGTATTCACAATTCCACTGTCTGAAATTATCTCAGATCACTATCTTGTCTCAATTCAAGTGTGTCACAGTGATAATGCACGCACAGAACCGCGCTACCGTATTAAACGTACATTCACATCAACTACCACACAGAGTTTTATCAGTAATCTCCCAGAGTTACCAACTTCGGTTAGATCACCGTCTGACCCCACAGAACTCGATCAGGCCACTGAATATTTAGAGTCGACATTTCGTTATACCTTAGATAATGTAGCTCCAGCTAAAAGAAAAATTATTAGAGATAAGAAACTCGCTCCCTGGTATAATGATCACACGGGCACTTTAAAACAGACCGCTCGGAAATTAGAGCGTAAATGGCGTCAAACTAAATTGTTAGTATTTCAAATAGACTGGAAAGACAGCATCCTGAACTATAGGAAAGCTCTTAGTGGAGCTAGATCAACGTATCTCTCCACTCTTATAGAAGAAAATAAAGATAATCCTAGATTTTTATTTAATACCGTAGCCAAATTAACCAGAAATAAGACCACTACAGAAATCTCCACAACAACATCATGCAATAGTGAGGACTTCATGAACTTTTTTAATAATAAAATTGTAAATATCAGGCATAAAATTGAGGCTTTGAAACCGAACAATGTAATTGATACAGATGTTAACCTAGCCATGTCAGATCGGAACCTAGAATACTTTACTCCCCTTGAAGAGAATGTACTAATTTCACTCATCTCTTCTGCAAATTCATCAACCTGTATATTAGGGTGCTTTCAGACCTACAGCATTTGGTGCGCACCAAACGTGTTTGGTCCCATGGTTCGGTTCATTTGCGTTGATGTGAATGCAATCTCTGCACTTCTGGTGCGCACCAAATCAATCGATCCGAGACCTGCCTGAAGGGGTGGTCTCGGACCGCTTTATCCGCTCTACTTTGGCACAGTTCGTCTGGTGTGAAAGCAGCCAAACCAAATCTGACGAAATGGTATAGTTTAATGCACTTTGGGTATAAGAGATACGGGGTTGTGGGTTAAATTCTTTTCACTTCCCGTTGATTCCATTAAATTTTTCAAGCTATCGACTCGCGATAAAATCAAACCGCGGAGAAACGTGGAGTGCCGAAGAAATTAAGTGCCTCTCTGTATTCACATTAAAGATGAATAATGTGTGGCTGGGCTGTTTTGATAGGCCAACGGATTACCTGATGGATAAGCAGGAAGATCGCCGGCTAATAACAAAATGATCATTCAGGAGGAGGGCACGTCTCTTCTCCCTGAAGTGGCGCGGTATGCGCCGTCGGCGAGATGAAAACCAGGGAGCTGGTTTGGAGTGGTAGCCGCAATTTGTGTTCGAAATTAATTATCTGAAAATAATGATTTGCATGTACAATGTAGCAGCGCCATGAGCGCAAATCAAAGCTGTTCCTCCATGATTATTGAATGTGGCGCGATTTTCTGAAAATAGTCTGTTTCTGGTGCCGATGGGCTTCGCGGTCTATTTTGGTTCGTTTAGAACTCTGCATATGTGAAAGCAAACCGTACCCATGTCTGTTTACTACATTGTAACATTTTTCTGACTAAAGCAATCGAACTATAGGTGTGAAAGCACCCTTAGATCCTATACCGACACATTTTCTTAAAAAGATAGTACCAGTAATAACAGAACCGCTGTTGAGAATAATTAATTCCTCACTCAGCATTGGTTATGTTCCAAAATCTTTTAAATTAGCAGTTATCAAACCAATAATTAAGAAACCTGACCTCGACCCCTGTCAGCTGTCCAATTACAGGCCAATATCAAACCTCCCCTTTATCTCCAAGATTCTGGAAAAGATGGTAGCGGAGTAGCTATGCTCATATCTACATAGAAATGGCATACATGAACTGTATCAGTCAGGATTTAGGCCTCATCACAGCACAGAAACAGCACTTGTTAAAGTAGTAAATGACCTTCTATTGGCCTCTGATCAGGGTTGTGTAACTATGCTTGTATTACTCGACCTCAGCGCAGCTTTTGACACCATTGATCATGCTATTCTTCTTCACAGATTAGAAAATGTAGTAGGAATTAATGGTACAGCCCTCTCCTGGCTCAGATCCTATTTGACCGATCGTTATCAGTATGTAGACTTAAATGGTGATTATTCTGCATGTTCTCTAGTAGAGTTTGGCGTTCCGCAGGGTTAAGTTTTAGGCCACTGCTTTTTTCCCTTTACATGCTTCCTCTGGGCAACATAAGCAGCAGCGAGAGTCCTCACTAGAACCAGAAGATATGAGTACATCACCCCTATCTTATTTTCACTGCATTGGCTCCCTGTGAAATTTCGCATTGATTTTAAAATACTACTCTTGACATATAAAGCATTAAATGGTCTCGCGCCGCAGTATCTGAGCGAACTGCTAGTGTCTTACGATCCGCCACGCCATGGAAAACTACAGCTGGGGGCAGAGCTTTTTCTTACAAAGCCCCAAAATTATGGAATAGTCTTGCAAATAGTGTTTGGGACTCAGACACAGTCTCAGTGTTTAAGTCTAGGCTAAAAACCTATTTATTTAGCCAAGCATTTTTATAAATAGATGTGACTTAGGTAAAGGAGCAGATCTGGGGGACTCATGGAGGTAGAGTATTATGGTGTCTGGTATGTTTAGATGTTGTCTTCCTCACTCTCATTTGATCACTCAGGTTTGTTGACAGTGAGGTGACTATTTGCTTTACATCTCAGGGAGCCCTCATGTTTGTGTTTCCTTCTGGTTCTCCCTTTTAGTTGTGCTGTCATAGTTAGTCCTGCCGGAGTCCCTGCTTGCACTCTACAGTAAATATACATTCACATTATACATTATGTGACTGTGACCATACCTAACTGCCATCTCTCCTCTTCTTCTCTTTCTCCCCCTCTTTCTCTTTCCTCTCTCCCCCTGTCTTCCCCTTTCACTCTTTCTCTCTCTCTCTCTCTGTCGAGCTACACATGTCATCCCTGAGCTGCCAGTGATCCAGACTCTCACTGCCCTCCGGACCTGTCTGATCCATCCTGGTGCCCTGCTTCTGGTTGGAGGTCTCACCGTGTGGATGCCCTGTGTGTCTCTTTGGGATGCGTCTGGTGTCTGGGGATGATTCTCTCTACTTAGAAGACGGTTCTGGCCTCGACTGGTGTTAGCAGCTGTTTCTCTGAGGACTTGACAATTTGATAGTTCAGGACTGGAATTTTCTACAAGTCTCCAATAACTACCTGGACTCCATTTTAACATCAATTAACATCAAGTATTATAGCTGAACTGCCTGCCACCTAACATTTCCTGCTATCTGTTTCACCCAGATGAGGATGGGTTCCTTGTTGAATCTTGTTCCTCTCAAGGTTTCTTCCTATTACCATCTCAGGGAGTTTTTCCTTGCTCACCAGGGACTATCTGACCATTTTGATTCATACACATTCACATTCCATACAAACTTAAATAATTCTTTTGATTGTGTAAAGCTGTTTTGAGACAATGTCAATTGTTAAAAGCGCTATACAAATAAAATTGAATTGAATTGAATAGGTACAGTGGCTTGCAAAAGTATTCGGTCCCCTTGAACTTTTTCACATTTTGTCACATTACAGCCACAAACATGAATCACTTTTATTGGAATTCCATGTGAAAGACCAATACAACGTGGTGTACACTTGAGAAGTGGAACGAAAATCATACATGATTCCAAACATTTTTTTTTTACAAATAAATATCTGAAAAGTGGGGTGTGCGTAATTATTCAGCCCTGCAAACAGGACTTCTTATGGTTTTCTGTTAACAATGAACTGATGGACCCATCATGCATAGTGGCCACTGTACAAGCTGTGAGGGTTGCCCACTAGAGGGCACTGTATTTGTGTTGTAGTTTTTGTTGGTAGATTCAGTTTCCCAGAAGGCACCTCGATCAGGTGATGCAGGTGCTCACCTGAACAAGGTAGCTCATTAATCTCGTTATAAATAGCTGGTTGTTCTAGGAAACTGGGTCGAGTATTAATGTGAGTTCTATTATGTGGACCTTTGTTTTGTCTGGTTATGATCTGTTTTAGATTGTTTAATTATAGTTGGCCTTTTGGTTTCTGGAGCTTTAAGTTTATATTAATTTAATTTTCTAAATATTTATAGTCTCAATTTAGTATGTCTTTTTGTCTGTGTCTCCTAGCAGAATTAGCCTCTAGAGAATTAGCCTTTTGTGTTCACTCATGTGTAAGTAACCTCCCTTGGATGTTTAGTTCTTAGTCTGTATAAGTACTAATCAGTGCACTACTAACCTGCTTAGATCTTAGTCTGTCTAGTCTCCTCATCTGTTTAGATCAAAATTACATAAAAAAATAAAATTATGTAAAACAATTTCTTTGTGTTTTCATTTTTATTTATGCATTTTCAGATACAAATTGCTATATTGTGAAATATATCGTTATTGAGTTAGAAAATTGCTTCTACCGTGATAGAAGATTTTGGTTATATCGCACGGCAGAAGAGAGACCCGTGTGTGTTTTGTGTCTTAAACTGCTGGCAGCAGACCGCATGAGACCCAACAAATTAGGAAGACACTTAGAGACAACACACTCCAGTCACGTTAATAAACCACTGGACGTCTTTGAAAGAAAGCTGGCAGAATACAGACAGCAGGATAATCGCATGGTAACATCTGAATCAGTGGACTGCAAAGCACAAATGGCTTCATTCAAAGTTGTATACAGAATTGTGCAGTGCAAAAAAAACTACAAACGATTGCTGAGCAGCTAATAAACATGGGGTCAATTATGCAAAGATAAGTGACAACGTAAGCCTTGTAACAATTGCACGTGTATTTTATCTGTTTTTAACTTGGTGGTGTTTGATCGTATTGGTTTAGGAATTGATATTTCAATAAACAGTAAACTTGGCCGATTTCGTTATTATTTTGTTGACAAGTGGGGCTTGAAAATTCGCTCACCCCCTTAAGTGGGGAATGACAGAAAAAGTTTGAGAACCACTGGTTTAGTGTCTTGTCTTGTCTGGATTGTATCCCATGTCTACTGTATAATTAGTTTGTGTAATCCCTTGTCTGTGTATTAGTTGACTATTGGTTTTGTTTATAGTATGCTCCCAAGAACAGCCAACTTCCTTGGTTCATGGTTTGTTTGTTTTGGTTTGTTTATTATTAAAAGACTTTGTTACACCTCATCCCCCTCTGCGTCTATGCCTCAACACCATGCCCACAGTCCAACACCTACAGTATGTGACACAAGTCTTTGGAGGCAGTGTTATGATCTGGGGTTACTTTACTCGGACAGGTTTAGGCTCAGCAAAAATGTTTCAATAAAATATAAAGTCAGCTGGCTTGAAGGTACTGAATGACCGTGAGACTTTTTCCTATGCTTAAGCCAGTTTCTTTGATGCACAATCTGCTGTTATAATATACTAAAATAGTATAATAGTTTTAAGTAAAAGAAAAATATGGAGAGAAATGAAATATGAAATAGATTATTGCTAAAAAATTTTGCTGAGTGCCGGGATATTTTAAAATATTTCAAAATACAAAGTAGATTTTTTTTTTTTTGCCTTTGCCCAAAAGTTAAAACAAATCTTAGGTAGTATTTCCTCCACAGAGGTCCAGGATTGCAGGTTGCTTCCTTATCTCAGGATACTGTCACTGTGGAATTTCTCTTATTTTTAATTATGTCCACAGAATACCTTATCCTTTAACTTGACAAACAGATGGCAGTATGGCAAATTTCTTTTTTTTTTCACATGGATAATTCATTCATTCATTCATTCATTTTCTATACCGCTTAATCCTGTGTTCAGGGTCGCGGGGGACCTGGAGCCTATCCCAGGAGACTTCGGGCACTAGGCGGGGTACACCCTGGACAGGGTGCCAATCCATCGCACAGCACACACACATACACATCCAATCACACACTACGGGCAATTTGGGAACGCCAATTAGCCTAACCTGCATATCTTTGGACTGTGGGAGGAAACCGGAGTACCCAGAGGAAACCCACCAAGCACGGGGAGAACATGCAAACTCCATGCACACAGAGACGGGAATCGAGCCTGGCCGGGGAATCGAACCCAGACCCTGGAGGTGCAAGGCGACAGTGCTAACCACTACACCACCGCGCCGCCATGGATAATTCAGTGTGCGTTAATTAGCTCTACTATTGCATATTAAATTATGTAGAATAAATACATTATTCTTAGTGTTATTATTATTTTTTTTTTATGATTGTCGACATAATTAAAGGAAATGGCTATTCAATTCACCTTGTGAGGGAGGCCATGTGTGTACAGTATGCAGAGTACTCTGTGCTGTTTTAGGTCCTTGTTCCTTTTAGCCAGAGGTGGAAAGTAACGAATTACATTTACTCGCGTTACTGTAATTGAGTAGCTTTTTTGTGTATTTCTACTTTTTAAAGTAGTTTTCAAAATCTGTAATTTTACTTTTACTTAAGTACGTTTTGTTTGAAGTATTGTAATTCGCTACATTTTAAATCATATTCGCTATTGAGTAAAAAATAAATGAATGAAAATGATAAAATAATAAAACATATAATGTATAAATGCTCCGTTGCGCCGCGTGTGTGTATCATGTCCTGGTCGCGCGCCACTCCAGACTCCACTCCAGGTTTTCTGACATCGGCATCTTCCTGACCTTCCACACGGTCGCTTCCGCCCTGAGTGACGTCATCAACTAGCGCGAAAGATGAAAGAGGTTGTGATTTTGGCGTTTTGATATTTGGTTGTGTATTCTGGTTTGACTTTTTGCCTCCAATTGACTTTGATTATTGCTTTGTCCCTTTGGTTTGGTTGGTCTTTGTATATATTTGTAGATAATTTCACTGTTTTTGGTTTCGGGAGTCCGGGAAGGTACCTGTATTTTTGTTTATGTGTGTGTTTTTTTGTTTTTGCAGGTAATCTAGCTACTAAATATAAATACCATTTTGTTTATTATTTTGGCCTGGGTCCATCCTGAATCTGATCCTCCTCCTGGTGTGTGTGTGTGTGTGTGTACAAACCTCATTATTTCATCAGTTAATGATTGAATCTAGTTCTTTCTGCCATATACCACCATTTCCATACAGTTATATATATTATAAATAGAACCCTGAACCATTCTTTTGCTGTTTGGCCCTAGACTGGGACGTAACACCATATTTACTGTAAGTGACCACTTTGATTTTCAAGCACAACAAAGACAACAGCTTTATTATGCAAAGGTGTTCCTTCAGTTAAAAACAACTAGTTTGAGATTTATATCTGCTCATCTTTTTTGAACTACGCTAGAATGCCTCATCCCACCCCGCTGTTAAAAAAATAAAAAAGTAACTGGGTAACTTTTACTCTGAGTAAATTTTTTAATGAGCTACTTTTTACTTTTTTGCTTGAGTAGATTTTTATAATGGTAACTTTACTTGTACTTAAGTAAAATTTCACTGAAGTAACAGTACTTGTACTTGAGTACAAAATTTTATTACTCTTTCCACCTCTGCTTTTAGCAACCATATCTTTTTTTTACATTTCTCATCCCATAATCTTTAATGTTTCTCAAGTCTAACCTATATCTGGCGACAAACTCTTCAAAAAGCAGAAACTATAGGAAACCACTAGTAAAATTTGATAATTGTATAAGGAATGCTGCATTAGGACAACACTAACTTTTACTCTATTTTTTTATGGGCTTTGGAAATATTCTGGCCCAAATTCATCACTAGGCAAAAGTTCATTACAGATAGCATATGTTATGCTGTTTTCCTAACTTTTACCTTTCTGTACTAATCCACAAAGCAACTGGACCAAAAATTGAACACCCCGCCCCCATGTTCAGTTTTTCTGGCATCCAGTCATAATCATTTAATGACAACGGATTCATAATAGTGCACAGTTGAGGAAAAACATTGTTTAAGTTTCTGGGAAATGAAGCACATACACTCTAAAAAATTATTCTGTGGCCTTGTAAATTTCACAGTAATAAACAGGTTATGTTACCTTAATAAAATCTCTAAGTCACATACATGATTGTTTGAGTTAGACAAATCAAAATAAATGCCTAAAAAAACTACTGTTCTGTTTGTCTTAAATTTACACTATAATTTAAGTTTATTTCACAAATAGAAATTAGTATTTGACTAACTGGATTATATTTTTAACAGGCACTTAATATTTTTGATACATTTCAATCAGAATATTTGGTAATTGAGTAATTAATGCTGATTAGTTTCAAGAACTACAATTATCACTCATTCCAACTCAATATTCTTTATGTTTAACAAGAAAAACTTAAATAATTGAGTAAATTGCCCTGTGCAAGTGCTCATGGGAAATCTGGTGTAACATCAGAGACCAGAAGGCTGTGAGGATGTGAGAATGGACATGAAGCTCCTGGAACATTCTGGAACATTCCTTACAAATCCTGGTGAGTAAACAGCTAACACAAGTTACTGAAATAATGCCTCTGTCTGTCTGTATACACAACTTTATAGTGTGTAAGTTACTGTTCTGAATCCTGTCACAGCCGAGCTACATAGCTAACGATAGCTAGCAACAGCTCAGTCCTGGTGTTCAGTGTCATTTTACTTGTTTGTTCCAAACACCGAACTGCTCATGTAAAGCTGCGTTAATACAGACACTTAAACTCTGGTGTAAAAGGAGAGATTTAACACCGAGCAGCGCGCGTGTGCATGTCCGCGTTTCTCGGTGTAACCGGCCGCGGTTGTGCCGCAGTATTTGAATTTCTCCCGCCGAATGCCGTGATTTTGCGCAGCCAACCGTCACTGTGGCGAGGATATAAAACTAGCGTGTTCAAATAATTACCGCGTGTGTACCGGGTCCACCTCACACACTGAACCGCGAGTCTGCTCGGGTCACTCCGACACTTTAAGGAGGAAACGCAGAACAAAGCAGATTTAAACAGCAGAAATGAGGTGAAGTGTCCGGGCTCTGGCACTGTTTACACACCTGGCAGTGTTTTATCCGCTACTGTATGTGAGTATTTATAACATGATTAAACACTGAGCACACTGCGGTAGGAAACGTAAATGCATCAGCCGTGAGTCCAGCAGCAGTAACACTGCAGAGAGCAACAGCTCTGAGTCCAGCACAGCTCTGAGTCCAGTCCAGCCCTGAGTTCAGTCTCAGTCTCATGATGTACAGCACTACAGACAGGCAGTTTGATTAGCAGTATAATGGTGTATAGCTTTGTTTAAAACAACAGAACTTCAAACATTTTACTCAAGTTAAAGTCATAAGTACATGCCGTTCTAAACTTCTAATGTATTTGAAGTACAAAAGTACTACAAGTACTTCACAAACATAACTGTGTACTTAAACATTATTAAAATGGCTGTTGATGAAATAAATGTTCTAAGTAAAAGTACAACATTTCTGTCAGAATTATAATTGGGAGAAATAATATAAAATTAAAATATTGAAGTGAAATATGTTATGTATGTTGTGATATGTAAGTATTTTTAAATCATTTTCGTGAAACGTTATATATTTTCAATATCTCTTTCACAGCACCAACACCACTAAAGAAGAGAAGTTGAATGGAGATAAAACATGAGGTAAATGTCAACTTTTTAAATGTTTCAGAAGTATTAAATATGTAACCATTGAATCCAAGATAGAAATTGAAACAAGGCTGGAAATATTTCACTTTACCTATTTTTAATCCAGAATATATTGAATCCACTAGAATATACAAGATTTTCCAGTAACTAAAGTAAAAAATTATATAGTTGATTAAATAATTTATACAAGGGACATTCAAGTCAAAGCGGGACTTTTAATTGTGTGGGCCAAGGGTAGCTCAGTGGTTTAAGGCATTGGACTACAGTTCGGAAGATCCCAGGTTCAAACCCCACAACCACCAAGTTGCCACTGTTGGGCCCTTGAGCAAGGTCCTTAACCTTCAACTGCTCAGATGTGTAATGAGATAAAAAATGTAAGTCGCCAAATGCCTAAATGTAACAGAACACACTTATTAGAGTAAAAGCTCCCTTTATTTCTCTCTATATTTCTGTCTCTATATATGAGGTTGTGCATTGTTCTGCAAGAGCAAAACGCCTTTGGTGATCAAAGCAGTCTGTTTTTTGTAAAAGCATTCCACTGAAATGTTCACCGGAATTTTACCAGCAATGGGCTCTGTAAAATTCCCACTTTGACTTGAACACCACTCATAGATCAATGTGATGATGTATATAGTAACAGTCACACTTGTACTTACTAGTATACTTACTTGTACTGTATACTATCATTCCTTTTTTAGGTGCCAGCTTATGGGATGGCGGTGTAAGCTCTGCACATTTGTGGCATCATCAAAAGGAATTTCGATCATTATCGAGTGAAGCATGGTACTGTACTGTTGATCAATGATATTCAGTGTCCTGTCTTCATTTAGACTGTCATTGCTTCTTTAAGACCTGAGAATGTCTGCACACACATTTGTATGGATCCCACAGTTTGCAGGAAACTGAAGTGTGAAGGTCTGCAATCTTTCAGATGTAAAATGTGACTGTGATTCTATTCTAATACAAAAGTCTAGTTTCCACATATTAACTGTATAACACTTGTGGCAGACGTATTGTTTGTCAGACTGTTTAATAATGAGATCAATTCAGCTCATTGTTTATGATCATGTTACATGTCATTTGCAAAGTAAACCCGATTGAGTTTAGACGTCATGTCTTGTCAAATTTGGCAAATAAATGTTTAATTAAAATGGTAATGTGTGTATTGTGTCTTTGTTTATAATTAGTTATGTCATTAGATACATTAACCTAAATTGAAAAAAAAAACTTGATTAAAAGCTAAATATACAGTATTAAAAAAATTGTGTAAGGTATTAATTCTGTGATAGACCAGTATTAATTAAATTAATTTAAAATAAGTAAATGTAGCACATTTGTTTGTTAAATAATAGTCTAATTTTCAGTTTCTTCTACATTCCATTTCAATCATATCTACTCAATTATTTTACTCATTTTCACTTAGGGTAACCTTGCATTACATTTACTCAATTTTCATTACATTTACTTAATTTTGTACATTATTGTGCTAAAAAAAGTTATTCAGGTCTACTTAAATTTTTTACTGACTTGTACTCAATTCATGAAGTGTATTTTACATGATTTTTTCAATTTTTAGATTGATATTGATATTTTTAAGTGTAAAAATGTTTCACCCAAAAAAATTGAGTACAGCACAGTTTTATTTTTTAGAGTGTAGATGCAATTATGCAATTTATCCTCAAGGCAAAAAAAAAAAAAATTATCTAACAGCCAAACAGGACAGAAAGCCAGACACCCAAGCTCAAATTTAAATGAAGACCTGTTTATTTAAGGTTTTTAAGTCTACAGATCAGTAACCTCTTCAGAGCAGCATATAGCCTCTAAATTCTACTGCTAAAATTGAAAGACTTACTGTACCTAGTCTAACTCATTTATCTAGAAGAACAAATCTGCCAGAATGCTGATAGTTTAAAACACTATATTATCATCCAAGAATGAGAGGAATATTAACAGAGGCCAGATAGAACATATTTTAGAAATGTTTTAATTTTGCTTGTAGAAATCTAAGAGGTGCAGATAATATAAACCCTTTGTCAAAATTTCCAACCATTGTAAAAAGGTCATACAATCAAACTGTTCTAAAAGAGAATTGTAGAAAATGTTCAGTGGTTTTATATGGATTATTTATATATTTTTTTTCTTTTGTAAAAGAGACCTAATCATTTGCAGTGTTCTGAAATTATAGTCGTTTGTATGTACATATATACAATGAGGTCAATAAGTATTTGATCACCCTGTGATTTTGCAAGTTCTCTTACTTAGAAATGATGGAGGGGTCTACAATTTTCAGCATAGGTGCATTTCCACTGTGAGAGACAGAATCTAAAAAGAAAAATCTGAAAATCACACTCTATGACTTTTTTTGCAATGAATTACTGTCTCAAAAAAGTATTTGATCACTTGAGTCAAAAAAAGGTTAATATTTGGTACAGAAGCCTTTGTTAACAATTACAGAGATCAAACAGTTCCTGTAGTTCTTCACCAGGTTTGCACACACTGCAGGAGGGATTTTCTCAAGATCTGTCAGGTTTCGGGGCTGTCGCTGAGCAACATGGAGTTTCAGCTCCCTCCAAAGATTTTCTATTGGATTTAGGTCTGGAGACTGGCTAGGCCACTCAAGAACCTTGATATGATTCTTACAGAGCCACTCCTTGGTTTTCCTGTCTGTGTGCTTTGGGTCATTGTCATGTTGGAAGACCCAGCCACGACCAATCTTTAATGCTCTAACTGAGGGAAGGAGGTTTTTGCCCAATATGTCACAATACAGGGCCCCGTTCAACCTCTCGCAGTCGTCCTGTTCCCTGTGCAGAAGAACACCCCCAGAGCAGATGCTTCCAGCCCCATGCTTCAAATTAAAATTCAAATTTTATTTGTCACATACACAGTCATAACACAGTACGATATGCAGTGAAATGCTTATATGACCGCCAGTGACCTTAAAAGAGAATTAAAGTTTATAATAAGAAATAAATATGAATAAAAGAAATACGATAGAAAATTTAATTTACCTAGGATAAAAATAGAAATACAAATAGAAATATACTGTACATAAAAATAGAAATAAAAATAGAAATATACTAGAACATTTAAAAAATTAGAAATTTGGTGAAAGAAAGATGGTGTGAAAATATGCATAAAAAGTGTCTTATTAAAGTGTCTTTGTGCAATGGTCCAGAATGTAAACATAAACATGTAAGTGTAAATGTGCGTGAATGTGTCCGTAGTGTCCATGGATGTTAAAAAGATTGTATTAGTTCTGTATAGTGGTGTGGTTGAGAGACCTTATCGCCTGCGGGAAGAAGCTCCTCCTCAGTCTCTCTGTGTTGGCCTTCAGGGAGCGGAATCGCTTCCCAGACTGCAACAGAGAGAACAGTCCATTGCTGGGGTGGCTGAGGTCCTTCACAATCTTCCTGGCCTTGGTCCAGCACCACTTGCTGTAGATTGAGTGCAGGTCAGGGAGCTCGGTGCGGATGATGCGCTCAGATGAACGCACCACCCTCTGTAGAGCTCATCTGTCCTGCATAGTGCTGTTTCCAAACCAGGTCGTGATGTTTCCTGTCAGGATGCTCTGTATGGTGCAGGAGTAGAAAATCCTGAGCACCTTGGAGGGCAGTCTGAAGACGCTGCCAGGCCTTTTTTACCACAATGTTGATGTGACAGGACCATGCCAGGTCCTGCATGATGTGAACACCGAGGTAACTGAAGCTGTCCACTTTCTCCACTGGGAAAAATGTATCCTAACAAGCTTTCGTCAAACTCGATTTTGACAGTCTTATTGCCCCCTTAAGTGCTTTTTTATGACCTTTTAGTTGACCTTTGGATGACCTTTAGGACCTGAAGGTTCGATAAAAAAGGGAGGGGTTAGGATGTTTATGCGTTAGACATCGTTTCATTCATTCATTTATTTATATACGTATTTATTCATTTATATACGTATTTATTTATATACGTATTTATTCATTTATATACGTATTTACTTATATACGTATTTATTCATTTATATACGTATTTATTTCACTTATTTAGTGAAAGAATTTGTTCAGTGTGTTTTATTTGAAAAAAATATGCTTGGTGAGGGGACTCATTTCAAGGTGTTTGTGCTTAACTATTAAGACAGGGAGAATGTATTTATTATTACCCAGGGGCAAACAGTGAAACAGCGGCGCGGTGGTGTAGTGGTTAGCACTTGCACCTCCAGGGTCTGGGTTCGATTCCCCCCCCAGGCTCGATTCCCGTCTCTGTGTGCATGGAGTTTGCATGTTCTCCCCGTGCTTGGTGGGTTTCCTCCGGGTACTCCGGTTTCCTCCCACAGTCCAAAGATATGCAGGTTAGGCTAATTGGCGTTCCTAAATTGCCCGTAGTGTGTGAGTGTGTGTGCCCTGCGATGGATGTACCCCGCCTAGTGCCCGACGTCTCCTGGGATAGGCTCCAGGTCCCCCGCGACCCTGAACACAGGATTAAGCGGTATAGAAAATGAATGAATGAATGAAACAGTGAAACATTTATTCATTTTGGTAAAAACTTGGAGCATTTTTAATGACTGAGGACTACCTAACTTGTTAGTTTTAAGTTACTTTTAAAGAGAAGAAGAATAAACGTTACCAGAGGGCGAAACCCCCGAGTCGTTGAAGAAGAAGTAAATTGGTCTCGATGATACGTCTAAAAACGGTGTTGTTGCGCGCATACCCTCGAGAAAAAATACAAGAGACAAAAGCGAGGTCCGCGCGTAAACAGTTTCGCCGCGTATGAGTTTGTCCGATGTCATAAGCGTGTAGCGCATGAGCAGCGAAGTCTTGTCTGGTGCGGGATGTGCGCTGAGTTTGAGTTTGTTGAAAGGGGAATCAAACGGGTTTCCTCCCGGGCCTTGTGATTGGCCGGATCTGCGCGTGACGAAACCCCGCCTCCGCCTCTTCAGCTTAGTCGTAAAAGGTGTTTATTTTTTGAGTGCTCATCTAAATCTGTTGTTTTATCCACATTTTAGGTAGGACTGTGCTTAGTTTGTCTTTTTAAAAAGTTCCCTAAGACTAGAGCTGGAGTGACCGTGTGTGTAGTGATTAGTAATAATTTAATGGAAGAAAACAAAAAGCTGCTCCGGGAATCATCAGTTCACTGTGTGCCATGATCATTTTTGTTAGGAATTACATGCTTAACTGATCCAACAGATCGGTTAAAAGTCTAGTTGGTTTTACATATGCTTATATATATACACGAGGACCATGTGTTAAAAACCTGGTCCTATACTTTTGTTGAAGTGAATAAATCTGTTTTCTGGTCATAGCAGGCCTTGTAATGGCACAGGGGTGTTAGTTAACATCCATTATCGGATTAGGATGTAATAAAAGTTTAACCAGATATTTTTTTATGGGGAGATGAGGCTAATGTTTAATAGCATTGTTTAGAAAATGTTTACGCCAAGGGCGTGTGTGTGTGCTGTGCATATGTGTTTACGTCCATGCATGTGTAGCAGATACTATATTTACATTTATTTTAACTCAAAATCTGTCTTTTTTGTTATTATTTCTTTCGTATTTTTGATATTATACACTCTGGAAATCATAATGTTTTTGCTAATTTATTTTTTATCTTATTGTTTTGCACTAGTGTTAAAATATTCGGTTATGCTTGTGACTGCTAAAAAATGGGACACGGCCCCTTTTAGAGTTACCGCTTCTTCTTCCGGTTGGTCTCCTTCAGCGCGCGCTGTAAGCGTAGCTGGAGAGACGTGAGTTCTGATGGAGCTCTAGCTTGAAAAATAAAAAAAGGTTTAGTTAAAGTTGGTTTATTGCGAGTAAGATGTATTTATGGTGATACAAATGCAATTTATTTGTAAGGAAGCACAAATAGAGGTTGTTTAATGCATGTTTTCTTTGGAAGTGACACTATGTATGTATGTATGTTTGAACGCCGTGGCTAAATGTATCTGTTTTGACTCACAGGTCATTTATAAGCAAACAAAGTTTTTTTTTATTCATTTGGTTTTAATTCATTCTTAATAATAGTAATAATAAACGTGGCTTGTGCAATATTTGTTGTCCGGTCTCGTTCAATTCACAACACAGCGCAGAGTTTTGGACAGTCACACATGGGGGTTGTATTGATCTCTCTGTAGGGAAACATTCACACAGGGGTAGGAATAACCCCTTACAGTTTTGTTTTGGATGTTTCAAAAGACCCTTATATATAAGTTGAGTTAGCTCTGAATGCTCTCAAAATAACCGGTAATGTGAGTTACACAAAGTATTTTCTTCAAAATCTTAACAAAAACTGATCTGAAGTAAACAGATCAGTAAATGTTCTTGGGTTGTTCTTGAGGGTTTGAGTTTTTTTTTTTTTTTTTCTTTCGGTCACTAAACCTTCACGCTGGAAAGTTCGGTTAGCTTCCATTGCTAGGTGTAAATATAATGTAATTTTAGAAACTTTTCAGAAAACACTTACAAAAACATCTGACAACATACTGTATCAGAGTTAGAAGTTGATACTGTTGAATGATTAGACTTGTTTCATCGGCATTAACCTTACACATGACATTTCTTTTAGGTTCTATTAGTAAATGTTGTGAGCAATACTTTTTATTTTAGAAACTCAAAAAAATTAACGAAATGTTAAAGTAGAAGTTCTTGATTGTTTGGACATGGTTCCTCTGGCACTAAACCTTCACGCTTTAAAGATCTGTTAAGCATCAAAGTGTTATTTATAATGTCATTTAACAAACTTTTTCAGAAAAACTAACACATCTTGGGCAATAGTTTTTGTTCTCAAAGGTTTTGTCTTCCATTACAATATTTCTCCACCTTCATTCATTCATTCATCTTCTATACCGCTTAATCCTGTGTTCAGCGTATGAAAGTTAATTAGTTACACAAATTATTATTTTTTTAAACAACGTATTTGAGTTAAGAAGTTGATACTGTTGAATGATTAGACTTGTTTCATCGGTCATTAAACTTACACATGAAATTTCTTTTAGTAAATGTTGTGAGCAATACTTTTTTATTTTAGAAACTCAAAAAAAAATCTAACAAAATGTAAAAGTAGAAGTTCTTGATTGTTTAGACATGGTTCCTGCGTCACTAAACCTTCACGCTTTAAAAGATCTGTTCAGCATCAAGGCTATGTGTAAGTATAATATCATTTTAGAACTTTTCAGAAAACTCTAACACATCATAGGCAATAGTTGTTGTCTTTGATTACAATATTACTTCACCTGTGAAAGTTAATAGTTATTGCACCAGAATTTTAGCTGTGCAAATAAATTTTTCATTCATAAAAATCAAACAACATATCAGAAAAAAAGCTGAAAGCATCAAAGTGTTATTTATAATGTCGTTTAACAAACTTTTTCAGAAAAACTAACATCTTGGGCAATAGATTTTGTCTTCCATTACAATATTTCTCCACCTATGAAATTTAATTACTTACACAATTTTTTTTAAAACAACGTATTTGAGTTAAGAAGTTGATAACTGATAAATGATTATACTTGATTCCTTGGTAATTAAACTTACATGTATGAAATTAAAAAAAATTTTCTTGTATATGTGTGTGTGGGTGTTTGTAAGGATGTAACAAGAGGATGGATTTAAAAAACAAACAAACAAAAAACAATGCACAATGAGTTGTTAAACTTCTGTTACAAACCTAATTCAAAGTCAACGTTCTTTATGGTTTTGCCCTGTGCCGCTATGCCTTAACTTTTTGAAAGTTCGGGTAACTAATTGTGAATAGGGCTGCAACTAACGATTATTTTTGATAATCGATTAGTTGGCCGATTATTGTTTCGATTAATCGGATAAAGATAAGCACTTCTTTAATTTTATGTTTTGCTTATAATTATATATAAAACCATACCAACATTTGTTTTGTTTTTAACAATAATTGCAGATGGCAAGTTGACTGTTATATTTCACACCTCCTTATATATATAAATAAAACACTGTCAACTTGCCATCTGTATACATACATACATACATACATACATACATACATACATACATACATACGTTATATGTATATCGATTAAATCGGATAAAAGCTAGACTTTTATCGGATAAAAGCTAGACGCTTTAATTTGATGTTTTGCTTAACTATATAAACCCATAAATCATGGTATTATTTATGTATAAAAGTAAACTTAAAAAAATTGCAATAGCCACATAGTTTAATTATCTTTAATTTTGACATTTAAACCTTATTTTATGTAAATCAACATTTTTGTTTTTAACAATAATTGCAGATGGCAAGTTTACAGTATATATATATATATATATATATATATATATATATATATATATATAGGGCTGGGCCGATAAACGATATCATATCGAATCGTGATTTGTTTGATTTTAAAAACGATGAAAAGCTCTAGACATTGTTTGCTCGATATGGATTAATCTAAGAGCCAATCACACAGCAGGACAACACGACAACAACCAATCAGCGTGCAGCTTGCGCGTGCCGTGCAGGTCAAAGTTAATTTCCTGCCGCACTTTGCGAAGCAAACTTGACACCAGGACGACAAAAAAAAAAAAAAAAAGAGTGGAAGCAGCGACGAAAGTGAATCTAACCTCGAGTTATTATTCAAAAATGTTGAACTTGTCGACAAAAAAGGTAGCACGAACTCCGTTATATGAACGCATCACCCACACGACCACACTGAGAGCATGAAAATGCGGCCCGATGCTACTCCGTCAACTAGCAGGGCTAGCAGTGGGTCTATACCAAAGCAGATCAAATTCAAATTCAAATTCAAATTTATTTGTCACATACACAATCATACACAGTATAATATGCAGTGAAATGCTTTTATACGACCGCCAGTGACCTTAAAAAAAAAAAAAAGAAAATAAGAAAATAAAATCTTGTACGTAAAATAAATAATCAATAAAAAGGAAATACTAAAGAAATAATTTTAACTAGTAAAATTTGTAAAATTGACTGTGCATAAGGGCATAATAAAATATTGCAAAAATATAGAAATATGGTATTAAAGTGACAGTGGTTGTGCAAATATGCATGAAAGGTGACATGTGCAATTGTCCAGATTTATGAGTATTTAGTGCAAGTGTGTATGAATATCCAGATATCCATCGTGTCGTCTTTCGTGGCCATTACACCTTATGAAAGGTGTCCAAAAGGAACAAGGATATAACCAGGGCCATTTCTAACTTTCTAGCGAAAGATATGATGCCCCTAAGCACACGAGGCTGAAGTTAGCTTCTTTTTCGCAGCTTCCGATTCGTTTGGCTCCTTATTGCGCAGCGTCTCATTCTGCGGCTGAAGTTTAGCTCCTTATTCGCCTCGTTACTAACGGGAGTGTTCACGCTGGCGAAAGCTGCGCAGTTTATCAATAAAACGTTATTTTGGTGGCTTAAACCATTCTGGCCAAGCAAATATGAACTATACAACACCTAGCAGGTACCCAACTATATAGTAAAAGTGAAATTGTCCTGGCCCAGATTGATAGCTGCATAATTCATTCCATTTTTGTTGTCATTGCATGCTTAAGCCATTATGTCAGTTTATTGGGGCCGTGTGAAATAGCCTTCATTTAACTCTGAATTGTGGGATAAAAAGACAGCCCTAGTGTGTGTGGTCTAAATGTTGTTTCTCATTATTGTTTAAAAATCTCAAAACATTAATATATCATCACAAGATACTTTTTATCATCACAAACAAGTATATATATATATATATATATATATATATATATATATATATATATATATATATATATATATATATATATATTTTTTTTTTTTTTTATAAAAATCTTTGTCTTGTAAAGATTCTGAGCATGTACCTATAGTATCTTAATTTTTAAGGCCAAATCTGTCATCTGTTTTTGTTAATAAACTATACTTTAAAGAACCCTTTAATTTTTGTGGCTTCAGTTTAATTTAAGTTGTTCAACATTGATGTTCAATAAATAATCATAGATAGTAGATAGTGTGTGTTGCCTTCAATTAATCAATCAAGTAATGCAGCCTTCATTCAAAAATCTCTCACTTGTAAGCATATTTACTGTACAAAACTTGTCAGTGAACTATGAGGGCAAAAAAAAAAAAAAAAAAAAAAATCGTTTATTAATCGAAATCGAGTTAAAATGTTCAATTAATCGAGATTTTGATTTTAGGCCAAATCGCCCAGCCCTACTATATATATATTAGTTTAAAACAAAAATACATTCAGTTGTTAAGAATGACTTAAATTTTAAATTCTCTTAAATTAATTCAACTTAATAATAATAAGAATAGACTTCTAGATTATGATATTTTAAATTGAAGTGTCTACTACATCCTTTTCACGGTTTATACATTATTTCGATCCTCTCGTGTATTTTATCCTTTTTTTTTTTGTCTCAATAAAAAAAATAATAAAATAAATACTAGACATTCTCGTAATACGGCGACATAGGGAGAGAGAAAAAACTCGCCGCTACTGGGTTCACTCTGTTTATTTTGCCCTTTTCCCCTCTGTACAGTGTGTAGGATGATGGGATATATCCGGTCCTCCGAAGTGTAGAACGAACGTGAAGAAAACGCACTAGAAGTGTTTCCCTCGCGTTCGTTGGTATTTGAACGCAAAGAAAAAGCTGCATGCAACGTTTTTTTTTTTTTACCCTGTATAACCGCGCAGCCGGTGAGAGAGTTCACACGGGCTTTGGTGACGTGTGTTTGTGACGTGTGTGTTTACACGTCACCAAAGCCCGTGTGAACTCTCTCACTGACTCCTATGTGTAGAAAACCCTCAGCGCTTCATCCGCGCTCACGGGACACTACGACCGGCAGAAAACCGCTCGATTTTAACGCCCGATAAGAGGTGTTTAATGTAAATTCCTCCCATACCTTGGAGGACTTGGGGCGCGCGCTTTTTCCTGCAAACGCTTGTGTAACCTTCATTGCGCAAGCGACTTTGTATCTGTGTGTGTATTTGTGCATCTTGTGGTCGCGCGCCTCAATAACGTGAGCAGCCCAACTAATCGATAACGGCATTCGTTGACAACGAATTTCATTATCGATAATTATCGATTTTATCGATTAGTTGTTGCAGCCCTAATTGTGAATATTAAATCTTAATATACGTTGCAATTTTGACTACATAGTCTTTTTTTTATTTATAAACATTTAGCAAAATACTTAATTCGAGGGAATTGTTCATGTTTTTTCATATTTCCTCTGTCACTAATGCCTGAAAGTTCTGTCAGGGGTGATAGTTAATAGAAGATAAGGGTTGAGGAGCTTTTATGACGGGTGAGTGTCCTTGTGCCAGATGTCGTAAACGCTTGGCCGGACAACGTTCAGTTCAAAGGAGATGCTAAATTTCTGTTAGAAACTCTTCTCAAAAAAACCTAAGGTAAAAGTCAGCATTCTTTAGGTATTTGTCTTGTTTTTCCCTGCATCACCATGCCTTCACTTGTGAAAGTTAGGGTAGCTAAATGTGATTAATAAAGTTTATATGCATTGTAATTTTGAATACAGTCTTTTTTTCCCCATAAACTTTTAGCAACATAGTGTATTTGAGGGAATTGTTTTTTACGGTGTCTATCGCCAAACCTACATGTATGAAAGATCTGTTAAACGTCAAGTCTATGTGTTATTTATAATGTCGTTTTAGAAACTTTTCAGAAAACTCTAAACACATCCTAGGCAACAGTTGTTGTTTTTGATGTTTTTTTATTCCATGACATTATTTCTTCACATATGAAAGTTGAAAGTTAATGCACCGGAATTTTAGCTACACAAATTATTAAAAAAAAAAAATCAAACAACGTATCTGAAAAAAACTATTATCCTTTATATTTTTTGTCTTGTTTTCGAGTAGTTGTGTCTGCGTACCCGTGTTTTTGGGGATGTAACAAGAGGATGGATTAAAAAATGCACATTGAGGTGTTAAACTTCTGTTACAAACTTTTCCTAAAATCTAAGTTAAAGTCAACGTTCTTTATGCTTTTGCCATGTTTTCCCAGTGTCACTAAGCCTTCACTTGTGAAAGCCCAGATAGCTTAATGTGAATATTAAAGTTTATATGCAGTGCAATTTTGACTACATAGTCTTTCTTTTTTTTCATAAACTTTTACCAGCATACTTTATCTGAGGGAATTGTTCGTGTTGTCTACCCCTAAACCTTCATGTTTGAAAGATCTGTTAAGTGGCAAGGCTATGTGTAAGTATATCATCATTTTAGAACTTTTCAGAAAACTCTTAACACATCATGGGCAGTCCTTGTTGTTCTTGACGGTTTTGTCTTTGATTACAATATTACTTCACCTATGAAAGTTAAGTTATTGCACCAGAATTTTAGCTATGCAAATAAATTCATTCATAAAAATCAAACAACGTATCGGAAAAAAAAGCTGATGTCTTTTACGTTGTTGTCTTTTTTTTTTCTTGTATATGTGTGTGCGGGTGTTTGTAAGGATGTAACAAGAGGATGGATTTAAAAAAACAAAAAACAATGCACAATGAGTTGTTAAACTCCTGTTACAAACCTAATTTAAAGTCAACGTTCTTTATGGTTTTGCCCTGTGCCGCTATGCCTTTACTTTTGAAAGTTCGGGTAATTAAACAATTTAAACAAATTCAAAAATTTAAACAACTCAAATATGTTGTTTAAAAAAAAAATAATTTGTGTAACTAATTAACTTTCATAGGTGGAGAAATATTGTAATGGAAGACAAAACCTTTGAGAACAAAAACTATTGCCCAAGATGTGTTAGTTTTTCTGAAAAAGTTTGTTAAATGACATTATAAATAACACTTTGATGCTTAACAGATCTTTAAAGCGTGAAGGTTTAGTGCCAGAGGAACCATGTCCAAACAATCAAGAACTTCTACTTTAACATTTTGTTAATTTTTTTGAGTTTCTAAAATAAACAGTATTGCTCACAACATTTACTAATAGAACCTAAAAGAAATGTCATGTGTAAGGTTAATGCCGATGAAACAAGTCTAATCATTCAACAGTATCAACTTCTAAATCTGATACAGTATGTTGTTAGATTTTTTTGACAAAAATTACAAAATTATTTGTGTAACTAAATTTCCAGTCTAATTACTTTTAACTTAGGTGAAGAAATATTGTAATGGAAGAAAAAAACTTATGAGAAAGAGAAGTAAAACAACTTTTACATCAGATGTTTTTGTAAGAGTTTTCTGAAAAGTTTCTAAAATTACATTATATTTACACCTAGCAATGGAAGCTAACCGAACTTTCCAGCGTGAAGGTTTAGTGACCGAAAGAAAAGAAAAAAAAAAAAGAAAAAAAACCTCAAACCCTCAAGAACAACCCAAGAACATTTACTGATCTGTTTACTTCAGATCAGTTTTTGTTAAGATTTTGAAGAAAATACTTTGTGTAACTCACATTACCGGTTATTTTGAGAGCATTCAGAGCTAACTCAACTTATATATAAGGGTCTTTTGAAACATCCAAAACAAAACTGTAAGGGGTTATTCCTACCCCTGTGTGAATGTTTCCCTACAGAGAGATCAATACAACCCCCATGTGTGACTGTCCAAAACTCTGCGCTGTGTTGTGAATTGAACGAGACCGGACAACAAATATTGCACAAGCCACGTTTATTATTACTATTATTAAGAATGAATTAAAACCAAATGAATAAAAAAAACTTTGTTTGCTTATAAATGTAACGGTTAACCCCTAGATGGCGCCAGAACGCCATTTGTATTTTTTTTGGATTCTTGAGTTGTAGTTTTGTTTTGAGTTAAGTTTCACTTCATTTCCCAGTTTGCACCTCGGTCAGGTGACGTAGAAGCTCACCTGAACCGAGGGAAGTTAATTTGATAATTAGTTTTGTTTAGTTCTTTAAATAGCCTGGCTGAACTCCAGTCAGGCGTCTAGCAACCGTTACAGAAAGTTTAGTTTGTGTTGGAGTGTTTTATGTTTATGTTTTGTTTGATTTAAAAAAATAAAGAACTTTGTTAACCGTCAGCTTGCCTCTGCGATCATGCCTCGCCAACACGGCCGACACAGACACAGACGTAAGGGGAAACGTGACAGATTGCTAGACCACCCAAGAGGCATGGCGGAGGATCTCCTCCTAAGGAGTTACTTAGGAGGAGAGATCATCATCTCCAACGAGCTGGCGGAACTGCTGCGGGCTAGCGAGGAGCCCGGCGAAGTAGAAGTTTGGCAAGGGTGGAGAAACATTGAGCACAGCGAGCCAGCGAGCTCAGGGGAGGACAGCATGACAGCTCGAGACAGAGTGGCAAGGCGAAGCTGGGAAGGCTGCGGACCCGTCGTCCGGCGCATACCGCCACGAGGTGTGGCAGCCGAGGGAGAGACGGGAGGATTCTGCAGGCAGTGGGCGGAACGCAACGAGGAGTGCATGAATGACCTGCGCGAGCAGGTGCTGCAGCTCCAACTGCAGTACGTCCAGGTTCGGGAGAACCAAGCTGTAGTCCCGGAAGCGATCTCGCTCTTGAATCTGGACGATGCACTCCTCCCACGGCCACTGCCTGAAGGTGGCGCGGACAGCACACCGGAGCTGAGCCTGGAGGACTGGACGTCGCTGCAGCACCGCGACGAGGCAGACTTCTACAGGCAGTGGGCGGAGTCCTACCCGGAGCGCATTCGTGACCTGCGCGAGCAGGTGCTGCAGCTCCAACTGCAGTTAGTCCAGGTTCGGGAGAACCAGTCAGTAGCCCCGGAAGCGTTCCCCCTCCCGGGTCTGGACGATGCGCTCACCCCCCGGCCACTGCCTGAGGCTGTCGAGGAGGAAGACGTCGCGCCGTGTCTGCACGGAGAGGAGAGCGCCGTGCACGCTCCAACGCTGCAGGAGAGCGCCGTGCACGCTCCAACGCTGCAGGAGAGCGCCGTGCACGCTCCAACGCTGCAGTCAAGCGCCGTGCACGCTCCCACGCTGCAGGAGAAGGCCCTGCACGCTCCCACGCTGCAGGAGAGCGCCGTGCACGCTCCAACGCTGCAGGAGAGCGCCGTGCACGCCCCAACGCTGCAGGAGAGCGCCGTGCACGCTCCAACGCTGCAGGAGAGCGCCGTGCACGCTCCAACGCTGCAGGAGAGCGCCGTGCACGCCCCAACGCTGCAGGAGAGCGCCGTGCACGCCCCAACGCTGCAGGAGAGCGCCGTGCACGCCCCAACGCTGCAGGAGAGCGCCGTGCACGCTCCAATGCTGCAGGAGAGCGCCGTGCACGCTCCCCCGTTGCAGGAGAGCGCCGTGCACGCTCCGACGCTGTCGAGCCCTGCACAAGCTCCAACGACCAAGACACCTGTTCTGCCGCCGCCTCCCGGCTTTGAGGACGACGTTGAACTGGCGAACGCACGGCACGCTCCAGAGCCGTCGTTGAGCGCACTGCACGCTCCAACGCCGCCGTCGAGCGCCGAGTGCGCTCCAACGCCGCCGTCGAGCGCCGAGTGCGCTCCAACGCCGCCGTCGAGCGCCGAGTGCGCTCCAACGCCGCCGTCGAGCGCCGAGTGCGCTCCAACGCCGTCTACGAGCGCCGAGTGCGCTCCAACGCCGTCTACGAGCGCCGAGTGCGCTCCAACGCCGTCTACGAGCGCAGTGACCGCTCCCACGCCGTCTACGAGCGCAGTGACCGCTCCCACGCCGTCTACGAGCGCAGTGACCGCTCCCACGCCGTCTACGAGCGCAGTGACCGCTCCCACGCCGTCTACGAGCGCAGTGACCGCTCCCACGCCGTCTACGAGCGCAGTGACCGCTCCCACGCCGTCTACGAGCGCAGTGACCGCTCCCACGCCGTCTACGAGCGCAGTGACCGCTCCCACGCCGTCTACGAGCGCAGTGACCGCTCCCACGCCGTCTACGAGCGCAGTGACCGCTCCCACGCCGTCTACGAGCGCAGTGACCGCTCCCACGCCGTCTCCGAGCGCAGTGACCGCTCCCACGCCGTCTACGAGCGCAGTGACCGCTTCCACGCCGTCTACGAGCGCCGTGTACGCTCCCACGCCGTCTACGAGCGCAGTGACCGCTCCCACGCCTGCGTCGAGCGCAGTGACCGCTCCAACGCCTGCGTCGAGCGCAGTGACCGCTCCAACGCCTGCGTCGAGCGCTTCTCCAGCTCAGCAGCAGCCGAGCACGCTTCCAGCTCAGCAGCAGCCGAGCGCTTCTCCAGCCCTGCCGCCGCCGAGCGTTTCTTCAGATCTGCAGCAGCAGAGCGCTTCTCCAGCTCAGCAGCAGCCGAGCACGCTTCCAGCTCAGCAGCAGCCGAGCACGCTTCCAGCTCTACAGCAGCCGAGCACTTCTCCAGCCCTGCAGCCGCCGAGCACGCTTCCAGCTCAGCAGCATCCGAGCACGCTTCCAGCTCAGCGGCATCCGAGCACGCTTCCAGCTCAGCGGCATCCGAGCACGCTTCCAGCTCAGCAGCATCCGAGCACGCTTCCAGCTCAGCAGCATCCGAGCACGCTTCCAGCTCAGCAGCATCCGAGCGCTTCTCCAGCTCTGCAGCATCCGAGCGCTTCTCCAGCTCTGCAGCAGCCGAGCGCTTCTCCAGCTCTGCAGCAGCCGAGCACGCTTCCAGCTCTGCAGCAGCCGAGCACTTCTCCAGCTCTGCAGCCGCCGAGCACGCTTCCAGCCCAGCAGCCGCAGAGCATGCCTCCAGCCCCGTCACCCAGCCTCCTGGATAGGAGGCTAAAGGTAGAACATTGGGTTGGGTGTCCGGGGCCTCCGGTGATGCTCCGGGAGGAGCATTTTTTAGAGGGGGGGGTAATGTAACGGTTAACCCCTAGATGGCGCCAGAACGCCATTTGTATTTTTTTTGGATTCTTGAGTTGTAGTTTTGTTTTGAGTTAAGTTTCACTTCATTTCCCAGTTTGCACCTCGGTCAGGTGACGTAGAAGCTCACCTGAACCGAGGGAAGTTAATTTGATAATTAGTTTTGTTTAGTTCTTTAAATAGCCTGGCTGAACTCCAGTCAGGCGTCTAGCAACCGTTACAGAAAGTTTAGTTTGTGTTGGAGTGTTTTATGTTTATGTTTTGTTTGATTTAAAAAAATAAAGAACTTTGTTAACCGTCAGCTTGCCTCTGCGATCATGCCTCGCCAACACGGCCGACACAGACACAGACGTAAGGGGAAACGTGACAATACAGTGGTGTGAAAAACTATTTGCCCCCTTCTTGATTTTTTATACTTTTGCATGTTTGTCACACTTAAATGTTTCTGCTCATCAAAAACCGTTAACTATTAGTCAAAGATAACATAATTGAACACAAAATGCAGTTTTTAAATGAAGGTTTATGTTATTAAGGGAGAAAAAAAACTCCAAATCTACATGGCCCTGTGTGAAAAAGTGATTGCCCCCCTTGTTAAAAAATAACTTAACTGTGGTTTATCACACCTGAGTTCAATTTCTGTAATCACCCCCAGGCCTGATTACTGCCACACCTGTTTCAATCAAGAAATCACTTAAATAGGAGCTACCTGACACAGAGAAGTAGACCAAAAGCACCTCAAAAGCTAGACATCATGCCAAGATCCAAAGAAATTCAGGAACAAATGAGAACAAAAGTAATTGAGATCTATCAGTCTGGTAAAGGTTATAAAGCCATTTCTAAAGCTTTGGGACTCCAGCGAACCACAGTGAGAGCCATTATGCACAAATGGCAAAAACATGGAACAGTGGTGAACCTTCCCAGGAGTGGCCGGCCGACCAAAATTACCCCAAGAGCGCAGAGACAACTCATCCGAGAGGCCACAAAAGACCCCAGGACAACATCTAAAGAGCTGCAGGCCTCACTTGCCTCAATTAAGGTCAGTGTTCACGACTCCACCATAAGAAAGAGACTGGGCAAAAACAGCCTGCGTGGCAGATTTCCAAGGCGCAAACCACTTTTAAGCAAAAAGAACATTAAGGCTCGTCTCAATTTTGCTAAAAAACATCTCAATGATTGGCAAGAGTTTTGGGAAAATACCTTGTGGACCGACGAGACAAAAGTTGAACTTTTTGGAAGGTGCGTGTCCCGTTACATCTGGCGTAAAAGTAACACAGCATTTCAGAAAAAGAACACCATACCAACAGTAAAATATGGTGGTGGTAGTGTGATGGTCTGGGGTTGTTTTGCTGCTTCAGGACCTGGAAGGCTTGCTGTGATAGATGGAACCATGAATTCTACTGTCTACCAAAAAATCCTGAAGGAGAATGTCCGGCCATCTGTTCGTCAACTCAAGCTGAAGCGATCTTGGGTGCTGCAGCAGGACAATGACTCTTAACACACCAGCAAATCCACCTCTGAATGGCTGAAGAAAAACAAAATGAAGACTTTGGAGTGGCCTAGTCAAAGTCCTGACCTGAATCCTATTGAGATGTTGTGGCATGACCTTAAAAAGGCGGTTCATGCTAGAAAACCCTCAAATAAAGCTGAATTACAACAATTCTGCAAAGATGAGTGGGCCAAAATTCCTCCAGAGCGCTGTAAAAGACTCGTTGCAAGTTATCGCAAACGCATGATTGCAGTTATTGCTGCTAAGGGTGGCCCAACCAGTTATTAGGTTCAGGGGGCAATTACTTTTTCACACAGGGCCATGTAGGTTTGGATTTTTTTTCTCCCTAAATAATAAAGCCCCTCATTTAAAAACTGCATTTTGTGTTTACTTGTGTTATCTTTGACTAATAGTTAAATGTGTTTGATGATCAGAAACATTTTGTGTGACAAACATGCAAAAGAATAAGAAATCAGGAGGGGGGCAAATAGTTTTTCACACCACTGTAAATGGCCTGTGAGTCAAAATAGATACATTTAGCCACGGCGTTCAAACATACATACATACATAGTGTCACTTCCAAAGAAAACATGCATTAAACAACCTCTATTTGTGCTTCCTTACAAATAAATTGCATTTGTATCACCATAAAAACATCTTACTCGCAATAAACCAACTTTAACTAAACCTTTTTTTTATTTTTCAAGCTAGAGCTCCATCAGAACTCACGTCTCTCCAGCTACACTTAACGCGCGCGCTGAAGGAGACCAGCCGAAACCGGAAGAAGAAGCGGTAACTCTAAAAGGGGCCGTGTCCCATTTTTTTTAGCAGTCACAAGCATAACCGAATATTTTAACACTAGTGCAAAACAATAAGATAAAAAATAAATTAGCAATAAAATAATGATTTCCAGAGTGTAAAATATCAAAAATACGAAAGAAATAACAAAAAAAGACAGATTTTGAATTAAAATAAATGTAAATATAGTATCTGCTACACATGCATGGACGTAAACACATATGCACAGCACACACACACGCCCTTGGCGTAAACATTTTCTAAACAATGCTATTAAACATTAGCCTCATCTCCCCATGAAAAATATCTGGTTAAACTTTTATTACATCCTAATCCGATAATGGATGTTAACCAACACCCCTGTGCCATTACAAGGCCTGCTCCCAGATAGCAGAACAACATTGAATCATCGTTGAATCAACATTAAAGCATCAACAAACTTGTCATTGAATCAATGTTGAAATTTCAATGTTAAATGTTGATTTTTCATCAGGTTTGCACCTTGAAATAATGTTATTTCAATGATGAAAAATAGATCAAGATGGGCATAAAATCAATGTTTGTTCAATGTAAATTCAATCACTTATTTTACATTGAATCAACATTGAAGCAATTATAGTTTAGTCTTGCTTTATAAACAGCAAGATTCTATGACAGTAAATCATGTCCGTTTTGATTTATTTCTTTAAATCAGAGACCATGTAGGGCTGAAAAGCTTTTTTTATTTTTTTTTTAAACAAAAAGTCAGTAACTCAACATCCTTCAGTTTACATGTAAACATATTTATTTATTTATGCTCCATACCCATTTAAACAGGAAGTAACATCACAATTACAATAAAACAACTATATAATAAAACACACTACAACTTACATACAAATTATTATAAACTGGATGACAAAATGACTTTTTAGAAGAGAACTATTAGAAGAGATTGTTAATTCTGAATTCATAAAACAGAATCTAACTGCCAAGAGAAGAGACTGGAAAACCATAATATAAAAATGGCAGCCTGCCTCAGCAAAATTCAGTCAAATGCAAATAGAAACAACCAAGTCAGAAACACAACAGATGTTATTCGTAAGTTGAAATGTATTTACTCAGCAAAAACAGATAAAAAGACATGAGTCTGAACTTATGGTTTTCCACCACGAGCAATTCCCCCCAGCCGTTCTGGGGCATAACGAAGCCATTTCTGAACTGTTGAAGCAAAGAAACTCTGTGGCCTCCTTTTCTTCAGCTTTCAGCTGTTGTTGTAGTAGTGCATCTAAAGAATGAAAAACAAACAAAAGGTTAGAAGTATACAATGCTCTAAAAACTTGGAGTGGTAGTTGTTTATGAATGAGAGAAGGTGGTTCCTAAATTTTTGGAAATGTGACTTTTACAAATGTACAGATATGCAACATATGTTTTGAAATGTCCTACAATCTTCCATAGATACAATGCACACATTAGATTTTTTTTTTATTAAAAAAAAATCCTTCTCAAAAAATTAGCATATTGTGATAAAGTTCATTATTTTCTGTAATGTACTGATCAACATTAGACTTTCATATATTTTAGATTCATTACACACAACTGAAGTAGTTCAAGCCTTTTATTGTTTTAATATTGATGATTGTGGCATACAGCTCATGAAAACCCAAAATCCCTATCTCAAAAAATTAGCATATTTCATCCGACCAATAAAAGAAGTGTTTTTAATACAAAAAAAAAAGTCAACCTTCAAATAATTATGTTCAGTTCTGCACTCAATACTTGGTCAGGAATCCTTTTGCAGATTCTTGTGTCTTGTGTCTCAACTTTTTCTTCACAATATCCCACATATTCTCTATGGGGTTCAGGTCAGGAGAGTTGGCAGGCCAATTGAGCACAGTAATACCATGGTCAGTAAACCATTTACCAGTGGTTTTGGCACGGTGAGCAGGTGCCAGGTCGTGCTGAAAAATGAAATCTTCATCTCCATAAAGCTTTTCAGCAGATGGAAACATGAAGTGCTCCAAAATCTCCTGATAGCTAGCTGCATTGACCCTGCCCTTGATAAAACACAGTGGACCAACACCAGCAGCTGACATGGCACCCCAGACCATCACTGACTGTGGGTATTTGACACTGGACTTCAGGCATTTTGGCATTTCCCTCTCCCCAGTCTTCCTCCAGACTCTGGCACCTTGATTTCTGAATGACATGCAAAATTTGCAACCTGTAGCCCATTTCCTGCACACGCCTGTACACGGTGGCTCTGGATGTTTCTACTCCAGACTTAGTCCACTGCTTCCGCAGGTCCCCCAAGGTCTGGAATCGGTCCTTCTCCACAATCTTCCTCAGGGCCCAGTCACCTCTTCTCGTTGTGCAGCGTTTTCTGCCACACTTTTTCCTTCCCACAGACTTCCCACTGAGGTGCCTTGATACAGCACTCTGGGAACAGCCTATTCGTTCAGAAATGTCTTTCTGTGTCTTACCCTCTTGCTTGAGGGTGTCAATGATGGCCTTCTGGACAGCAGTCAGGTCGGCAGTCTTACCCATGATTGCGGTTTTGAGTAATGAACCAGGCTGGGAGTTTTTAAAAGCCTCAGGAATCTTTTGCAGGTGTTTAGAGTTAATTAGTTGATTCAGATGATTAGGTTAATAGCTCGTTTAGAGAACCTTTTCATGATATGCTAATTTTTTGAGCTAGGGATTTTGGGTTTTCATGAGCTGTATGCCACAATCATCAATATTAAAACAATAAAAGGCTTGAACTACTTCAGTTGTGTGTAATGAATCTAAAATATACGAAAGTCTAATGTTTATCAGTACATTACAGAAAATAATGAACTTTATCACAATATGCAAATTTTTTTAGAAGGACCTGTATGTGTTATTTCACAATCTGCAAATTGTCCTACAATGTACATATTCAATGCTATGAAAACAAATATACTTAATGTAACAATGTAGTCTTTTATGTGCAAAAAAAAAAAAAAAAAAACCTGTAGGACCAAAAAAATAAATAAATAAATTTAAAAAAATCAATCCGTGGCGACGGTTTTGCAATTTGTCCCCCGCACTCACAAATACTTAAACTGTTCCCTCAGTTTAACAAATCGTGGCCACGGATTAACAAACTGTATGCACAAATTTCCAATCCGTACGCTCAGATACCGTACTGTTTGCATATTTATTCTTAACATGAAGACTTATTTTGGTGATTTTATTATAAGCTTTTTACCCAGAGTTAGATGCATGCTGCACTGTTAATGTTATTATTAAATAACGCCTATTATTACATTGCATTTAGTTTGAGAGCAAAGTAATGACAACATAAACTGTACATTATTTGTTTTGTATTGCTTTTTACCTTCTCCTCAAACTCACACTGCATGATTTTCAAAGTCATCGGATCACCATTGTTTTCACACTGCACTATCTGTGGTAACATTTAGTTGCTGCTGTGTTCTCACTGCACAATGAATTGGCGACAGGAGATTACACACTGCATGACTTTACAATAGGAAGAATCGCCAACAACTCTGTCTGGTGTGCAAGCTACAGCCAAACGCACACAAGAAGTGATAAGGAAACAACGCAAGATCATGCTGACATTGTGGTCTATAATTCCTCCCCGAACAAACAATAATTAAAAAAAGATGACGTCCTTGTTTAAGATCCCATATGGTCAAAACTGAAATTTCATGGCTTTTTTCATGGTAACTGAGGTCTAGGGGCTATGTAACTACCATATAAGCTTCAAAACAGTCAATCCACAGTAGAATGCACACAGCCTGCATAAAGTACAGTAGCTCTGCCTTTTCACGAGCTGCTGTGATGTCCAATCTACTCAGTCACCGCTTTCAGTCACCATCAACCACCATCCCACCCTTCTTTTGCCAAAACTTCACGTCCATGCCATTGCTGAACAACAATAACATGAAAACAAGTCGAAAAAACGCTGTTCAGTCGATAGACGTCGAAACTACATCATTACACAGGCTTCCGAACAACATTAATATAAAAGACCAGGGGCACATCAGCTTCAGCATCTTTCACACAGCCATTCCATTAAACTTTAAAAATTTACATTAAAATTTTATTTAATTAATAGAAGTTAATTGATAAAGAAAATCTATTTATGACATTATTTTTGACAGCATTATGATTATTTATTAAAACTTCAGACAACAACAATTAGTGCCACGAGGTTATTTGCAACACTATACTGTATGTTCTACAAAATAGAGGACTACACACCTTACAGCGCAATATAATGTGGCTTTAGAAGAGGAAAGGTAGGATTAAGAAGTGAGCAAGTGATGAATTAGTATCATAGCTCTCAAGCAGATACAGTAACAATAATGGGTGCCCTACCTTATGCAGTCTCCATTGATGGCTAATAAACATTGATACAAGTAGGCTATGGTTAAAGTGGTGAACTTATAAAGTCTTAAAATGTTTTGTTTTCCCTTCTCAACGCATTATGCATTTACTCACCAATAATGACTACCTTTTTAATTTGGTCAAGTCTCCAAGTCGAAGGTGCCCAGCAGCAGATTCCGTACCATGGCAGTAGCAGAGGTGGCAAGGCGGGCTGCTCTCCACGCTTCTGCCTGGCAAAACACCCCAGAGCCCTTTATAACTTCAATCTGAAAAATTATTTCACATCACAATATTAATTTATTGGCAACTTTTAGAAACTTTTCATGTTTCATACTGATTCTTATGTTTAGCTTCCCAATAGTTAATAGGATTTAATGTATAAATGCAGATTAATGATAATCTGGACATTCTGGACATTTGTTTACATGCAGGGTAAAACTGCAACAGGAACAGTACAAAATAAAAACTGAAAAAAGACGGACATTCAGAGTAAAACAGTGCAAGATAAAAAAAAAAATTACAAAACATACATGCAGGGTAAGCATTGGTGGGAGCAATGTCCAAGCAGTGTAGAGAAATATTTCTGTACGATTTCATTGTTTTGTGCTGTGTAGTATAGTATTGTAATAGCTGATCAGAGTGATCAACTCCCCATGTGCTGGTTGTACGCAGTCACAGGACATGGAAATGTCTTTGTAGTCCATGTACCTTGTAATTTCACCCTCATCTTCACCGCGTCTACTGTAAAGCAGAATGGATGGTAGAACAGGTAGATACTTCTCGTGTGTCCATCCACTTCACAATACAAGAGGTTCATCTGAACGGAGCTTGCGTGTCCTGATGTGAGGGGCTGGTGAAGGCAAGGGTGATGCAGACACATTCCTAAAAACAAATAAATAAAAAAATGTTAGCCTATACTGTTCAGAGTAAATGGATGTGCAATTAATATGGATGCACAATATATACAGTACAGAGATGACCAAAAATGTATCCACACTTCAACATGAAACATATACACCTCTCTTCTGTAGGTCACATGACAGCATCAATGATGGTGATAGATAATACTACACACTGCAGCCATAATTCAATTTGAGTTTTAAAAAACACCATCCATTGGACATTACACACATATTGAACACATTCTAAACAATTACATCTTATCAGGTATTTGTAAATACACGCTAAACAAAAGGGATTATATACATTTACACCAAAGAAATATTCATAAGCATCACTTAGCTACATAAGGCAGTATTTTACCCACCTGGAACTTGTTTGTGCTAAATAACATTACCAATAGCAGTGTTATAAGCTAACCAAAATGGAGCCAAATACACATTAGCAACCATAATCTAAAGCTATCCAAAACAAGGTGAATATAAACATCTGTAAACTCCATAAGGCATTAGCTTAGCCACCGGGAAATATCATGTTTGTGCTACATGAGGCAGCAGGTTAGCATGATTTACCTAAACTATATAAATGGCATTGAAAGCCACACAAGCTGACAAGAGCTAGCTGTAGTGAGGAAAATATTTACTAATATTAGTTTAATATTATCAGAATAAGAGTTATATAAGACTTAATAACTTACCCAGTGTAGCATGGGTCTATTCTCTGTTCAAAATGCTCCCGTTCGTCGTCGGAGTCACACAGTCTTCTTCTGAGGTAAATGTAAACTCCTCCAACTTTCCAGAACATTCTGAAGAGTTTCCTCGGATGTGTAAGCGCGTGCCATCTTCCAAAACATGCTGAAAACTCACTGAATCGGTGTATTTTCTAACCTGTCTCTCTATGGAATAAAATCACTGTCAAAAATATTCGTGCGTAAAAAAAAGATTTGTGTGTAATCTACGGCCACGACAGCGTACAGATACGAGATTTTGTGTGTTTGTTACAATACAACTCTGAAATATACGACTCTGACCGCTTACAGATACGAATCTCGTTGTTACAACTCCTCTGATTCGTATCTGTAAGCGGTCAGAGTCGTATATTTCAGAGTTGTATTGTAACAAACACACAAAATCTCGTATCTGTACGCTGTCGTGGGCGTAGATTACACACAAATCTTTTTTTTACGCACAAATATTTTTGACAGTGATTTTATTCCATATCTCTCTGTGTTCGTTTTTCATGCCGGTGTCCGGGGGAGTGGTCTAGTATGTAAATTACCCGGACTGATATCCGTGTGATTGGCGCATGGGCGTGTCCTGCCTCGGGTCATTAGCATATAAGTGTGACAGAAATTCTGTGCCTCTCCTTGGTTTCATAGGGATTACATAAACTGAGAATATTTGTTTTCAATGTGACTTGCATCATTTAAAAGTAGACACTTTAAGCTTTATATAGATATATTTCTCATTTCAGTTAATTTTAGTGACGTGTTTCAAAAAGATTTTCACGGAGACTGAGGTTTCATATATGTGCATATACAGTGGTGTGAAAAACTATTTGCCCCCTTCCTGATTTCTTATTCTTTTGCATTTTTGTCACACTTAAATGTTTCTGCTCATCAAAAACCGTTAACTATTAGTCAAAGATAACATAATTGAACACAAAATGCAGTTTTTAAATGAAGGTTTACGTTATTAAGGGAGAAAAAAACTCCAAATCTACATGGCCCTGTGTGAAAAAGTGATTGCCCCCCTTGTTAAAAAATAACTTAACTGTGGTTTATCACACCTGAGTTCAATTTCTGTAGTCACCCCAGGCCTGATTACTGCCACACCTGTTTCAATCAAGAAATCACTTAAATAGGAGCTACCTGACACAGAGAAGTAGAACAAAAGCACCTCAAAAGCTAGACATCATGCCAAGATCCAAAGAAATTCAGGAACAAATGAGAACAAAAGTAATTGAGATCTATCAGTCAGGTAAAGGTTATAAAGCCATTTCTAAAGCTTTGGGACTCCAGCGAACCACAGTGAGAGCCATTATCCACAAATGGCAAAAACATGGAACAGTGGTGAACCTTCCCAGGAGTGGCCGGCCGACCAAAATTACCCCAAGAGCGCAGAGACAACTCATCCGAGAGGCCACAAAAGACCCCAGGACAACATCTAAAGAACTGCAGGCCTCACTTGCCTCAATTAAGGTCAGTGTTCACGACTCCACCATAAGAAAGAGACTGGGCAAAAACAGCCTGCATGGCAGATTTCCAAGGCGCAAACCACTTTTAAGCAAAAAGAACATAAAGGCTCGTCTAAATTTTGCTAAAAAAACATCTCAATGATTGCCAAGACTTTTGGGAAAATACCTTGTGGACCAACGAGACAAAAGTTGAACTTTTTGGAAGGTGCGTGTCCCGTTACATCTGCCGTAAAAGTAACACAGAATTTCAGAAAAAGAACATCATACCAACAGTAAAATATGGTGGTGGTAGTGTGATGGTCTGGGGTTGTTTTGCTGCTTCAGGACCTGGAAGGCTTGCTGTGATAGATGGAACCATGAATTCTACTGTTTACCAAAAAATCCTGAAGGAGAATGTCCGGCCATCTGTTCGTCAACTCAAGCTGAAGCAATCTTGGGTGCTGCAGCCGGACAATGACCCAAAACACACCAGCAAATCCACCTCTGAATGGCTGAAGAAAAACAAAATGAAGACTTTGGAGTGGCCTAGTCAAAGTCCTGACCTGAATCCTATTGAGATGTTGTGGCATGACCTTAAAAAGGCCGTTCATGCTAGAAAACCCTCAAATAAAGCTGAATTACAACAATTCTGCAAAGATGAGTGGGCCAAAATTCCTCCAGAGCGCTGTAAAAGACTCGTTGCAAGTTATCGCAAACGCTTGATTGCAGTTATTGCTGCTAAGGGTGGCCCAACCAGTTATTAGGTTCAGGGGGCAATTACTTTTTCACACAGGCCCATGTAGGTTTGGATTTCTTTTCTCCCTAAATAATAAAACCCCTCATTTAAAAAACTGCATTTTGTGTTTACTTGTGTTACCTTTGACTAATAGTTAAATGTGTTTGATGATCAGAAACATTTTGTGTGACAAACATGCAAAAGAATAAGAAATCAGGAGGGGGGCAAATAGTTTTTCACACCACTGTATCCTCATATACTGTATGTGGCCAATTAGGATTAGTTTTTTGCATTTTTTTGTTAGTTCTTAGTTATTGCCTTGATAACAGAAAATATGAGCTAGGCATCATGTATGACAGTTGCCAAAGTGAGATATGAGCTAAAATGACCAGATCCTGCCATAGAAGACATATCTTGTATGTACATATAGGGCTTATATGTGGATATAAAGAAGCAATACAGGAGACCTATATGGCCTGTATATGCACATATATGCACCTCAATGTTGCCTACATGTGGCATATATACGCATATATGCAGCATATATATTATCATATATATGCATATAGGTTTCATATATGCGCATATATCCTCATATTTACATTTACATTTAGGCATTTGGCAGACGCTCTTATCCAGAGCGACTTACATTTTTATCTCATTATACATCTGAGCAGTTGAGGGTTAAGGGCCTTGCTCAAGGGCCCAACAGTGGCAACTTGGTGGTTGTGGGGTTTGAACCTGGGATCTTCCGAACCATAGTCCAATGCCTTAACCACTGAGCTACCCCTGTTATATGCGCATATATACTGCATATAGGTTTCATATATGCGCATATATCCTCATATAGGTTCTTTCCATGTGGGGCACGCACACTGCTCTGGGTCAGACACAGACAACGGGAAACAGGAACTAAGCTCTCAAACAAATGCTTCCCAACAGAATAGCGTAGGTCGCAATGCCAAAATTCTTTCACCGTGAGTGGCAGGAACTTCCAGAATACAACATATTGAATTCTCATGCCTGTAGAGTGTATTATAATGACGTGGCGACAGTGTAAAAACACCCTCCGATGTTAAATGCGAGTCGAAAATTTTGTACTTTTGAACGGCAAACAGGAATTAAGCTCTCAAGTGAGTAAACTAGACAGCAAGGTAAATACACAAAACTTACCGTCAAATTATTTTTTTTCCTCAATAACTATATATATATATATTTTATATTTATTTATTTATTTTATTTTATTAAGCACCATGGCAAATCTCTCGTAGTCAATTTTTTAACCTGTTTTAAACACATACACACATGCATACACATATTTATAGAAATGCACTTAGTTAATTTAATTTGCCTTACATTGTTGAATGAGGATGGGTTCCAAAACCAAAAATCAACATTGATTCAATGTTTGTCTTTTCAACACAGAAAAGCATTTTATATATATATATTTATATATATATATAAAAAAAAAAAATATATATATATATATATATATATATATATATATATATATATATATATATATATATATATACAGTGTATATATATATAAATTTATCGAATCTTCAGGTCCTAAAGGTCATAAAAAAGCACTTAAGGGGGCAATAAGACTGTCAAAATCGAGTTTGACGAAAGCTTGTTATGATACATTTTACTGGGCTCCTGTTGATGACGGAGGTCTGGTAGTTCCTCTCCTGCTCCTTGTACTGAAGTCCACTATCAGCTCCTTTGTCTTACTGACGTTCAGTAGGAGATTGTTCCTCTGGCACCAGTTCTCCAGATTTCCAATCTCCTCCAGGTAGGCCGTCTCATCGTTATTCGTGATCAGGCCGACCACGACAGTGTCGTCAGCAAACTTGATGATGGCGGTGGAGTTGGTAGTGGCCTCGCAGTCGTAGGTGTACAAAGAGTACAGCAGGGGGCTCAGAACACAACCCTGGGGGGCTCCAATTGCTGAGAGTGAGGGAGGCTGAGACATGTCCGCCAATCCTTACTGCCTGTGGTCTGCCAGTTAGGAAGTTGGAGATCCACTGACACATAGATGAACTGAGTCCCAGGTGCTCCAGCTTGGTAGTGAGTGTGGAGAGAATTATGGTATTAAATGCTGAGCTGTAGTCGATGAAGAACATTTTACCATAATTCCCTCTCCGAGTGTCCAGGTGAGTGAGTGATGTGTGGAGGAGATGGGAGATTGCATCGTCTGTGGAGCGGTTTGGGCGGTATGCAAACTGTAGAGGGTCCAGAGTGTCGGGTAGTTACAAAATGATGAAGTCTCTGACCAGCCGTTCAAAGTACTTTATCAGTACTGAGGTGAGGGCTACAGGGCGATAATCGTTGAGAGAAGCAGGATGGGTTTTTTTCAGGACAGGAACAATGTTGGACTCTTTGAAGCATGTAGGGATCACGGACTGAGATAATGAGCATTTTTTATCATGACTAGTATAACCATGTCATCAACACCTGTTTCATGACTCAAGTAAGATTTTTTTAGGCTTGCATGATTCATAGAGCAAAAAAAAAAAGGTGTGACCTGAAAAAATATTTATTAAAACTAAATTACAAAAGAACAAGGAAGTCGGCTTACTTGAAATAAAATATGAGAGAGGAGTGCCCTGTATTTCCAGCATATTTAATGCTTCTCCAGAAACATTTTGGGCAGGTCAAAAACGTTATACTCTGATTAAATACTTTTTACATGTAAACGCACATCTTATCAGATCAGAGCTCACAGAAACAGCTAAATTAGAACCTTTAATCAGAATTATATCAATCTGAATTTACTGGTTTTGGCTTCATCCGTTTGGCTTATTTCAAGTGCATTTCAGTTCCAGGTAAAACTGCCACCTGAGAAATTAAAGAAGAGTGAATATACAAAAATCACCTTACTTAACGCAGTTGTGTTAAATTACCTCACATAAAGAGTCGTGGGTAACTGTGTAATCGGCGGAATTGAAGAGACCAGCCCATACGCGCGCGCACACTCACGCATTAACACACACCAATATAACAAAAGAAGATGAAGTCGCAAACTTCTCCTGTTCGCAGGTAAAACCTTTTTAAGTTCTTATCATTTTCAAGTTGTCTTTTTAAAGTAAAACTATTTTCAAACCTAAAATATATTCTTCAAAGAAATTAGTTTGCAACATAGTTTCATTTTTTTTTAAGAGATGTTCCGTATAGCAGGTTGTAAGCAGAAAAATCAATACTAGACTACCCAATATATTTTTGGAAAGTGTACTATAATACAATTATTTTTAAGTATATTTAAAGTTTGATTCCAAAATTTGGTAAAAGCATGATGTTAGTATACTTTATATACAATTTATGTACAACTTTTTGTTAATATGTTTGCAATGTACTATCGAGGATTTCAATATATTTGTAATACACTAAAGTGTATTTTTTTTTCACTGGGGTATTAAAGGTGACTTTTGCATTATTTTTTCAACCTGTTATAGGGTCTTATTAAAATCTATCATAATAGAAAACTACACGCTAATTGGGTGTATTTCGGTTCTTTTAGAGATCATTATTAGGTACATGAATTGGACTGAAAATGAGAGCCTAAAAAGTCCTTCAGCAAACTTGTTGAACGATTCCTCAAGACTACATTAAAAAGAAAAAAAAGTTTGTCTCTGTGAAAGCAAAATATAAAGAAATGAAAGGTGGCATAAGACTAATATATATATTAGTTACCCACGACGGTGGGGCGGTGGTGTAGTGGTTAGCACTGTCGCCTTGCACCTCCAGGGTCCGGGTTCGATTCCCGGCCAGGCTCGATTCCAGTCTCTGCGTGCATGGAGTTTGCATGTTCTCCCCGTGCTTGGTGGGTTTCCTCCGGGTACTCCGATTTCCTCCCATAGTCCAAAGATATGCAGGTTAGGCTAATTGCTGTTCCTAAATTGCCCGTAGTGTGCGATTGGGTGTGTGTGTGTGATTGGGTGTGTGTGTATGTGTGTGTGCCCTGCGATGGATTGTACCCCGCCTAGTGCCCGAAGTCTCCTGGGATAGGCTCCAGGTCCCCCGCGACCGTGAACACAGGATTAAGCGGTATAGAAAATGAATGAATGAATGAGTTACCCACGACTCTACACTGTATATCAGCCAAAACATTATGACCACCCGCCTAATATACTTTGTCTCCAAAACAGTGATGACTTGTGTGCTCTGACGACACCTTTCTATTGGGACCAGCGTTAACCTTTTCATAAATTTGAGTTACAATTCTGTATCTCTCTCTCTCTCTATGTATATATACACAAGAGGTGTGTGTGGATATTAAATGCTTCTCCAGAAACGTAAAACTCAAATTAAACGCTTGTCATATGTAAACACACATCTTATTAGACCAGCGCCAACGGAAACAGATAAAAAAAGAACTTCTAATCAGAATGATATCCATCTGAATTTACTGCTCAAGTGAAAAAAAAGTATATTAAATCCAAGCATATTTAAGTATGCTTGCAGCAGACTAATGTTTAGTATACTTGAAGTTTGCTATTTTGGAACAACTAATTTTTTACTAAGTGTATTTAAGTTGTAATTAAATTGTACAAAAGCACAATTTTAAGTGTATTAAGTATACTTTTGTGTGATAAAGTGGATGTCATGTTTCGTGCGGTGCGCTCGACGACGGCGTTGGAGCGGTCACTGCGCTCGGCGACGTTGGAAAACGTCTAACGCTAGCGCGCTGTTCTTGAAGCCTGGGGGAGGCGAAGGATAACGCTCCCTAGCTCGCACGGAGACTGGATGATGGAAACGCCGTTCTCCTCTTCGTGCAGACATGGCGCGCAGTCTTCCTCCGCGACAGGCTCAGGCAGTGGCCGGGGGAGGAGCGCATCGTCCAGATCTGGGAGGGGGATCGCTTCCGGGGCTACAGACTGGTTCTCCCGAACCTGGACGAACTGCAGTTGGAGCTGCAGCACCTGCTCGCACAGGTCACGAATGCGCTCCTGGTTGGACTCCGCCCACTGCCTGTAGAAGCCTACCTTATCGCCGTGCCGCAGCGGCGTCCAGTCCTCCATGCTCAGCTCCGGTGGCGGGGGAAGCGTGCTGTCCGCGCCGCCTTCAGGCAGTGGCCGGGGGAGGAGTGCATCGTCCAGATCCGAGAGAGGGATCGCTTCCGGGACTACAGCTTGGTTCTCCCGAACCTGGACGAACTGCAGTTGGAGCTGCAGCACCTGCTTGCGCAGGTCATGGATGCACTCCTCGTTGCGTTCTGCCCACTACCTGCAGACTCCTCCCGTCTCTCCCTCGGCCGGTACACCTCTCGGCGGTGTGCGCCGGATGATGGGCCCGCAGCCTTCCCAGCTTCGGCTCGATGTGCTCACAGTTTTTCCAGCCTTGCCCAACTTCCATCTCGCCGTGCTCCTCCAGCAGTTCCACCAGCTCGTTGGATATAATAATCCCCCCCCCCCCAAGAAATTCCCTAGGAGGGGATCCTCCGCCATGTCTCTTGGTAGGTCTAGCATTCTGTCATGTTTCCTTCGGTGTCTGCGTCGGAGGTGTGTGCGAGGCATGATCGCGGAAGCGAGCTGACGGTTCAACAAAGTTCTTTATTTTTGATTCCAAACAAAACATAAACAAAACAGGTCACTCCAACACAAACTAAACTTAAACGACAAATGCTAGACGCCTGACTGAGATTCAGTCAGGCTATTTATAGAACTAAACATAATCAAATAATAATTGGCTTACCTCGGTTCAGGTGAGCTTCTACGTCACCTGACCGAGGTGCAAACTGGGAAATGAAGTTAAACATGAAACACAAACCAAACTACAAAACCAAAAACGGGCGTTAGGCGCCCTCTAGGGGTCAACCGTCACAGTGGAACAACTTTAAGTATACTTAGTACACTTAAAGTATATGGCTGTGTGTGTACTAACATACATCCAGTACCTGACAGTAATTAATACAATTTAAGTATATGTTTAATGTATTATAAGTACATTACAGCTATTTTTACTGTGTTACAAATACATGATTAATATACTATGAGTATATTCTTATTGCAGCAGTAGCTTGCTGTTATACTTCTGGCCAATTATAAATACTAAAAAAGTACACTTTGTGGTTAATACAAATATTCTTTATTATATCATACCGTACATACGACCGTCTATAATACTGTATTGCAAATGTTTTACCAGTACAGTAAAAGTGTTTAGGATAATTTACAAATGCAAAATGCATTTTCTACGCTACAGTTTATCATGTTTTTGAAACACATTACATCAGTAATTATGAGGCAGATTTTATTCATGAGTTCAACAGATTTAATTTGCACAAGGTTACAAAAAAACACTTCTATAGTTTATTTGTGTTTAACAAAATGTGTTCACAAACACACAGATAAAAATTTAAATTGTCTGAACACAGACAGACATTAGTATTAGAATATACAGGTACAGTATTAGTTTAAACCTGGTGTGTTGATTCTAGCTGTTACACAGAGACTGAAAACAGGCCGAGAGCTACGGAGCCATTATACCACAAGCAAAGTACATAAGATTTAGCAATAACACATTAAACAATACATTATATAGCTTAAAGTATTTACTTAATTACAAATTACCTTACAAAAACCATAAAATTTACCTTGTGCCAACGATACAAACTAACGCACGCAATGATGCAGCTTCCAGCTGTTCATTCAAACTAGAAGCGGAGGACTGGGGAGCCAATCAGGAAACCGATTCTAGTCTCTGGTTGGCTGGAAAAGTTGCAGACTTATAACACTGCTGCAGTTTGTGCAAGTGTAGTTTTATGACAGTGAGCGCATAGAAGAGTGAGAGAGTGCAAACATAATTTATCTTGAACTGGAAAAAACGATTTTCAGCGCACAAAAACAAGTTTGAGAGCACACGCGCGAGGGAGAGAAATTCAGCGTACAAAAATTTGTCTAAAATCGTGCACGCACGAGAGAGTAGTGCACTAAATATAAGTACATTTAAATTTAACTGATAATATACTGAAACTACCGAATATTAAACATTGTATTATAATGTATACTTTCTGTACATTTGTATATTTTGAGCATTTTTTTTTAAATATACTAAAAATACATTGAAAAACAAAGTTTAAAAAAGTGTTTTTTAGTAATTATAGTTTTGGAAAGTGTACTATAATACAATTATTTTGAAGTATATTTAAAGTTTAATTCCAAAATTTGGTAAAAGCATGATGTTAGTATACTTTTTATATATTAACTGATAGTAAATTTTTTTGTTAATATATTTGCCGTGTACGAGGTTTTCAATGCTGTAAGGGTTAACCCCTAGAGGGCGCCAATGCCCATTTAGTTTTGTTTGTAGTTTGCTTTCTGTTCTGTTTATGTTAAAACTTCAGTTCCCAGGCTGCACCTCGGTCAGGTGACGCAAGCGTGCACCTGAACCGAGGAAGGCAATTAAGCCCATTATAAATAGCCTGTATTAAGTTCGGTATGTGTCTAGCTTTTGTTGCAGTTAATATGTAGATGGTTTGTGATGTTGCGTGTGTTTTGTTTGATTATTAAGTGCTCGGGAAGGAACGGATTTACTTTTGTTTGTATTTCAAGTTTAAATAAAAGTCTTTATTGGACCGTCAGCTCGCCTCCTGCAAATATGCCACGCACACACACACGTCGCCGACACAGCCGTGACAGAAAGCTAGACTGTTTAAGTGGGATAGCGGAGTTTTCCCCCCTAAACGATTTGGGGGGGGGGAGGGGCTATTACCATCTCGCCGGAGCTGGCGGAACTACTGGAGGACAGCGAGGAGCACGGCGAGAGAGAGGTTTGGCAGTACTGGGGAGACTGCAGGCTCGCCGAGCCGGCGGACTTGCTGGAGGACAGCGTGACACTCAGAGAGAGAATGGCGTGGCAAAGCTGGGAAGGCTGCAGGCTCGCCATCCGGCGCACGCCATTTAGAGGTATGGCAGCCAGGGGAGACACGATCCCAAGCCCTGAAGAGTTGCGGGCCAAGAAGGTTCGGCGTGACGGGGTTGAGGAAGAGATGGGAGATATCTATTCAATTCAATTCAATTTTATTTAACATTTTAACAATTGACATTGTCTCAAAACAGCTTTACACAATCAAAAGAATTATTTAAGTTTGTATGGAATGTGAATGTGTATGAATCAAAATGGTCAGACAGTGGCAGGGAAAAACTCCCTGAGATCGTAATAGCAAGAAACCTTGAGAGGAACCAGACTCAACAGGGAACCTATCCTCATTTGGGCGAAACAGATAGCAGGAAATGATCTGCATTTATACGGTGTGTTAGGTGGCAGACAGTTCAGCTATAATAGTTGATGTTAAAATGGAGTCCAGGTAGTTATTGGAGACTCAGGTAGACTGGTAAAAAGTACCAGTCCTGAACTATCGAATTGTCAAGTCCCCAGAGAAACAGTTGCCAACACCAGTCGAGGCCAGAACCGTCTTCTAAGTAGAGAGAATCATCCCCAGACACCAGACGCATCCCAAGGAGACACACGGGGCATCCATGTGACGAGATCTCCAACCAGAAGCGGGGCACCAGGATTGGTCAGATAGGTCCAGAGGGCAGAGGGAGTCTGGATCACTGGCAGCTCAGGAATGACATGTGTAGCTCGACAGAGAGAGAGAGAAAGAGTGAAAGGGGGAGACAGGGGGAGAGAGGAAAGAGAAAGAGAAGAAGAGGAGAGATGGCAGTTAGGTATGGGCAAAGTCACATAATGCATAATGTGAATGTATATTTAATGTAGAGTGCAAGCAGAGACTCGGGCAGGACTAACTATGACAGCATAACTAAAAGGGAGAGCCAGAAGGAAACACAAACTCCCTGGGCTGTAAAGCAAACAATCACCTCACCGTCAACAAACATGAGTGATCAAATGAGAGTGGGGAAGACAGCATCTAAACATACCAGTTTACCATAATACTCTACCTCCATGAGTCCCCCAGATCTGCTCCTTTACCTTATGGCAAATCTATTTATAAAAATGCTTGGCTAAATAAATAGGTTTTTAGCCTAGACTTAAACACTGAGACTGTGTCTGAGTCCCGAACACTATTTGGAAGACTATTCCATAATTTTGGGGCTTTGTAAGAAAAAGCTCTGCCCCCAGCTTTAGTTTTCATAATACGTGGTACTGACAAGCAGCTTGCATCCTTTGATCGAAGTAGGCGTGGCGGATCGTAAGACACTAGCAGTTCGCTCAGATACTGCGGCGCGAGACCATTTAATGCTTTATATGTCAAGAGTAGTATTTTAAAATCAATGCACAATTTCACAGGGAGCCAATGCAGTGAAGATAAGATAGGGGTGATGTGCTCATATCTAGGGTTGTTCCGATTCATTACACTCAACTGAAGTAGTTCAAGGCTTTTATTGTTTTAATATTGATGATTGTGGCATACAGCTCATGAAAACCCAAAATCCCTATCTAAAAAAAATAGCATGTCATGAAAAGGTTCTCTAAACGAGCTATTAACCTAGTCATCTGAATCAACTAATTAACTCTAAACACCTGCAAAAGATTCCTGAGGCTTTTAAAAACTCCCAGCCTGGTTCATTACTCAAAACCTGACTGCTGTCCAGAAGGCCATCATTGACACCCTCAAGTAAGAGGGTAAGACACAGAAAGAAATTTCTGAACGAATAAGCTGTTCCCAGAGTGCTGTATCAAGGCACCTCAGTGGGAAGTCTGTGGGAAGGAAAAAGTGTGGCAGAAAACGCTGCACAACGAGAAGAGGTGACCGGGCCCTGAGGAAGATTGTGGAGAAGGACCTTGGGGGACCTGCGGAAGCAGTGGACTGAGTCTGGAGTAGAACCATCCAGAGCCACCGTGTACAGGTGTGTGCAGGAAATGGGCTACAGGTTGCAAATTTTGCATGTCATTCGGAAATCAAGGTGCCAGAGTCTGGAGGAAGACTGGGGAGAGGGAAATGCCAAAATGCTTGAAGTCCAGTGTCAAGTACTCACAGTCAGTGATGGTCTGGGGTGCCATGTCAGCTGCTGGTGTTGGTCCACTGTGTTTTATAAAGGCAAGGGTCAATGCAGCTAGCTATCAGGAGATTTTGGAGCACTTCATGCTTCCATCTGCTGAATAGCTTTATGGAGATGAAGATTTCATTTTTCAGCACGACCTGGCACTTGCTCACAGTGCCAAAACCACTGGTAAATGGTTTACTGACCATGGTATTACTGTGCTCAATTGGCCTGCCAACTCTCCTGTCCCCTGTCTGAACCCCATAGAGAATCTGTGGGATATTGTGAAGAGAAAGTTGAGAGACGCAAGACACAAGAATGTGCAAAAGGATTCCCGACCAAGTATTGAGTGCATAACTAAACATAATTATTTGAAGGTTGACTTTTTTTGTATTAAAAACACTTTTCTTTTATTGGTCGGATGAAATAGGCAAATTTTTTGAGATAGGGAATTTGGGTTTTCATTAGCTGTATGCCACAATCATCAATATTAAAACAATAAAAGGCTTGAACTACTTCAGTTGTGTGTAATGAATCTAAAATATATGAAAGTCTAATGTTTATCAGTACATTACAGAAAATAATGAACTTCATCACAATATGCAAATTTTTTGAGACGGACCTGTATGGGAAGGGTAGTCTACAGAGTTTTGCACATTACAATTAATGCAAAAAAATTAGTTTTTACATGCAGCAGGTAAAAATATTAACCAATGTTACTCACCTCAGGAGAATTTTGAAAACTGCAGGCCATCTCCAGGCTGTCACAATATTGCTCAGTGCAAACTTCAGTTACACAACCAATAGTCTTTCTCTTTTCTCGATAATTGTGAACTGTAAATGGTTGCTAGGGGTGTGGCTTATTAGCATCATGAGAAACGCGAAAGACAGTAACGTGCTGAGTTTTAAACTCTAAGTTAGAAAGAGAGAGACTGTTTGTCAATAAACAGCTGTGAAGACATGTAACTATTGTAACTCCTTGTCAGTGGCGGAGGGGGGTGGGGGGTACGCACACTGCTCTGGGTCAGACACAGACAACGGCAAACAGGAACTAAGCTCTTAAACAAATGCTTCCCAACAGAATAACGTAGGTCCGATTGGCAAAATTCTTTCACCGTGAGTGGCAGGAACTTCCAGACTACAACATATTGAATTCTCATGCCTGTAGAGTATATTATACTGACGTGGTGACAGTGTAAAAACACCCTCCGACACCCTCCGATGTTAAATGCGAGCACTTTTGAACAGAAAACAGGAATTAAACTCTCAAACAAAAGCTTCCCAACAGAACACCGTAGGTCCGATTGGAAAACTTCTTTCACCGTGAGTGGCAGGATCTTCCAGACTACAATTTATTGAATTCTCACATCTGTAGAGCGTGTTGCACTGACGCAGTGACAGTGTAAAGACACCCTCTGATGTTAAATTCGAGCCGAAAACCAAGAGCAGTTTTAGAATGGCCGTCTATGGGGGAAAGAGAGGGAGGAGGCTGCGCTCCGATGGCATTTGTGAGAAAACCACAGATCTGATCTCAATCAGGAAGACAGGGCATTAAAGAAGACAACGATAGCTACGTTTTGATGTATAAATTATACATGTAGGACAAAAGGTTTGGGCAGCAAAGAAGGAGAAATATCTTTTTTCAAATTATTCTCCACACTCTGTTATTATGGCATTTGACAGTGGCACGAACATTTCGAGAAAAATCAAATTTTTCATAAAACTTAAACTGTTCTTGTGAAACAACCGTAAAAGATACCAAGACATGGATTTGATAAAAGTCTCAAGGTCTTGTGACCCGTTTAAAGTTTGAATGATGTTTCTACGACAAAGTATGGCAGAGCGGTAGGCCTTCAACCTAGACCACTTCAAAGTGGTCTAGGTTTGCACCTTTAAAACAATAATAATAATAAGAAGAAGAAGAAGAATAAACCCAGACGAACTTTGAAAAATTCTTATTTTGGGAAAACCGTGCAACGAATCCCTACCAAAATTCATTCCCTAGCAGTCCCGATCGAGCCACACGAAACGGTGTAACGTAGCTGTGGGGCGTGGAACGGTCCAAATTTTTTTGTCGAATAGTAATAAGTGTGCTTTTGCATAGACACACTTAATTATGTGCTATATGAATCAAAATAGGTTTTCCGTCTTGTTTTTACAGTTGTAAGCAAATTTTGATCAACATATATTTATGCAGGTAGAAATATAAATAAGAATTAAGAATCACCATTATAGCATTAACAAACAGACAGGGGAAAGTCAGGAAAAGCAGAAAAACAGGGGTACCCGAAACTTCATAAGACCAAGGAGCATGACAGGTCGTAAAACATAGACAAGATAAGGCGCCAGGTGCCGGACTTGCTGAAACTGAGCACACACACTTAAGGTGCCTGAAACTGAGCACACACACACTTAATGAAGGATTAAAACAAGTGATAGATACACGTACACATGTTTAAGTAAAATTATAGACAAAGATCTAAAAGACACACGATCAGATATATTAAGAATACAGAGCTTAATAAAGTAGGAAAAATAAACTAGTATGTGCATCTACATAATACCAAGTAAAGAGATGCTTATACAGTACATGGTCCGTCTCTTGAGAAATGTAGAAAAGACCAGGAGCAGCCAACAAAACCAAGGACAGAAGATAAGATAAGGGAGACATAAGACCAGAAACCAAAAAATAATTGGACGAACCTGAAAAGATTAATAAACGGATGGTCAGGCCGTAGAAACTTAATAAGAGAGGGGCTAACGGGGTGACTATGTAATCAATCATACATTAAAACCAAAATTCAGAAGGATCAGGAGACAATGTGTGTATGTGTCTGTGCGCAGGTGGCCGGAATCTGCCAACAGAATGTGTGTGCGTAGAGTGATAAGGACGAGACACAGAGCAGGGGTTTCCCCTATATGTCTGTGTGAAAATGGCCTTGGGCACAGACTGGATGGACAGACAAGAAATAAATCAGAGCCACAGAGAGTTTTATGAATAACATATTTTAATAAGAGTAAGCCACAGGATAAAATAATCATATCTACATGATAATAATATAAAATACAAAGTATAAAAGCCCAACGTAAAATACAAAACATACAGTAAGAGGTAAAAGCATCGACAGAAATAAAAGTCCTCAGGAGGAACCCGAGCTGAACTGTTCTGGCTGTCCGAATCATCCAAAGGGATGATGTCATCCATGGAGAAGTTGCAGTTAGCTATAAAATAGAATGACATGTATAAAAACATTGAATAGGGTAAAATAAGGCAAATAAGTAATAAATAATAAATAAATTAAGTACAGTAGTATAAAGGAGATGCTTACCCATGACTGGTCTTTTGAGAAATGAAGAATAAACCAAAGAAACACGAGGAAAAAGTCTTGAAAACAAGCAACACCCCTATATTTTTATAAAAGTTATGAGCATGGAGAGGAGTCAGATAGCGAGGTGTATGATGTAATGGTACAAGATAAGAAAAATGTAATTATAATGGAAGAATTAATTGATAGAAACTGGAATAAAATAATTGATAGAACTGGATTATAATGGAATAAAAATTTGATGTGGTCAGCAAAAAAAGTGTATAGAGGAGGGGTCAGGAAATTCCCCGGGACTCCCCCCTCCTTCTCATGAAGTGTATAAAAGGTGTGTGCTTTTACTGTGAATTCAGTCTGCTCTTGACAGTGCTTGTATTTATGACCTAAGCATTGCAAGTGCGGCTCATTGGGTTTTATTGCTGCAATAAATCCTCTTACTTCTTCCAGTTCTGTGTGGCGTCTGAAATCTTCTTTAATTTTGATTGTAAGTAATTTGTTAACTGTTTGATATTTTAAATTGTAGGCAACTTTCAACAGGTGGAAGAATTTTTCTCCCACACAGTCTAAACTATACGGCCACTTAAAATTCGTGGTTTTGCGTTCGATAAAGTTGAAATGATTGCATTCAACATTAATAATATACCCATGACACTTAAAATAACACTAAGCTATTTCACAATTATACCAATCTTGTATCATTCAAGGAAAATTGCATGGGTAATAAGTCTTAGAATTACTACATTAATAATATATACAGTGGTGTGAAAAACTATTTGCCCCCCTCCTGATTTATTATTCTTTTGCATGTTTGTCACACAAAATGTTTCTGATCATCAAACACATTTAACTATTAGTCAAAGATAACACAAGTAAACACAAAATGCAGTTTTTAAATGAGGGGTTTTTATTATTTAGGGAGAAAAAAAATCCAAACCTACATGGCCCTGTGTGAAAAAGTAATTGCCCCCTGAACCTAATAACTGGTTGGGCCACCCTTAGCAGCAATAACTGCAATCAAGCGTTTGCGATAACTTGCAACGAGTCTTTTACAGCGCTCTGGAGGAATTTGGGCCCACTCATCCTTGCAGAATTGTTGTAATTCAGCTTTATTTGAGGGTTTTCTAGGATGAACCGCCTTTTTAAGGTCATGCCACAACATCTCAATAGGATTCAGGTCAGGACTTTGACTAGGCCACTCCAAAGTCTTCATTTTGTTTTTCTTCAGCCATTCAGAGGTGGATTTGCTGGTGTGTTTTGGGTCATTGTCCTGCTGCAGCACCCAAGATCGCTTCAGCTTGAGTTGACGAACAGATGGCCGGACATTCTCCTTCAGGATTTTTTGGTAGACAGTAGAATTCATGGTTCCATCTATCACAGCAAGCCTTCCAGGTCCTGAAGCAGCAAAACAACCCCAGACCATCACACTACCACCACCATATTTTACTGTTGGTATGATGTTCTTTTTCTGAAATGCTGTTTTTCTTTTATGCCAGATGTAACGGGACACGCACCTTCCAAAAAGTTCAACTTTTGTCTCGTCGGTCCACAAGGTATTTTCCCAAAAGTCTTGGCAATCATTGAGATGTTTTTTAGCAAAATTGAGACAAGCCTTAGACTTGTTCTTTTTGCTTAAAAGTGGTTTGCGCCTTGGAAATCTGCCATGCAGGCCGTTTTTGCCCAGTCTCTTTCTTATGGTGGAGTCGTGAACACTGACCTTAATTGAGGCAAGTGAGGCCTGCAGTTCTTTAGATGTTGTCCTGGGGTCTTTTGTGGCCTCTCGGATGAGTTGTCTCTGCGCTCTTGGGGTAATTTTGGTCGGCCGGCCACTCCTGGGAAGGTTCACCACTGTTCCATGTTTTTGCCATTTGTGGATAATGGCTCTCACTGTGGTTCGCTGGAATCCCAAAGCTTTAGAAAAGGCTTTATAACCTTTACCAGACTGATAGATCTCAATTACTTTTGTTCTCATTTGTTCCTGAATTTCTTTGGATCTTGGCATGATGTCTAGCTTTTGAGGTGCTTTTGGTCTACTTCTCTGTGTCAGGTACTGTAGCTCCTATTTAAGTGATTTCTTGATTGAAACAGGTGTGGCAGTAATCAGGCCTGGGGGTGGCTACAGAAATTGAACTCACGTGTGATAAACAACAGTTAAGTTATTTTTTATCAAGGGGGGCAATCACTTTTTCACACAGGGCCATGTAGATTTGGAGTTTTTTTTTCTCCCTTAATAACGTAAACCTTCATTTAAAAACTGCATTTTGTGTTCAATTATGTTATCTTTGACTAATAGTTAACGGTTTTTGATGAGCAGAAACAGTTAAGTGTGACAAACATGCAAAAGAATAAGAAATCAGGAAGGGGGCAAATAGTTTTTCACACCACTGTACCCATGACACTTGAAGGCATGACCACTAAAATCTGACACGGTTTTTACAACTTACTTCAAAATTAAAATATTCACAAAGCAACCCATAAAAAATAACTTAGCCATAGCTAGCTACCAAACGATTTGTTCTCTCATTAGAATTAATTACTAAGGCCTATTAATAGTACATTCAAAGTAAAGCTTAAAATTTAACTTCTGCTTGGGTTTGTTTTCGTTATATTTTTTATGTTTTCGCTGATAGTCTAATTGGCATAACAAATCGATTAATGGCGCATAATATCTGGAGCAAATATCTGTCCATGCGGATCAGTATTTCTTTAGTCATTTAACCAGCATAACTTTTCCCCATCAAAGATCTGATGGGACATTAATCACTTTGAATATATGCGGCAGCAGAGACAGATTTAATCCCCATAAACATTCACACTTGAAAAAAATATACTAAAACATCTAAACCGGTCTAGAGGGTTAGCGCCTGTTATCAGAGGACAGGAATCGCCTACAGGATACTACTGTATTTTTCCTTCTTATATTTTTTACCCTAGTTTCATTTGGTTTTACGCGATTTCATGTGCTATTTGTGTGTGTGTGTGTGTGTGTGTGTACAGTATACTGTATGTGTGTGTGCGCGAGAGAGAGTGTGAGAGTGTGTGCGCGAGAGAGGGCTTACAGTATATTGTGATTTGTCCAAGGTTACTAAAGCCTGGATTACTACTAATAAAAATTATTTCAGTGTAAATCATGGGTCTCAATCACAAAATCAGCCAACGCTGTAAACAGATGACACGGCAAATTATATACTCTGAACCGTTCATTTGAACATTTCAACATCATTGGAACACTTACTTAACTTACTGGTTTGGTTTATTTTAAATATCGCTAATTACCTTATTCAGCAAAATAAATTAATTATTAACGTATTGAAGTATTGTAGTTAAGGACAAAAACAGACCCTGTGCTTGTGTTTAGGACTGTTGCTGAAAAGCCGTGTTCATAGGTTTAATCAACGATATACAAGACAACAGTTAAAGCATTTGTGGATGGAGAGGTGTGTGTGTGTGTGCTCCTGCATTTCTGCTTTAACACACAGAAAAGCAGAAATGCAGGAGCACACACACACACACATACTCACACACAGAGAGAGAGCAATTAACACCATGTCATACTCAATATTCTCCATTGAGGTTTCTCACCTTCCACTCCTTCTAAGTTTGTCTTTGCTCTTTTGATGGGGCAGTGAACTGGGGACCTCTGTCCGAGACGATGTCCTTTGGGAACCCATGCAATCGGACTACATGTTCCAATATCAGCTCAGCTGTATCTTTAGCTGACGGGAGTCCGGCGAGGGCCACCAGGTGCACTGCCTTGTAGAAGCCGTCTACGATGGTTAGGATGACGTCCTTCCCTTCCGAGGCCGGCAGGCTCATGATGAAATCTACGGCAATGTGAGACCAGGGTCGATGGGGGACTGGAAGTGGTTGAAGTTCCCCCGGAGTTGGCTGGTTGGTGTGCTTCGCTCTGGCGCACATTGGGCACGCCCGGACGAACTCGGTGACATCCCTCCTCATTGAAGGCCACCAGAAGGCCCGCCCCACGAAGGTGATGGTTCTCCGGCTCCCCTGGTGTCCCGCGACGGGCGATGAATGGCCCCACTGGAGGACCTCGGATCTGAGTGGGTCGGGGATGAAGAGCCGTCCGGGCGGCACGCCTGCCGGCGCGGGTTCTCTGGTCAGTGCCTGGCGGACCCTCGTTTCCAAGTTCCACTGTAGGGGTGCAATGATCCGGGTGGGTGGAAGGACAGGCACGGGGTCCGCGCGGGGCGTCTCTCGCTCATGCTGACGGGAGAGGGCGTCGGCCTTGGTGTTCTTCGACCCCGGGCGGTACGAGAGATGGAAGTCGTATTGTTCGAAGAACAGGGCCCACCGTGCCTGTCGTGGATTCAGTTGTTTGAGGTTACGGATGGTGATGAGGTTTTGGTGATCGGTCCAGATGATGAATGGCTCACTGGCGCCCTAGAGCCAGTGACGCCACTCCTCCAAGGCCCACTTTATGCCCAGCAGTTCATGGTTCCCTACTCCGTATCGCTGCTGAGTGGGGTTAAATTTCTTGGAGTAGAAGCCACATGGGTGTAGCTTCTGGTCTGGACCTCGTTGCGAGAGAACAGCGCCGGCGCCCACTTCCGACGCATTCACCTCCACAACGAATGGTTGGCTGGCATCCGGATGGAGGAGAATAGGTGCGGTGGTGAATAGGTGACAGAGTTTGTTGAAGGCGGAGATGGCGGTTGGGTTGAGTTGGAAGGGAAGGGTTGAGGGCCTGGTCAGTGCAGTGAGTGGTGCTGCAACTGTACTGTAGCCCCGGATAAAGCGACGATAAAAATTCGCAAACCCAAGAAAGCGTTGGAGCTGCTTTAGTGTCCTGGGTAGGGGCCAGTGACGTACAACCTCCAGCTTCTGCGGGTCCATGGCCACACTCTGGGGCGAGATGACAAAACCCAGGAACGTGGTGGAGTGCTCGTGAAAAGCACACTTTTCCAGCTTACAGTACAGCTGGTGGGCGAGCAATCTCTTAAGAACAGCTCGAACGTGTTTGGTGTGTTCTTCGGTGGTGCGTGAGTAGATCAATATGTCGTCTAAATAGACAAACACCCATCGGCCTAGCATGTCCCTGAGGACGTCATTAATGAAGCGCTGGAAGGCCGAGGGTGCGTTGCAGAGTCCAAATGGAATGACCAGGCTCTCATAATGTCCAGTGGGGGTGATGAAGGCCGTCTTCCACTCATCACCCTCTCTGATGCGCACCAAGTTGTAGGCACTCCGGAGGTCCAACTTAGTGAACACGGTGGCACCAAAGAGGGCGTCCAGGGCTGAGTTGGTAAGAGGCAGAGGGTGGCGATTTCTGATGTTGATCTTATTTAACCCCCGATAGTCGACACACAGAAGAAGTTCGCCCCCTTTTTTCTTCACGAAGAAGAACCCCGCGGCAGCCGGCGAGGAGGATGGTCTGATGGTGCCATGTCGTAGGGCGCTGGCGACATATTCCTCCATCGCCTGGGTCTCGTTGTTGGAGAGAGAGTAGAGATGGCCGCGGGGGGGGGGGCTGGAACCCGGCTGGAGTTCAATGGCTAGGTCGCATGGTCTGTGAGGTGGTACTGTAGGTGGTTGGCCCAGCGTTTACAAAATACTTCAGCCAGGTCCTGATAAGGTGGAGGAATGGCGTGGATGTCGACATCGGGGGCCTCGGACTCCCTGGAACACGTCCCAGCCTGGGCCCGTAGGCATAAGTCGGTGCAGGTCAGCCCCCACTGAAGGATCCGGCTTTGAGACCAGGAGATGAGTGGGTCGTGCTGCAGAAGCCAGGGGTAGCCGAGGATGATGGGTGGAGAAGAGATGGGCGTGAGGTGAAACCGAATCTCCTCTTGATGTTGGCCGAGGACGAGGGGTGGAGTCTGGTGGGTGATAGGGCTGGATGAGAGGGGCCGCCCGTCGACTGAGGTGATTCTCATTGGCTGGGATAACGCCTCAATCTTTACCCCCAATCCCTTGGCATACGTTGAGTCAATGAAGTTACCCGCGGCACCGGAATCGATGAACGCTGTACTTCGGACCCGTTTGTGGCCAAGGTGGAGGGCTACCTGAACCGTGAGTCGAGTAGTGGTGATGTCGGTGGTGGCGGAGAGATGGATGGTGCCCGGTGAGTCTCTCCTGTCGCTCACCGGGGTTGGGCGTTTCCCGGACGGGACGGACAAGTCGCTCGGTGGTGCGCCGCTGAGCCGCAATAGGCACACAGTCCCTCGCGGTAACGCCTCTCGCGTTCCACCACGGTCAGGGAGGCGCACCCTAGTTGCATGGGTTCCCCGGCTCTGGTGTCAACCACGGCAGGGGGTGGAGATCCGACACGTCCAGGGAAGGCGGTGGTGATGGTAGGTGGTGACCTTGGTGCAGTGTAGGCGTAGGTGGGAGATGGCGGCAGGGTTCGAGGTGCTGGCTTCGGACGGGAGAGCAGGCGCTGGTCAATACGGAGGGCTAGCTGGATTAGCCCCTCCAGTGTAGCTGGGAGCTCTCGTCCGGCTAGCTCGTCTTTAATACCGTTAGCCAGCCCCTCGAAGTAGGACGTCCGGAGGGCTGCGTCTCCCCAGGAGGTTTGGATGGCGAGGGTTCTGAACTCTGCGGTGTATTTACTCACGGACAATCCTCCCTGCCGCAGGTGGTAGAGCTTCGTGTCGGTCTCCACCTCGCCCGGGGGATGATCAAACGTTAACTTGAGTTGACGTGTTAACTCAATGTAGGAGTGTGCGTTGTCTGTGTCCGCGCGCAGGACTGCCGTGGCCCACTCTGCTGCCTGCCCTGATAGCAACGAGACGAGTAGTGCAATGCGCAGCCGGTCGGTGGAGTATTTGGTGGCATTAAACTCAAACACCAGTTCCAGCGATGTTAAAAACACACTGCATTTCCCATCCGTGCCATCCCATTTATCCGGGAGTGCTAGAAAAACATCAGAAGGTGGGGGGGGGGGGGTTGGTGCGGGGCCGCGGCCGCCGCTGTGGGCGGACCGCTAGCCATGCCATCAACAGCCGCCCGGAGACTCGCGTTCTCCTGCTTGAGATCCGCAACCTCGGAAAAAATTTTTTTTTGTGTATTTCTACTTTTTAAAGTAGTTTTTAAAATCTGTAATTTTACTTTTACTTAAGTACGTTTTGTTTGAAGTATTGTAATTCGCTACATTTTAAATCATATTCGCTACTGCGTAAAAAATGAATGAATGAAAATGCTAAAATAATACAAATATTATGCTTTTGCGCTCGCGTGTGTGTATCATGTCCTGGAACAACAACTAAAACAACTAGTTTGAGATCTGCTCATCTTTTTTGAACTATGCTAGAATGCCTCATCCCACCCCTGCTGTTAAAAAAAATAAAAATAAAAAAGTAACTTGGTAACTTTTACTGAGTACATTTTTATAATGGTAACTTTACTTGTACTTAAGTAAAATTTCACTGAAGTAACAGTACTTGTACTTGAGTACAAAATTTTATTACTCTTTCCACCTCTCGACATGGAAACCTTCAGAAATGCCTGCCGTATCTATACAAAATATCCCACACATTCACTGACCTGCAAATATTAAAGACACACATTCACAATAATTGGAAACACAAGTGTGTTATAAAAAACTGAATGAAAAGTTGCTAATACAATGACATGAATACAACGAAAACTTGATAACACTTCAGTCTCCAATGTATGTTTGTACACAAATGTCATAAGCTGAGTGAAGTTATGGTCCATGCTTTTTGACATGTTCGTACACATACAGAATAAAATGATGTCATTTCATTTTCATTGGCCATCACTGAATTATAACACCAATAGTGAGTTTTGTTCTTGTGTGCTCTCTCTATCTTTGCATGTTCTCTCCTCCTGTAAAAATACAAAAAATTTAATTAAATTCTGTCCCTCAGTTCCAGGTTCATCTCTTCATCCTTCTGCCTTTTGTCTCAGTGGTTACTGTCCGACACAGTCTGTTTGTCTGTTTCAAAGTCTGTTTGCAGGGACCATCGTCCCTGCAGTGTCCCTGCAGTGTCCAGATGTCAGAGATCACAGCAAATCTGTCTTTATTAGTCCCACAAGTGGAAAATCTGCATTGTCATTGCAGAAAAGTGGGCAGTGCAAGACAAAAACAGCTAAAATAAAAACTGTACCAAGAGTAGAGACATAAATATGGACACGTGTATTGAAAAACATTGGTGTGCGCGTGTATATATATATATATATATATATATATATATATATATATATATATATATATATAAAAACAGATAAATGTATGTATGTATGTATGTATGTATAAGTAGAGTGTATGTATATTATGTACAGAGTGGATATATAAATACAGTGGTGTGAAAAACTATTTGCCCCCCTCCTGATTTCTTATTCTTTTGCATGTTTGTCACACAAAATGTTTCTGATCATCAAACACATTTAACTATTAGTCAAAGATAACACAAGCAAACACAAAATGCAGTTTTTAAATGAGGGGTTTTATTATTTAGGGAGAAAAAAAATCCAGACCTACATGGCCCTGTGTGAAAAAGTAATTGCCCCCTGAACCTAATAACTGGTTGGGCCACCCTTAGCAGCAATAACTGCAATCAAGCGTTTGCGATAACTTGCAACGAGTCTTTTACAGCGCTCTGGAGGAATTTTGGCCCACTCATCTTTGCAGAATTGTTGTAATTCAGCTTTATTTGAGGGTTTTCTAGCATGAACCGCCTTTTTAAGTTCATGCCACAACATCTCAATAGGATTCAGGTCAGGACTTTGACTAGGCCACTCCAAAGTCTTCATTTTGTTTTTCTTCAGCCATTCAGAGGTGGATTTGCTGGTGTGTTTTGGGTCATTGTCCTGCTGCAGCACCCAAGATCGCTTCAGCTTGAGTTGACGAACAGATGGCCGGACATTCTCCTTCAGGATTTTTTGGTAGACAGTAGAATTCATGGTTCCATCTATCACAGCAAGCCTTCCAGGTCCTGAAGCAGCAAAACAACCCCAGACCATCACACTACCACCACCATATTTTACTGTTGGTATGATGTTCTTTTTCTGAAATGCTGTGTTACTTTTACGCCAGATGTAACGGGACACGCACCTTCCAAAAAGTTCAACTTTTGTCTCGTCGGTCCACAAGGTATTTTCCCAAAAGTCTTGGCAATCATTGAGATGTTTTTTAGCAAAATTGAGACGAGCCTTAATGTTCTTTTTGCTTAAAAGTGGTTTGTGCCTTGGAAATCTGCCATGCAGGCCGTTTTTGCCCAGTCTCTTTCTTATGGTGGAGTCGTGAACACTGACCTTAATTTAGGCAAGTGAGGCCTGCAGTTCTTTAGATGTTGTCCTGGGGTCTTTTGTGGCCTCTCGGATGAGTTGTCTCTGCGCTCTTGGGGTAATTTTGGTCGGCCGGCCACTCCTGGGAAGGTTCACCACTGTTCCATGTTTTTGCCATTTGTGGATAATGGCTCTCACTGTGGTTCGCTGGAGTCCCAAAGCTTTAGAAATGGCTTTATAACCTTTACCAGACTGATAGATCTCAATTACTTTTGTTCTCATTTGTTCCTGAATTTCTTTGGATCTTGGCATGATGTCTAGCTTTTGAGGTGCTTTTGGTCTACTTCTCTGTGTCAGGTAGCTCCTATTTAAGTGATTTCTTGATTGAAACAGGTGTGGCAGTAATCAGGCCTGGGGGTGACTACAGAAATTGAACTCAGGTGTGATAAACCACAGTTAAGTTATTTTTTAACAAGGGGGGCAATCACTTTTTCACACAGGGCCATGTAGATTTGGAGTTTTTTTTCTCCCTTAATAACGTAAACCTTCACTTAAAAACTGCATTTTGTGTTCAATTATGTTATCTTTGACTAATAGTTAACGGTTTTTGATGAGCAGAAACATTTAAGTGTGACAAACATGCAAAAGAATAAGAAATCAGGAAGGGGGCAAATAGTTTTTCACACCACTGTATAACAACACTCTTGCTGTATATATACACTTACGGGAGCTTACGGTTACAACAACCTAGTTGCTGTATCTTACATTCTTAGCTTACCGGGAGCTCTCGTTAGCTGACGGTCAAAAGCTTGTGTTTCCGTAGCCTTCCGCATCTAAACTGAACTCTCAATCATATCACAGTCACACAAATGCATGTAATAGTAGAATGACATCACAGACCAACTTACGAGTGTCAAAATGGATGCATAACTTAGAAATATAAAGCTTATGGCTTATGTAACAAACTTAATGCTTAATGCTTTACTAATGAATAGAACAAGGTAGAATAAATGAAATAACAACAAATAAAATAAAATAAACACAACAACAAATTCATAACAAGTGGGATATGGCACTTACAATGGCTCTGTTGCTAATGTTGATAATAAATACATATTTTCTACATGTACTTCAGTTAATGCCCAGTGCTTCTTGAAGGACTTCAGAAACTGCTGGGATCAGACTGTCCGCATAGTCCCTGAGATGTGTGTCCTGTATTAGAGAGCTTTCTTTCAAAATTTCATTTGGACTTTCTCTCATGTGATACATACGGGCAATCTTAGAGTCCACTCTGACACTACCACTTATAGACTGCAAAAGACCATGGACTGTAACTTGATACACAAAGCGAGGGTCAACAATGACCTTAAAGTTATTGAACTTAGTTGGATCATTGCTCATTCTCACAATATGTTCCAAAATGTTTACTCCCAGGACATTCTTCCAGGAGTCTGGTGAATATTTAGAGTTTGAATCCTTGATGGAAAGAGGAAAATAATTATTCTCAAATTCAAAGGCACCTTTATGATTGTATTTCTTTTCCAATTCAGGCAGGAGCTCTGTTCAGGTTTTTACATTCATAGGCAGAATAAGTTCATCCAAGTCTTGCAGAGAAACATAGCGACTCTGGTACATGTACCGATACACACAGTCATTGAGTGCTGGAATTTGCCCAAAGTAGTGCAGTTCTCCTGGTGAATCTTTCTTCAGCCAGCGTCTAGAAGCATTGATGTATGGTGATAATTTCCAAGGGATAAGTTCTACAAACTTCTGCTTGACGTAGTAATCCAAGACTTTCTGTACATTAAGATCACAGCTAGTTTTGTAAATAGCTACCTTTTGGACACCGAGTATCTTGAACATCTCCATGGCCTGCAGAAGCTCCAAGACATTGTTATAATCAAACATGACAGAAATGCAGACTGCAAACTCATAAGGATATTTTTCAGGTATCTCTTGTTTCCAAACAGGTTGGAAGGTGTGAATGTCCTGTGAAGATCCATCTTCTTTAACTGGTCGGGAAGTGATAGCCACGTGTGTCGGTTTTGTACATGTTACAGGTAACTGGCAGGTAATATCAGCAGGGCCGTATTCAAATCCAAAGTGGTCAGAATGAATTTCATATGTAGCCGGTACAGATTCACCCTTTCCGTTGCAGCACAGCAAGCAGTGATATCGTGCGTCCTCATTGCGAAGCATTATAGCGATTGTATTTATAATTTTCGCTCCATGACGGTGCTCTATATAGGAGCCGACCATATATGATTTATGATTGTTCACTTTAATGATTGGATCATTTCGCATTGGCACGCCACATGGCAGGACAGGTGTCGTCTTATTTTTACAGTCAGGGCACTTAGGACGTGGAAGGGGTATAATCATTTGTTTTTGGAAAATTAGGTAGATGATGTAAATGAGCACAGCAATAATAAGAAGGAGAAAATATATCTTTACAAAAGCTCCCTGCTTTATGGAGGCATATTTTGACCTGTGAAGCAAAAGAAACAACAATTAAAATCAGATAAAATTGGTGCAGGCAGCAAAATTATATGGCTTTAGTCTGATGTGAAATATACTGTGAATGTCCTGTATCTGAATCTTCCCTTTCAAACTGGATTCTAGATTGAAGTCCCCAAACCTTCTTCTTATTATTCTTAAAATTATTATATTAATTTTTAAATAAATGTATATTCAGATGTTTCCTTAACCATTTATAAGGTATATTCCAAGAGTTTTTCCATCATTTTGTAAAACCATATATCCCCTAATTGAACCCTAATTTAATGTGAAATACGTCACCGTTTTAAGAACAGTTTTGTTATCAAAATATCAGCTTAATTAAATCAACTTGGAGCCACCAAAACCAAACATATGCATTTAAACATGCAATTGTCAAAACTGGCATTTGATCACTTCTATATGGCTTTCATCTGGGGAGGATTATAAGAGTACAATAAAAATCTACATAAACATTTAGTAATTAAATAATTTAATAGATTTGTAGTTTTCTCTGACTACGCACCAGTAACTCTCTCTCTCTCTCTCTCTCTCTCTCTCACACACACACACACACACACACACACACACACACACACATAAATCATCAAATTACTATTATGGCATTTAAAATTTATTTTTCACCCATTTGTACCCAAGCATGTAGGTGAAGCGACAAAGTCTAACCTGTTAAGTCTAGAGGGGAGGATGAGAGAGGGGGGCGACTGTGTAGGATGACTTTCACACACACACACACACACACACACACACACACACACACACACACTCTCTCTCTCTAACATAAACACTTCTTTAATGAGGAATCTCTGTAATGATGCTTTTGCTGTGGTAAACAATGTTATATGTTGACTATACAAGTGTAAGAGCCATATCGTATTGTTATGAATTTGTTGTTGTGTTTATTTTATTTTATTCTATCTTATTCTATTCATTAGCTAAGCACAAAGCATTCTATTTGTCATTTAAGCATTCACGGTTATGTTAGTTAAGCATCCATTTTGACAATCGTAGGTTGGTCTGTGATGTCACTCCACTGTTATACGAATCTGTATGACTATTGCATCAAAAAATAGTTCCGTTTGGATACGGAAGTATACGGGAACACAAGCTTTTGACCGTAAGCTAACCGTAATCAGCTAGATATAACAAATGTGTTGTTATAACCATAAGGTAATCCTGAACCATCTTGATACAGCAACTGGTATTGTAACCACAGTGTATTTACAGATCTGGCCTTTAAAAACGCACGTTTTCAGAAAAGGGATCCCGCGACTTGCCGCCGGAAGCTGTGAAAATGCCCTTCATTACCTGTAGGGGGCAGTTGTGTTACAGTCTGAAGTATTGTGTGTCTACTGAAGCCGAAAATGTGTTATGTCTCTTAGGCGCCCATTGACAGCAAGCGACAGAGCTCATAAACATGTCAAGCTCAAACTGATATGTGTTTATTCTTCATTTTCTTCTCTCCTTCAATGATGGTACTTCTTTGACTGCACCGGTTTGTAACTAAATGTATGTTTGCAAGACTTTTTTTTCTTAAGCTATGAAACACATTAGCACTCACCTCACAGTTGCTATAATTTAATGGTAATCATAAGCAAAAAGTGTAAAACAACGGATTGACATTCATTACATTTTCAACCAGAGCGGGATTCGAACCAGGGTCTGGACAATTTTTTACTATTATTTAAGCAACGCCACACCACGTGGAAAGCTGCAAAAATGCTTCAATTTCATTGGCTGTCACTGAGTGTCAGCTATTCACGACTGGCACCCTTTTTACACTCAGTGATAGTCAGTGAAATTTAAGCATTTTACCCAACCCCCAACCAGGAGAGATTCAGAAAAGCCCCGGAGAGACTCTACAACAAAGTCCCTGCAGCTGACCCCGCACACATAGACATAGAACAAACACACACATCCAATACACCATGGTAGTTTCTATGTGCAATATTTCTCATATGCAATATTTGTTCTTGTCAATCCCTGTCACTATATTGCATGCCTGTCCATAAAGATATATCCACAGTGTTGTACATATACAGTGGTGTGAAAAACTATTTGCCCCCTTCCTGATTTCTTATTCTTTTGCATGTTTGTCACACTTAAATGTTTCTGCTCATCAAAAACCGTTAACTATTAGTCAAAGATAACATAATTGAACACAAAATGCAGTTTTTAAGTGAAGGTTTACGTTATTAAGGGAGAAAAAAAACTCCAAATCTACATGGCCCTGTGTGAAAAAGTGATTGCCCCCCTTGTTAAAAAATAACTTAACTGTGGTTTATCACACCTGAGTTCAATTTCTGTAGTCACCCCCAGGCCTGATTACTGCCACACCTGTTTCAATCAAGAAATCACTTAAATAGGAGCTACCTGACACAGAGAAGTAGACCAAAAGCACCTCAAAAGCTAGACATCATGCCAAGATCCAAAGAAATTCAGGAACAAATGAGAACAAAAGTAATTGAGATCTATCAGTCTGGTAAAGGTTATAAAGCCATTTCTAAAGCTTTGGGACTCCAGCGAACCACAGTGAGAGCCATTATCCACAAATGGCAAAAACATGGAACAGTGGTGAACCTTCCCAGGAGTGGCCGGCCGACCAAAATTACCCCAAGAGCGCAGAGACAACTCATCCGAGAGGCCACAAAAGACCCCAGGACAACATCTAAAGAACTGCAGGCCTCACTTGCCTAAATTAAGGTCAGTGTTCACGACTCCACCATAAGAAAGAGACTGGGCAAAAACGGCCTGCATGGCAGATTTCCAAGGCACAAACCACTTTTAAGCAAAAAGAACATTAAGGCTCGTCTCAATTTTGCTAAAAAACATCTCAATGATTGCCAAGACTTTTGGGAAAATACCTTGTGGACCGACGAGACAAAAGTTGAACTTTTTGGAAGGTGCGTGTCCCGTTACATCTGGCGTAAAAGTAACACAGCATTTCAGAAAAAGAACATCATACCAACAGTAAAATATGGTGGTGGTAGTGTGATGGTCTGGGGTTGTTTTGCTGCTTCAGGACCTGGAAGGCTTGCTGTGATAGATGGAACCATGAATTCTACTGTCTACCAAAAAATCCTGAAGGAGAATGTCCGGCCATCTGTTCGTCAACTCAAGCTGAAGCGATCTTGGGTGCTGCAGCAGGACAATGACCCAAAACACACCAGCAAATCCACCTCTGAATGGCTGAAGAAAAACAAAATGAAGACTTTGGAGTGGCCTAGTCAAAGTCCTGACCTGAATCCTATTGAGATGTTGTGGCATGAACTTAAAAAGGCGGTTCATGCTAGAAAACCCTCAAATAAAGCTGAATTACAACAATTCTGCAAAGATGAGTGGGCCAAAATTCCTCCAGAGCGCTGTAAAAGACTCGTTGCAAGTTATCGCAAACGCTTGATTGCAGTTATTGCTGCTAAGGGTGGCCCAACCAGTTATTAGGTTCAGGGGGCAATTACTTTTTCACACAGGGCCATGTAGGTCTGGATTTTTTTTCTCCCTAAATAATAAAACCCCTCATTTAAAAACTGCATTTTGTGTTTGCTTGTGTTATCTTTGACTAATAGTTAAATGTGTTTGATGATCAGAAACATTTTGTGTGACAAACATGCAAAAGAATAAGAAATCAGGAGGGGGGCAAATAGTTTTTCACACCACTGTATACCTAAGCTAAGACTGTAATTTACAAGATACAGCAAACAGGTTGTTGTAAAATTCAGAGATTTGCAAGATGCAGCAACTGGTGTCTGTAATTATAGTGGATTTACTCAAGACGACTGTATGAAGTGTTGATTCTTTGATGCTGACAAAATAAACTACAAGAGACAAAGAGATCGGACTTCTGTCGTGTGAGTGAAACTTTAAGACAAAGCTACACGTCAAAACTGGTGAAATAATATGACCACATCTACAGCCATAAATATGGGTCACATATTTAACAAGAAAAAAAGAAAAATATTTTTTTATGATACTGTCTAAAATTACAAATATAGTACATTTAATTTGATGAAAGGTTAGCTAAATTGTATAATCAGGAAACAGGAGAAGTCCTTTAAGAATTATTACCTTGTTTAAAATAATTTTTAGAATAAACCTGCAGACCCTAGGAATCTAAGCAAAATCTCTAAGCATTTTTTTAGGAATGTATAAACATCTCGATTTCTACATTTTAATCAAAACTGTTTTACTATGAAATACAGTGAAACCTCGGATTGCGAGTAAGGCTGTTTGCGAGTGTTCCAAAAGACGAGCAAAGACCTTTAATAAATTTTGACTTGTAAAACAAATAAGTCTTGGTTTACGAGTACCGAGTATCATGTATCACGCATGCGCTTCATGTTTTGACCCAGAGCGTCACAAGATCACGCGATCGCGATTTCTCCCTCTTGTGCTGCGGAATTGTGGGTAATCATCTCCCCTGCTGGGTCCTAGTGCACGAAGAAACACTGCTCTGTCGCGATTCTTTTCAAAGAAAATGCAGGTTAATTTATTTTACTTTTATTTAACAGCAGTGATTCCTTTAGTGTGTCGCTCAATCGAGTGTCATTTGAAAGATTTATTGGTAATTTTTCTGATAAAACAGTGTTTCTGTTGTGTGCACGCGCGTGTGTGAAAAGAGTGAAGGAAGGGTAACTGTGTAAGACGAGAAGGGGAGAGGGGAGCTTACTTTAGATTCACACACACACACACACACACACACACACACACACACACACGCACACAGTACACAACGGAAACACTTCTGTCGTAATTTATTTTAACTTTTTTTTAAAGGTAAAGTGCAGGTTGATTTATTTAATTTTTATTTAATATTTTGTATTATTTATTGTATTTATTTTTTTGGGGGCTGTGGAATAAATAATTTGATTTTCCATTATTTCTTAGGGGAAAATTTGGCTTACGAGTGGTTTGAAATACGAGCCCGCTTCCGGAACAAATTATGCTCGTAATCCAAGCTTTCACTGTAAAACCAGCTCTAATTTGAGAAAAAAAAACAGAGAAAAAATATTAAATTTATTTTTTTATTTTGAATATTGAATTCAGCACAATACTGTAGGTCTTCCCAAAAATAAATTTTAAGAAATTAATAATAAGAATATGTGTGTAAATTTTAAGTGACTATACTTGCTGGAATTGTATATATATTAATAGGGTTGTTCCGATTCCGATACTAGTATCGGAAATGCTGCTGATACCACAAAAAATTCTGGCATCGGATTCGGCGAGTATTTGAGTCCACGTATCGATCCGATACCATTTTCCTAAACATAACCTAGTTATGCCCGCTGGCTTTGCTTACTTTGCTTACTTAGAGAGTGTCACGGCGTGCACCTGTGATGGGCGAGCGCCAAAATTGATATCGCTCCTCGCTCACTCAGGATGTCTCTATTTACATGTAGTTGGCCTCCCCCCTTTAGGTATGTGAAGGAGCAGGGCCACGGAATCAGGCACGGCTGGTGGGCTATCGCCGCTAATGATCCCAGGCTTCTCCCTGCGCTATAAAACACAGCGGGGAGTGTAGCTCGGGGTCTGACTGGACTTTGCGGTGGATTTTAGAGAGACCGTGGCACGCGAGCGGGCGATGTGATGCGCCCCATAGACTTTAAAAAGGGGGAATGCCGCCCCTTTGATCTCTGCGAGATGACAGCGCGTGAACGAGCTGCGCGAGCTCCCACAGCACCTTCACTTCCGTGTCGAGCCCACCTTCGCATCCCTGCCGCCGAAGTGGAAAAGGCCGCAGGAAGCCTTTAACCCTTTCCTTCCCCATTTTCTAAATAAATTACCCTTTTTCCTGTAAGACCTTGCCTCGTGTCCGTGTTTCATGGTGTCGCTCGTGCACTTAGGGTCAAACCCATTAGACAGGGCTAGTTGTATCTACAGATACACACCCAGGTATCGGATCAGTATCGGGAGGGGAAAAATGGTATCGGAACATCTCTATATATTAATTAGTAGATTTTATTGCATTATTATTGCACGTGTGAAAGTCAAAGTGTGACTTGTGATTGTGAATAACACCAGAACACAGTTAAAAGAGGTTTATTAATAAACGGAAACACTTATCTGTCAGGATTTATTTCCTTTTATTAAAAGTAAAGTGCAGGTTAATTTGTTTTATTTTTACTTCCTATTTTATATTAATTATTTTTATGTAAATATATTTTTTGGACTGTGGAACGAATTTGAGTTTCCATTATTTCTTATGGGAAAATTAACCCTCTTTGATCTGAGGCCTTTCTGATGACCTTGCAGTGCTTTAGACCTCTTCTTAAATTTCTAGATTTTAAAATTGACATTGTTACAATTTTTTAAAACCTTGGAATGGAAGAGATGGACATTGTCTTTATGATAACAAGCATTGTTTTTTTTTAGCACTTTAAAAAACAATATTTTACTTGGTATTTTTAATAGAATATTTGAATTTCATATTTGAGATAATTATATATATATATATATATATATATATATATATAGGTGGAAAGAGTAATAAAATTTAGTACTTAAGTACAAGTAAAGTTACCCTTATAAAAATCTACGCAAATAAAAGTAAAAAAGTAGCTCATTAAAAAATTTACTCAGAGTAAAAGTTACCGAGTTACTTTTTTATTTTAATTTTTTTAACAGTGGGGGTGATTCTATTGCTGAATTGTTTTGCCCTTGGGTGTTTCCATGTTCACTCTTATATTAACAGATTATTGTTTGTGTTTAAATGTTTGCTGTGGGTGTCGATTGTATATTGATCTGGCTTTTTTTTTTTTTTTTTTTTTGTTAAATATCAAAAAAAAAAAAAAAAAAACACAGCGGGGGTGGGATGAGGCATTCTAGCATAGTTCAAAAAAGATGAGCAGATATAAATCTCAAACTAGTTGTTTTTAACTGAAGGAACACCTTTTCATAATAAAGCTGTTGTCTTTCTTGTGCTTGAAAATAAAAGTGGTCACTTAAATATGGTGTTACGTCCCAGTCTAGGGTCATACAGCAAAAGACTGGTTCAGGGTTCTATTTTAAACTGTATGGAAATGGTGGTATATGGCAGAAAGAACTATATCCAATCATTAACTGATTAAATAATGAGGTTTGTATATACAAACACACACAACAGGAGGAGGAGGATCAGATTCAGGATGGACCCAGGCCAAAATAACAAACAAAATGGTACAGTATATATATTTAGTAGGTAGATTACCTGCAAAAAGAAACAACAAAAAAAAAACCCAGAAACAAAAATACAGGTACCTTCCCAGACTCCCTAAACAAAAAACAATGAAATTATCTACAAATATATACAAAGCCCAACCAAACCAAAGCGACAAAGCAATAATCAAAGTCAATTGGAGGCAAAAAGTCAAAACCGGAATACACAACCAAAAATCAAACGCCAAAATCACAACCTCTTTCCTCTTTCCCGCGTCTCTCTCCGGTTTATATTGTACAGTGGGAGCCACACCAAATAGCCGCGACAGTGTGGCTGAAGTGTGAATGGCGTGTGAATGGCCTTTGCACGCCGTAATCCCCCCTCCCTTTTCTGGCCGAAAGGCGTGTCAAGATTTCACAGTAAACACGCCCATTCAAGCCCTATTTATTCATTTACCTGGTGCCACCACTAGATGGCGCTTCGTTCTCAAGAACACATTAAAACAAGCCAGCTGCGCTGAGTTGCAATCACGTGATTTTAACAACCCGCCTCCACCCCCGCCGAACTGACGCTGCCAAACTACAGAGATGAAGATGGCGGCTTAACGGACTATTCGTGGTAAGTGATGTTTTATTTTATAAAATGTGTTTGGGGTAGTTTACAGTTTATTTCCCAGTTTAGTTTTTTTATTGGCTGTTTTAAATATCACTGGCAGCAGCAGCAGCGGTCAGATGTGACTTTAGAGAACTTAATGATCTGTTTACCAAGTCTGGAGTTAATATTACAGCTTACTGTCAGTGTCACACACTCACAATGTCACTCCACTTTACCTCAAAAACATGCTCAAGCTTCGACAATACTATTAATGTCCCTATTACAGAAGCTGCACTACCCGCTGAAGAGTGTTTGTGTTCTCTGTAAATACTGAGAGAATCTCACCGCGTGTTGTCTGGATAAATTCAGCGGTTATTTATTCTCTGGTTAAGAGTTAATCTGCAGGTTATTTCTGTGACTGTAATATAATGTGATGCAGTTGATGAGGGACACAGACTGAGGGGAGCTGTACAGGAGCTAGTAACGCTCATAACTCGGTTTATATTTTATACACTTTCCGCGGTAGCGCGAGCGCTTAGTTAACGAGCTGAATAACAACACAGAAGTGTTTATCAGTTAAGGAGGAGGAGGGGGGGGGGAGGTGTGTGTGTGTGTGTGTGAGGGGCTTCAGTAAGTTATAGTTTGGCTTCAGAGATGAACTAATGCTCATATACGAGTGTTATATCGCTTAACTTATTTGTATGAGAAGCGCATTAAGTAAATTCCCGGTTAATTTAATGCAGACGATAATACAGACAGTCACTGGTTAACACTAACACTGTTCACTGGTTAACACTAACACTGTTCACTGGTTAACACCAACACTGTTCACTGGTTAACATTAGCACAGGCAGATTATTTACATTACAGAATCCCCAAAGCAGTGTTTTACACACTCTGTGGTAAATAGGTTTATTAATATATATTATTTTTATTAGAACTATATGTTCTGTGAAGTTTATCTGTCTTGACTAAATTCTCCTGTTGTCTTTAAGCAGAGCTCCGCTGTGGAGGATTGGGGGGTCAGACGGCTGACGGCTGGACTTTTGGAGCTACAGGACTGGAGGAGCCTGAACAAGCTGTTGAGGGAGCTGTAGGAGGGATGACGTCACAGTCCGACAGCTTTAGAATGATGTTTGATCAGGTCTACTGTATATTCTGAACATAGAACTGCAAAATGTCTGATACAGTACTTTGGGGGAAACAAAGACTTCAACTGTTCCATGTTTAATAGTTTTGATATTTGAAAAATTAATATTTTAATGTAAAAGGACTATAGATAGAGACTTATAAGCAGCTGGTGTATCCGGGTAGTTTAATGAACTTTAAGCAAAAAGACAACATGTATTCATCTGTTTTATATAAATTACTGTTTTAACTTTGACTAGTTTTGGAAGAATAAATTGAATTGTTAAAGTCATGTTTTGCGTGTTTTAATTTTGGGGGATTGTTTGGGTATTTAAAAATTGTTTAGTTGAACCAACAACTTCAATGGGCAAAAAATGTTTTAAATAGTCAACTTTGTTTTAAATAGTCAAAGAGTTGGGCTGAAAATAATAATAATAATAATTATTGATCATAGAAACAAATGAAACCAGTTAAACACTTGATTATATGTGTTTGTGATTGTGACCCATAATAATTTTTTCTCAGTATAAATAAATGTTTTGGGTTTTAAGAACTCCAAAAGAGCAACGACAAACTTGGTATTCTCCATTGAGGTTTCTCACCTTCCACTCCTGAGTATGACATGGTGTTAATTGCTCTGTGTGTGTGTGTGTTTTTGGCGGGGGGATGGGTGTGTGTGTGTTTTCGGCTGTTCAGCAGTTCTAAACACAAGCACAGTTTTTGTCCTTAACTAAAATACTTCAATACGTTAATGAATTTATTTTGCTGAATAAGGTAATAAGCGATATTTAAACCAAACCAGTAAGTTAAGTAAGTGTTCCATACATTAAAGTACTGTGTATAACCAAGTGCCCTAGCAAACACAGTTACAGTACAGTTTACAGTACAAACAGAGTGTGTGCGCTGGGGGGATTGGAAGGTGAGTGAGAATACTCATTTACAAGACAAAAGACGGTCAGAGGCAGCGCCGTTCTAGACCAGACAACACGGGGTGGGGGGAGGGGGGCATCATGTTCGAGCACTGTTTTTACCTGGCCTTACTGTATAGTAACAGTATTGTATTTGCTGAATTGTGTTGAGGCACGCAAACCCCCAGACCACAATAAGGTGGCAATCCCTCAGGGGGAAACTAAAAAAAAAAAAATATATATATATATATATATATATATATATATATATAATTATATAATAAAATATCCTTAATCCAGATTTTATCAATCAATGACATAACATTTATCTAAGCTGGATGGTAAAATTCTCAAAAACGTTTAACCTAAAGTAAGACTTAACACACTATAACTAAAATATTTACAAAACTGAAAGGTTGTCTTATGAATAATAAAAAATACAAACTAAATTAAAACAGATGGGCTATTGAACAGATCATAATATGTTTTATGTTTTCTGATTATAAATGATATATGGGTTGATTTTAGAAAGGCTAAATGAAATAGCTAGTTTTTGGTCATGTCAGTCCAGTAACTATACTATGTAAAAGTAATTATAATATGAATTAATTAAGGGCAGGACCTAACCTAATGTTAATAATTTACACCATGATAACATTAGTATTCGTGTTTTTGTATATATTTTTAAATGTTCAAATGAACGTTTCAGAGTATATAATTTGTCGTGTCATCTGTGATTGAGACCCATGAGTTAAATTGAAATATTTTTTATAGGTAGTAAGCCAGGTTTTAGTAAACTTGGATAAATCAGCATGAAAGCCCTCTCTCGCGCACGCGCTCTCACGCTATCTCTCGCACTCACACACACACACACACACACACTGTGCACACACAGACACACACAAATAATACATGAAATCGCATAAAACCAAATGAAACTAGGGTAAAAAATATGAGCAGTAAAATCCAGTAGTATCCTGTAGGTGATTCCTGTCCTGTGATAACAGGCACTAACACTCTAGAACTGTTTACTTCTGTTAGTTTTGTTTTCAAGTGTGAATGTTTATGGGGATTAAATCTGTCTCTGCTGCTGCATCTATACACCGTTGTGATAAGTGATTGATGCCCCATCAGATCTTTAATGTGGGACGTTATGCTGGTTAAATGACTAAAGACACACTGATCCGTATGGACAGAGATTTGTTCCAGATATTATGCGCCATTAATCAATTTGTTATGCCAATTTGACTTTCAGCGAAAACATCAAAAATATAACGAAAACAAACCAAAGCAGAAGTTACATTTTAAGCTTTACTTTCAAATTCAAATTTGATTTGTCACATACACAGTGCGATATGCAGTAAAATGCTTCGGGTGCTGTAGGTGAGACTCGAACTCGGCATTGCTTCACCTGGACCGCTTTATAAGTGTCACGCGCTAACCGATTGCGCCACTGGAGCCACACGGAATTTGGTCTTGTCAGAGTATCCTCTCTCTCGTGCGCACACACACACACACACACACACACACACACACACACACACACATGAAATTGCGTAAAACCCAACGAAATATAAGCAGTAAAAAAAAAAAAATCAGTAAAAATACATTAGTATAACAGGCGCTAACCCTCTGGAACTTTTTTTTACTATTGTTTCCAAGTGTTTATGGGGATTTAATCTGTCTCTGCTGCTTCATCCATTCACAGTTGTGATAAGTGATTAATGCCCCATCAGATCTTTTGACGGGGGAGCATTATGCATGATTAAATGACTAAAGAAATACTGATCCATATGGGCAGATATTTATTCCAGGTTGCATGCGCCATTAATTGCCTCTTATGCCACTTGTAGACTATCAGTGAAAAAAAAATCAGCGAAAACATCATCAAAAATATAACGAAAACAAACCCAAGCAGACGTTTGAGCTTTACTTTGCAGCAAAATATTATCTATCAGTATATTAAATGGAACGGGGTAAAATACACAGTAATATAAAATACTGTACGTAGCCTGCGTTTTTATTCCGTACCTACAATGATCGGTATAGACAAATTACAGCCGTTACCGTGTCTTTAAGGATCATTTCAGGATGTCTTAAAAATATTTCACTAACTAATTTTATTAATTCATTATTAAATAATAAATAGCATAATCATCATGGGTTATGTATTGAGTGATTTAACAAATCTGTTTTATTAATCGGTTTGTTGTTGTTGTTTTTTCATCTATTTATGAAACTATGTTGACAATACAAGAACTGTCTGTATATTAAAGATACGGTATTGGGTTTCCTGGACACTGCAGTTAACTGTGCCAGTCAATGCTCCATCTGGCGGAATTATACGGCATTGCAACCATCTTTTTAGAAAGCGCATGGGGGCGTTTATGGGGCGGGGCATCGTTAACTGCGTCATCGCGGGGGATCACATTCCATGCACGAAGCCTTCATGGAACTGCCACGGAGCAGTCATGCTCCAGGCGGCTGTTTGACGTGGCTCCCACTGTATATGGTCGCGGTAGTCGATGACGTCACTCAGGGCGGAAGCGACCATGTGGAAGGTCAGGTAGATGCCGATGTCAGAAAACCTGGAGTGGAGTCTGGAGTGGCGCGCGACCAGGACATGATACACACACGCGGCGCAACGGAGCATTTATACAAAGCATAATATTTTCATTATTTTAGCATTTTCATTCATTTATTTTTTACTCAGTAGCGAATATGATTTAAAATGTAGCGAATTACAATACTTCAAACAAAACGTACTTAAGTAAAAGTAAAATTACAGATTCTTAAAACTACTTTAAAAAGTAGAAATACACAAAAAAACTACTCAATTACAGTAACGCAAGTAAACGTAACTCGTTACTTTCCACCTCTGCATATATATATTGTAAGGATTTCTTGTTTTGCTAGACCCCGTCTAGTCAGTGCTCAGCCTGTATTTTGCTTTCCCGCCTGGATCCAGGGAACCCCTCAATAATACACAAGTCCGTGCTTAGTGAGACATTCCAAGTTTATTGTGGAAGACAGGAGTATATATACGCACACACACACACACACACACACACACAAAGAACCAAAGAAAAGGTGGGTGCAGGAGTGTTTGCATCTGGTCAGGAATGTTTAGAAAAGATAAGGTAAAGAAGAACATAAAATTGGGAGTAGCTCTGCATTTACGAGCGTTCAACAGTTTTACGACCTTTAACATAAACTACTATAGGATGTGTTTATCGAAAGTACAGCTTGTGTCGAGGTAAGAGAAAGAAGTAACATTCTGTTCTCACGCACACAGAATATCATGAAACATACTAAAGATCAAATATTCCCTACATATATATATATATATATATATATAAATAAAACATATATATATATATATATATATATATATATATATATATATATATATATATATATATATAATTTTTATTTAATTTATTTTTTATAAAAATGGACCAGCACTAGTAGTCATCCATTTTCTATAACAACTTTTCTATACACAATGATTCTATAAAAGAAATCTAGTAAAATCACATAATAAATCATGGGTTGTGTATAGAGTGATTAAAAACAATACAATGCATGTTATGATAAGGAAAATCTCTGTCTCTTAGAATCCATAAAAGCTCAGTGATCCGCGCACAACCGCTCGCCGGTGAGCCTTTCATGGGCGTAGGGCTAAGAAAAACGCATCTCGGTTAATTAATCCACGCGCCCGGTTTAGGAATTCGCATACATGTTTTAGTAAACTGCACGGGAATCGCAAAACAACTAAATTATATCACTCAAAGATATTTTATTTATATTATGATATATCATTAAAAAAAGTCTACGTTTAATTTATATTCAAGCTTTGTGCTTTAATTTTAATACTGTGATTATTATTTAGTTTAATTTTTCACTTGAATTTCTGTTACCACGAGCTGCGGCTCATTATTACAGTGGCTTGCAAAAGTATTGGGCCCCCTTGAACTTTTCTACATTTTGTCACATTACAGCCACAAACATGAATAAATTTTATTGGAATTCCACGTGAAAGACCAATACAAAGTGGTGTACACGTGAGAAGTGGAACAAAAATCATACATGATTCCAAACATTTTTTACAATAAATAACTGCAAAGTGGGGTGTGCGTAATTATTCAGCCCCCTTTGGTCTGAGTGCAGTCAGTTGCCCATAGACATTGCCTGATAAGTGCTAATGACTAAATAGAGTGCACCTGTGTGTAATCTAATGTCAGTACAAATACAGCTGCTTTGTGACGGCCTCAGAGGTTGTCTAAGAGAATATTGGGAGCAACAACACCATGAAGTCCAAAGAACACAGCAGACAGGTCAGGGATAAAGTTATTGAGAAATTTAAATCAGGCTTAGGCTACAAAAATATTTCCAAAACCTTGAACATCCCACAGAGCACTGTACAAGCGATCATTCAGAAATGGAAGGAGTATGGCACAACTGTAAACCTACCAAGACAAGGTCGTCCACCTAAACTTCCAGGCCGAACAAGGAGAGCGCTGATCAGAAATGCAGCCAAGAGGCCCATGGTGACTCTGGATGAGCTGCAGAGATCTACACCTCAGGTGGGGGAATCTGTCCATAGGACAACTATTAGTCATGCACTGCACAAAGTTGGCCTTTATGGAAGAGTGGCAAGATGAAAGCCATTGTTAGCAGAAAACCATAAGAAGTCCCATTTGCAGTTTGCCACAAGCTATGTGGGGGACACAGCAAACATGTGGAAGAAGGTGCTCTGGTCAGATGAGACCAAAATGGAACTTTTGGGCCAAAATGCAAAATGCTACAGTATGTGTGGCAGAAAACTAAGACTGCACATCACTCTGAACACACCATCGCCACTGTCAAATATGGTGGTGGCAGCATCATGTTCTGGGGGTGCTTCTCTTCAGCAGGGACAGGGAAGCTGGTCAGAGTTGATGGGAGCCAAATACTGTACAGGGCAATCTTGGAAGAAAACCTCTTGGAGTCTGCAAAAGTGCTAAACATAAAGCCAGGGCAACAATGGAATGGTTTAAAACTAAACATATCCACGTGTTATATATATATATATATCAGGTACCCGCCCACCTGCCAAATACGGGTAAAATTCGGCTGTGGCGGGTAATTATTTTAGTCTCACTAGCCACGTTGGCGGGTACTTTATTCTTTGGTATGACAATATATTTTTGATATAATAAACGCATTGCAACGCAATATTACGCGCATAAAACGCCCATTCACACATGCATTGCACGCGCGCACACACACACTTTCACTTCCAGTTTGGTGTGTGTGCATCATTTCTTTAAAGGGCTATTGCTTCTCCTCAACAATATTTTCATTGATTTTAAACAGGGATATAACAGGGTAAACATGTAATGTTTCAATATAGATTTTATAACCTTATAAACCCTATGGCACCCATCCCACCCCTCCCTAACTCCAAGTTAGTTCTACATGCGTAAGAAAGGCTAAACGCCAGGCATTTAAAAAAAAAAAAAGAGAGAGAAAAACTAAAAAAAAGGATATGGAGCTGGACGTTTTTTTGTTCTGCATGCAAAAAAAAGTGAAAAGAGAACAAACAGACAAACAATTAAATAGAAATCAAACTATAAAAGTATATAAAAGTTATAATCAAACTATAAATGTATATGAAAAAAGCGAAGGAAGGGCCCCCACACCTGTTGAAATTTCAAGTCTGAATAACGGATTGAGTAGTGAATCTTCTCCAGGGACAAACAGGACATACAGTACTATCTCTGAGCCACTGGGCGTGTGTGGGAGACGTGGCATCCTTCTACTTGAATAAAAGAGAACGCCTGGCCAGGAGTGTCGCAAAAGATAGCAAACGCTGTTTAGCTGGAGTTAGATGCTTATCTTGCTCTCCAGTGATGCCAAAAAGAGCAATCAGAGGGTCTGGTTCAAGATTGCATTTCAATATGTACGACAAGCTTTTAAAAACATCCCTCCAGCGCCTCTCTGCTTTTACATTTCTTACAGCAAGGATCAATGTCTGTATAGAAATGGGAGAGTTTAAGTTTGGAGAAATGAGCCCTGTGTACAACCTTAAACTGTAATAGAGAGTGGCAGGCATATGTCATATATGTTGAGTTGACAAGTTTAAGAATTGAATTCCTAGTATCATCTGATAGTGACAAATTAAAATATTTCTCCCAAGCGTTTTTAATTTTACACAAAGGGGTGTGACTCGAAGCCATCAATCCACCATAAATTGTGGATATTAGGCCTTTACACAGCAGGGACAAACAGAGGAGATTATCTAGAATGTTTGCAGCAGGGGCCTCAGGGAAATGTGGTACTTGCAGGTATCTGAAAAAATGAGAGTTGGGTAGGTTAAACCTTTCAGAAAGCTGCTCAAACGATGCAAGCCTATGATCAACAAATAGATCTTTGCAAAGCTTGATGCCCTTATTGTACCATTCCTGAAACACTGGATCATGTAAAGAAGGTTGGAAGAGATGGTTAGAGATGATAGGACTGGACAGAGAAAAGCCCAGAAGGCCGCAGTGCTTTCCGAACTGAGCCCACATTCTCAATGTATGCCTAATAACTGAATTATTGATTAATTTAATTGAGGGGATGGGGAGAGCAGATCCAAGGAGTGCAGAGACAGAGAGATTTTTGACAGATTTTATCTCCATTTCCACCCAGGCAGGCCGATTAGGTTGGTTATGAAAATATGCGCAAAAGATGACGCATCGAATGTTTGCTGCCCAGTAGTAAAAACGAAAATTAGGTAGAGCCATGCCACCGTCTCTTTTAGATCTTTGAAGAAGGGACTTATTCAATCAGGAATGTTTACCTTTCCAAAGGTAAGAAGATATAATTGAGTCTAAAGCACCAAAGTAAGATTTGGGAATAAAAACCGGTACAGACTGGAACAAATATAACAATTTAGGGAGAATACTCATTTTAATGGCAATGATGCGGCCCACCAGGGACATGGACAGTGGTGACCATTTTCCCAAGTCTTTTCTTGTTTGGTTCAACAACCCAATAAAATTTTCTTTAAAAAGGTGTTCATGTTTCCTTGTAATTGTAATACCAATATAGGTAAACTGATTTTTCACTATGTTGAATGGAAAATTGTATTACTGCTGTATTATCTAGCAGAAAAAGTTAACTTTTGTGCAAATTTAATTTATATCCTGAAAAGTAGCTAAATTCCCTGAGCAATGACATCACAGGTGGCAAGGAGGAGATTGGATTTGATATAAAAAGTAGAAGATCATCTGCATAAAGGGAAACTTTATGTTCTTCTCCCTGCCTCCAAATCCCAGATATATCCCTACAACTGCGGAATGCAATTGCTAGTGGCTCAATGGCAAGGTTAAAGAGCAATGGGCTAAGAGGACACCCCTGACGAGTTCCCCGCTGAAGACTGAATGGTTGAGACTGCTGAGCATTTGTCAGAACTGAGGCAACAGGGCGTAAATATAATAATTTAACCCAAGTGATAAAACTTGGACCAAAATTGAATTTTCCTAAAGCCTTAAATAAATACTCCCATTCCACATGATCAAAAGCCTTTTCAGCATCCAAAGAAAGGACACACTCAGGGATCCCCTCTGATGGTGTGTACAGGACATCCATAAGGCGTCGAATGTTAAAGTAAGAATAGCGATTTTTGACAAAACCGATCTGATCCTTAGATATAATTGAGGGTAGAACATTCTCTAATCTACAAGCCAAGACTTTAGCAAGGATTTTAACATCCACATTAAGAAGAGAGATTGGTCTATATGAAGAGCACTCTTTTGGGTCCTTATCCTTCTTTGCTATGAGGGTGATGCGAGCCTCATTAAATGACGCGGGCAGCTTACCTTGCTTAAAAGATTCAGATAAAACCAAAGCTAGTTTTGGTGCAAGGTAAGAGGAGAATGATTTTAAAAAAACTCTGCAGGGAACCCGTCAGGACCCGGGGACTTACCAGATTGCAATGATGAGATAGCTGAAATTATTTCCTCTTGTGATATGGGCTCTTCTAATCTTAATCTAGAATCAGGGGACAGTGTTGAGATATCTAGTTGAGTCAAGAAATTCTCAACTGAATTATGGTCCTTTGGGAACTCAGAAGTAAATAATCAAGAATAAAAATTCCTGAATGCATCATTAATTTTAGAATGGTCCGTGGTGATGGTACCATCCTCCATCCGAATTTTTGTAATGTGTTGCTGTGCTCTAAATCCTCTTACCTGACTAGCTAAAAGTTTCATAGATTTGTCACCATGAATGTAAAATTGGTAGAGAGAGTGATCCGGAGACGTGCTGGATACAGGAGAGAAGGCTTTGGCCGTTAACTTAGTGTTGTTTTCCCGAAGTCCGGAGCAGATGTTTTCCAACTCGGTCACACGCTGGCTCAGGTCATCTGTAGCGAGTTCCAATGATGGTAAGTGCTGTCCATGGTCCTCTACTTGGGCTTGAATTTGGTCTAGTTTACTTTCCAGTAAACTCAACGAAGATTTGATTTCAGCCGCTAACGCTTCGCAGTGTTTATCTAACGGCGCTGAGATAGCCTTGACTGTTAGAGGGGTCGCAGTGTCATCTTTTTTCACGGCTTTAACACTCCTGGTAGCCATTATAAATGAAAAGTAGATAACCGTGGGGTAGAGTATTGAGCAGAGGTGGAAAGTAACGAATTACATTTACTCGCGTTACTGTAATTGAGTAGCTTTTTTGTGTATTTCTACTTTTTAAAGTAGTTTTAAAAATCTGTAATTTTACTTTTACTTAAGTACGTTTTGTTTGAAGTATTGTAATTCGCTACATTTTAAATCATATTCGCTACTGAGTAAAAAATAAATGAATAAAAATGCTAAAATAATGAAAATGTTATGCTTTGTATAAATGCTCCGTTGCGCCGCGTGTGTGTATCATGTCCTGGTCGCGCGCCGCTCCAGACTCCACTCCAGGTTTTCTGACATCGGCATCACCTGACCTTCCACACGGTTGCTTCGGCCCTGAGTGACGTCATCGACTAGCGCGACCATGTACAGTAGAACCCGGAGAGAGACGCGGGAAAGATGAAAGAGGTTGTGATTTTGGCGTTTTGATATTTGGTTGTGTATTCTGGTTTTGACTTTTTGCCTCCAATTGACTTTGATTATTGCTTTGTCCCTTTGGTTTGGTTGGTCTTTGTATATATTTGTAGATAATTTCACTGTTTTTGGTTTAGGGAGTCCGGGAAGGTACCTGTATTTTTGTTTCTGGGGTTTTTTTGTTGTTGTTTCTTTTTGCAGGTAATCTAGCTACTAAATATAAATACCATTTTGTTTGTTATTTTGGCCTGGGTCCACCCTGAATCTGATCCTCCTCCTGGTGTGTGTGTTTGTATATACAAACCTCATTATATCATCAGTTAATGATTGGATCTAGTTCTTTCTGCCATATACCACCATTTCCATACAGTTTAAAATAGAACCCTGAACCATTCTTTTGCTGTTTGGCCCTAGACTGGGACGTAACACCATATTTAAGTGACCACTTTATTATGCAAAGGTGTTCCTTCAGTTAAAAACAACTAGTTTGAGATTTATATCTGCTCATCTTTTTTGAACTACGCTAGAATGCCTCATCCCACCCCCGCTGTGTGTGTGTGTTTTTTTTTATATATATTTAACAAAAAAAAAAAAAAAAAAAGCAGAGCCAGATCAATATACAATCGACACCCACAGCAAACATTTAAAAACAAACAATAATCTGTTAATATAAGAGTGACCATGGAAACACCCAAGGGCAAAACAATTCAGCAAAAGAATCACCCCCACTGTTAAAAAAATTAAAATAAAAAAGTAACTCGGTAACTTTTACTCTGAGTAAATTTTTTAATGATCTACTTTTTACTTTTATTTGAGTAGATTTTTATAAGAGTAACTTTACTTGTACTTAAGTAAAATTTCACTGAAGTAACAGTACTTGTACTTGAGTACAAAATTTTATTACTCTTTCCACCTCTGGTATTGAGTTATTGTAGAGTAAAGATTTAATTTAACATTTAAAGACGAGTAAGGGAGTAAAGAAATTCAAGATTGTCGGAGCACCTGTCTAACACGTCCTACTCCATGTGGCTGCTAACCGGCCCGGGTTATTGCTTCTCAACAGGATGAGAATGTTTGCCCCTTTCGCATAGGTTATTTACTGATTATATAAAAAAAAGTAATCACTATTAAAATCTAATGTAATAAATAATAAAATATGTGTGTATGTGTGTGGGCCCTCGATGGATTGGCACCCTGTCCAGGGTGTACCCCGCCTAGTGCCCGAAGTCTCCTGGGATAGGCTCCAGGTCCCCCGCGACCCTGAACACAGGATTAAGCGGTATAGAAAATGAATGAATATAAAGAGTCAACACAACAAGATAGACCAGAATTCTGAGTTAGGACAAGAGTCCATTGTCCTAACTCAGAATTCTGATATAATAATACATAATGAATAATAATACCTGATAATAGTACACATAATAACACTAAAATTATAAATGTTCTGAGTTGCTGTATTTTTAATATCAGAATCAGTTCGGTTGTACTGAATCTGTTATTCTTCAATTTCATGTCGTAAGAGGCTTGAATTTAAGTTCAATAAACAGAATATACTGTTCATGTTTGCATTTTTTTATATTGGGAGCTAAGTTATATATATATATATATATATATATATATATATATATATATATATATATATATATATATAAAATAACTACATTGTAAGGGTTAACCTAGAGGGCGACAAAGGCCCAGACTTGTTTGTAGTTTTACTTATGTGTCATGTTTCCTTCTTGTAAGAGGCGGACGCAAGTGCAGGTGAAAATGACAGTGTCTTTATTTACACGAATAAACCCAAAGACAGAAATCCCAACAATAACTCCCCACTCAGTGCCTTTTCTTGTGTGTTCACGCTGATGCTTTGTTATGACCCCTCTCCTGCCTCACGAATCAGTCCTGGAATTTAAGCAGGCTTAGTCAGCGTTTTCAAAAGCAACAGAGACAAACAGACTTTTAGCATTCACGACGGTGGATGAACGGGTGGCTCCGGGGTCGGCCGGTTTATATAGGTGCACACAAAGGGGAGACACAGGTGATACTACCTACAGGTAACCAAGACTGACATATACACACAGACACACTAGGGGGAGACAAAAGTGGCGGCTCAGTAGTCCGGGGAACCGGATCTTCTCTGAGGCCGTGGTGGTCCAGATGTTACAGTACCCCCTCTCCCAGAACCGGCCTCCTGAGGGAGGCGAGGGCGCCCCCTACGCGCCGTCGGAGGGAGTGAGGATGCACCTGCTTGATGGAGATGCCGGCGGGCGGGGCGGCCCGGTGGTCGCGGAGCCGGGCGATCCGGCCGTGCCCTGTGGAAATCCGTAATGAGTTCTTGACTCAGTATGTCCCGGGCCGGGACCCAGCTCCGCTCCTCCGGGCCGTACCCCTCCCACTCGACTAAGTATTGCAATGCACCTGCTCTCCTCCGTGAGTCCAGTAGTTCCTTTACCCGGAACGCGGAGGTGCCCCCGATGTCCACGGCCCCAGGGAGTGAAGGTTCCGCTGTTCCTTCGTCCAGTGGGCCCCGGACCACCGGCCTGAGAAGAGAAATATGGAAAACGGGGTTAATGCGAATATGTGTAGGGAGTGAGAGTCTATATGAAACGGGGTTTATTTGCGGTGATATGGGAAATGGGCCGATGAACCTGGGGGAGAGTTTCTTGCAGGGGAGGTTGAGGTGAAGGTCCCGTGTCGAGAGCCACACCCGATCGCCTACCTGGAGCGGAGGACTTTCCCGTCGCCGTCTATCGGCATACCTTTTGAAGCGCTGCACTGCGCGGGAGATTTTTGTGTGTGCGTCTTCCCACACCTTTTCCGCTTTACTAAACCACTCGTCCACCACAGGTACTTCGGTGGGAGTGGCGTCCCATGGACACAGCGGAGGTTGATAGCCTAATATGCACTGAAACGGCGTTAGGCTGGTAGAGGAGTGGCGTAGCGAATTTTGTGCATATTCCGCCCAGAGTAGGCAGTCAGCCCATTCATGCTGTCTGCTGCTACAATATGCTCGAATGATATCTCCCGAGTTCTTGAACAGTCCGCTCTGCCTGCCCATTAGATTCGGGGTGATAGCCCGACGTTAGGCTAACAGTGGTCCCCAATTTCTGAAAGAATGCTTTCCAGACCTTGGTGATAAATTGGGGACCACGATCTGATACAATATCTTCGGGAATGCCGTAGCAACGAAACACTGAAGTGAATAGGGTTTCTGCCACCTGGAGGGCTGACGGAAGGGAACGAAACGGGATAAATCTACATCCCTTGGAGAACCTATCTATTACCATGAGCACCGTGGTGTACCCGTTCGAGACCGGCAGGTCCGTGACAAAGTCCACTGCGATATGGGACCACGGTCTGTTCGGCACCGGGAGGGGCGTTAGTTTACCAACTGGTAGGCGACGGGGGTTTTTTGTAGTCGCACAGATGGCGCAAGACAGAACGACCTTTTCCACGGTTTCTCGCATTTTTGGCCACCAGAACTTTGGTTCTAACAGGTGGTTGGTGCGTGTGACGCCGGGGTGTCCTGATGTTAGGCTCGTATGAGCCTCAATCGTCACTCGTTCGCGAAGTGACTCCGGCACATAGAGTCGATTCGGAGGGCAGCCCCTAGGCACGGGGTTGGACCGTGCCCACTGAGCTATCTCCGACTCGATATTCCACATAACAGGAGCCACTACGAGTGGCGAGGGGAGAATTGGTTCCGGATTGGTAATTGGCTCCGCCGATGGATAATAGCGGGAGAGCGCGTCCGCTTTGATGTTTTTTGAACCGGGGCGGTACGTTATCACAAACCTGAAACGCGTGAAAAAGAGCGCCCAGCTGGCTTGACGTGAGTCTTTTTGCCTGTTGGAGGTACTCAAGGTTACGGTGATCAGTGAGTACCGTGAATGAGTGTTTCGCCCCCTCCAGCCAGTGTCGCCACTCCCCTAACGCCGCTTTTACTGCTAGTAGCTCTCTGTTACCGATATCATAATTCCGCTCGGCAGGTGTTAATTTCCTAGAGAAGAAAGCGCAAGGGTAGAGTTTCTCGGGGTGGCCATGGCGCTGTGACAGCACTGCTCCTATCCCTACCTCGGACGCATCGACCTCTACTATAAAAGGCTTATCCGGGTACGGTAGTTTTAAAATAGGCGCTGTAGTAAATGCTGTTTTGAGTCGTGTAAACGCCTCACGCGCTTCCACTGGGAACTCACGGAGGCGTTTCGGCTTACCTGCCAATAGTGACGTGAGTGGTGCTGCCACCATGCTGAAGCCCCGGATAAAGCGCCTATAAAAATTGGCAAACCCCAGGAATCTCTGTAGCTCCTTCACTGTCGTGGGTTCCGGCCATTGTTGCACGGCCGCGACTTTGGCTGACTCCATTTCGACCCCCAGTGGCCCTATGTGATAGCCGAGAAATGCCACCTCCCGTTGATGAAATGTGCATTTCTCTGCCTTCACATAGAGCCCGTGTTTGCGCAGGCGATGAAGGACGGCCGTTACATGACTGACGTGCTCGGAATATGCCCGCGAATATACTAGGATGTCATCTAAGTATATTATGACAAAACGGTTGTACATATCCCTAAACAAGTCATTCATGAACCCCTGAAACACCGCAGGTGCGTTCACCAGTCCATATGCCATCACGTTATATTGGTAATTCCCAGATGTAGTGCTAAACGCAGTCTTCCATTCATCACCCTTACGCACACGAACGAGGTTATATGCGCTGCGGAGGTCGAGTTTGGTGAAAATGGAGGCGCCTCGGAGCTGGTCTAATGCGGCCGGAACCAGGGGCAGTGGGTGCTTATATTTTACGGTTACTGCATTGAGTCCCCGATAATCTATACAGGGCCGAAGGCCCCCCCCCCTTTCTTCTCTATGAAAAAAAAACCTGCCGAGGCGGGTGACGTGGACCTGCTGATGAGCCCCTGCTGGAGTGCCTCGCTCACGTATTCCTCCATGGCCCTGGTTTCCGCCACTGACAATGGATAAATGCGCGAGCAAGGAGGTGCTTTCCCCGGCAGCAACTCGATCACGCAGTCCCACGGGCGATGAGGGGGAAGTCGTGCAGCAGCCCTAGCACATGTTCAAACTTCACATACTCTGATGGCACGTTAATTTTATGTGGGGCATTCGGACTTTCTATGGTGGTGGTTTGGACCATCACTGTGGGCGGTGTACAAGATTTTGCGCATCTAGGGGACCATGAAACGACACTTGATTGAGCCCAATTGAAATTAGGGTTATGGGCGCTAAGCCAGGGGAGACCTAGCACGACGGAATGATCAGACTGAGGTAGTACGAAGAATTTTAGCTCCTCCGTGTGATCGGGGAAAGTTAACCGCAATGGCGCTGTGATTAATTTAATAGGCGATTGGTCTAACTCACGGCCATCTAGAGCTTTAACTGGTATCGGTTGTGGAAGCTTCGACACGGGAGCTCACAGCGCGGAAACCAAAGCAGAGGAGATGAAGTTCCCAGCCGCCCCGGAATCTACTAAAGGGAAGACAGATACAACAGAGTTAAAAAAGACAGTTGTGCTTTTAGACAAAAAGGATGATGCGTGCGGGGCGGTGTGCGTGACGTTACTTTGAGTAACGGGCAGTCCTTGATCTGGTGCCCCCCCCCACACACACACAGTACAGACACAGGCCCGCTGTGATGCGCCTTCTTCTTTCCGCGATCGGGAGGCGGGAACTGCTCACGTCCATGGGCTCGGGCCGAGCTGTTTCTCCCGTATCGTGAGGAGGTTTTCAGGGTGTGTTGTAGGGGCGAGGTGGTGCTGCCCTGGTGGATGGTCGCTGGCGCTGGCTGCGAAGATGCTGGTCGAGCTTGATAGCCAGGCTGATGGTTTCGTCCAGCGAGAGGTTGGTGTCCCGGCACGCCAGCTCGAGCTGGATTTCTGGCTGGAGTCCATCGCAGAACCGCGCGAGCAGGCTCCGCTCGCACCAGCCACTCTCCGCAGCCATGACTCGGAATTTGATGGCGTAATCCGCCACCGGGACATTCCCTTGCCTCAGCCGCATGAGACGCTGTTCCCCGGAACGCCCCTGGTCCGGATGGTCAAACACCGCCTTCATTGCCTCCATGAACCGTCGATACCGGGATGTGAGCTCCCCGCCTTCGCTCCAAATGGCCGCGGCCCAATCCATGGCCGGACCTGTGAGCTGCTGGATGACGAAGCGGATTCGCTGGGTGTCCGTCATGTCGGGGTAATCCGACAGGTAAAGTTCACAGGCCAGAAAAAATCGCTTACACCCCTCCGGATCGCCGGCATATCTTTCCGGGGGGGTGGCACGAGGTGGTGAGGGTGTGGCGCTTCGCGGTGCCCCAGCCAGTGCTGAGGGGTCCGGGAAGGCCAGATTTTTCACACTGTGGGCCAGGTCGCTCACCGCTCGTGCGAGCCCTTCGATCTGGAGCTGTTGTTTCTCGATATAACGCATCGGATTCTCCTCCTCCGGCAGGGCGACACCTGCTGCGTCCTGATAGGTTCGTCCATCTGTCATGTTTCCTTCTTGTAAGAGGTGGACGCAAGTGCACGTGAAAATGACAGTGTCTTTATTTACACGAATAAACCCAAAAACAGAAATCCCACCAATAACTCCCCACTCAGTGCCTTTTCTTGTGTGTTCACGCTGATGCTTTGTCCCGGGGTTATGACCCCTCTCCTGCCTCACGAATCAGTCCTGGAAATTTAAGCAGGCTTAGTCAGCGTTTTCAAAAGCAACACAGACAAACAGACTTTTAGCATTCACGACGGTGGACGAACGGGTGGCTCCGGGGTCGGCCGGTTTATATAGGTGCACACAAAGGGGAGACACAGGTGATACTACCTACAGGTAATCAAGACTGACATATACACACAGACACACTAGGGGGAGACAAAAGCGGCGGCTCAGTAGTCCGGGGAACCGGATCTTCTCTGAGGCCGTGGTGGTCCAGATGTTACATTATGTTTTGTTGGTTATGTTCAAGAAACTTCAGTTCCCAGGTTGCACCTCGGTCAGGTGCCATAGGCTTTCACCTGAACCAAGGAACGTAATTAGGTTAATTATAAATAGCCTGACTGAACTTCAGTCAGGTGTCTATCTTTAGTTATGTAGATTCTTGTTGTTGTATATATTATAAGTTGGGCGAATCTGTTCATGTTGGTGAAAGTAAATCAGTAAAGTTTATGAGGCCTCAAAGTAGAGAGCTTTACTTTTGTTTTGTGCTTGAAATAAATAAAAGTCATTATCGAACCGCCAGCTCGCCACTGCAGTTATTCCACACACACACAAATGACAGCAAAGAAAACGTGACAAACATAATGATAAAGAAAGGGGCACATATTTTATGACTCAGTATGACAAATTTCTTTTTATGATACCGGTACAATCTGCACCAGCATAACACAGTGTATATTAATTAGCTCTACCACTGCATACCAAATTATTAGAATAAATATGTAATTCTTTGTGTTGGCAAAGTGGTTTCCTGTCCACAGAAGTAAAGAAAAAGGGCTGTTCAATTCTTATTGAGGGAGGCCATGTGTGTATGCCATGCACTGTGTGCTGTTTCAGGTCTTGCCAGCTAAAAGGACCAAGGTGTTTTTTCCCCTTTGCAACTCATGTCGATAAATAACCCTGTAATGTTTATCTGGTGTATTTTGGTCCTGATCTATCCTTTCTCAAACTCTTCAAAGAAAGAGTACCAATGGGAAGCCATGGAAAACATTTGTGCAGTTGGATATTTGTATAAAGAAACTTTTTTTCTGGGGTTTGTAAAAGAGGGTCATAGAAGGAAATTGTTGTGAAATAGCATTGTAATAAAACGGTACAGTGGCTTTCTTTGTGTTATTTACAGTATAGTTTCTTTAGAAAAAAAGACCTTTTGATTGCTGTGTTCTGAAAGTACAATCATATAAAAAGTATGTAGTATGAAAATCTCACATTAAGAATTTTTTTTTACATGAAATCATGTATGCCACAGTTATTGGCACCCATGATGTTAATAATTTGTGCAACCCTAAGATAACACTTAATCTCCTCCTATAACATTTTACAAGATTGGAAAATACAGATAGCGGAATCTTTGACCATTCTTCTTTAGACAATCTTTCTAGATCATTCTAGAGTCCTGTGTCCTCTCATGCAGTCTCCTCCTCAGCTTACCCCACTGGTTTTTAATTGGGTTGAGGTCTGGAGACTGAGATGGGCATGAAAGGAGCTTGATTTTGTGTCTGCTGAACCATTTTTGTGTAGATTTTGCCACATTTTTGGGTCAGTATCCTACTGAAAGACCCAACCATCGTCAGCTTTCTGACAGAGGGCATCAGGTTTTGATTTAAAATGGCTTGGTATTTCAGAGAGTTCATGATGCCATGCACCCTGATGCCTTTGGAAGAGAAACAGCCTACAGCATCACTGATTCTCCACCATACTTCACAGTTGGTATGAGGTGCTTTTCCGCATACTCATCTTTTGTTTTACGCCAGACCCAGACAGTGTTTGTTGCCAAGAAGCTTTATCTTAGTCTCATCTGACCAGAGCACATGATCGCAGTTGAAGTCCCAGAAAAATCCAGACAATTACGTTTGTGATTGTAGGTGAGAAAAGGCTTTTTCCTTGCATGCTACGTGGGAGAGATTGTTGGCAGGTATTGTAGAAAGTGTGATGTTTGTTATGGAGACTTTGTCACCCCAAGATGCCACTTTTTTATGCAGTTCTCTAACATTAAGCTTTGGAGATTTTTTTTTTACTTCTCTTAACATCCTCCAAGTAAAAACTGCAATTTTTAACTTTTAACATCCTCCTCCTGTGGCAAGTTAAACTTGGGTCCTGATCCAGCCCTGATTGTCGCTGTTCCAGTTGTTTTAAACTTTTTAATGATTTAATGATGGGCAAGGTTAGGCGGGTGGCTATTTTCTTGTAGCCATTGCCTTAATTATGAAGGTCGACACAAATCTGCCTTACTTGTATGGGGTGTTCTCTTGTTTTTCCCATGTTAAATAGTGGATAAGAGAAATAGCCATCTGTGTCACATCATATTTATACCACCGGGAAACATGACATCATGAATATTAATAAAAACAAAGTTTCTAGATACTCTGAACAACTTTATAAAGTATGACTCAACTTAAAAAAGTATATTAACATCATGTTTTTAAGAATTTTTTACATTTATCTTTAAACATACTTAAAAATAATTGTATTGTTGTATTGTATTGGCTTCTTGTTTTTGTATCATTGTCACGAAAGTTTCGCGTTTGTATCAGCGTTTAATTAAATAGCTGTTTCATTTATACAATAATAATATTAATAGCAACTAGTTTTTACATCTTCATACTATTGGACTTCTCTTTTTTCCCCGTTTTTTGCGCTTTTTGGAGAACGCATGAGTTTCTTCTTCTAACAACAAACGGAATTCAGCTCCAAACAACTAAATTCGGACTCACGTATGTTATCATGTCTACCATTCAGCTCGTTCAGTGGGTGGAGTGCAGGATGTTTAGACATTCTTCCTCCGTCATAAGCGATAACTTTATTTGTGATAGGTGTGTATTAGTGAGCGCTCGGACTGAGATATTAGCGTTAGAGGAGCGCATCCAGACTTTAGAGAGCGCGAGAGCAGCGTTATTCCCGTAGCGGACAGTCTGGGTGCCGCAGGCGGAGATAACCAGCCCCGACTCCGGCATTAGAGCCCTCACAGCGGGGCGAGTGGGTGACGACTCGGCGCCATACTTGTTCAGCCAAAGCTAACGCTAAGGCTAGCCCACCGGTGCACACCTCCTCAGTGCTTCACGTGTCCAACAGGTTTGCTCTCCTCAGTCATACACCCGCTGAGAAATCTGAAAGAGCTCTGGTTATAGGAGACTCTATACTGAGGCACGTGAAATTAGACCTTTAGGGGCGCCAGCGACAGTGGTTAGGTGTATCCCGGGAGCCAGAGCACCGAACATAGAAGGTAATCTTAGGGCTCTAGGACAGTATAGGTTCTCTAAGATAGTGGTACATGCTGGAGCTAATGATATACGCCTTCGTCAGTCAGAGATTAGCAAGAGTAACTTTACAGTGGTGTTTAAACTAGCGAAGGCGATGTCTGATGAAGTAATATGCTCTGGTCCCATCCTAGTCAGACGTGGCGACATAGCTTACAGCAGGTTATGGTCGCTGAACCGCTGGATGTCCAGGTGGTGCTCCGAAAATAATGTGGGCTTCATAGATAACTGGAAGACCTTTGAGGGCAAAGCTGGCCTGTTAGGACGGGACGGTGTCCATCCCACTCGGGAAGGTGCTGCTCTCATTTCTTGTAATATAGCTCATAGTCTCAGAAGAGGCCTAGTTAATCGGTGACAATCCAGAGCCCAGGCCAGGGAGCAGACAGACAGGCTAAACCAACCGTCTTACCAAGCTGCATAGAGTCGTCACTCAGGGTTCAGCATATTGAGACTGTGTCTGTTCCCCGAGCTAAGCAAAAATGTAGAAAGACTCAAAGTCTGTTTTAATAATTTAATTAACATAAAAACCACAAACTCGGATCATAGTGAATGCACAGCCAACACCTCTGATCTGAAGGCTAGGACTGTTAAATATTAGATCTCTCGAATCAAAAGCAGTTATTGTTAATGAAATTATCACAGATGAGGAGTTTGATATACTCTGTTTAACAGAAACCTGGATTGAACAGGACGAGTATGTAGCTTTAAATGAAGCTAGTCCTCCTGGATACAGCTACATACACCAGCCTCGGTTAACTGGTAGAGGAGGAGGCGTCGCAGTTATTTACAATGATAATCTGTCTACTGTATAAAAACACGGATACAAATTTAATTCATATGAAATTCTTTATAGTAACATAAGTATATTTAAGTATATTAAGTCAGCTCAGTCGATTCCACTAATTGTTATTTACAGACCTCCAGGGCCGTATTCTGAATTTCTTAATGAATTTGCAGATTTCATCTAAAACCTAGTCGTTTCTGTGTTAATTGCTGGAGATTTTAATATTCATTTTGAGAATCCAGAAGACCCTCTGAGAACAGCATTTATGTCCATACTGGACTCAGTAGGACTAAATCAATGTGTAGTAGGACCCACTCATAAAGATTCAAGATTCAAGATTCTTTATTTGTCACATGCATAGTTATACAAGTACAACACGCAGTTAAATGTATCCTGAACCGCTCCTACTTTGTGCAAACAACAAGAAACAAAAGAAATAATCTATAAATAGAAATTGAAATTGGAAAAAAAAAAAAAAAGGGGGGGGGGTGCAAATGTAAACATTATAATAAAGTGTGTATATGAGCAGGATAAAATGTTAGTGCAAGTAATGCTTACAGTCCAGACTAAAGTGCAGTGTGCAGTGTGGAATGTCAGCACAGCAGTGTGTGGGTGAACTGATACCAGTCCTATGAACGGGAGAGTGGCACATCCTGGTTGAGGAGTCTAATCGCCTGTGGATAAAACCTCCTCCTGAGTCTCTCCGTTTTGGCCATAATGACCCGGAACCTTCTGCCTGAATGGAGAAGTTTGAACAGTCTGTTGTTGGGGTGCGACAAGTCTTTAATGATTCGAGCTGCCCTGGTTTTACATCTCCTGGTGTAGATGTCCTGCATGGAGGGGAGAGTTAACCTGCAGCAGCGTTCAGCTGCCCGAATCACTCTCTGGAGGGCTTTCCTGTCCTGTACACAGCTATTCCCAAACCAGGATGAAATGTTCTGTGTGAGGATGCTTTCAACAGCACCCGAGTAGAAAGCCTTAAGGACAGCAGGGGAAACCCCAAACTTCCTCAACTGCCTCAGGTGGTACAGACGCTGCTTTGCCCTTTTCGTCTGAGCACAGATATGCTCAGTCCAAGTCAGATCCTCGGAGATGTGGACGCCCAAGTAATAATAATAATAATAATAATAATAATAATAATAAGTTTATTTTATATAGCGCCTTTCAAGAGACTCAAGGTCGCTTTACAATAACAAAAATGCTTACACATAGAAAGAGACATCTGAAAAACGACAGAACAAAATATAGATAAACATGAAAACTGGTAGTGTTTATCTAACACATATTCAAAGAGTGGAAAAACAGGACGAGAAAAGATATGTTTTAAGGTGGGTTTTGAAATCCTGTAATGAAGAAAGATCACGGATTTGTTTGGGAATAAAATTCCAGAGTGTGGGGGAAGAAATGCTAAATGCTCGTCCTCCAAATGATGCTAATCTATGACGAAGCTTGAAGCTGCTCACTCTCTCCACTGGAGCTCCATTGATGATGAGGGGTTTGTGGTCCAGTTGTCCCCTTCTGAAGTCCACCACCAGCTCCTTCGTCTTACTGACGTTCAGTCGGAGGCAGTTTTCTTCACACCATAGTGCCAGGTTCTCCACTTCATCTATGAAGGCCGACTCATCGTTGTTGGAGATGAAGCCCAGCACCACCGTATCGTCAGCAAACTTAACGATGGTGTTGGAGTCGAACATGGCCACACAGTCTGAAGTGTAAAGGGAGTATAGCAGTGGAGAGAGAACACATCCCTTTGGAGCACCTGTGTTGATGGTGATGCTGCTGGAGAAGCACTTGCCCACTCTCACCGCTTGAGATCTGTCCGAGAGGAAATCCAACACCCAGGCACACAAGCATTTGTTAAGTCCTAGATCTCTCAGCTTTGTGAACAGTCTGTTAGGCACTATTGTGTTGAAAGCAGAGCTGTAATCTATAAACAGCAATCTCACATAGTTACCTTGCTTCTTGTCCACGTGGCTGAGAGTGGTGTACAGAACATGGGAGATGGCATCCTCTGTGGATCTGTTGGGGCGGTAGGCGAACTGAAGTGGATCTATGGAGCTGGGGATGGAGGAGGAGATGATGTTTTTTAGCAGACCCTCAAAAACCTTCATGACCATCGATGTCAGTGCAACAGGCCGGTAGTCATTCAGGCATGAGGGTTTGTTGGTCTTGGGCACGGGGACAATGGTGGATCTCTTGAAACACGCCGGGACCACAGACTTCGCCAGGGACTCATTAAAGATACAGGTGAACACACCTGACAGCTGGGCAGCGCAGCAGCGCAGCAGGCGCCCAGAGATGCCATCTGGACCCGCCGCTTTCCTGGTGTTCACCCTCCTCAGCGCCGTGCGAACGTCGTGCTCTGCGATGCTGATGACGCAATCCTCGCTGATGACGTCATCATTCTCAGTCAGCAGGCTGCTACTAGCATTAGCCGCCTGGCTAACCTCGAACCGGGCGAAGAATGCGTTCACCTCGTTGGCGAATGCAGAGTCGGCGACGATTGTCGTGGTGTCTTTGGCAACCTTGTAGTCCGTGATTGTGCGTAATCCGTGTCACATGCGGCGTGTGTCACCCTGATGGAAGTGTGATTCAGTTCGCTGTCGGAACCGTCCCTTAGCTTCCCTCACCGCTCGCCTGACGCCATAAGAAGCCGCTTTGTATGCGCTCATATCGCCGCTAATGAGTGCGGCATTATAAGCAGCGGTCCGGGCATTCACAGCATCGCGGATTGATCGGTCTACCCAAGGCTTCTGGTTCGGAAACGATTTGAACCTCACTGTCGGGACAACTTCATTTACGAGCGTGCTAACGAAGCTAACTGCTACATCTGCAAACTCGTTGATATCTACTGCGCAGGCTCGGAACATGTCCCAATCTACGTCATCGAGCGCGTCCTGTAGTGTAGCTTCTGATTGAGCAGACCAGCGTTGCACCTCCCTCATGACCGGAGCTTCACGACGAAAGCTTTGTTGATATTCCGGTACGTGGAAAATGGCGTTGTGGTCTGATTTCCCGAATGCTGGATGTGAAACAGCTTTGTAGCCCCGCTTGTATGGTGTGTAGCAGTGGTCCAGAATGTTGAGTCCCCTCGTCGGACATGTAACATGTTGATGAAAGTTTGGCATAACCTGTCTGAGGTTCGCTTTATTAAAGTCACCTGCTACAATGTGCGCTGCGTCCGGGTGTTTGTTTTGGAACTCACTCAGCACATCATGTAGTTCAGACAGAGCAGTGCCTGTGTCCGCGTGGGGTGGGATGTAGACCGCCGTGGCAATGACCGAGGTGAACTCGCGAGGCAGGTAGAAAGGACGACACTTAACACTCAGATATTCCAAATGAGGCGAGCAGCTACTGGAGAGAATGGAAACACTCCTCGCATCGCACCACTTCTTGTTGACCATGAAGCACACACCTCCACCTTTAGCTTTGTTAGACTCTGCCATCCTGTCCATGCGGAACACAGAGAATGAGTCCGATGGGGTTACGACTCGGTCCGGAACAATGGGGGTCAGCCATGTTTATGTAAAGCACAGAAGATTACAATCCCTGATATCTCGCTGGAAAGTAACTCTGGCTCTGAGGTCATCAAGCTTATTCTCCAGTGACTGTACATTAGCCAGCAGGATACTCGGCAGAGGGGTGCGATGAGCTTGTTCTCTCATTCTGTTACGGACGCCGGCGCGTTTTCCTCGACGCTTCTTTGTTCTTCGCCGCGGGTTAGCGTCCCGTCCATTGTTTTTGTCGTCTGAGCAGCGTAGTATCTCAGAGGGCCACGACGGGTCAGGCTTAAAGGTGGTATAAGTAAGCGCCGAATTCTGAATTACTATATCCAGTAGTGTTCTACTGTCATAGGTCACTAAACCTGAAGTACTCTTAGCGAATGAAAGTAAAATAAAGAAAGAAAGAAGGGAAAAAACGCACAGTTTGTACGGAGCGATCAGGAAGGCGTCTGGACGTGGCCGCGCCATCACGTAAAGCAGGTCACACTTTAGATTTAATAATATTCAGAGGTGGAAAGAGTAATAAAATTTTGTACTCAAGTACAAGTACTGTTACTTCAGTGAAATTTTACTTAAGTACAAGTAAAGTTACCATTATAAAAATCTACTCAAGTAAAAGTAAAAAGTAGCTCATTAAAAAATTTACTCAGAGTAAAAGTTACAGAGTTACTTCTTTATTTTTATTTTTTTAACAGCGGGGGTGGGATGAGGCATTCTAGCGTAGTTCAAAAAAGATGAGAGATATAAATCTCAAACTAGTTGTTTTTTAACTGAAGGAACACCTTTGCATAATAAAGCTGTTGTCTTTCTTCTGCTTGAAAATCAAAGTGGTCACTTAAATATGGTGTTACGTCCCAGTCTAGGGCCATAGAGCAAAAGAATGGTTCAGGGTTCTATTTTAAACTGTATGGAAATGGTGGTATATGGCAAAAAGAACTAGATCCAATCATTAACTGATGAAATAATGAGGTTTGTACACACACACACACACACACACACACACACACACACACACACACACACACACACACACAACAGGAGGAGGATCAGATTCAGGATGGACCCAGGCCAAAATAATAAACAAAATGGTATTTATATTTAGTAGCTAGATTACCTGCAACAAAAAAAAAAACACACACAAACAAAAATACAGGTACCTTCCCAGACTCCCTAAACCAAAAACAATGAAATTATCTACAAATATATACAAAGATCAACCAAACCAAAGGGACAATGCAATAATCAAAGTCAATTGGAGGCAAAAAGTCAAACCAGAATACACAACCAAATGTCAAAATGCCAAAATCACAACCTCTTTTATCTTTCCCGCGTCTCTCTCCGGTTTATACTGTATATGGTCGCGCTAGTCGATGACGTCACTCTTGAGGCGGAAGCGACCGTGTGGAAGGTCAGGAAGATGCCGATGTCAGAAAACCTGGAGTGGAGTATGGAGCGGCGCGCGACCAGGACATGATACACACACGCGGCGCAACAGAGCATTTATAAAGCATAATATTTGTATTATTTTATCATTTTCATTAATTAATTTTTTACTCAGTAGCGAATATGATTTAAAATGTAGCGAATTACAATACTTCAAACAAAACGTACTTAAGTAAAAGTTAAATTACAGATTTTTTAAACTACTTTAAAAAGTAGAAATACACAAAAAAGCTACTCAATTACAGTAACGTGAGTAAATGTAATTCGTTACTTTCCACCTCTGATAATATTCTTCGGATTAAGTATAAGAAATTTATTCACAATTCCACTGTCTGAAGTTATCTCAGATCACTATCTTGTCTCAATTCAAGTGTGTCATAGTAATTATGTACACACAGCGCCGCGCTACGGTATTAAACGTACATTCACATCAACTACCACACAGAGTTTTATCAGTAATCTCCCAGAGTTACCAACTTTGTTTAGATCGCCATCTGTAAATTAGTAATTTCCACTAATTCTCGATCAGGCGACTGAATATTTAGAGTCGACATTTCATTATACCTTAGATAATGTAGCGCCAGTTAAAAGAAAAATTATTAGAGATAATAAACTTGCTCCCTGGTATAACGATCACACGCGCACTTTAAAACATACCGCTCAGAAATTAGAACGTAAATGGTGTCAAACTAAATTGTTAGTATTTCAAATAGCATGGAAGGAGAGCATCCTGGACTATTGTAACATCAGAACCACCACGGCCTCAGGGAAGAAGATCCGGCTCTCCGGACTACTGAGCCGACACTCTGTCTCCCCCTAGTGTGTCTGTCTGTAAGTCAAATCACAATCACCATATAAGTAATTTCACCTGTGTATTCCTAGTGTGTGTTCCTATATTAACCAGCCGACCCCATAGACACTTGTTCGTTCACAGTTGTGCACCAACCCGTGTATGTGCTCATGCATGTTCTTTCTAAGTGTTTTGTGGTTTCACGTCCGCCTTGTTCTTTTTAAACCCAGGATTGAACTGATTCACAGCCTGGACTCCGTGGCCCGTGGACAGCGGACACGAGGACCCTTTTTCTTTTCGTCATTTTGTGTTCGGAGATCCAGCCGTGGTTTTTCTGTTGTATTCTTTTCATGAGGACTGTGTTCCAAGAAGGCGAGGGGCACTAAAGTCAATAAAAGACACTGTGTGTTATTGCAAGCCTGCGTCTGCGTCTCAATCTCAGTAAACAGACATGACAGATGAACGAACCACCTCAGACGCAGCAGGCATTCCGTGGTCGGGCGATCGACACCTGCGACGTTGTATTGAGAAGCAACAAAAGGAGATTGAAGGTCTAGCACGCGCTGTGAGCGATATGGCGCACTGCGTCCGACACCTCGCCTTCCCTGACCCCTCTACCTCGGGGGCGACGAGACGGACCATGCCCTCCCCACCACGCGCTGCCCCCCCCCGAGAGGTACTCCGGTGATCCAGAGGGCTGTAAACAGTTCCTGCTGGCCTGTGAGCTGTACCTGGCGGACTTTCCCGAGATGACAGAGATACAGCGCATAAGATTTGTCATTCAACAGCTCACAGGTCCAGCGATGGAGTGGGCGGCGGCCATATGGAGCGAGGGCGGGGAGCTCACGGTCCGGTATCCGCGGTTCGTGGAGGCATTAACAGCAGTGTTCGACCACCCAGATCACGGACGCTCCGGAGAACAGCGCCTCCTGAGGCTCCGGCAAGGGGCTATGCCTGTGGCGGAATACACCATTAAATTTCGCGTCGTGGCCGCGGAGAGCGGTTGGTGCGAGAAGAGTCTGCTCGCCAGGTTCCGCGACGGACTCCAGCCTGAGATCCAACTGGAGTTGGCCTGCCGGGACGCCCAGTTATCGCTGGATGAGACCATCATACTGGCCATCTCCCTCGATCAGCACCTCCGCAGCCAACGCCCACGCACCGCGACCAGGGTAGCCCCCCCGCGTCCGTATGACACACGCCGCAAGCCTCCACAGGACCTGGGAGCGCCAGGGCGCTCTGAACCCATGGACGTAAACTCATCCCGCCTCTCAGGAGCAGAAAGGAGGCGAAGAGTCACAGCGGGGCTGTGTCTGTACTGTGCCGGGGATAATCACTTGATCAAAGACTGCCCATTGTTAAAAGTAACCCCACACACACCACCCCGCACACATCACCCTTTTTGTGTATCTGCTCAAATGTCCTATATTAACACTGTTTTGTCTGTCTTCCCTCTAATAGATTCAGGGGCGGCTGGCAATTTTATTTCTTCTGCGTTGGTTTCCTCTCTGCGAGTTCCTGTGTCGAAGCTTCCACAACCGATAACAGTGAAAGCTCTAGATGGCCGTGAATTAGATCAATCGCCTATTAAGTCTATCACTGCGCCCCTGCGATTAACCTTCCCTGACCACACGGAGGAGCTAAAATTCTTCGTGCTACCTCAGTCTGGTCATTCCGTCGTACTAGGTCTCCCATGGCTGTGCACACACAACCCTAATTTCGATTGGAATCAATCAAGCATCCTATCATGGTCCCCTAGATGCGCCAAATCATGCAAACCGCCCAGGTTGGCGGTCCATACCACTACTATCGAAAGTCCGAAAGCCCAACAAAAAGTTGACGTGCCATCAGAGTACGCGAGTTTTAAACAAGTATTTAGTGTTAGGGCAGCAGCGCGACTTCCCCCTCATCGCCCGTGGGACTGCGCGATCGAGCTGTTGCCGGGGAAAGCACCTCCTTGCTCGCGTGTTTATCCATTGTCCGTGGCGGAGACCAGGGCGATGGAGGAATACGTGAGCGAGGCACTCCAGCAGGGGCTCATCAGCAGGTCCACGTCGCCAGCCTCGGCGGGTTTTTTTTTCATAGAGAAAAGAGGGGGGGGCTTAAGGCCCTGTATTGATTATAGGGGGCTCAATGCAGTCACAATAAAGTATAAGCACCCACTGCCCCTGGTCCCGGCCGCAATCGATCAGCTTCAGGGCGCCTCCATGTTCACCAAACTCGACCTCCGTAGCGCATATAACCTCGTTCGTGTGCGTAAGGGCGACGAATGGAAGACTGCGTTTAGCACGACATCTGGCCATTACCAGTATAATGTGATGGCATATGGACTGGTAAACGCACCTGCGGTGTTTCAGGGGTTCATGAATGACGTGTTCCGGGATATGTATAACCGTTTCGTTATAATTTACCTAGATGACATCTTGGTTTATTCACGGTCATATTCGGAGCACGTCAGTCATGTGACCGCCGTCCTTCGGCGCCTAAGCGAACACGGGCTCTATGTGAAGGCAGAGAAATGCGCATTTCATCAGCGGGAGGTGGCATTCCTCGGCTATCGCATAGGGCCACGGGGGGTCGAGATGGAGAAGTCCAAAGTCGCGGCGGTGCAACAATGGCCGGAACCCACGACAGTGAAGGAGCTACAAAGATTCTTGGGGTTTGCTAACTTTTATAGGCGGTTCATTCGGGGCTTCAGCACGGTAGCAGCACCGCTCACCTCACTACTGATAGGAAAGCCGAAACGCCTCCGCGAGTTCCCAGGTGAAGCGCGTGAAGCGTTTACGCGTCTCAAAACAGCATTTACATCAGCACCTATCCTAAAATTACCGAACCCTGACAAGCCCTTCGTAGTAGAGGTCGATGCGTCCGAGGTAGGGTTAGGAGCAGTGCTGTCACAACGCCAAGGCCACCCCGAGAAACTTTACCCCTGCGCTTTTTTTTCGAGGAAATTAACACCTGCCGAGCGAAATTACGATATCGGTAACAGAGAACTGCTAGCAGTAAAAGCGGCGTTAGAGGAATGGCGGCACTGGTTGGAGGGGGCAAAATACTCATTTACGGTACTCACGGATCATCGGAATCTTGAGTACCTCCAACAGGCGAAGAGACTGAACCCACGTCAAGCCCGCTGGGCGCTCTTTTTCACGCGTTTCAAATTCATGATTACATATCGCCCCGGCTCGAAGAACATTAAAGCGGACGCGCTATCACGCTATTACCCGTCGCCGGAACCAATAACAAATCCGGAACCAATTTTGCCATCGTCACTCGTAGTGGCCCCGGTTATGTGGGATATCGAGGCGGAGATAGCTCAGTGGGCACGGTCCAACCCCGTGCCTAGGAGCTGCCCTCCGAACCGAACCTATGTCCCGGAGTCGCTTCGAGAGCGAGTGACGATCGAAGCTCATACGAGCCTAGCATCGGGACACCCCGGCGTTGCACGCACCTACCACCTGTTGGAACCAAGGTTCTGGTGGCCAAAAATTCGAGAAACCGTGAAAAAGATTGTTCTGTCTTGTGCCACATGTGCGACCACGAAAAGCCCACGTAATTTACCCGTTGGAAAATTAATGCCCCTCCCGGTGCCGAACAGACCGTGGTCCCATATCGCAGTGGACTTTGTCACGGATCTGCCGGTTTCGAACGGGTACACCACGATTCTCGTGGTAATAGATAGATTCTCTAAGGGATGCAAGTTTATCCCATTTTGCTCTCTCCCATCAGCCCTCCAGGTAGCAGAAACCCTATTCACTTCGGTGTTCCGCCACTACGGCATCCCCGAAGATATTATTTCCGATCGTGGCCCCCAATTTATCGCCAGGGTCTGGAAAGCGTTCTTCCAGAAGTTGGGGACTACAGTTAGCCTAACGTCGGGCTATCACCCCGAGTCGAATGGACAGGCAGAGCGGACTGTTCAGGAACTTGGGAGGTATCTTCGGGCATATTGTAGTGGTCGGCAACATGAATGGGCTGATTGTCTTATCTGGGCAGAATATGCACAAAACTCCCTCCGCCACTCCTCTACCGGCCTCACGCCATTTCAATGCATATTAGGTTATCAACCTCCGCTATGTCCATGGGATACCACGCCCACCGACGTACCAGTAGTGGATGAATGGTTTAAGAAGGCGGAGAGTGTGTGGGAAGACGCACACACACAAATTTCCAGAGCAGTGCAGCGGTTCTCTAAATATGCCGATAGGCGGCGACGGGAAAGCGCTCCGCTCCAGGTAGGCGATCGGGTGTGGCTCTCGACACGGGACCTCCACCTCAACCTCCCCTGCAAGAAACTCTCTCCTAGGTTCATCGGGCCGTTTCCCATAACGGCACAAGTAAATCCAGTAGCGTTTAAACTGTCCCTCCCTGCACATTTCCGTATTAACCCTGTGTTTCACATCTCTCTCCTTAAGCCAGTGGTCCGGGGGCCGTTGGACGAAGGAGCAGCAGAACCCTCACTCCCTGGGGCAGTGGACATAGGGGGCGCCCCAGCATTCCGAGTCAAAGAACTCTTGGACTCTCGGAGAAGGGCGGGGGCGCTGCAGTACTTGGTCGACTGGGAGGGGTACGGGCCGGAGGAGCGGAGTTGGGTTCCGGCTCGGAGCATACTGAGCCAAGAGCTAGTCACGGATTTCCACAGGGCAAGACCGGATCGCCCGGCTCCGCGACCGCCGGGTCGCCCCCCCCGTCGACAGGTGCGGCATATAGGTGAGCTCAGGGGGCCCCCGAGAATGCGAGGGGGGCGCCGTCGCCTCCCTCAGGAGGTCGGTGCTGGGGAGGGGGGTACTGTAACATCAGAACCACCACGGCCTCAGGGAAGAAGATCCGGCTCTCCGGACTACTGAGCCGACACTCTGTCTCCCCCTAGTGTGTCTGTCTGTAAGTCAAATCACAATCACCATATAAGTAATTTCACCTGTGTATTCCTAGTGTGTGTTCCTATATTAACCAGCCGACCCCATAGACACTTGTTCGTTCACAGTTGTGCACCAACCCGTGTATGTGCTCATGCATGTTCTTTCTAAGTGTTTTGTGGTTTCACGTCCGCCTTGTTCTTTTTAAACCCAGGATTGAACTGATTCACAGCCTGGACTCCGTGGCCCGTGGACAGCGGACACGAGGACCCTTTTTCTTTTCGTCATTTTGTGTTCGGAGATCCAGCCGTGGTTTTTCTGTTGTATTCTTTTCATGAGGACTGTGTTCCAAGAAGGCGAGGGGCACTAAAGTCAATAAAAGACACTGTGTGTTATTGCAAGCCTGCGTCTGCGTCTCAATCTCAGTAAACAGACATGACAACTATAGGAAAGCTCTTAGTGTAGCAAGATCAACGTATCTCTCCACTCTTATAGAAAATAACAAAAATAATCCTAGATTTTTATTTAATACCATAGCCAAATTAACCAGAAATAAGATCACTGCAGAAATCTCCACAACAACATCATGCAATAGTGAGGACTTTATGAACTTTTTTAATAAAAAAAAAAAAAAATTATATTAGGCATAAAATTGAGGCTTTGAAACCGAACAATGTAATTGATGCAGATATTAATCTAGCCATGTCAGATCGAAACCTAGAATACTTTACTCCCCTTGAAGAGAATGAACTAATTTTGTAAATGACCGCAAAATGGTTATGTCTCTTTAAATTAATTGTACTTGTTATGTGCATTATGCTGTGAGGGGCGGGGTAATTAAACTTAATCAGATCATCAGGGAGAAGTGTGAAGATATATATTCTTTCGAAGCACGTGGAGAAAAAAATTTATTTTGGTGAATGCAGTTTGATTCTACTCAATTTAAACTTAGTACCCTTTGGTACAGCGGAGCGAGGTATGTGAAGCTGACATATGTTGCATTTTGTACTTTATTTCGAAGTTATATGGGCTCGCTTTATATGTCATAAGCTCTACTTGTTAATAAGTTGTTTCAATCTGTCCTTATTCATTTTACTGTTAATCATATGGTTCTTTTTAAATGTGCACTTTATTTATGATATTTATTTGATTATTGTTTCTTTGTGTAGTTTCACAGTGCTACGCAACTTAAGCTCAATGACGCCCTGCAAGGGCGAAATAAAAGAGAGATAAGCACCCATCTGAAGCACTCTACAGCTACAAATTTCACTAATCTCTTCTGCAAATTCTGCAAATGTTGAGAGTAATTAATTCCTCACTCAGCATGTTCCAAAATCGTTTAAATTAGCAGTTATTAAACCAATAATTAAGAAACCACCTGACCTGGACCCCTGTCAGCTGTCCAATTACAGTCCAATATCAAACCTCCCCTTTATCTCTAAGATTCTGGAAAAGATAGTAGCGGAGCAGCTATGCTCATATCTACATAGAAATGAATATCAGGGTTGTGTAACTATGCTTGTATTCCTCAACCTCAGGGCAGCTTTTGACACCATTGATCATAGTATTCTTCTTCACAGATTAGAAAATGTAGTAGGAATTAAGGGTACAGCCCTCTCCTGGCTCAGATCCTATTTGACCAATCGTTATCAGTATGTAGATTTAAATGGTGATTATTCTGCATGTTCTCTACGGGAGTTTGGCGTTCCACAGGGTTCAGTTTTAGGCCCACTGCTTTTTTCCCCTTACATGCTTCCTCTGGGCAACATAATCCGTAAGCATGGTATTAGTTTTCATTGTTATGCTAACGACACACAGTTATATGTCCCAGCAAAACCTGATGAGAAAAATCAGCTTAAAATTTTAGATCACACTGTAACTTTATATGGCCTTTCTGTTCCATCAAGTGCAACAGTAAAAGACCTTGGTGTGGTTATAGATTATAGTCTTTAATTTGAAGCTCATGTAGATAATATTACCAGGATAGCATTTTTTCACCTCAGAAATGCTGCCAAGATAAGAAATATATTGTCGTTAAACGATGCAGAAAAACTAGTTCATGCTTTTATCACCTCTAGGTTGGACTAATGTAATGCCCTACTGTCTGGTTGTTCAGCTAGGTGCATAAACAAGCTTCAGCTAGTCCAGAATGCGGCACCGAGAGTCCTCACTAGAACCAGAAGATATGAGCACATCACCCCTTATCTTATCTTCACTTCATTGGCTCCCTGTGAAATTTCGCATTGATTTTAAAATACTACTCTTGACATATATCTGATCTTGGCAGTATCTGAGTAAACTGCTAGTGTCTTACAATCCGCCATGCCTACTTCGATCAAAGGATGCAGGCTGCTTGTCAGTACCACGTATTATGAAAACTAAAGCTGGGGGCAGAGCTTTTTCTTACAAAGCCCCAAAATTATGGAATAGGCTTCCAAATAGTGTTCGGGACTCAGACACAGTCTCAGTGTTTAAGTCTAGGCTAAAAACCTATTTATTTAGCCAAGCATTTTTATAAATAGATTTGCAATAAGGAGCAGATCTGGGGGACTCATGGAGGTAGAGTATTATGGTAAACTGGTATGTTTAGATGCTGTCTTCCCCACTCTCATTTGATCACTCATGTTTGTTGACGGTGAGGTGATTGTTTGCTTTACAGCCCAGGGAGTTTGTGTTTCCTTCTGGCTCTCCCTTTTAGTTATGCTGTCATAGTTAGTCCTGCTGGAGTCTCTGCTTGCACTCTACAGTAAATATACATTCACATTATACATTATGTGACTGACAGACCAAACTGTTATCTCTCCTCTTCTGCTCTCTCTCCCCCCCATTTCTCTTTCCCTCTCTCTGTCGAGCTACACATGTTATTCCTGAGCTGCCAGTGATCCAGACTCCCTCTGTCCTCCGGAACTGTCTGACCCATCCTGGTACCCCGCTTCTACTTGGAGGTCTCGTCACATGGATGCCCCGTGTGTCTCGTTGGGATGCGTCTGCTGTCTAGGGATTGTTTTCTCTACCTAGAAGATGGTTCTGGCCTTGACTGGTGTTGGCAGATGTTTCTCTGAGGACTTGACAGTTCGATAGTTCAGGACTGGATCTCCTTACAAGTCTACCTGAGTTTTCAATAACTACCTGGACTCCACATTAACATCAATTAACATCAACTATTATGCTGAACTTCCTGCCACCTAACACATAGTATGAATGCAGATCATTTCCTGCTATCTCTTTCACCCAAATGAGGATGGGTTCCCTGTTGAGTCTGGTTCCTCTCAAGGTTTCTTCCTATTACCATCTCAGGGAGTTTTTCCTTGCCACTGTCGCTCACTAGGGACAATCTGACCATTTTGATTCATACACATTCACATTGCATACAAACTTAAATAATTATTTTTTTATTATTATTATATTTATTGCGATTTTCAGACATACAGGACGATCACAATCACAAAAGCAGACAAAACACACCTACAAGTGTAAAAAACAAACAAACAAACAAACAAACAAACAAACAAACGAAAACAAAAAACAGCATCTCCTTCTGTCAACCACCTCACTGTGTAAAGGCAAAAAAGGTCAAAAATAGATTTTTACTCAATATGACATTATGAATAATAGTCACAATAAAATTAATATATAATCACCTAGGTACTTAAAGCAAGAGTGACAGGGGAAGTGAAAATAAAAAATAAAAACAGAGAACAAATAAATTTGCAAGTATCAGCACTATCGGTAGTATTAACAAGAGATTAAGAACAAAAAGAAATGGTGTATTAACACTGACACTACGATTACAAGGTTTCACGTAGTTTTGTGGTTATCGGTAAATAATTATTTTGATTGTGTAAAGCTGCTTTGCGACAATGACAGTTGTTAAAAGCGCTATACAAATAAAATTTTATTGAATTGAACATTACAGTACACCTTCCAGAAATATGTTAAAGGAAAATATACTTTAAGTGAATGTTCTGAATAACTACAGTATAATTACCTGTGGCCCTGGTGGCTAAAGTTTGCTAAGGGTTGCTAAACCCCATACTACCCAGACACCGCATGCAGTGCTGGTCTTATATAAGGGAATTCAATTTAAAAGATAAATGATAAGAGTGATTTTGCATCTGTTGGAATGATGTTTTGTTTTCTCCCGATATATTGTTATGCTGTTTAGTGTTTGTTTATGTTTGCTTTTCTTTATTAAAAAAAAAAAAAACTTCTCAAGCCTTAACCTCTGCAACTGTGATTCGATAGGATATACTTCAGTGTGCATTAATTAGCTCTACCATTTCATATCAAATTAATTAGAATAAATGTATCACTTTTTTTGTTATCCTTTATGGTTTGGCAAAGTGGTTTCCAATACTTTTTTCTTTGCGGCTCAGCATACATAAGCCTGTAATGTTTCTCTGAGGAGTATTCCATGAAAGTAGCTAAATAAAGCCAGACTTCCGCGCAAAAAAAGTGAGACTCAAATTAGCGGCATCTCCAAATTAAGCCAAATGTCATTCCACAAACGTAACTCAGCTGTAACTAATCGAGGCTTATTCAAGGCAGGCTTGCATAGTCTCACTTTGTGCGAGCGCCCGCGATATTTAAAAAGCCCAAATGAATGGATGAACGAAACATAGATAAGAAATGAGCCAGACAGGTAAAACGCAGGCAGTTTTTTTCTCCGCTGCTGAGCAAACGCTGCTCATGGAGTTGTATGAGGTATACTCAAACACAATAAATAAAAAAGGGAACACCGTTGCTATAAATAAAGCCAGGGAAAAGGCTTGGCAAAAGATTGCGGACAAACTTAATGCGCAAGTTATGTAAGTTAAGTGTATCATGGTTACAGTGGTTAATGTTTCACACTACTGCGGTTGCTGGTTCGATCCTTGTGGCTAACGTGGACTAATGTAACGTTGAGTTTACATTTCCATCTTATATTATAATGTTAATATATGTATAAATGTCACTGTAGCTGCCAAGAAAAAGAGGCAGGCAACTGCTACTGGTGGGACTTGTGCTACTGGTGGGTCCTCCACCTGAAGACCTCACACCAGAGGAGCTGGCACTGAGCCTTAATCGAGGTCGGCCTCAGGTGGAGGGAATGGGGGGCGGGGTATCAACAGAGATCATCCCCTCAGGTGTCCGGGAGAAATATGTACAAGGTATTGTCCACTACTTTCCTTCCGGGTGTCAGTCTCTTAGTTGTGATAATTGATAAGTGACGGTATGCCCATCTATGCAGTGAGAGGAGATGATGTAATTCTGCTTGATCCCCCAGCTACATTTGTGCAAGACACTCCTGACCCATGTGTAAGTTAGTCATGGTTTTGGTTTACAGGCTATTCTGTCATGCTATCTTCTCTTGCTTTAACAGATTTAGTTTTCCCCATTTGGCAGTTTGATGGCCCCAGTACATCCAGTTGATGAAGAGACCATGTCTGTAGACACTGATCTTCAGGAGGTGAGCCCAAATGTGAAATGGTTTGCATATGTGTGCAATCTGAAGAACTGTTTTATTAACAGTAAACCTTGCCCAGGATGTGCCCATATCACCGTCCCTGTCAGCAAAGAGTGAAGTGAGTAACTACCCATTATTACCAGCAACATACTTGGCGTGTTTGTGACGCATTATCTTTGTCACAGGATGTACGAGCCATTTACAAGCGGAAGCTGCTCCTGTCGATTGAAAGAGAAAAGCTAGATATAGAATACAAAAAGCTTCTCATACAGAAAACCAAGTTGGAGATCAAGAAACTACAGACTGAGTACATTCTACAGACTACATACATTGTAACAATGCAGTAGTACATGGTTCAAACTGGGTTTTTAATTTTCTGTTGTCTTTCTCTCCACAGCTCCAAGCAAAGGATGATTGACATGTCTGTTCTGAATGTGTCCAATTAGGAGTAATTGGACAGCTTCATGATATGTAAATGATATATCTATATAATTTTTGTGAAGCTGCTTTGAGACAATGACCATTGTTAAAAGCGCTATATAAACAAAATTGAATTTAATTGAATTCAGAACAGCAACGGCAGGAGGCAGAGTTGTGAAACGGCACCACCAGCTGGTGATTTAATACACGGACATGTTTCTGCACCTTGAATAAAGTATTCCAACTTGTTTAAATTATTGTTCAGTTTTTTTTATTTATTGGGAAAGTGTATTTTACATGAAAAGATTATGTTATGTTAATGTTTTTTAAAAAAAAGTTACTAATTAGACCATCTCTAGTTCTGAAATGCCATCTGTTCTGGACAATGTGAATAAAGGAAATAGTGTCCATTTTGAGCTTGTGTTTTATTTATCCACCACTACATGAGCTGGGGGTTGGGGCTCAATGGTCACCAGTGGCTTTACATAAAATAAATGCCCCTGTAAAGTTTTTCTAAAGTTTTGAAGTAGAAGAGGCGAGTTGCTCGGTCTGTCCGCTGTGCTTCGGTAAACTTTTCTGGCACCAGGAGAGACTCAGTCACACACACACACACACACACACACACACACACACACACACACACACACACACACACACACGTTGTCTGTCAGAAAGGTTTCTGTTTATTAACAGCAAAAGATGGGGTTTATATATGTTTGACCAAATGCCTGTGCTATAGACATATGTTACTACAAAGAGCATGAACCATTGTAAATGTCCTGGTGAGATCCTGAAGAATCAAAGGAGAGGAAGATAGAGAGGTGTCCGTCCAGAGACAGGTCACAAGATGTTGGCTCGAGTTAGGGGGAGAGGGGGAAAGAGACAGTGGGAGATAGCAAGAGAGGGAGTGAGAGGGGGAGAGAGAGAGACATAAAGATAGTATGAGAAGGTGAGCGTGGGAGCGTTCACACCTTTCAGAACAGATGCAATAGGAGACAGGAAGATAGCAGCAGGAAACATTTAACACGTTAATATCAAATCTATGAGGAAGAGAACAAGAGAGTAGAAACAACTCCTTTATATATAAAATAATATATAATGTTAACGACCATTCCACAGGTGCATGTTAATGGTTAATTGAACATGCATGGAAAATATTGTTTAAACCCTTTACAATGAAGATCTGTAAAGTTATTTGGATTTTTACAACATTATTGTTGAAATACACAGGCCTGAAAAAGGGACGTTTCTTTTTTTGCTGAGAATATATATATATATACACAGGTCCTTCTCAAAAAAATAGCATATTGTGATAAAGTTCATTATTTTCTGTAATGTACTGATAAACATTAGACTTTCATATATTTTAGATTCATTACACACGACTGAAGTAGTTCAATCCTTTTATTGTTTTAATATTGATGATTGTGGCATACAGCTCATGAAAACCCAAAATCCCTACCCACTAAACATTGGACGTCGAATAGATGTGCAGATCATGTCTATATTGGATCCGTCGGTCCATGACCAATTCTGGACGTCTATTCGACGTCTAAACTAGGTCCACTATTTGGACGTCCAACCACGTCCAAATCTTAATTTAAGATTGCTCAATATATGAATTGATGAACAATGTCAAATTATGTACATACCTGTACAATTAAGCTATGGAAAGATTTCCTGTTCACATAGTCTGCCTCAGTTGGTCCAGCTGGGGCCTGTATTCTGATATGGGTGCCGTCCACAGCACCCAAGACATTGGGAAAACCTGAGGAACAAATTTAGCTTAATACAGGCATATACATTTTTAAGTCTACTTTAACTGTCACATACAGTACCTGCTATTGCATAAAAGTTCTCCTTGATCCTCTGTGTTGGTAGATGGCCAGGAAAGGTGATATAAATATTTAAATATTGCCTCAGAGGAAGGTAGACCATCCTTATTTCACGGCATACAGTTGCTTTAGCCAAATGCTCAGCATCGCCAACACTGTAGAGGAATGTCCCACTGGCGAAGAAACGCAGTGCAATACAGACAGATTGCACTGTGGTCAGGCATTGACTTCGCCATGTGGGTTTGCTGAGGTCTGAACGCTCTTTCTAATATCCGTGCACCCTCATCCACAGGGTCTTCAATAAATGGACAGGCCATAATTACGTACTGGGGCTTCTCTGTTTCTCTTTCATTCTGAATCTCCATACAGGTGTTGGTCTCACTCAGTACTGCTTAAATACTGTAGGCCTGACCTTCATTAGGCAATTAAGCTGACATCTCATTATTATTATTATTATTATTATTATTATTATTATTATTGTTGTTATTTTGGTAAATGTAATAAGGCTTTTTTGTGTAACTGGTCATATGAATTTATTCATTTCTGATTTTCTGTTTTCAGTCATTGCATTTCATGTTTGACCTTTTTTAATATGCTTACGGTTTTATTAAAATTTTTGGGGGGATAATTCAAATGCTGAAACATGATTTTTATAGGCTTAGTAATTTTTTATTAAACGACATGATTAGTGAGAGCGCAGAAATTAAACTGACGGAACAATCTTTAGGGAATATGTTCCCACATGTCGGAGATTCTTTGAGACACTGCTTAAATAAGCGAGACAGTTAACCTGGTCCTGAGCAGACTTGTTCGGAGGTGTAAGTTACCATGGCAACTCAGCGGGGATTTATTTAAGACACATTGATGGAACGGAACTCTCACTTAAATAAGAAAGACTTATCGAAATAAGACAGACTTTCCCTTAAGCGTGCTTCGTGGAATACCCCCCAGGTTTATTCAACATCCACTGTCAAACTCTCCAGAAAGAAAACCAATGGGAAGCCATGACAAAAGTAAAGTTGGATATTTGCAGAGGTGGAAAGTAGCGAATTACATTTACTCGCGTTACTGTAATTGAGTAGTTTTTTGTGTATTTCTACTTTTTAAAGTAGTTTTTAAAATCTGTAATTTTACTTTTACTTAAGTACGTTTTGTTTGAAGTATTGTAATTCGCTACATTTTAAATCATATTCGCTACTGAGTAAAAAATAAATGAATGAAAATGCAAAAATAAAAAAAATATTATGCTTTGTATAAATGGTTCATTGCGCTCGTGTGTGTGTATCATGACTTGGTTGCGTGCCACTCCAGACTCCACTGCAGGTTTTCTGATTGTCCCCACATCGGCAGCTACCTGACCTTCCACACGGTCGCTTCCGCCCTGAGAGTGACGTCATCGACTACCATATATAAACCGGAGAGAGACATGGGAAAGAGGAAAGAGATTGTGATTTTGGAAAAACAGCATAGAACCAAGAAATAAAGTACATAGAACTGATATACTCAAATGTTTCCGTTCATCTTCGAAGCGAAAAAAAGACAGAAAGCCAGACACCATGTTTAAGTTTTTATTTAATCAAGAAGTGTTCATGGAGAAATTTTTAAAGGCGACAGTTCTTAAATCCTGGTCAGTGACCTCTCCAGATCAGCATATAAATCTCTTCTATTCCTAACAGTAAACCTAGGATCTTATCTGGCCTAACTCCTTTATCTAGAATGCTGCAGCCAGAATGCTGACGATCGAAAACACTACATCATCAAACAGCTATGAGAGAAATAATCTCATCTCGTCTAGAACCAGGCCTGGACTGACCATAGGGCATACCGGGCAATGCCCGGTGGGCCGACGCACATTTTTGGGCCGGGGGTATCAGTCATAATTTAATATTTAAAAAAAAGTTTATTAGGCCAATTTATTTATTACCGCAACAGTAGAGTATCTGAGACACGAATCATGGCACATTGGTTGACTGTCTTAATGGACATTGAGCTAGTCCAATGAAATCTCAGGTCACGCCCTGCCTCCCTCCTGGCCAGCCCTCATCTCCCCTTGACAAAGTCTGCTATTTAGAGTTCGACCGGAGTTTCAGATGAGTCCGTCTATAACAATAGATAAACCAGAAAAAGAGAGAAAAGAGCAAGGGGGGGTGCAGAGAAGCTGCGGGATAAAAGACGCAAAAGCCTACAAGTGGAAGCAGCAAAATGCGCGAAAATCACATTTACTGTAGGGCCATCAACATCTAGCAACAGTGCAGAGGCAGTCCAGGGTACGCAGGCTGCCGGAGCGGCACAAGGGAGTGTAGAACAGAGTAACGTCAACGTTACAGTAGTTACACAGATGAGGAGGAGGAGGTGGTGAGAGACGTGACCCAGCAGGGACAGATTGAGGAAGGCTTCAGAATAGCTACAGTATGAGTCCGGTAAGAAGTAGCCGAAAAGTTGGCAGAGTGAAGGGAGGGACATTTATGTAGAGAAGACAGAGGGCTTTTTTTGTGGTGTGTGTGTGTATGTGTCTGTCACTCATGCATTTGAGTGTTTGTCGACAACCTGCAGCACTAGCCTACCTAGCTGATACTCCCAAATGAACCATCTGCCAATTAGGTACAATGCCACCCACATCAAATTAACGAGTGGTCTTACGTCTGTCACAATTGATTGAAACTGTTGTTAATTTTCACACAGTACAACAAATAAACCCCCAGAGTTATATAAATGACATGGCTGACTATCGGATTTCTAGGTAGACACACATAAGCCTACACACACGCAGAATGATGATAGCCCATGGAATTAACAATGAAAATGTTAAGTGTAGCCTACATCTTCACTAAATAGTAATCTGGAGGATTTGTAGGCTAACACTGTGCAAATGCTCAAATTATTGCAGACAGACTTAAAAACATTTAATAGTAGACTGAGTTTTGTGCAGAACTTCATCCTGCTAGGTTGGAGGTCACTCACGTGTGTGTGTGTGTGTGTGTGTGTGTGTGTGTGTGTGTGTGTGTGTGTGTGTGTGTGTGTGTGTGTGTGTGTGTGTGTGAGTGAGACAGAGGGAGAGTATAATAACTGTATAATAACAATAATAATAATTAAGAATATTTTTTTAACCAAGGTTATTCGCTTCCATGCAGGTTACTGTGGTTTAATGTTTGAAACAAAACAGTGAGTGCATATATCCTTTGATGTGTCATATGCCTCAGCATATTGTTTAAATAATCATGGTGGACCGCAATGTCCAAAAATGCCAGGGCCGTTTTTTGGTCCCAGTCCAGCCCTGTCTAGAACAGACTTTAAATCTGTAACCCCAACATTGTAATTTTCCTTATAGAAATCTAAGAGCTCTTGATAATATAAACAATTTGTCAAATTGTATAACCATTTAAAAATGGGCATGCAAGCTATTTTTTTGTGAAAGTTATTGTAAAAAAAAAAATACATTGGTTTTCTATGTGTTATGTATTTATATGTTTTTTTTTTGCATTAATTACTCTCTTTTGAAAAAGAAATCCATTCAATTGCTGTGTTTTGAAAGTATAGTCCTACACATGTACTGTATGCATGGACTGTATGTACACTACCTGCAAAAAAGGTTGAAAACACCATCTAATTCCACAGTCTTCTAATTTTTATTTCTTTTTACATTGTAAAAGAATGCTGAAGACGTCCAAAATATGCAGTAATCTCATTTGAACAGGTTATACTGCCTTGTGTCTTCTACTTATGCTTTGTAAAGTCTTCATAGCAGTTTTAACCTGAGGTGCTGTGAATTTGGGAAGTTGGGAATTTTTTTATCTGGTAACTCTAAATGAAATTCTTCTCCACATATCGTCATGAGTGTGAGTTTCCTCATGATGCTTGATGGGTTTTGCAAAAGCACTTGACAATAATGTTCTTGTAAGGATTATTTCAGAACAGCTGGCCTTCACATCTTAAAATAACTGTTGATGTTTTTGCTTAATTACATAATGCCATAATTGTAATTTGCTATTTTTTTTTAATACCCTGTTTTGTTCTAGAATGTAGAAAATAAAAAATAACTTGTGTCCATGCATTTGACTGGTACTGTGTGTATGTATGCATGTATGTATGCATTTTGTTTGTATGTGTGTGTTTGTTTTGTATTTATTTACGTTAAAAAATGTGTTTAATGTTCTGGGCATAAACTTTTTGCCTGATGTATGTGTAATGTATAAGAGTTTTATATGTTTATGCAGCTACAGTGACATTTGACATTTCCTTTTTCCTGAGTTCATTGTTCTTCCTCTACCACTAGCTCTTGCCTTAAGTGTAATGCTACAATGTTTCTTTTATTCTTTACCCTCTGACAAATAGTAGTTATTACATATAGTATATTACACATTACATATCTATTTCCTAAATGATTGAAACAAGAAACTATTCTTAGTAGAATTGTATAGATCAGGGGTGTCAAACTCATTTTAGGGTGAGGGCTGGATGAGAAGAAATGTGACCATGTGCGGGCCGAAGTTTTTATTTATTTTTTAATCATAGTGCATCAAATTACAACAAATACACTATATTCTGTAAAACTGCATTTAACAAGTCCTCAGAAACTGTTCATTAATACTCATTCCTTTTTGCGGAAAAAACAATGGCAAGCAAAATCCTTTCCTTTGAACATGAATATTACTTGTCAGATACTTTTAGTAATGACATACCGGCTTCCCTTTGACCTCACAGAAGAAATACTTCTCTTTCCATTTCTCCTGAAACATCCGCCCTTCCAGATCAAATTTTCTTTTTTGGACATTATTTTTTAAATCGCAAGTGCTTGCCACACATCTTCAAATAGAAATTTTATTTGGGCGCCAATTTAGAATGCACATGCGTGCTAGAGGTTTCAGCAGAAGCGCAATAGAAGAGCAGTTAAATGATCAATGATAAAATAAAAAATGTAATAAAACCAAACACAATATTGCAGCGAATACCCGGACATAGACTTTATTTAATACTCCTACTACTAATAATAATGATAATAAAAAAGATTTGATATTTAATATTATTGTTCAAATCAAATATGTTTGACACCCCTGGTATAGATAGAAGTGGAAGCAAGAGCTTTACAAGAATTACTCAGTAACTGTCTGACAGAGTGCTAAACATAGGTCATCTAAAGGTAACATAGCAAATGTTACAGTTCACTTCATTTCTGATTTTGCAAGCATGGTTTAGTGCTATCAACAGTTTGGTTACACATTAATTGTCCCTGTTTTTGACCAGTTAATATTTAAATAGTCAGAAATAAAGAAATCTATACTGATGTGGATGGAACAGTTTAAGTGGAGGTGTTGGCTGTGATTCAAAATCTGGTCCAAAATTGCATTTAGCACTTCTTACACACATTACCTAAACGTAGACCTCAGGTGAAACAATTTTTTTTGCTCACCTCAAGTGAAGGGCTAAAGGTTTTTCTCTGGTTTGTGGATGTCAACATTAATGATATCGCCCAGATACAAAACACACCTGCCTAAATGTACTGTACGTGTTCATAACCAATATCAGGTGCTGCTACTGACCTTAAACCAAGCAGCTGATTGCATGATATTGATTACTATTATTAATATAATCAATAATCTTTCAAATTAAATAACATACCTTTTAAATGTATTTGGCACATGGACCTACCAAAATAAATTTCCCCTTTCTTTGTTTGCAATTGTATACTGATGTAAATTGTACCATTAACAAGTTTTAGTGGTAAGCATCAACATCTAATACCAAAATGTGCATATTACCTGAACTTCATCATTGTTCTTACAGATAATAAAGGGAGATAATAATGAGATAAGGTCAAGCTATGCAAAGAACCTACATTTCCCAACTGCTTATCTCAGCCTCAGTCACCCATGGACCACATTCCACTTGATATCTTTTTTTTACCCACCAGATTTGAAAAAAAAAAAAAAAAAAACATGCAGATTTTAAGGATGTAGTCACTGGATTAACTTATTATGTAAGGCCATTGTGAGCCACACTCTTCAATCAGTTGGATGTTCTTCTACTGCTGAAGTCCCTTAAGGCCTCTTCTCATGACCCCATGTAGGACTTTGAACTGAAATAGGTTTCTCTAAAAACTATCCTTTTGATTGTGTCATGAACATAGCTGTGTAAGTGCACATTTTCTACAAGTTTAATGTCACCCCTTCCAGCACTTTTCCAGTCTATCCTAATGTAGGTTGGTTTCTCATTCATGTTTATAGAACTGTAATGAATCCACATCATAAATACACAGTAATGAGTCTACTTAATTAAAATCTTCATATATCTGATCAAGAATATCAGAGGTTACTTAAAAATATTTAGAGAATAGTGGTATTTGAGCAGTAAATTGTTATTATTATTATTTATTGCACAACAGTTTGTTATATAATAATTTGAATAAAAATTTTGTGTTCTCAGTGGAACACATATGCAGGCTTCAAAGTGTCTAAAGACAACATTTAAAAATAGGTTGGTTACGTATATTACATTGCATTCAGCATAACCAGAATACTATTCACCAGCCTGATCATCTGTCATTATCTGCACCTGTTACTCACTGGTTCATCTTAGGTTTTATGATTGCATGATTGATGATTGTGATTGTGTGACTTAACTAACAGAAACATTCCTTTGAAACTGGTTATGTACAAAGAAGCCGATATATACAAACACACACACACACACACACACATATATATATATATATATATATATATATATATATATATATATATATATATATATATATATATATATATAGAATCATTCAGTATTTCCACGTATAACTAAAAAATTTATAACTAAATAACATTACAGGAGTGCATGGCTGTAAAGAAAAAATATAAGTACCAGACAGACAAATTTTTAGATGGAAACAAAAAACCTAATGTATGCTCCTGGGATTTGCATAAAAATAGAAAGGAGAGAGTGTGACAAAGTTACCAGAAGAACTGATATTCTCCAGCAAGCTCAGTAAAACCTAACAAATGTTTTACTGTGCAAAAGTCTTGGGCACATACAAAATATGGCATAAGCAAAAGATGCTTTTAAAAACATTTCTGCATAAAAGAAACTTCTATAAAGAGCAATAAAGAGGAATAAAATAAACAGTCGATAATTTGGAGTGAAAACTCGTTGCTTTCGAATTTCCTCAACTCATTATAACAGCAGGTATAGTCCCTGTACGTGCTGTTATATCCTTTCTGTCTATGGCAGTTTCGTACTGTAAGTTTGTAATTAATTATAATATTAAAACCAACCACAAAGTATAGTTTAGTATTGTTTTAATTAAACATAATAAATACTCTAATCGTGTTTTGTGCATCAATGCAGAATCTTTTAAGAGGAAAAAAAGGCTTCAATGCAGAGTGACACTTGTAACTGAACTTGGAAATCCTGGATTTGTGTACACAGTCTGGCAAGAAATTATGAGGGCTGCATGCATGTAGAACTACAGGGTGGGTCATTTATATGGATACATCTTAATAAAATGGGAATGGTTGGTGATATTAACTTCCTGTTTGTGGCACATTAGTATATGTGAGGGGGAAAACTTTTCAAGATGGGTTTCTAGCCGCTCCTCACGTGTCAATGGCTGTAAACAAAGAGAAACTTGTAAATAACTCATGAAAAAATAAAGTTACATTAAAACCAAGCACACCATTGTTTTTCTTGTGAAATTCCCAATAAGTTATTCTTTCTATTGAAAAAACAAAGGTTGGATCCAAAATAGCCGACTTCAAAATGGCCACCATGGTCACCACCCATCTTGAAAAGTTTTCCCCCTCACATATACTAATGTGACACAAACAGGAAGTTAATATCACCAACCATATCACACCTCGCATATTGCCTTTCTAAACAAAAAGTGGCTTAGAATTTTTTTTTGAATATATTGTTTTCTATAAATGAGAGAACAGGATGATTGTTAGATCACTTTGAAGTAAAACCTCTAGGTTACAAGATCCAGTGCACAAATGTCTTGTACACAAATGATATGAATGTGTTTTGATGGCCATAATTTAGTGATTTTTTTTAAATAACGACGTATAACTTTTATTTTCTCCAAAATACAAACTTGTATATACATGCAACTCATATTATTGCATCCCAGTTTGTGCTGAATACAGTGTAATTAAAGTTTATCCATTAATGTTTTTATATGTTTATAATGTAAGTAACTGAAAAATACACAAATGTCAGAACATGTCCTTAGGGCCCCAAAACACTTGCAGCCGATTGAGGCACCACTGCCCCTTTCACAACCACTTCAGCATCCTCATTTCGTCTCTCTCTCTCTCTCTCTCTCTCTCTCATTCAAGCACTCAACATTCTTCATCATGATCAGTATAACCATCTGCACCTGTTTCTCACTGGTTCATGCCTTAAGTATGATGTTTTTTATGCTTGAATGATTTATAGATCACTACATGGCATTCATTCATTCATTCATTCATTTTCTATACCGCTTAATCCTGTGTTCAGGGTCGCGGGGGACCTGGAGCCTATACCAGGAGACTTCGGGCACTAGGCGGGGTACACCCTGGACAGGGTGCCAATCCATCGCAGGGCACACTACATGGCATACTAAATGAAAAAAAAATCCCTAAAGCTGGTCAGGTACAGTGACTGCACCAAAAATGGGAGCCAAAAAGTAATGGCCTGCAGAACTAGTTCACCAAATCATGAAAGAAACTATGAGGGGTGGGGTTTCCGGCAGAATAAACGCTTCTCAGCGGCCAGTAACACTTTGCGCAAGTCAAAAAAAAAAAGGATCTATTCTGTTTTAACACTTCAGCGCCCACGGAAACAGATAAATTAGAATGTGTAATCAGGAATCCGGGTTCATCCGTCTCTCTTCGAGTCTATTTCGGTTCCAGGTAAAACTTCAGCCTGAAAAGTCCAAGAAGAGTGAACATACAAAAAGCACTGCACTTAACGCACTTGTGTTAATATGCGCCACGTGAACTAAATATATAGAGCAGATCTAAAGAGTCGTGTGTAACTGCGTAATCGGCGGAACTGACACAGACCCTCCCGCGCGCGCGCGCGCACACACACACACACACAAACACACACGTACACACTCATAAAACAGAAGAAGATGTATACGCAAACTCCTCTTCTGCGCAGGTAAAACATTTTAAAGTTCTTCCCATTTTGAAGTTTTCCATCTGAAGTAAAACTATTTTGAAACATAAAGGTTCTTCAAAGAAATTACTTTGCAACATAGTTTCGTTTTCGTTTCAAAAACATAACGGTTTGTAAGCAGAAACATCCATAGTAGACTATTAAAGGCGACTTTTAGATTATTTCGTTGAAAAACAGAAACAAAGTGGAAAGAAAAGCTCTTTGGAATTTCTTTGACTTATTATAACTTATGATTATAATCTATCACAATGGTGGTAGAAAACTACATGCTACTGTGGTGTGTTTCCTGTGAAGCTTGTGAATTTTTCAAGGTGAACTTTAGTACAAGTGTCCTTTAGCGCTTTTCATAGTCGAGTTAACAAAGTTATGCCATAAAACTCAATATTGCTTTTTATTATACTGCCCCAATTGTACATGGTAAAACTTGTCATCACATTTAACCTGGACTTTCTGTATTTTTATCTTTATTATCTTTTAAGTTTTTGTTTGTTTGTTTTTAACACGGCTCAGTGGCTCAATGGATATGTTTCCCCACGCCTTCTAGGGTGGAGGACTGAAAACCAGCTGTGGTTTATGTGTGAGATATAGATGTTGTGCTTTGATGGTGGTCTGGTCCCACAACCCAAAGACACGCTTTCTAGGCTGATTGGTGTTTCCAAATGGCCTATAGTGTATGAGCTGATATGTGTTTGTGCACCTGTCCCCTTCGCTGGATTGGCACGCCGTCTAGGGTTTTGGGAGTTTTGCTCCAGTAGACTAATTAAATTGCGTTAACAACATTTTACCTGTCTATATATTTTAAACCTATTTTTATATAAGCAACATGAATCATTACTGTAAATACAGTGGGTATGGATAGTATTCAGACCCTCTTACATTTTTCACTCTTTATTATATTGCAGCCATTTACTAAAATCATTTAAGTTATTTTTTTCCCTCATTAATGTACACACAACACCCCATATTGACAGAAAAACACAGAATTGTTGACAATTTTGAAGATTTATTAAAAAAGTAAAACTGAAATATCACATGGTCCTAAGTATTCAGACCCTTTGCTCAGTATTTAGTAGAAGCACCGTTTTGATCTAATACAGCCATGAGTCTTTTTGATAAAGATCCAACAAGTTTTTCACACCTGGAAAAAACTCTGCCATTCCTCCTTGCAGAACCTCTCCTGTTCTGTAGGTTAATGTTGGTTGACAGCCATTTTTAGGTCTCTCCAGAGATGCTCAATTGGGTTTAAGTTAGGGCTCTGCCTGGGCCATTCAAGAACAGTCACAGAGTTGTTGTGAAGCCACTCCTTCGTTATTTCAGCTGTGTGCTTAGGGTCATTGTCTTGTTGGACGGTAAACCTTCGGCCCAGTCTGAGGTCCTGAGCACCCTGGAGAAGGTCCAGGATATCCCTGTACTTATAATTAACATTATAAGATTGACCTGATAACAGGGTACAGAGAGCTGAGAAAATAGGCATGTCAGGAAGCCTTTATCCACATTTTAAGTATATATCATCAACTTCAAATATGTGACCGTTTTCCCTTCTGTTTTCTGTAGACTACTAAGTCTGGAACAGAATGTTCTTGAAGTGTTTGATATCCTCATAAAATGTTCCAGTGTATTTATTTGATAAAATAGTTTTATAAAACAGTTATTTTTATTAGTCAACTCCTCATTTTAACAGTGGTATTATTATATATTTTTATTTTTACTTCACAGGCCAGTGCAAGTCTCTCATCTGTTTATTTTTCCAAGGAACCTTTTCATCACAATTTTTTTTTGTGGTCATGTATTTCTTTTATTTCCTTATTGGAATAAAAAATCTTGAATAAGTCCACTGCTTTTTACCCTAACTGGAAAAAGAAGAAGCCACCCATAATGGCATGTGGTGTCCCAGTGCAAAATGACCCAATCATTAAAGTCAACAAACATACATGCATCTTAAAACATACATCTTAAAACATGGTCGGCTCCTACATAGAGCACCATCTGGAGGTGAAAATGATACGGATAATTGCTACTGTATAGTTCTTCGCAGAGAAAACACAAAGTATCAATGCACATTGTGTTGTGAAGGAAAGAGCATCTCTGTATCTGCTAACTACAGCATTCACTCTGACCACTTTGAGTTTGAATACGGCACGGCTGATATTACCTTACTAATAATAATTATTATTAGTTTTTAATAATTATTATTATTACCGGAAATTTGTCCAACACCAACACATGTTGCAATCAGTGTCACGAACTATCCGGAATGATCAGAAGAGTTAGCACACTTAGCGGTTAGCCCTTTATAGCGTGAATGGTAAACCCAAATGCGGAAGCAAGCGAGTAGGCAGGATAACCACGCGATTTGGTCTAAGGACTCTCACAAAAGCGGAGCAAGGGAAAAACACTAATTTAACCCGCGTCCTATAAACACACACTCTAATCAGAAAGTAGACCCAAGAAAGTGAGTACTCACGAAATGGTAGACAGGTGATCTGAACCGACATGGGCCAAGAACTCAATGACTGAGCGTTGTACTGTGGCTTGTTTACTCCTCTTATACTTCCTGGTTGGCAACCGCATTACTTCCGGGTCCTAGTGCCGGTTGCAGATTGAGTGTGCATGACAATTAGTTCCCGATCGGATAAAGAGGATAGATCCTTGCAGGATGTTCACACCTTCCAACCTGTTAGGAATCAACAGAAACCAAAAGACTTTCTCTATGAATTCACAGAGATTTGGTCATTTGCATTTGTACCATGTTTATGGCCTGCTTGTGCAGGCCATGGAGATGGCGCCGGTGAGGTCGGCTGCCGTCACGACTGCTCCGACCACCTTTTCTTTGTTTTTGTTCTTTAAGTTAGTTTTCAGTGTTTTAAAAGCGGCAAAATCACCACCATTGAGTACATTAGGTATGATAGAGACACTCTTGTTTCTATTGGTATACAATGTACTCACAATTCGACGGTTTTAACTCCGGATCCGAGCTGGCTGAGTGAGATCCTGCGGGAGAACAATGGACGCGACGCGAAGCGGAGACCTCGAGGCAGACGAGCTGGCGTGAGGAACCGGCTCCGAGCCCGTGCACACCGCACACCTCTGCCTAGCATCCTGCTCGCCAACGTCCAGTCACTGGAGAACAAACTGGATGACCTCAGGGCCAGGATAAAGTTCCAGAGAGACATTCGGGACTGCAATCTCCTCTGCTTCACCGAGACATGGCTGAACCCAGCGGTGCCAGACCACGCCATACAGCCGGCCGAGTTCTTCTCGGTTCACCGCATGGACAGGACGCGGGACTCTGGGAAGTCAAGGGGAGGCGGCGTGTGTTTAATGGTGAACAACAGCTGGTGCAACAGCGCGAGCGTTGTTCCTCTTACACGCTCCTGCACACCAAACCTGGAACTACTGTCCATCATGTGTCGTCCATTTTATCTTCCACGGGAGTTCACATCGGTCATAATCAGTGCCGTTTACATACCACCACAAGCAGACACAGACAAGGCCTTATGCGAGCTGCATGAGGCGCTCACACAGCACCAGACACAACACCGGGACGCTGCGCTCATTGTGGCGGGGGATTTTAATAGTGCCAACCTCAAACGTGCAGCGCCGAACTTTTATCAGCACATCACCTGTCCCACCAGGGGCGAAAGGACACTGGACCACTGTTATACCACGGTCAAAGACGGTTACAAGGCACAATCTCGTCCAGCGTTTGGTAAATCCGACCACGCCGCCATCTTCCTCATGCCAAAATATAAACAAAGGCTGAAACAGGAAGTTCCGGTTCAGAGGGAGGTCGCGCGCTGGACAGACCAATCGGTGGCCGCGTTACAGGACGCACTCGATGACGCAGACTGGGACATGTTCAGGAACAGCTCCGATGATGACGTCAGCGTGTTTACCGAAGCGGTTGTGGGATTTATTGGGAAGCTAGTGGACGATACAGTGGAGAAAAAGACTATCAGAACGTTTCCCAACCAGAAGCCGTGGGTGGATAAAACCATCCGCGACGCTCTGAGATCTCGCACCGCCGCCTACAACACGGGACTTGCGTCGGGGGACATGGAACCGTACAAGGCTGCGTCATATAACGTCCGGAAGGTGGTAAAAGAGGCGAAGCAGCGCTACGGGAGAAAACTAGAGTCACAGCTTCAACAGAGTGACTCTAGGAGCCTGTGGCAGGGACTGAGAACAATAACGGACTACAAAGCACCAGCATCCGGTATGACGAACGCGGACGCGACTCTGGCAGACGAGCTGAACACATTTTACGCTCGCTTCGAGGCTGCAGCTAAAGACGCTAGCAATGCTAATGCTAACGGCGCTAATGCTAACGGCGCTAATGCTAGCGGCGCTAACGGCTGCAGACAGGAAGACACAGTCAGCACCGGGAACGCGCTCATCATCTCCGAGCACGACGTGATGAGAGCCTTCAAGAGAGTGAACACCAGGAAAGCAGCAGGGCCAGACAGCATCTCAGGTCGTATTCTCAGAGCCTGCGCAGACCAGCTAGCACCTGTGTTCACTGAGATATTCAACATCTCTTTATCTCAGTCGGTGATCCCCACATGCTTCAAAGAGTCCATTATTGTTCCTATTCCAAAGAAACCACATCCTGCTTCTCTCAATGACTATCGCCCTGTGGCCCTCACCTCAGTAGTGATGAAGTGCTTTGAACGCCTTATCAGAGACTTCATCATTTCTTCACTACCCGACACACTGGACCCACTACAGTTTGCATACCGTCAGAACCGCTCCACAGACGATGCAATCTCTCATCTCCTCCACACATCACTCACTCACCTGGACACTAGGAAAGGGAATTATGTTAAAATGCTCTTCATCGACTACAGCTCTGCTTTTAACACAATAATTCCTTCCACACTCACCACCAAGCTGGAGCACCTGGGACTGAGCTCATCTATATGTCAGTGGATCTCCAATTTTCTGACTGGCAGACCACAGGCAGTAAGGATGGGCGGACATGTCTCAGCCACACTCACTCTCAGCACTGGAGCCCCCCAGGGTTGTGTTCTGAGCCCCCTGCTGTACTCTTTGTACACCCACGACTGTGTGGCCACTACCAACTCCACCTCCATCATCAAGTTTGCTGACGACACCGTCGTGGTCGGACTGATCACCAACAATGATGAGTCGGACTACCTAGAGGAGATTGGAAATCTGGAGAACTGGTGCCAGAGGAACAATCTCCTCCTGAACGTCCGTAAGACAAAGGAGCTGATAGTGGACTTTAGTACAAAGCAGGAGAGGAACTACCAGACCCCCGTCATCAACAGGAGCCCAGTGGAGAGAGTGGACAGCTTCAGATACCTCGGTGTTCACATCACGCAGGACCTGTCATGGTCCTGTCACATCAACACCGTGGTGAAAAAAGCCCGGCAGCGTCTCTACCACCTCAGACGCTTGAGAGACTTTAGACTGCCCTCCAAGGTGCTCAGGAACTTCTACTCCTGCACCATAGAGAGCATCCTGACGGGAAACATCACGACCTGGTTCGGGAACAGCACCATGCAGGACAGACAAGCTCTACAGAGGGTGGTGCGATCAGCCGAGCGCATCATCCGCACTGAGCTCCCTGACCTGCACTCGATCTACAGCAAGCGGTGCTGGACTAAGGCCAGGAAGATCATGAAGGACCTCAGTCACCCCAGTAATGGACTGTTCTCTTTGTTGCGAAGAGATTCCGCTCCCTAAAGGCCAACACAGAGAGACTGAGGAGGAGCTTCTTCCCGCAGGCGATAAGGTCTCTCAATCACACCTCCACACAGGACTAATAAAATCTTTTAAGCTCACAACACTGACTGGACAATCATGGACACATTCATACACACTTGCACTAAATACTCATACATCTGGACAATTGCACATGTCACCTTTCATGCATATTTGCACAACCACTGACACTTTAATACCATATTTCTATATTTTTGCAATATTTTATTATGCCCTTATGCACAGTTAATTTTACTAGTTATAATTATTTCTTTAGTATTTCCTTTTTATTGATTATTTATTTTACGTACAAGATTTTATTTTATTTTTTTTAAGGTCACTGGCGGTCGTATAAAGCATTTCACTGCATATTATACTGTGTATGATTGTGTATGTGACTAATAAAATTTGAATTTGAATTTGAGATGTTCAAGATACTCAGCATACAGAAGGTAGCTATTTACAAAACCAGCTGTCATTCCATTACACAGAAACTTCTGGATTACTATGTCAATCTGAATTTTGTGGATATCATTCCCTGGCGTGTAGCAAGTTACATTAAGGAGCCGGCAGAAGTCGGTCTTGTAGCATTTCTCTTTATTTTGTATTATCTTTTTTAAAAAAGGGGATGTAGTGTTCTACGTCAGTAAACAGTCACATGACTGAATAAATGTATGCTTCAGTGCTATTGGTTCATATATCAGGCAGTCGGATCTAAGCATGCTGGTCTTCAGACCTGCTAATGTTAAGCTAAAGTTGCTCATGTTCTGTGCTGAAGTAACTGTGAGTAAAATTTATTTGTTAGACAAGTTATGCGCGCGTCCTGAGCTTTTATCTGCACCTCACTAAAGGAGTGAAACACAACAGGTCTCACCAGGGGAGCTACATTACTTTGAGAAAATTGCAGTTCTTAATGATTGTGCGTACCGTTACATGTACCTCACTTGTAGACTCACTATGTAGCTCTGCAAGGTTTGAATGAATATATCCTTCCTATTAACTTCAAACCTGGAAAGAGCTCCTACAGTACCAGAACTGGAGAGGAAATTCAATCAGGAAGTAGGTTTTGAGTTTGAGAATAATTTATTTCCTAAGGGACCCCAGCCCTAAGTATTCACCAGACTTCCTGTGTAGAGGTTAAGCAATGATCCTACAGAGTTTAATGCTTTCAAAGTCATTGTAAATCCTTGCTTAGTGTTTGAGACCATAATCCTTGTTTTTTACACTCCATCAAGGGCAGTGTCAGAGTGGAAAATGAGATTGCTCATCTGTATCACCTGAGGAATTTTACAAGTAAACGCCCGCTGAAGCATTCACACATACAGGACACACATCTCAGGGACTTTGCCAACAAGCTGATTCCTGCTGTTTCCGAAGTGCTTGAGGAAGCCCTAGACATTTACTAATGTGTATAATGAACGTGTGATAAGCAAGAATTTTTCTTTAATGCCATGGCACTGTCAAAATGGCAGATGACTTCCAGGATATATAGCTGGGGGGAAGTTTAGCTGAATTGTACACTACAGGAAACAGTACATTTGCTGTCATTTCCTCTTTTCCTTTTGCACCCGCACGTCCTGACAGTTTAAATGCTGGCTCAGAATATTTATTGAATAATGTAAAAACGTTACATTGTCAATCAGTTTATTTCAATCTCATACTTTTATATCCTAGTTATTATTAATGTGTTTTTGTCTTCAACAGTTGATTGATGAATTCCTATCCACAGTTTATTGTTGATTTCTGTAGATTATAATAACTACTATGTTTTTTGACAGCAATACCTAATGCGCATATTCCATCTGTATAGACCTGCATTATGCTGCCTTGTGCAAAAACAAACAAACAAAAAACAAAAACACAGTATATACAGTGCATCTCAAAAAATTAGAATATCATGGAAAAAGTTTTTTTTCTTTAGATCTAATTTAATTTAAAAAGGGAAAGTCATATTATGGATTCATTACAGATTTGAAATATTTCAAGCCTTTTTCAATTTATTTTTTTGGTTACAGCTTATTGCTCATGAAAATCAAAGAACCAGTATCTTAAATATTCCAGTAACTTATAATAAATTATTACGTAGAATAATTCCTAAGATCAATCAAAAAGGATTTACAATACAGAGAGAATCGATGTGAAGAGAAAGATGAGAAACAACTGACCCAATAATGCAGATGGGCTAAAGGCTGCTATCAAAGCAACCTGGTCTTCAATATTGCCTCAGCAGTGCCACAGGCTGCTTGCCTCTAAGCCAGGCCGTGTTGATGCTGTAATTCATGCTAAAGGAGCTCCAACTAAGCATTAAGTGCATAAATAAACAGAATTTATACAGTACATTGTAAGTGAATATTAGATTGATCTTTGGAAATATTCTAATATTTTGAGATGTTGGATTTTGATTTTCATGAGCTATAAACTGTAAACATTGAAATAAAAAAAACTGCATGAAATATTTTATTTAACAATTAATGAATCTAGAACATATTGGTTTCACTTTTTCAGTTTTTTTTCACTCCATAAAATAGTTTTCACAATATACAGTGAAATTATTATTATTATTAGTTTTTTATTTTTATTTTTTGCATATCTCCGATAGGATGCTGGGGTCGGAGCACAGGATACAGCGCCCCTGAAGAAAATAGAGTTAAGGGCCTTGCTTAAGGGCTCAACAATATGGGTTCGTTAAAAGTGGAAATGGAGCCATATTCCTTAAACATTTACAATATAACCCCTGCAATGTATTTATCTCATCACTTGCGTAGCACTAAAATCAATCCAGGCCATATACAGTATATGCCCTTTGTGTTGTCTAATCAGATTAATTATGTTGTTCTAAAGCGGAAGCAGAGCTGAAGGTGGCAGAGCTGAAAATGCTGTGATTTGCTTTGGGAGTGACAAGAATGGACAGGTTTATGAATGAGTATATTAGTGGGGCAGTGCAGGTAGGATGGTTTGAGGCCAAAGTTAGAGACATTAAGATGCATTGGACATGTGCCAGGTGTAGCTCAGTGGTTAAGGCATTGGACTACGGTTCGGAAGATCCCAGGTTCAAACCCCACAACCACCAAGTTGCCACTGTTGGGCCCTTGAGCAAGGCCCTTAACCCTCAACTGCTCATATGTGTAATGAAATTAAAATGTAAGTCGCTCTGGATAAGAGCGTCTGCTAAATGCCTAAATGTAAATGTAAATGCAGTGAGGGGTATATCAGGAGGAGAATCTTAGAGATGGAGCTGCTGGGCAGGAGGAAAAGAGGAAAGCTCAAGAGGAGGTTTATGGATGTGGTGAGGGAGGACATGAAGGAGGTTGGAGTGACAAAAGAAGAACTGATAAAGAGAGTTAGATGGAGACCGCTGTGCTGACCCCTAACAGGAGCAGCTGAAAGAAGAAGTTCTGACATACTCTTATACAGTATTACTGAGTTGTAGTTAACTCAAATTAAAGTTTAATTATTCATTAAATCTATGTGTAGAAAATATTTCCAAATGAGAACACTTTATCATAAAGTTTTCTAATAATTTTATAATAATCTTCCAAGCATCTAAAACCATATTGACAGATGCTTCATATTAGATGAATTTTATTTTTGTCTCTGATGAATCTGAAATCTACTAGGGCCAGTTTCCTGCACAAAAATGAAGATGAAATTTAATAACATTTGGGTGGATATTCCCAGCCCCCACTATGTGAGGTCTCAGATGTACTTGTATCCAGGATTAAAGACTTCCTTTGAGCCTTTAGCAGCACTGCTGTTTGTAGAGAACTGGCTTTTTTTCTTTTCTGAAGCAAGACTAATTTGTCCATTAATGCAAAACTAATTCTAGAAGCAGTGAAAAAAATATTTGAAATATAATAATCATTAATCAGATATAAGAAACAGTATTTCTGAAGACCTTGATGTCTATGTATAAAAATGTTCAATAGTTGTAAAGTAGCTAACTACTAATGTGAAATGTGACAGATATTGAAATGAAAAAAGGTGGTGAAAGTTAAAATATGCAGGTGTCCTAATGTTGAATGCCGTTGTCATATAACTGTAATTAAAATAATGTTGCGATAACTTTGATTTTAATGACCCCAAAACAATGTTGCAAAACAACAGCATGTCAACATTTATTTATAGCGTTTGTGCCAGGTGTTGGTATCTCAGTGTTAGGCTGGCATTGATAAAGCATGGATTTGATTCCCAGGAACTGGATGCAGTACATCCTTAGTCCTGGTCCCAAGCTTGAATAGAAATGGTAGGTCTGCATTCGGGCTGCAACTAACGATTATTTTGATAATCGATTAGTTGGCCGATTGTTGTTTCGGTTAATCGATTAATTGGACAAAGCTAAGCGCTTCTTTCATTTGATGTTTTGCTTATAATTATATATAAAACCATACCAACATTTTTGTTTTTAACAATAATTGCAGATGACAAGTTGACTGTTATATTTATATATATATATATATATATATATATATATATATATATATATATATATATATATATATATATATATATAAAACACTGTCAACTTGCCATCTGTATACATACAGTACATACATACATACATACATACATACATTATATGTATATCGATTAAACCGGATAAAAGCTAGACGCTTTAATTTGATGTTTTGCTTAACTATATAAAACCATAAATCAGGGTATTATTTATGTATAAAAGTAAACTTTAAAAAATGCAATAGCCACATAGTTTAATTATCTTTAATTTGGACATTTAAACCTTATTTTATGTAAATCAACATTTTTGTTTTTAACAATAATTGCAGATGGCAAGTTTACAGTATATATAGTTTAAAACAAAAATACATTCAGTTGTTAAGAATGACTTAAATTTTAAATTCTCTTAAATTAATTCAACTTAATAATAAGAATAGACTTCTAGATTATGATATTTTTAATTGAAGTGTCTACTTCATCCTTTTCACGGTTTATACATTATTTCGATCCTCTTGTGTATTTTATCCTTTTTTTTGTCTCAATAATAAAATAAATACTAGACATTCTCGTAATACACCGACGTGGGGAGAGAGAAAAAAACTCGCCGCTACTGGGTTCACTCTGTTTAGTTTGCCCTTTTCCCCTCTGTACAGCGTGTAGGATCATGGGATATATCCGGTCCTCCGAAGTGTAAAATGAACGTGAAGAAAACGCACTAGAAGTGTTTTCTTCGTGTTCGTTGGTATTTGAACGCAAAGAAAAAGCTGCATGCAACGTTTTTTTTTACCCTGTATAACCGCGCAGCCGGTGAGAGTGTTCATACGGGCTTTGGTGACGTCACCAAAGCCTGTGTGAACTCTCACTGACTCCTATGTATGTGTAGAAAACCCTCGGCACTTCATCCGCGCTCACCGGACACTACGAACGGCAGAAAAACGGTCGATTTTAACGCCCGATAAGAGGTGTTTAATGTAAATTGCTCCCATACCTTGGAGGACTTGGGGCGCGCGCGTTTTCCTGCAAATGCTTGTGTAAACTCCATTGCGCGAGCGGCTGTGTATCTGTGTGTGTATTTGTGCATCTTGTGGTCGCGCGCCTCAATAACGTGAGCAGCCCAACTAATCGATAACGGCATTCGTTGACAACGAATTTCATTATCGATAATTATCGATTTTATCGATTAGTTGTTGCAGCCCTAGTCTGCATCAAGAAGGGCATCCAAGTTAAATGTGAGGATCAGATGGCCCGCTGTGGTGACGCCTGAATGTGATCAGCCAAAACAAACAACAACAACATTTATGCCGATAAGCATCCATTTGTACATTACATCCATGGTCACATAAGTTTACACAGTTTAGAAAGAACTGCGTGAAGAACTGAATGATCTCAAAACATACCAGCACACACTGCATGAATCCCAAAGAATTAAATTACTCAGGATTTAGGCATGTCACACTCAAACACTGCATTTACACTGCTGTATCCCACATAGCTTTGCACACTAGTGTAATATGGTGTTCACACAATGCCCAAACTGTGTGGGGTTTCCCCTTATGACTCCTTCCTGATTTGACTTAACAATATTATGAATGTCCTACAATAATAGATAGTGCTCGATTCACCTGAAGGCACTGTCATGAGGAGTAAGCCAAGCTGTTTTGAAAGTTTAGTATTTATCTAACAAGGCAGCACAGTGGCCTAGAGATTTGTCACCATGCACCTCCAGGACTGCATAGGAGTCTGTGTGCATGTTCTCCCCATGCTTGGTGGGTTTCCTCTGCATATTCCAGTTTCCTCCCACTATCCAAAGACTAAGTTTAGGCTAAATGCACGTGTGAATGTTGACCGGAGGCCCTATAACGGTCGTAAAATGGGAATGAATACAATGGTCACCATTCGCCTCCATGGCTTCCCTAGTTGGACAACTGAGGTGCCTCGATGGATGGATGGTTGGATGAATGGATTTATCTACCAACCTCAAACACAGAATGCATGTCAGTGGAAATTCTAATTAGAATAATTGAATTAGAATAAACCAGTAAGAGTGGTTGAAAACAAATATATAAAAGAATGTGAGCATACTCCTTTTGCGGTGCGGTGATTGTTTATTCCACATCATTCTATTTTCTGTAAATGTTACTGGCTATATTACCATGTGTGGTGTAAACATAAAATACAGTAAAAGCAACCTGATTAAACATGTGCTTGTGTCATATTAATCTGTATATATCAGAATGAGAGACTTACTGAGAAAAATATATATATACTGTATAGGGCTTGACTGGCATTTCAAGAAAATCTTTTTTTTACTACCTCAAAAAATGTTAGCCCAAGTCTAGGTATATAAAAACTAACAATTCTAGTGTTTCATTTATGTCAAAACATGAATCAATTATCACGTCATCACGTCATCCTGATCTGTCTATCTCTGACAATGTGGCTGTTGTATGGCATTTTCAGCTTGTAACTGACAACACCCTCTGGTTCAAGAACGCTGAATGGTCAAATAATACAGGCTAGATACTTGCAAAAATTTTTTCCACATAAATATCTCTAAGGAAACCACATTTGATTACCTGGGTCTTATATTGGTGTCTCGACTCTATAAATGTCAGCTGTTTATGCATGGGTTGGGAGGCTCGCTTCAGTATGGGAGTGCTTGTACCCATATCTGTTTGCTCATCAGGAAAATCTATCCACAGCAGCTGCATATGTGGGGATTGCTTTCCATGGAAAGGATGGTATTGAAAATGGGTATGCTTGGTTAATGAGTGCCTGAGTGAGCTTCAACCAAGAGAAAAATTGGATCCAGTCCTTTTGATTGCCTGTGAGGAAAGATCTTATGAATCGCCTCATCTTTTTATTTTGGTAAAAATAGGAGATTTGTGATGACCAGCTAGTTTAAACAATAAACATTAAACAATAGAATTAGATAGATATATTATATTACCATATAAAATAGATATGGTTTGTACTCTTATACTAGTACAATTCAAACACAACAGATTTCTAGTGATTCATGAACAATTAAATATTTTTTTCAGTCTTTAATGTGACTCAGAAGAATGACTAGTCTCGGAGCGTGATTCCTTCATTTTCTACTGGGCGCAGATGCTCAAAGCATCGCAAGAAATCTGTAGGTTATGTACAAGAAACAGAAATGAGTAGTGACCTTTGAGGCTTTTGGTCCAAATCAATCGTTCTTTGGTCACGTGACTCCCATAGATGCTATGCAGAGCAATAGATTCAAAAGAACAAACAACTCAGACCAGAAGATATTAGAGGTGAGGTGCATTGTAATATTTTTATTACTGGAACTCAGTGGCGGTTCTACACTGAAGTGCGCCCTGGGCGAGACTCCCTCCCGGCGCCCCCCCCCCCCCCCCCCCCCCCCCCCCCCCCAAAAAAAGAAAGAAAAGAAAAACCTGCACAATTTGTACACACCACATCACACGTTTTATTAAACTACTCACAACTTAAATAAATATACTGTGTACAAACAAACATTATATAAATATAGAATTAATATAGAACAATTCACACTAAATCATATGAGATCTGCTCCCCTATTGCATGATTTATGCTTATGACAGCAAGGGCAGTGAGCCGTTCCTGAGACATGGTTGATCTCAGGTATGTCTTGATTAACCTGAGTTTGGAAAAGCTCCTCTCTGCTTGGGCTACAGTCACTGGCAATGTACAGTAAGTGCAATCCTGAGCAGTCCAAAAGTTGGGGTAGATCTCAGATAGATCCTTATTGTGCATAAAAGTGATAAGCTCAAAGAGGCTCATGGTTTTTGATGGCAGTCATTAGACATTTTATTAATCTAATATAATCTAATCTAAGGGAGGAACAATTAGCTCCTTGGTTAATTTACTGCCTCAAATTATATGCTTTGTCACGTAACAGAGTTATAGCAAATGGAAAATGACTTTTAAACTATCTACACATATGTAAATTAAACTGGCTATTTACAGTATACTGTAAATATATCGTAAATATATTGGCTATAGCCAACATTAACATAATAAACAATGGAAATAAATAACTGTACTTGCAACAGTCTTGCTCAAAGCATAATTTTGTGGTTACATTTTGTGGTATTTAATAGAAACCATTAGAATTTCTTTGATAGTTTGTAAATTAGGCTTTTATTTTGTGTTTTTTTTTTTAGCAAGGTAAGCATAGCAAGCATCATAAGCAAGACGGCTAACAAACCTAAGAGTTAATGTTCTACCACTAATTAACATGATGACATGAATACCTTTATCATACAGAGAGAACATTGTTGCATACATTTATTTTTTATCCGTTTCTCCTCATCTTCTTTTTTTTCTAAATTGGACCCCTGACAATTTAGCCCAGACAGCTTTGGCCTTTTTCTCTCCATCGCTGTGTTTACTTTGTAACCGACGATTCGACAATCAACAGATTTCCCCCAACGCTGTCACTGACGACCAGAAGTCAAGACTAAACCAATTCACCTCCACATCATAATCGCTTTTATTTATTTTTATTAGCCATTTCACACAATTAAATGAATGAAAAAAGTGCAAATTACTGGTGTGTGTTTATAATATTTTGAATGAAATGTGCGTTATTTGTAAGAAAGTCAGGTAGACATAATTTAGCCCCCTTCTTGTCCGCTTCATTTGGGAGAGGTGAACTGTACTCTGCAGCCCTCTCAACCCCCGCCCCTCGTCATCCGCTCTCCTCTGCGCTCAAACACTCCCCCTCCTGGTCCTCTCCGCTCGCTCAGCTTCTGTGCGGCTCATTCAGGGGCGGCGCGTTCGCAGGTATCACAGATAATTGAAAACCGCTTAGCGGCAAAGATTATTATTTTTTACTCCAGGTTCGTGTGCTGCCCCCCACGTAATATAAAAAAATGCCGCCCTGGGCGGCTGCCCACTTCGCCCTACCCTAAAACCGCCACTGCTGGAACTACAGCCAACACATACACATATGTTGTGGTCTGTTAATTGAGAATGTAACATTTTATTTTATTTCTGAAAAAAGAACGAAATGACCTAAATGACTCACTAGTTATCTATTACTAGTTATCTGGAAAAGTCAGATACAGAATCAGAAAGGGAGAGGTTACAATATGTACAGTAGTGTGAATCTTGTGTGCCCCTAATAGAGTCCACTAGTTCTAAATTTGTTCTGTGTTTAAACACTGCTGCCTCTTATGCAATATTTTCAACAATTTGCATCATAAAAACAGGCTATTCATTGAAATTGGGTGACAGGGAATGATTACATTAAGTCTTTCTATGATAAGTTTTGAACTTTTGCTTTTTGTACACACAAACCTCTCTTCTTGATTCTATTTTCTATTTTCTGCTCTCCCAGTTCCTTTTTGCTGTGAATATTGATTAAAGGCCACAAGTCAAACCGTAATGCTGTACATTTACCCTCTTACGAGTCTGGAATGTATTTTTTGCATGCGAAAGAATATGGCTCAGAGTGCAGCTGCATGCAGGCACTGCTCCACCAAGTTCTGCAAGTTCTAAAGCTAACATTAAAGCTACAGTATGCAACTTTTGTTAGCATGAGACCATCAAATCATTCAACTCCAAGCCTATATAAATTGTTTTTTATTTTTTACTTTTTTTAATTTTTCTACTTTTCTTGCCTGCCCATAGCGATGTCTGAAGTCTTATTGTATTGAGAGCAGTAAAACAAACAAATATTCTGATATGGAACACTGAAGTATTTGACAGTATATTTTTAAGTAAAGATTTTAAATGTAAGATTTATTAATTTAATTTAAGTATAAATAAAATCATTATAATTTAATACAAATTTTATTTGTCACATAAACAATCATACACAGTATGGAATGCAGTGAAATTTTATAAGAGATATATTACATAAGAATAGGAATAAAAATCTGCATATATGAATCAGAATTAAAAAAAATTTAATACAAATGTCAATCCTATTAATATGTGCAAGTGAAAATATAAAATGGCATTGGCTGGCAGCAGGAGTTATGATTGTCAGATACAGTATGAATACATAAAGTGCGAAGTGATCATGTTAGGCCATGATTGTTCCTGGAAGAGAACAGTGCAAACAGGGTGAGTAGTTGTGTTGAAATGGGGGAAGGGTTAACCTATATGTGAAAATGAGATTAGTTGTCTGTGTTCAGAGCCCGAATATCCTGCAGGAAGAAGCTCCTCCTCATTTTCTCTGTGTTGGCCTTCAGGGAGCCGGAAGCACTTCCTTGACCACTCTAGAGAGAACAGTCCAATGGTGGGGTGCCTGAGATCCTTCACTATCTTCCTGGCCTTGGGCCAGCACTGCTTATTTTATACAGAGCAGAGTGCAGTTCAGGGAGCTCTGTGTGGATGATACTGTATGCTCACCCTCTGTAGAGCTCGTCTGTCCTGCATAATGCTATTACCATGCTATTGTGATGTTTACCATCAGGATGCTCTCAACGGTGCAGGTTTAATATAGAATATAGAATATTTGTACTAATAAAAATGAAAAAGGGTTGCATACAAAAGATTTAAATTCACTGCTATGCCATCATGTCCATCGGATTAATTTGTCCACTGTGTACCATTTGTAACCCATGTCAGACTTTTTCCATACTTGCTGAATTAATTTAACTTTGCATAAAATATTAATTTCAAATTTATAGAAGATTTTCCTTCAAAATCAAACCTATAAAGAAATCTGAAAGCAGATTCTGGTGAGCGTAAAGGGTTCACCTACCAGAAATGCTATAATTAATTAAATAGATATACATAAAAACAGCTGATTAAGCAATATTTTCTATTGACCCATACATAATATAATACTAAAGAATACATAAAGATTATGATCTAACTGTATGATATAAAACATATTGCACACTGTACACATCTCTATTCTAGACTGTAGAAAAGGAAGGGGGCAACTATGACTTGCACTACGCTCAGATCAGTCTAATAAACAGTCCAAGGATCCTATTTAAAGGGACAGGAGCCTTTTCAACAAAAATATACTTTAAACTACAATCATAGCCAATTTACAGTCAGAATGACCAACGATCATTGATATAAGTGGGAAATACGTGGCTCAGAGCTACAATGTCTTGCAACCTACTTCATCAATGGAAAATCTGTAAACACAAATCAGCCTACAGCTGCAGGGAAAGCGGAGTACCGTCATGCACTGACAACATGCAAACTCAACTCAACCCAATGGGTGCAAGGCGACAACTCTAACACATGAAACCACCATGCCACACTTTTTTAGGAAATGGTCAGATTTCGGCCAGAAAGCAAAAAAAAATCAAAAAAATTCAAAATTCAAATTTTATTAGTCACATACACAATCATACACAGTATAATATGCAGTGAAATGCTTTTATACGACCGCCAGTGACCTTAAAAAAAAAAAGAAAATAAGAAAATAAAATCTTGTACGTAAAATAAATAATCAATAAAAAGGAAATACTAAAGAAATAATTTTAACTAGTAAAATTTGTAAAATTAACTGAGCATAAGGGCATAATAAAATATTGCAAAAATATAGAAATATGGTATTAAAGTGCAAAGTCTACAACAGTCTACATTTCCTAACATTTGAATCTGATTTTAAATAAAAAATTATCACACATGGTTAACCGTGAATATTAGTTATGAAGGGAGGGGAGATAGCACAATTTAAATAATGGGTTATGTTTCTAAGATTTCAGAGAAATATTTAAGATTTCACTCATGTTTGAATACAGATTGAATAAATGTTATAAAATAATTTTTCATTATGACCATTACACTGAATACTGTCCTTCTTTTGAGGTCTGAGGCTAAATTAACAGCTTAATTTTATATTTAAAAAGTTAATAAAAAATTTATATTATTAGATACAAATTTTGACAATGAAGGAAAATTTTTTGAAAAATAATTGTATTGTATTTTTTTCCAATCTGAAAAAAAAGTGATAAAAAAAAAAACTCTCCAAGACTATTTTATTTTTAAAGAAAAAAATCCAGGAGAATTAGGGGACAAGGCACCGGATGGGATACCAATCCATTACAGGACACACACAAAACGAGCAATTAGACAATTTAGCCTAGTTTGCATGTCTTTGGAATGTGAGAGGAAACTGGAGTACCTGGAAGAAACCTACCAAGCATGCGGAGAACATGTAAACTCGGTGCAAATCACACCTTTCCCGGCATCGAACCCAGATCCTGGAGGTGCAAGGCGACAGGGTTAACCACTAGCTACAGTTAGCAGTTAGCCACAGTGCTGTCTATATATATATATATATATATATATATATATATATATATAATTTATTTTTTTTAAAGAAAATGACCATGTGTATCTGTGCTTCTTATTTGCCCATGTGATCCATTTTTTTAAAAACTTTTTCTCAGTTATGTTTGTATAACTGGTTGACATGATTGAATAAATTCAGATCATCATATTGCCTAGGTTGTGCTGAATAAAGTATGTCACTTCTAACAAATATTCAGATATGGAACACTGAAGTATTTAATCAAATTTGAAGTATTTGCACAATCCTAATTTAACAACTGCAAAAACAAATAATGGTTTTAAGGGCTACGCCCTTTTCGGTTTCGCAAGTTTCAGGGTTAGTATGCTGAGTGTTTTGGTGGAAAGACTATTTTATGTATAACGGTGACGTCGCTCAGGGGGAAATAAAGCTGGGGGCGGAGCAAAAACTAATCCGTGCGTTTTAACTGGTTGCATATTATTATGTGTGGGGTTTTTTTTTTTTTTTTAGGAGGTTGTATAATCTTCGACCACGAGTTTGTGGGCTGTTTACAGAACCTCAATTTGGTTAGCAAAGATAAAAAAAAAAAAAAAAAGATTCTTGCTCAGTTCAGTTATCTCGCAGGACAGTGGTGCAGAAAACTCAGGTTGGGACAAAGTGGGCAAATGTTCAAAACGAAAACGTGCCCCAGAACAGGCACACACGAAGGGTCTCTCTCTCTCTCTCTCTCTCTCTCTCTCTCTCACACACACACACACTCTCACACACACTTTCTCTCACTCTCTCTCTCTAACACACACGCACACACTCACTCTCTCTCACACACACTCTTTCTCACACTCTCTCTCTAACACACACGCACACACTCACTCTCTCTCTCTAACACACACTCTTTCTCTCTCTCTCTCTCTTTAGGGCGTCTCTCATGAGCATAACGTCCTTCCCAAAAGTGACAGTAACGGAGATGTCATGTTGTGGTAGTTCTTATGATCGAAAGCCTTCACAAGGCAAATAAGTCAAGGAACAGGGGAAAAAAGGCCTTACTTTAAGGCTACGATGTGAGGAAGTGAAAGGACACGTCTGTGTGTTTCGTGTACACGGGCACTGGCCCAAGAGAAGATGAACGCGCAGGCGCTCAGAAGGTAACGGTTTTTTAAAGCTGTATATATTACTAACTTCAACTTTCCGACTCTACTACTCGCCTTTACCGCTTACTAACTAACTGTTATTTGTATTTATGAGTTAATGTACGGGTTCCTGTCCATACGCGAGTAGTTTCGTTTTCGTTCCAGGTGGCGTTTAACGGCGATTTATTTATTTATTACAGCAGTCTACTATTTTTCTACTAATACAGTAGCAGTCTCCTTCTTTACAGCCATACTATTTTATCATTAATCACAGTGATAACTTTTACTCTATTGTAAAATCTGTTATAATAAACGTTTTAAGGAATGAAGATGTATGAAAGGCACGTGGGGAAGTGTTTTAGACTGGAAGTAAATAACGGTATGCATTCAACATAAAACTACATTTCTTCCGTTCTTTTTTAATATCTTTTCTTTTTACTTTTTTTTTTTCATTTAAACTGCAAAACATACAATAATCAAGTTGTCCTCAAGTTCTTAATGTATATTTTTTGGCAACTTAAACAGTCAATAAAAATTTATTGGTATTGTTACTCATTTTTGTATTATTGTTTCATGCTAATGAACAAAAATTGACACACACTAGTTTCTACTGAACAAAATTACAGGCTTTACTTTAACTTAAACTTAAAGTGCCCCTATTATGCTTTTTCAAATATTATCTTTCATGCAGTGTGTCATGTAGCTGTATGTGAACATAAACTATCTGCACTATCTGTGACGCCGACACTGCACAATAAATGAAGTTTTTGTCTCTTAAAAAAAGAGTCGGCTCACATACGCCTAAACAAGTCGTTAGCAATTCAAATATTTCTCTGTTACGGATCCACGTCACTACGTAACATATTTGCATAATGTCCGCCCACGTTCTACGTTGCGAACAACTTGCCCGCCATCTTACAATTAACGTTATCACACTCTTGTTAATGAGACCGAGCATTCATGCCTGGTTCGCCTTAAACACTTTGTAATATAAAAAAAAAACTATTATAGTATATATAAACTGTTTATTCTCCACCATTCACCAAAACTGAACTCTAACACTCGCGACACTCCAGAGCAGGAAGTGCGCATGCCCCTTGCCCTTCTACGGCAAGCCCCGAGGGGTTAAATGCATCACACACACATATGCACATCACGAGCGCCTCTAACGAGTGCATCTAACATTAGCACAATATAACAAATTAGGTCTGTTACATTAACATATGAAACTTACCACTGAGAAACGTCCTGCTCCAGTCATGCTAGCGAAACAGTTTCTTGTCGATGTCCCACTTCAACCGTTTCAGACTCCGGCTCGAATTGATACGGTAAAACCGACGCCATCTGTTCTATGTATTGACGAGTCTCCAGAGCCGTCATTCAGTTATGGTAATGTCCGTTTCGTTTTCCGACACACACTGTAGCGGTAGACCAACCATAAATGACCGCGCCATCTGACCAATCACAGCAGTGAGGGCTCACAGAAAGGAGGGGTTTAGACAGACTGAAAAGTGTTTTTTGACCTTACATACATGTAAACCTGTTTTAAGAGACTCATTAAGCAATATTAGCAACCTTTAAAATGGCATAATAGGGGCACTTTAATTACAAGTACTCCAAGTACCTCTTTAGGCCTTATGTGTAAGGAAGAACACCACTTTTTTCAAGCACAAGATCACCACGTTGTATAGCGTGAATTCTAACAGTGCCTTGCAAAAATATTCATACGTCTTGAACTTTTCCACATTTTGTAACGTTACAACCACAAATGTCAAAGTATTTTATTGGGATTTTATGTGCTAGACCAATACAAAGTGACACGTACTTGTGAAGTGGAAGGTAGATGATACATGGTTTTCACATTTTTTTCTAAATAAATATCTGAAAAGTGTGTAGTGTGCATTTGTATGCGAGTCTACTTTGTAGAACCAGTCTTTTGGGGTATGTCTCTACCAGCTTTTTACTAGAGAGTAAAATGTTTGCCTATTCTCCTTTGCAAAATAGTTCAAGCTCAGTTAAAGTGAATGGAGAGCATATTCATTCATTAATTCATTCATCTTCTATACCGCTTTATCCTGTATTTAGGGTCGCGGGGACCTGGAGCCTATCCCAGCAGACTCAGGGCAGGAGGCAGGGTACACGCTGGACAGCGTGCCAATCCATCGCAGAGCACACACACACACACACACACACACACACACACACACACACACACACACACACACTCATTCACACACTATGGTCAATTTGGGAACGCCAATTAGCCGGAGAGCATATTTGAACAACAATTTTTAAGTTTTGGCACAGATCCTCAATTGTATTTCAGTCTGTAAATTGACCTGTATTTGGCTCCATCCATCTTACCATCAACTTTGACCAGCTTCCCTGTCCCTGCTGAAGAAAAGCTTCCCTACAACATGATGCTGCCACCACCATGAACAGTGTGTAGACTCCCACCTGAGCTGTGGCTCTCTGCAGCCCCTCCAGAGTTACCATGTGTCTCTTGGCTGTTTTTCTGATTAAGGCTCTCCTTGTCCACTTTGTCAGTTTCGGTGGACACCATTGGTAGGTTTGCGGTTGTGCAATACTCTTTCCATTTTCCAATGATGGAGTGAACAGTGTTCCATGAGATGTTCAAAGTATGGGATATTCTTTTATAACCTAACACTGCTTTAAAATTCTCCACAACTTTATGCCTGACCTGTCTTGTTGTTCACTGTGCTTCCAGATTTTTCACTAATGTTATCTAAGAAACTTCTGAGGGTTTTACAGGCAGCTGTATTTATAGATTAATTTGTAGATTAAATTATACATACTGTAGATGGACTCTATTTACTAATTACAGTAGGTACCCATTTGGAATGGTTATTAAAAATGACAGCGGCCAAAATAAATCAGTTGCATTTCAAGGTCATTTGTAAAATGGCCGCCAGGTGGCGCAAAGTGACATTTTCACTCATTGCAGTAAATACAAAAGTGATAGTAATGCCTCTTTTCCACTGCATCGTACGGCACAGCACGGTTCAGTACAGCTCACTTCGGTTCGGCTCAGTTCGGCTCGGTTTGCGCTTCCACTGCAGTTTAGCACCGCTTTAGAGTGGGCGGGATTATTCACGTGTCGTTATAGTTGCGGCGCGTCTACTGCCGTGTCATCATCGTAAACGCGCCACAAACAAACACACAACAATGGAGCATATTGACGGCATGGTGTTCTTCATTCTCGGCATGTGGATGTTTTTAACAGCGAGACGAAGGAGTTTGTTTCAAAAGAGGCTGATGGCAGCCAAAGAAAAATTTTGGTTAATACAAAAAGGTGCGTCCGAACCTTCTCTGGCTGTTCTAAATATAGCGGTTCTGTTGTGTCTCATGTCGCAAGCTCAGTGACGCAGTAATGACGATTTTCTCCGGCCAATCAGTGACCAGCAGAGTTTACACGTCACGTTTTGGTAACGGTTCGGCGCGCTTGGAACCTCGGCTGAGGTGGTACTAAAAAAAGGACCAGGTACCAGGTACTGTTCCCAGTGGAAAACCCCCCAAAAGTGAGCTGAACTGAACCGTGTCGTGCCGTACTATGCAGTGGAAAAGCACCATAATTTCCACATGAGTACTTTACACAACAAACATGAAAAATCTGAACCAGAGTTATTGATATGTACTTTACAATAATGATAAAAAAAAAACATTGGTTAAATGTTCCCTGCGATGGATTGGCACCCTGTCCAGGGTGTACCCCGCCTAGTGCCCGAAGTCTCCTGGGATAGGTCCCCTGAACACAGGATTAAGCGGTATAGAAAATGAATGAATGAATGGTTAAATGTTGTTTAGATCAAATTCACTAGCTGACAATTTGATTTGTACAAAGTATAAACTGTTATATAGCGTATCTCCGTATCTGTTTATTGTTATTTAAGTTCTGGTTTATTTCAGGTACTTTAAACACATTGTTAGGTTGCTCATGTTGGGTCGTATGAGATGTAGTGGGTCATTTACAAATGAACACCTGGTTGGGTTATTTTGACCCAACAACTGGTTTATTCATTATTCTTTCGTTTCTCCAAATGGCAGCCTGCAAAATGCTCGAAATATTACTGTTATTGTGTCACAGGTGTATTTTTAAGAGTTGTTTAGGCAAGAATGCGTGTGTATACAGCTCAAAACCTCCATTAATTATTAAAGGTAGCGTATATTTAGGAAGAAATGCCCCAACGATTTCGGAGCTTCAGGAAATCTCCCGGCGCTCTGCACATAAGACCGGGCCAACTCATGTCGGAAAGAATTTATAAACGTTTTCTAAACGTGGGCTATTGTTTTTTTTTTACTTATAATATTTGTTAATTTTATTTAAATGAGGTTTGGGCTCAGTACTTCGATTCGGCTAATCAGTGCTCAACCGCACGCATAAAGTTTTCCAGAGCACACCGGCAGAAGTAGACTAATGATTATGAATGCGTCAGGAAAAACAGCAAGCAGACTGACTGTGAACATTTTAAAAAACGTTTGCATTAATTTTCTGATGTGCTCAAGTTCACCAAAAACAATACAGAACAGCGGACCTTGTTCTTTCAAACATTTACAAAATCATAAACGTTGAGTCTTATAAAGGCCATGTAGTCTTATGTAGTTTTATTATACAGTTTTTCAACAGTCCTCATCTGTTACATTTTTAAGGTCAATAGTTTTTTCAGCATGTCACGAGATGTCCTCCCCTTCAGATATGCAAAGGAGCGGGGCCGCGAAATTAGGCACGGCTGGTGAGCTATCCTTGCTAATGATCCCGGGCTTGCACCCCGCGCTATAAAATACTTGGGGTTGGTTGGGTTACAGTGGTGTGAGTGTGACGCGCGCGCAACAACGCAGAAGTGCGGCATGCAAGCGGAGCAAATGGAACACACCCCAGGGACTTCAAAGAAGCGAGAGATGGGAGGGGCCAGTCCAGCCATCCGCGGAGAGCAGAGTCAGTGTGAGCGTGCCACTTTGTCCGCTGCTCACCGCTCACCAGCTTGTGCTCGCATGCCAACCAAACCTGCACGTGCACATTCCTTCCTTCCTTTCCATTCTCACTCCTTTAACCGTAAGACCTTGCCTCTAGTCCGTGCTTCATGGTGCCGCCCGTGCACTTGGGGTCGAACCCGTTACACTGCCAAAATGTAGTCAGCAATATTATTTTTTTAATTATTGTGCTTGTTTTAATGTTATTTTGAAGTAAATGAAACAGTAATAGCTAAAGTAGTCAAATTAATAGTTAAAATATTAAAAAGGGTAATGTTTGACGTCATGTGGGCACTATAAGATTTGTATTGAAAACTTCTAACTAAAAAGTGGCAGCTGGCACGCCTAAAAATAGAGGCAGGTTAACAAAAAATCCTCCTCTTTAATTTCCTATAGTCTAATCCGAAATTTTGTTGTACTAAATAATATTTGTGCAGTATAATCAGGGCCTCTTATTCCTATTAATCCTGGGGTGCCTTTACAATGCCAGACAACATTCAAATGCAAATTATTCACCCTCCCCAGGTGTGAATCAGGTGTTCTCACCTATACATTAGGAGAAACTGAAATGCACCCCTCCCCACTTTAAAAACCTCTTGGATCTGAGGCTCTTCTGAAGACTTTCAGTGATTAAGGCCTATTTTTAAATTTGTGTAAATTCTAGATTCTAGAATTCTAGTTGACATTGTTACCATTTTTAATTCTTGGAATGGAAGAAATTGAGATTTTCCTTATGATAGGATAAATTGCATTGTTTTTAATCACTCTATACACAATAATATTCTTTGGTATTTTTATAAAAATAAAAACGGATATGGAGATATGTTGGTTTATTAATCCTCGTGCCTGATTTAGGTTTAGTATTCAGTGCGCACCGTTTGTACATCTGTTATGTTACAACTATATCATAACACTCAGAAAGATCTTTTATTTGGGGTTAAGTGACTGATGTGCCTAACTTTTTTCAACTGAGCCTCTGTTTCACTGAATAATCCATGACTTCTCAATGCAATTAGTTCCACTGGATTTTAGTTAGTAGGACTGAATACAAGGGCACATCATGCTTTTCAGATTTTTATTTGAAAATATTGACAATGTTTTCAAGAGCTGCACGATTAATCTGGAAAAAAATCACAATCTTATACATGCATCTCATTTGAGTTACAGTGATTCTGTTGCGTGTATTTCCTTGGATTCAGATCATGCAGCATTCACAAGTTCACTTATTTACTTGAAAACAATCCTGGATTGTTGTATCAGTCAAGGTCACTGGTTGCACTCAAACAGTGTGACACAAAACACTATTAAATTACCAGTCAGGCCAGAGATTAGCAAATGATTTAGTTATACAACTCGATCACTTCTCGCCTCTCTACCTCATTTACAGTGTTCCACTGTCGCATGACGTGTAACAAGGAGGTGGAGCTAAACAAGCTAAGCAGTAATCCAGAGTTGGGGTAGTATGCGAAACCGTGTAGGTAAGATGGGGTGTTAGATTTTCTTCGGTTGTTGTGTTTATCATCATCTGTCTTATTTTTATCAGCATAGGGTAAATGTCTCTCACACATACATGCTAAAAACTAAAATACATACTACTGTCAGATCACAGACAGGCATGTGCAGTTCCAATTGGGCTATAACTTGAAGTATTAGATAATTAAACTTGCCGTGTTGATTCAAGCTGTTACACAGAGATTCTAAGACCAGAGCAAAGCTACAGAGGATGTGTGTTAAGACTAAGCAATAAACCCTTTGGCATCAAGAAATTCTACGCTGTAATCATATTAATTATATAATAATAATAATAATAATAATAATATAAACTAATACACATGATGAAGTTCTGTAGTTGTCTGAGTGTCCAAAATGGACACATACTACTTTTAGATATTTTTATCTATTATTGTTTATAATATATTCATGTTTAACAAATTTTTACTTTAATTACATTAGAATTGGGAAAGGTGACTTTTTCACTTCACAATTATGTGACACTCTGTGTTGGTCTATCACATAAAATACATTATGTTTGTGTTTTGCAGAGCCCTGTAATATTGCGACATTTCTTGCCAGAAATAATATACAATTATTATAATGACATACAATACATTTTATTGTTTATTTATCTCTGTTTTGTTTGTGAGTTTAGTTGTTGCTTTGACTCTGGAAGTTAAGAATCACTTAGCAAACCATTCTTAACATGTTTTGGCTCAGAAATGTTTTTGTCAGCCTGGGGGTGGAATGTTCTTGATTTGAAAAAATATGGTCTTAAAACCTAGCTTGCTTACGCAGTCGTATTAAACTAAAATATGAGTACGATTTCCACATTAAACACTCATAAATTCTGAAAAAAGTTTTCTACTTGTGCTACTCAAGTGTGCATATTTCCTTGATTGATTTCCGATTATAAAATTTGCATGGATTTTGACAGAATACACAGATTTTCTTTTTTTTTTTTTTTTACAGCTTTATTTTTTCAAAAAGATTTTACAGCATTTCATAGACATCCTTTTCCAGAGTAATTTATAGAAGTGATTTGAAGCCCTTATCAAAAAACACATAGATATGGGTTTGTCGAAGGGAAACGTTCCCTGCACACCTCTCTCCACCTGAGTTCCCAGCCAGTGTATCAGTGCTCACAGGGTTGAAATTCTCCTTTTCATTGAGGCCCTGGGCTGGGATGCCAAGCCTCTCAGTCCAAAACACTCAAAAGTCTCCATCATTCACTTGCTGGAGGTTCTACTTCATTTCTGTTCACATGTGCCCTGTGATAGGTTGGCACCTATCAAGATTCAAGGTAGGATGTCTCTTTCAGCCAAATTTGTGAAGGTTATTGAATGTGGCTGTAGCCAGTGGTGATTTGCAGCATTACCATTGGCGATTGTGCTGATGGTAGAAAGGTTGCATCAAAATTCTTCCTTTGTCTTGTCATAGACACTTTCTTTTTGACGTCTTCTACTGGTAGGGCGTACACGACAGGTGGGGGCCCTGGATCTCTGTCAATCTCCTGAGGTATTGCTGCTTTTGAAGATGCTGTATCAACTAATCCATATTGTCTCAGAGCTCTGTAGTCATTCCTGCATTCTCCTTTCGTCACCAAGGTAGCAAGTGACTTTCTTGATGCAGTGTCTCAGGGATAACAAGTGCACTTTAATTTACTAATTAGGGGAAGGGGATTGAGGGAAAAAGAGAATTGTGCTAGTTCTCTGTTAGAGTGCAGTTGATCTCTGCTAGCTTATGGTTCTGAGGTGGTTAACATTTACATTTAGGCATTTGGCAGACGCTCTTATCCAGAGCGACTTACATTTTTATCGCATTACACATCTGAGCAGTTGAGGGTTAAGGGCCTTGCTCAAGGGCCCAACAGTGGCAACTTGGTGGTTGTGGGGTTTGAACCTGGGATCTTCCGAACCGTAGTCCAATGCCTTAACCACTGAGCTAACATGGCATGAGAAGTGAAGCCGTGGTGGAGAACTGAGGAACCCCTCCATTTTAGCCATGTGTCCATGTTTGTGTGGAAGACATCTTCTATACCTTTGTCCGGGGGCACAGGGGAGTGGGGGCCTGTAGCCTATCCCAGGAAACTCAGGTCACCTCTGAGTCAAGGTGCCAACCTATCACAGGGCAAAAGTGAACACCCTTACCTTTAGAAAACCTACAAAGCATGGGAAGCACATGAAAACTTTACTCACACAGGGGGAGGTGAGATTCAAAACCTCAGCCCTGGTGCTGTGAGGAAGCTGTGCTAAAAACGGAGTCTCTGTGTCCTCTCGTTATTGAAGTTACATTGCATTAAATATTCAGTGGTGTAGGCCTTTTATACTTTATCATAATATATATTCTTTTCTATTTTCAAAAACTTTCAACGATTACCCTGGTAATTAATAGCATGCTCTCAGTTTTTGTGTGCACATGAACTTTTATGAAACTTTGTAGGCATCATTATATGCAGATGAGCTCTACTGGCGTTAAATTTACATGTGATCAAACATACTGTAATATTTTTGTTTCTTCAAATCAAGAAGCACAATCAATTTGAAAGGCAAGAATCAGTTATTTCTCATCAGACTAAAGCCACATAATTTTGCTGCCTGCACCAGATTTATCTGATTTTAATTGTTTTTTTTTTTTGCTTCACAGGTCAGAATATGCCTCCATAAAGCAGGGAACTTTTGTAAAGATATATTTTCTCCTTCTGATTATTCCTGTGCTCATTTACATCATCTACTTCATTTTCCAAAAACAAACGATTATACCCCTTCCACGTCCTAAGTGCCCTGACTGTAAAAATAAGACGACACCTGTTCTGCCATGTGGTGTGCCAGTGCAAAATGATCCAATCATTAAAGTGAACAATCATAAATCATATATGGTCGGCTCCTATATAGAGCACCGCCATGGAGCGAAAATGATACATACAATCGCTATAGTGCTTCGCAATGAGGACGCACAATATCACTGCTTGCTGTGCTGCAACGGAAAGAGTGAATCTGTACCGGCTACATATGAAATTCATTCTGACCACTTTGGATTTGAATACGGCACGGCTGATATTACCTGCAGGTTACCTGTAACATGTACAAAACCGACACACGTGGCTATCACTCCCCGACCAGTTAAAGAAGATGGATCTTCGCAGGACATTTACACTTTCCAACCTGTTAGGAATCAAGAGATTGTCATGCCTGAAAAATTTCCTTATGAGTTTGCAGTCTGCATTTCTACCATGTTTGATTATAACAATGTCCTGGAGCTTGTGCAGGCCATGGAGATGTTCAAGATACTCGGTGTCCAGAAGGTAACTATTTACAAAACTAGCTGTGATTCTAATGTACAGAAAGTCTTGGATTACTACGTCAAGCAAACGTTTGTAGAACTCATCCCTTGGAAATTATCACCATACATCAATGCTTCTAGAGGCTGGCAGAAGTCAGATTCACCAGGAGAACTGCACTACTTTGGGCAAATTCCGGCACTCAATGACTGTGTGTATCGGTACATGTACCAGAGTCGCTATGTAGCTCTGCAAGACTTGGATGAACTTATTCTGCCTATGAATGTAAAAACCTGGACAGAGCTCCTGCCTGAACTGGAAAAGAAATACAATCATATAGGTGCCTTTGAATTTGAGAATAATTATTTTCCTCCTTCCATCAAGGATTCAAACTCTAAATATTCACCAGACTCCTGGAAGAAGGTCCCGGGACTAAACATTTTGCAACATATTGCAAGACTGATCAATGATCCAACTATGTTCAATAACTTTAAAGTCATTGTTGACCCTCGCTTTGTGTATCAGGTTACAGTCCATGGCCTTTTGCAGTCTATAAGTGGTAGTGTCAGAGTGGACTCTAAGATTGCCCATATGTATCACACGAGAGAAAGTCCAAATGAATTTTTTGATAAAAACAATAAAATATCTGACACACATGTCAGGGACTATGCAGACAGTCTGATCCCAGCTGTTTCTAAAGTCCTTCAAGAAGCACTGGGCATTAACTGAAGTACATAACTAATCATTGATAAAACAGAAAATATGTAAAGATTTGCAAAAGAGCCATAGATATGGTGTGGTAAAAGTAAAATGGTATTTTATATGAACATTCCATGATACTGTTTAAAAATAGCAAATGCACTATAATAAATTTATCTTTACTACATATATCTCTAAGCATTTATGTAGGAATGTACAAGCATGCCTTGGGACACGAAATTAATGACTGTCCACTGGCATATCTTACAAAAATAAGAAGTTTGTGTTAAAATATGTAAAAATTATTATTACTCTATGGCATACAGAGTATCTAAGTAACAGCCAAAATTGCAGTCAGTTTTTTTTTAAAAAAAAGATAATTCCAGTGCATATATCCAAATTAAATTTACACATCTTCTTTTGACTTAACATTTATTCATAAGGAGTTAAAAAAGTTTAATTAAATATTAACTGCACATCAATCATATCCATTTCTATATTCCATTCAACAACTTTCTGCTAAACAAAAGTCAAAATGTTAGATTATACAAACTTATACAAATAAAACCTAATTCGGACAATATACTATGCAAAATATAAAATTTTATGCCAAGAATACAACTTTTTGTGTTTAAAATAAAAAAAAAGGATTATATGTATGAAGAAAGAACATAATGTGTATAAAGAAGGACGGCTTGAATAGATGTGTGACCAAATTTCTGATTTACTGTAGAGTGAACATGGTGCTCCATTCCTAGAAACATCTATGGGGTATTATGCATCATTGAAGGAAATGTTAATGGAGTGAAGAACAACCAAACTAGCAGCAGAAGGCCTAACTTGATTTAAATGGAAAATGATTGGAGGAATTATTTTAATCAGATTCAATTCCACACCACGTTAAGGCCATTGTCTGCCAGTTATGTGTCAAAAGACATTATATGTGTAAATTTAAAGTCAAAATACTCACTGGGATTATATTAGTTTATTAGTAAAGCACTGGATTATTATTATTATTATTATTATTATTATATTTTTCAGAAAAAGATATTTTGTATGTATTGTTACAAATAATATGCACAATTTGTATAATGGGCATTCAAGTCAGACAGGGATTTTATATGGAAAATGATTGGAGGAATTATTTAAATCAGATTCAATTCCACACGACGTTAAGGCCATTTGCTAGCAGTTATGTGTCAAAAGATATTATATGTGTAAATGTAAAGTCAATATACTCACTGGGATTAAATCAGTTTATTAGTAAAGCACTGGATTTTTATTTTTTTTCAGAAGAAGATATTTTGTATGTATTGTTACAAATAATATGCATACTTCGGGCAATGGGCGTTCAAGTCAGACTGGGACTTTTGATTGTGCAGAACATTAGAACATAGTTATGAGCAGAGGTGGAAAGTAGCGAATTACATTTACTCGCGTTATTGTAATTGAGGAGTTTTTTTGTGTATTTCTATTTTTTAAAGTAGTTTTTAAAATCTGTAATTTTAATTTTACTTAAGTACGTTTTGTTTGAAGTATTGTAATTCGCTACATTTTAAATCATATTCGCTACTGAGTAAAAAATAAATTAATGAAAATGCTAAAATAATACAAATATTATGCTTTTGCGCTCGCGTGTGTGTATCATGTCCTGGTCGCGCGCCGCTCCATACTCCACTCCAGGTTTTCTGACATCGGCATCACCTGACCTTCCACACGGTCGCTTCCGCCCTGAGAGTGACGTCATCGACTAGCGCAAACATATATAAAACGGAGAGAGACGCGGGAAAGAGATTGTGATTTTGGCGTTTTGATATTTGGTTGTGTATTCCTGTTTTGACTTTTTGCCTCCCATTGACTTTGATTATTGCTTTGTCCCTTTGGTTTGGTTGGTCTTTGTATATATTTGTAGATAATTTCACTGTTTTTGGTTTAGGGAGTCCGGGAAGGTACCTGTATTTTATTTTTTTTGCAGGTAATCTAGCTACTAAATATAAATACCATTTTGTTTATTATTTTGGCCTGGGTCCATCCTGAATCTGATCCTCCTCCTCCTCCTCCTCCTCCTCCTGTTGTGTGTGTGTGTGTGTGTGTGTGTGTGTGTGTGTGTGTGTGTGTGTGTGTGTGTGTGTATGTGTGTGTGTGTGTGTGTATACAAACCTCATTATTTCATCAGTTAATGATTGGATCTAGTTCTTTCTGCCATATGCCACCATTTCCATACAGTTTAAAATAGAACCCTGAACCAGTCTTTTGCTGTATGACCCTAGACTGGGACATAACACCATATTTACAGTAAGTGACCACTTTGATTTTCAAGCACAACAAAGACAACAGCTTTATTATGCAAAGGTGTTCCTTCAGTTAAAAGCAACTAGTTTGAGATTTATATCTGCTCATCTTTTTTTGAACTACGCTAGAATGCCTCATCCCACCCCCGCTGTTAAAAAAATACAAATAAAAAAGTAACTCGTTAACTTTTACTCTGAGTAAATTTTTTAATGAGCTACTTTTTAATTTTACTTGAGTAGATTTTTATAATGGTAACTTTACTTGTACTTAAGTAAAATTTCACGGAAGTAACAGTACTTGTACTTGAGTACAAAATTTTATTACTCTTTCCACCTCTGGTTATGAGAGAACAAAGTACCTTTATTTTTTGATATAATCCCCTGCTTCACTAATTCATTAATCCCAGCACTTCACTAGTGGATGGATACCATGATCAGATTACCTGCTTATATGTGTGCATGCATGTTGGTGTGCTCGCGATTCTGTGTACCAGTGCATCTCAGAAAATAAGAATATTGTGGATTTTGTTTTTTGTAATTTCATTCAAAAAGTGAAACATTTCAGTTTCATTACACATACAGTAAAATATGAAGCCTTTTTCATGTTTTGATTTTGATGATCATGGCTTACAGTACATCTCATGAAAGTCAAAAATCCAACGTCTTAAATAGTTGATTTTGTAAAATTAAATCATAAAAGAAAATATAGAAATCTTGAAATAATATGTTAATTTATGCAGTCAGTGCTTAGTTGGGGTTCCTCTAGCACAAATTACTGCATCATGAGGCATCATGTGGCACTGTTTAAGCATTAAATGAGGCTGCTTTGAGAGCAGCATTCAGCTTGTCTGTATTTTTGGGTCAGGTGTTTCTCGTCTATGGGGTTCAAGTCAGGTGCCTGGCAAATTAAGCACAGTAATATATTATCAGCAACCCAGTTAGTGATAGTTTGAACACTGCAGGCATTTCCTGAAGATATCTGTGTATGGTGGCTCCCAAAGCTATCCCCCATCCCACCACCCAGGATATTCTACAGTACATCCCAGACCACCTTACTCATGCTTCACTTATTTTATTTGCTCTTCTGTTTGTTGGGCCTTTAATAGATATACGGGTATGTGAAAAGTTGAGCACTCTTTTAATTCTGTATTTTAGTGTAAAAACAAAGATCATATGGTACTAGCAGGTCTTACTATGAGCTAAATACAGGCTCAGATTAACAACAAAATATAACTTTTCCAAAAAGAAAAGAAATCATATTTAATGAAATATGAGTACTGCCCATGATTCAATAAATTGTAATGCAGCAATAACTCTGGTATGACTTAATCAGTTTCTAATATCATTGTAGACGCATGTTGATGCGGACATATTATTCCACTAGTTTTGACGCGTATCTTTAATTTGAGGTTTCACTCACACAACAGAAGTCCGATGATCTCTTTGTCTCTTGTAGTTTATTTTGTCAGCATCAAAGAATCAACACTTCATACAGTTGTCTTGAGTAAATCCACTGTGATTACACCACCAGTTGCTGTATCTTATACATTTCTTACTCATATAACAACACTTTTGTTGTATATCTGCTTACAGGTAGCTTATGGTCAAACGCTTGTGTTTCCGTAGCCTTCCGCATCTAAACTGAATTTTCTATCATGCGATAGTCATACAAATACATGTCATAGTGGAATGGCATCACAGAACAACTTACGATTGTCAAAATGGATGCATAACTAACAAATTTAAAGCATATGGCTTATGTAACAAACTTAATGCTTAATGCTTTACTAATGAATAGAGTAAGGTAAAATAGCATGAAATAAAATCAAATAAACACAACAACAAATTCATAACAAGTACGATATTACATTGGGGGTGTGCCCATAGCAAAACAACTAAATTATAACACACAGAAAGAACTTTTATTTGGGGTAAAGTGACTGATGTGCCTCTGTTTCATTGAACAATCCACTTTTTATTAATATGTAAGACCTTTTCAGGTGACTTGATATCTCAGCTGTTCACACATATACACTGAGATAGTTTGAAATGCAATTCTTATGCACAGTAAAATAAAAAACACAAAAAGCATGATGATTTTAACTATTTTTAAAAAGAGAAAAAAAGTGTTTCTTGTGGATTTATGCGACATGCCATTTTTAATGTTAATTTATTAAGAAACTCTTATTTGGCAATAAACTTTTTGAGAAGAAAACCGTCTGCAGTTTGTGTAAATTTTTTTCTGGGTTACTACAATATAATTTCATTTACAAAACACTTTCAAAGAAAAAAAAAAAGTGATAGATATCATCAACTATGTCATCGACCCCTAAGGGTTTTAATATCTTGGTGCCAGATACCACAGAACACCATCAAGAGTTCTGTAGGGCCCATGCCTCAGCAGGTTGGAGCTGATTTAGCAGTCAGAGGTTTATTAGCCAAGTTGTTATAATGTTTTGCATGATCAGTGTACACAAAGTAGTAAAGGTTAGTTAGTAAATTACATGGATTACCTTTCCCATAAGGGCAAGATTAAAGCTGTTGCAAATGTATGGATAGCAACAAAAACTGAATGATATTTAAATAACGAAAGAAGCTAGGACACATTTCTTTAAATCAAGAAGCACAACCAAGACAATACATCCAATTTGAAAGACAATAAACTTTGCATGATCAAACAGTCAAGCAGTCAAATTTCACATGGATTTGAAACCACAAATTTCTTTGTGCTAGAATGCAAGTTGGAATGCAGGATTCAGATATATCAGACTTTGAAGTGCTACCTACACTTGGCATTAAAAGCCAATTTGATTTGATTTTAAATGTTGTTTTTATGCTTCACAGGTCAGAAGATGCCTCCTCAAAGCAGTGGACTTTTTCTAAAAAGCTTTGTATCCCTCTGATTATTTTTGTGCTCATTTACATAATCTACGTCTCCAGACAACAAAAAACTCGGAATATATACAAGACACCTGCTTTTTACCCTGACTGGATGAAGAAGCCAGCGTCTCTCCTGGCTTGTGGTTTGCCAGTAAAAAATGATCCAATCATTAAAGTGAACAATCATAAATCTTATATGGTCGGCTCCTATATAGAGCACCGCCATGAAGTGAAAATGATACATACAATCGCTATAGTGCTTCGCAATGAGGACGCGCAATATCACTGCTTGCTGTGCTGCAACGGGAAGATTGAATCTGTACCGGCTACATATGAAACTAATTCTGACCACTTTGGATTTGAATACGGCACGGCTGATATTACCTGCAGGTTACCTGTAACATGTACAAAACCGACACACGTGGCTATCACTTCCCGACCAGTTAAAGAAGATGGATCTTCACAGGACATTTACACCTTACAACCTGTTAAGAATCAAGAGATGCGTGAAAAATTTCCTTATGAGTTTGCAGTCTGCATTTCTGTCATGTTTGATTATAACAATGTCTTGGAGCTTGTGCAGGCCATGGAGATGTTCAAGATACTCGGTGTCCAGAAGGTAGCTATTTACAAAACTAGCTGCGATTCTAATGTGCAGAAAGTCCTGAATTATTATGTCAAGCAGAACTTTGTGGAACTTATCCCTTGGGACATATCATTATACATCAGTGTTTCTAGAGGCTTTAACAAGTCAGTTTCACCAGGAGAGCTGCACTACTTTTGGCAAATTCCAGCACTCAATGACTGTGTGTATCGGTACATGTACCAGAGTCGCTATGTATCTCTGCAAGACTTGGATGAACTTATTCTGCCTATGAATGTAAAAACCTGGACAGAGCTCCTGCCTGAATTAAAAAGGAGATACAACGATAAAGGTGCTTTTGAATTTGAGAATAATTTTTTTCCTCTTTCATTCAACGATTCAAACTCTAAATATTCACCAGACTCCTGGAAGAAAGTTCCCGGAGTAAACATTTTAGAACATGTTGTTAGACTATCCAACAACGGTATAAATAAGTATAAAAACTTTAAAACCATTGTTGATCCTCGCTCCGTGTTTCAGGCTACAGTCCATGGCCTTATGAAATACACAAAGGGTATTGTCTGGGTGGACTCTAAGATTGCTCGTATGTATCACATGAGAAACATTTCAGATGAAAGTGTAAAAAAAAGCTCTCAAATAAAGGACACACATCACAGGGACTATGCAGACAGTCTGATCCCAGCTGTTTCTAAAGTCCTTCAAGAAGCACTGGGCATTAACTGAAGTACATAACTAATCATTGATAAGGCAGAAAATATGTAAAGATTTGCAAAAGAGTCAATAAAAATCTTTAAAAAAAAAAAAAAAAAAGAGAGAAAAGAAATTACATGATCAGTGAATTATATTGTCTAAAAATAGCAAATATAATAAATATACGTGTCAGGAAAGTTAGCTAAATTGCATAAGGGAGGAAACAGTAGAGGTCATTTTTATCATTTAACTTTTGCTCAGGAACTGACATCTGAGGGATTTATTTAAAATTTTCCTTCATATTTGATATGAATATGGCACAATCATTAATAAGGGATTTATGTCAGTGTGATCTTTACAAGTGTCCTTGTTTACTTAGTAAGTGCTCTTGTTTAATTAGTTCTCACATGATGTTTTTAACCTTGATTGTATTTTTCTTCCAGTTTTTCCTTTCTTGGGTTTGGGTCAATGTTTACATTTGTCACGAGTCACGGTCTGCCGGCCGTCTTTTTCCCACGCTGTCACTCCCCCACGCGCTCATGTTTGTGTCTAGCCGTCACGTGCGCTCTCACGCCCCCGTTTCCGCCCCGTCTGCTCAGCTGTTTCTCATTCCATGACTGATTACTCCAGCGATTTAAGCATGCGCGGCGCGCTGCTCAGATCGCTGGATTATTGTGTGTGTTTACCTCGATTCTCTCGCGTTTCTTTTCTCTAGCTTTCACGTTACGACCTCGCTTTGTTTTTTCTCGTTTTTGATTTTTTGCCTGCCGATTTGGATTGTTCGCCTGCCCTTTTGATCTCCCGGTTTTGACCTCACGCTTTCCCTTTTTGATTACGGCTTTAGTCTAGTGTTTTTGCTTTGGACGCTTCGCTGACGGACTCACGGCTTTCGACCCTTGCTCACGCCCCCCGACCACGCCCCCACATCTCTATACAGTCAGTAACTGCACTTGGATTCATATCGTTCTGCCTGCGCCCGTGACAGAATAATCCAGCCAGTTATGGATCCAGCGGTTTCTGACCATTTGAGAACGGCATTGGAGAGTCAAGGTGCCCTGCTTGGAAATCACCAACAGGAACTGCTTAGTACAAAGCAGTCCCTCGCCGACGTCACGTCTCAGCTCCAGAGACTCCAACTCTCTCTACCGCAAGGAGCAAGCTCCCACGCGCAACAGGAGCCACGCCTCCCCGCCCCCCCCACCTACGAGGGAGATCCAGGCACATGTCGCTCTTTCCTATCCCAGTGTTCCCTGATCTTCGAGCTCCAAGCCTCCGCCTTTTCCACTGAACGAGCCAAGGTGGCCTACGTCATCACGCTCCTGTCTGGACGCGCGCGGGAATGGAGCACCGCGCTTTGGGATGCCCACGACCCCTGCTGTTCCAGTTATGAGGACTTCTCCAGGGAGATGAAGAGGGTGTTCGACCGCTCATGCCATGGCAGAGAGGCGGGCCGAAGGCTGCTGAACCTCCGCCAGGGCTCGCGCTCTGCCTATGACTATGCCATTGAGTTCCAGACCCTGGCCCTTCCCAGCGGTTGGAACAACCGAGCACTATGCGACGTCTTTTTGCAGGGCCTGACAGAGAAGCTCCAAGATGAGCTAATCTCACGAGAGCTCCCCTCGTCTCTCCAAGAGCTTGTGGACCTGGCCGGTCGAGTAGATGCCCGTCTCCGTCTTCGTAGGTCAGCCCGGTTTTCTCCACCCAGAGCTCTACCGCGACTCCCACCTCCACGAGTTGAACCCCAGGAGGAACCCATGCAACTGGGCAGAACCCGCATCACCCCAGAGGAGCGTCACCGCCGCCGAGTGGAGGGGGCCTGCTTCTACTGTGGGAAACCAGGTCACCTGCTTAAGAACTGCCCAGCAAAAGGGAGCGCCCTCTAGTTCAGCTGGGAGCACTAGAGGGCGAGACTCCAAGAAGGCTCCCAGACCAACGTCATCTGCTTCCCATCCTCCTCATCCATGAGCAACAGACCCACCTAGTGCAGGCACTGGTCGATTCGGGTTCAGATCGCAACCTGCTGAATGCGGCTTCAGCCCAAATCCTGGGTATTCCTGCGCTGCCCTTGGAGAACCACCTCAAGGTCCAGGCCCTCGACGGGAGTCCACTCCCACCTATCACCCACAGAACCCCTCTCATTGGTCTAAAGGTCTCCGGCAATCATTCAGAACAGACGTCGCTGTTCATCATGGAGGGGTCACATGCCACGGTCGTCCTAGGCCTCCCCTGGTTAATCCAACATAACCCGCACATCGATTGGGTCAGGAATTCGATCGTAGCCTGGAGCCCGTCATGTTCTACGTCATGCTTACGCGCCGCCACTACGCCCTGCCTCGACCCTACCCCCACAAAGGAGCCATCGGACCTCACCTGTGTTCCCCCAGAATACCATGACCTTAGGACTGTGTTTAGCAAGTCACGTGCAGTCTCTCTTCCCCCCCACCGACCATACGACTGCGCCATTGACCTCCTTCCAGGCACCACCCCCCCCAAGGGTCGTCTTTATTCTCTGTCACCCAAGGAACGCCAAGCTATGGACCAGTACATCACGGAATCCCTTGCCGCAGGAATCATCCGCCCCTCTTCTTCTCCGGCAGGGGCTGGATTCTTCTTCGTAGGCAAAAAAGATGGTTCCCTTCGCCCGTGCATTGATTATAGGGGCCTTAACGACATCACTATAAAGAACCGATACCCCCTTCCCCTAATGTCTACTGCCTTCGAACTCCTTCAGGGGGCCAGCACCTTCACCAAGCTCGATCTGCGCAACGCCTATCACCTTGTCCGCATCCGGGAAGGGGATGAATGGAAAACGGCCTTCAACACACCAACTGGACATTATGAATACCTGGTGGTCCCCTTTGGACTTACTAATGCCCCCGGAGTGTTTCAGGCCTTAATTAACGACGTTCTCAGAGACTTCCTCAATTCTTCCGTATTCGTCTATCTAGACGATATCCTGATCTTCTCTCACAACCCAGAAGAACACCAACATCACGTCAGGCAGGTGCTGCAGAGGCTGCTGGAGAACAACTTGTTCATCAAGGCGGAGAAGTGCGAGTTCCACACCACATCTACCACGTTCCTCGGATTCACCATCAGCCCCAAGGGCATCGAGATGGAACCTGCTAAGCTCCAAGCAGTCACTAGGTGGCCCACCCCCACCTCTCGGCATGAACTCCAGAGATTCCTAGGCTTTGCTAATTTTTATCGTCGGTTCATCCGAGGCTACAGCTCCATCGCCGCTCCTCTAACAGCCCTGACCTCTACCAAGACCCATTTCTGCTGGAACCAGGAATCTGAGAAAGCCTTCAGCGAGCTGAAGAAACGGTTCACCTCCGCCCCTATCCTCACCATCCCAGATCCGTCACAGCAGTTCATCGTGGAGGTCGACGCCTCCAGCACCGGAGTAGGAGGCATCCTCTCACAAAGATCCAACCGGGATAATAAGCTGCACCCCTGTTCCTTCTTCTCCCACCGCCTAACTCCTGCTGAAAGCAATTACGGCATCGGAGACCGTGAACTCTTAGCCATCAAGTTAGCACTGGAGGAATGGAGACACTGGCTAGAGGGAACGGAGGTCCCATTCCTAGTTTGGACCGATCACAAGAACCTCGAATACCTACGAAGCGCCAAGAGGCTCAATTCTCGTCAGGCCCGGTGGTCCCTGTTCTTCGCGAGGTTCAACTTCACCCTCTCCTACCGACCAGGCTCTAAGAACACCAAGCCGGACGCCCTCTCAAGATTATTTACAACCACCCAAGACCCTGCCTCATGTGAGACGATTCTGCCACCCCCCTGCCTGCTCGCCGTGGCCGAGCTCGACATCGAAACTAGTGTCAAGCAAGCCCTATCCCATGGACCAAGCCCAAGCAATGTGCCCCCGAACCGCCTCTTCGTTCCCCTCAACCTGCGTTCCCAAGTCCTGGAGTGGGCCCACAGTTCTAAACTCTCTTGCCACCCAGGCTCCGCCAGAACTCTGGCACTAGCCCAGCAGCGGTTTTGGTGGCCCACCCTCAAGGAGGACACCTCTCACTTTGTTGCAGCGTGCAATGTTTGCATAAGATCTAAGCATGTCAACACGGCCCCGGCTGGCCTCCTCCGACCCCTGCCCATCCCTCATCGCCCCTGGTCCAACATCGCCCTGGACTTTGTCACCGGACTACCCCCCTCCACCGGCCACACCTGCATCATGACCGTGGTTGATCGGTTCTCCAAAGCGGCTCACTTCATCCCCCTACCAAAACTCCCGTCCGCCAAGGAGACTGCAGAACTTATGATTAATCATGTATTTAAGCTCCACGGCCTGCCTAAGGACATCGTGTCTGATCGGGGCCCACAGTTCACCTCTCAGTTCTGGAAGGCATTTTGTAAGCTCATCGGAGCCACCCCAAGCCTGTCATCAGGTTTCCATCCTCAATCCAATGGGCAGACGGAGAGGAAGAACCAGGCTCTCGAGGTCGCCCTGAGATGCATGACCTACCGGGATGTCACCTCGTGGAGCAGATTCCTGCCCTGGGTCGAATACGCCCACAACTCTCTAGTCTCTTCATCTACTGGGCTGTCCCCCTTCCAGTGCTGCCTGGGTTACCAACCACCCTTGTTCCCCTCTCAGGAAGAGGAGGTCAGCGTCCCCTCTGCCCAAGCCTTCATTCGCCGCTGCAGGAGGACCTGGACTCAGGCCAGAAGGACACTGCTACGACAAGGCAGAACTTACAAGGAGCAAGCAGACCGCAGACGCTCTCAGGCCCCCAAGTACAGGATAGGGCAGAGAGTCATGCTCTCCACCAGAGATCTCCCTCTTAAGACCCTGTCCCGCCAACTCTCACCCCGTTACATCGGCCCGTTCACCATAACCAAGATTGTCAATCCCTGTGCGGTCAAACTTTTGCTTCCCTCTACGATGCGGCGAATAAATCCCACATTCCACGTGTCCCAGCTACGTCGCCTCATCTCATGCCCATTAAGTCCCCCCACCCACCCTCTGCCTCCTCCCCGTATCATTGACGGCGGTGAAGCCTACACCGTCCGCCGCCTCCTGAAAGCTCGCCGCCGAGGTAGAGGCATTCAGTACCTGGTGGACTGGGAGGGCTATGGCCCTGAGGAGAGAAGCTGGATCCCCGCCAAGTTCATCCTAGACCCCAAGCTAATTTCTGACTTTCAGAAACGTTTCCCTGAGGCTCCCCGTCCTAACGCCCAGAGGCGTTCGTAAGGGGGGGGGTACTGTCACGAGTCACGGTCTGCCGGCCGTCTTTTTCCCACGCTGTCACTCCCCCACGCGCTCATGTTTGTGTCTAGCCGTCACGTGCGCTCTCACGCCCCCGTTTCCGCCCCGTCTGCTCAGCTGTTTCTCATTCCATGACTGATTACTCCAGCGATTTAAGCATGCGCGGCGCGCTGCTCAGATCGCTGGATTATTGTGTGTGTTTACCTCGATTCTCTCGCGTTTCTTTTCTCTAGCTTTCACGTTACGACCTCGCTTTGTTTTTTCTCGTTTTTGATTTTTTGCCTGCCGATTTGGATTGTTCGCCTGCCCTTTTGATCTCCCGGTTTTGACCTCACGCTTTCCCTTTTTGATTACGGCTTTAGTCTAGTGTTTTTGCTTTGGACGCTTCGCTGACGGACTCACGGCTTTCGACCCTTGCTCACGCCCCCCGACCACGCCCCCACATCTCTATACAGTCAGTAACTGCACTTGGATTCATATCGTTCTGCCTGCGCCCGTGACAACATTGTAGTATAAAATGGGTGTTTTGCCATTTATGTTTGGATTTCATTGCCCAGGCTGACTGATTGACGTGTGCACGCAAAATAAAACTATCTTCTCCAGCTGAACCCTGGCTCTGGGTCTCCTGATTCCTTGATCATCTAATGCTCAGGTCAAATCCAGAAGATTTTATTTTTATTTACAGCACATTTGAAACTCTAGGAATATAAGCCATATCTCTAGCCATTTATTTAGGACTGTAAATTTCTACATTTCTACATTCCATGCAAAACTCTTCTACAGTACTTACAGTAAAAATTTAATTGAATAGACAGATCAGATCTAATTAAAATTTCTCCATTTCTACATTCCATGCAAAACTCTTCTACAGTACTTACAGTAAAAATTTAATTGAATAGACAGATCAGATCTAATTAAAATATATACTGAGAGGAAAACATTGAAATCTATTCCAATAATTCAGCTTTTTATTTTTGGAAAATGAATATGTTCATGAAAAAAAGAACATTCTGTGTATAAAGAAAGATTAGAAGGTGCATCTAAATTTCATGCAGTGGACATGGTGCTGCTTTTCTAGAAACAATATATTGGGTTATTATGCATTAACAGTCAAAATAACGGGAGAAGCTCTGACATGAATTCATCATAAAAAATTCATGGAAGATTTTTTAATCTGATCCAATTCAGCATACTGGGAAGACCACTGTCTGGCAAATACAGTGGTGTGAAAAACTATTTGCCCCCTTACTGATTTCTTATTCTTTTGCATGTTTGTCACACTTAAATGTTTCTGCTTATCAAAAACCGTTAACTATTAGACAAAGATAACATAATTGAACACAAAATGCAGTTTTTAAATGAAGGTATACGTTATTAAGGGAGAAAAAAAACTCCAAATCTACATGGCCCTGTGTGAAAAAGTGATTGCCCCCCTTGTTAAAAAATAACTTAACTGTGGTTTATCACACCTGAGTTCAATTTCTGTAGTCACCCCCAGGCCTGATTACTGCCACACCTGTTTCAATCAAGAAATCACTTAAATAGGAGCTACCTGACACAGAGAAGTAGACCAAAAGCACCTCAAAAGCTAGACATCATGCCAAGGTCCAAAGAAATTCAGGAACAAATGAGAACAAAAGTCATTGAGATCCATCAGTCTGGTAAAGGTTATAAAGCCATTTCTAAAGCTTTGGGACTCCAGCGAACCACAGTGAGAGCCATTATCCACAAATGGCAAAAACATGGAACAGTGGTGAACCTTCCCAGGAGTGGCCGGCCGACCAAAATTACCCCAAGAGCGCAGAGACAACTCATCCGAGAGGCCACAAAAGACCCCAGGACAACATCTAAAGATCTGCAGGACTCACTTGCCTCAATTAAGGTCAGTGTTCACGACTCCACCATAAGAAAGAGACTGGGCAAAAACGGCCTGCATGGCAGATTTCCAAGGCGCAAACCACTTTTAAGCAAAAAGAACATTAAGGCTCGTCCCAATTTTGCTAAAAAAACATCTCAATGATTGCCAAGACTTTTGGGAAAATACCTTGTGGACCGACGAGACAAAAGTTGAAATTTTTGGAAGGTGCGTGTCCCGTTACATCTGGCGTAAAAGTAACACAGCATTTCAGAAAAAGAACATCATACCAACAGTAAAATATGGTGGTGGTAGTGTGATGGTCTGGGGTTGTTTTGCTGCTTCAGGACCTGGAAGGCTTGCTGTGATAGATGGAACCATGAATTCTACTGTCGACCAAAAAATCCTGAAGGAGAATGTCCGGCCATCTGTTCGTCAACTCAAGCTGAAGCGATCTTGGGTGCTGCAGCAGGACAATGACCCAAAACACACCAGCAAATCCACCTCTGAATGGCTGAAGAAAAACAAAATGAAGACTTTGGAGTGGCCTAGTCAAAGTCCTGACCTGAATCCTATTGAGATGTTGTGGCATGACCTTAAAAAGGCGGTTCATGCTAGAAAACCCTCAAATAAAGCTGAATTACAACAATTCTGCAAAGATGAGTGGGCCAAAATTCCTCCAGAGCGCTGTAAAAGACTCGTTGCAAGTTATCGCAAACGCTTGAATGCAGTTATTGCTGCTAAGGGTGGCCCAACCAGTTATTAGGTTCAGGGGGCAATTACTTTTTCACACAGGGCCATGTAGGTTTGGATTTTTTTTTCTCCCTAAATAATAAAACCCCTCATTTAAAAACTGCATTTTGTGTTTACTTGTGTTATCTTTGACTAATAGTTAAATGTGTTTGATGATCAGAAACATTTTGTGTGACAAACATGCAAAAGAATAAGAAATCAGGAGGGGGCAAATAGTTTTTCACACCACTGTATGTGTCATAAGCCATTATGTGTATGTGTATGAATATACAGTATTCACTGAAATTGTAATAATTAATAGAGCACTGGATTTGCACTGGAGGAGCAGAAGATGATGTTTTGTATCTGTTACTCCAAGTAATATGCATACTTTGTTCTACAAAGTTAACCGGGACTTTTGATTGCACTGAACGATTGCACGATTGTATATACTAGTCCATCTCAGGAAATAAGAATATTGTGGATGTTATTATTATTATTATTGTTATTCATTCATTCATTTTCTTAGGGCACAAGAAACTTAGGGCACAAGGCAGGGTACACCCTGGACAGGGTGCCAATCCATCGCAGGGCACACACATACTCACATACACACACTCATTCACACACTACGGGCAATTTAGGAACGCCAATTAGCCTAACATGCATGTCTTTGGACTGTGGGAGGAAACCGGAGTACCCGGGGGAAACCCACCAAGCACGGGGAGAACATGCAAACTCCATGCACACAGGGACGGGAATCGAGCCTGCCCCGGGAATCGAACCCGGACCCTGGCGGTGCAAGGCGACAGTGCTAACCACTACACCACCGTGCCGTATTATTGTTATTCAATTACCGTATTATTGTTATTATTATTTGTAATTTAAAAAGTGAAACTGTGAAGCCTTTTTCTTGTTTGATTTTCAATGACTACGGCTTACAACTCATGAAAGAAAAAAATCTAGCATTTCAAGATCAATCAGGAAAAGATTTACAATACATAGATTTTGTTCATCATGCACTCAATCACAATGGCTTGGCAGGACATGAGCTACACCCTACAAAGCACTCACGCTGACCATCACTATCTCACCAAGCCTTGTCTTGAGACTGTGGGAGGAAAATTCATACACACAGGACCGGAGGTGTGATTTTGACCAAATTTGAAGTACAGAACGACAGTGCTTGAGTCACTTTTGGGTTAAGGGCACAATTAGCCAATCAAACACTAGGCTAACTCTACTCTCTTGCCTTGGACATACATATTTCATGAGCTTAAAAAAAGCTGTTCCTCAATATCAATTATTTTGTTTTAGCTTAGCTAGTTCTGACTGACTAATCAGATTTCACAAGAGGCATTCCACGAGTGGTGATAACAGACTATATTTAGAACTCCATGTTCCCTGGCATTCTAACAATCATTAATGACACTAAGTGCCAGTTTCAGCATGATTATATAAGACAAAGTGCTTAAAAAATGAATTTTAAAAGGTCCATGCTAATCTAAATATCCCACGAGTCCAGTGATACTGTACACATATTTCACCTTGCTTTTTAATACTGTCATATGCAGTGCTTTCTTTGTGAGATATTGGCAAAAATTCATCTTGCAACTGTTTTACAAATGTACTACTGTACATTAGTCATTTGTTGGTGACAATAAAACATTTCTTTCAGTGAATAATGTGTAAGAAACTTGGGGGATTGGTGGCTCAGTGGTAGGTTTCCCGAATAAAATGGGAGGGGTGCGTCAGGAAGGGCATCTGCCTGTGCCAAGTCGTATGTGATTGGATGGTCTGCTGTGACAACACCTCAACGGGAGCAGCCAAAAAACTAGCTATACTGTATCTAAGAATAGAGGCTGTAACTACTTAGTGGCAGAATGTATGTAGGGTTTCTTTTGGGCGTTTATGGGAAACGTGACAGGTACGTTTTAAGTGAAAAGGAAATGCACATACATATTTCATAAGGTTAAAAAAGGCTGTTCCTCAATATCAATTATTTTGTTTTAGCTTAGCTTACTTATAACAAATATAATTTTCATCTTCATCGCAGACAGTTTATCTGGTTTATAATTTATTTAACAAATATTATAGGTGATATAATGGAGTAATATGTTGGCACAAAAATATCTGCCATATTACGTTGCTTTTAGTTTAAATCTACCCACTGTTTCCTTCACAGGCTACTGAGGTGCTTATTCAGTCTCTAGTTATTTCAAGTCTGGATTACTGCAACTCACTCCTGGCAGGGCTGCCTCTGTCCACCATTCATCCTCTGCAGCTGATCCAGAATGCAGCTGCACATCTTGTTTTCAACCTTCCTGCGTCTGCCAAACCCCTAAAAATCACTAATAATCCAGTTCCCTTTCAAGGCTACACTCGATGCTGCGTGAAACGCTATGGGAAACATGTCGGCGGCTGTGAAGCATGTGTGTACAAACACGCCAAATTTTGGCTTATATAACCTTGGTCAGGTGATGTCATCTGATTAGACTCAGCTGCAGGTTATAAATACTGGTGACAACCTCAGATTCATTTGTCTTCACGACATTGTGAACGCAACGTTCACAACACATTTAAAAACGCATTTAAAACAAAGATATCTTAAAAAAAAAAAAATAATTATCACTGAGATAATGGCGGAGTTTAGCGCTGTATGTCCGTGTGAGAACTATCTCTCCGAAGGCGACACGCACACTCTTTGTTTTGAATGCTTGGGTGAGAACCACGCTCTCGATGGATTTAAAGGAGAGTGTGAGCATTGTGACAATCTCCCGGTAAAAATGCTCCGCGCGCGCCTTGCGTTCTTCAGGGAACCACGCGCCGCGCTGCACTCCTGGGGGGCACAGGTTAATCTGGCCGAGGCACGAGAGACGGAGCCTCTCCTTTCTCTCGCCTCCTCCCCCGATCACGTAGTCTCTCCCTCCACTTCACCAGTGCTTCTCGTGAGTCGATGGAAGAGACCCTGTCCCTTGCTTCTGTAGAAATGGCAGCAGCCACTTCAGAACGACCCTCTAACAATGGCAGAGAGTATGAAAGGTTGCTGGAAGTCATAACGCGTGCAGTCGAACGGCTTCACATTGACTGGCCACAGGAGCAAGCTCTCACCACACACTCAAAATTAGACGACAGATTTCTGTCGGGTGGCCAGGAGAGGGCGCCAAAACGCTGCTCTCTCCCATTTTTCGATGATCTCCATAGTGAACTATCCCGTTCATGGGATAAATCTTTTTCATTCCGTATTTTTGTACCACCAACCTCGTTCTTTTCCAACATCGTTGATGCTAAGACACGAGGCTATGTGATGATGCCCCAGGTTGAGGAGACACTAGCTAGCTATCTCACTCCTGGAACATCATCATTGAAGAAGCCAACCCTCCCCTCCAAGAATTTCTTCTAACCTGGTAGGGAAGGCGTTTCAAGCAGCAGGTCAGGCTGGCGCTTCCTTGCACCCCATGGCGGTTTTGCAAGCGTACCAGGCTGATCTGCTGAATGAGTTGAGCACGAGCGGCACTGTGGATCAAGAAGCATTCACAGAGTTACGCCGGGCTACTGATCTGTCCCTGCGTGTGACTAAACAAACAGCCCGTGCTATCGGCCGTTCTATGGCATCCCTGGTGTGTGCAGAAAGACATTTATGGCTTAATCTGACAAGCATCAAGGATAAGGATCGATCATTCCTCCTTGATGTCCCTGTCTCACCATCAGGCCTATTTGGCGACGCCGTTAATTCCGTCGCCACCAAGTATCGAGATGCCAATGTCTATGAACAGGCTTTTGGGAAATTTCTCCCCCACCGTGCTCAGGAGCCGAGGCCGTCGGCCACCCAGCCTCGACCAAAGCTGAGTCTCGCAGAAAGGCGAGAGGCGCAGAAGGAGAGCGTCAGTAGCCGCGCACCCCCCCGTAAGGACTGGGGTACGGCTCGCCACCCCTCACAGATCGCCTCTAAAAGCTCAGACCGCCGCGCCGTCTTCTTCTCTAAGAAGTGGGGATTGTGGGGTCTTCCCCGGGGGAGAGCACATAATTTTTTTCTTTAAGAACATGCCCCCACCCCACCCCCCCTGGGCAAACCACGAGACCGATGTTTAGTTCTGCCGCCTTTGGTGTTTCGGACGACGCCGGTCCTCAACGACATGTTAGCTCTTCGGTTAAATTCCTGCTGTATTCCAGGATGCCGAACAGCTAACAAGACCCCCCCCCCCCCCCGCATCACATCACTCTCCATGTTTCAGAATGGCGTGGTCTCCACTTTCATGAAACCGGAAAGTGTGCATCTCCTGACAGAGGCTGCTGGAGGAATGGGGCCATAGAACATGTTCCCCTACCAGATAGTGAGTCAGGTATTGCTTAGTTCCTATAGGAACAGTGGGGCTCCGTCCAATTTTTAGATTTTGTGGGTTTTACCACCATCTAAATAAATAAATACAGTTTCAAAATTGACTGTCAAAGTGATTGCTCTCAAATCCTACCAAGCGATTGATTTGTGACAATCGATTGAAGGACGCTTACTTTCATATTGCCACAACACAGGGAAGGACCTCAGGTTCACTTCGGGAGCGAAGCTTACCAGTATCAGATCCTTCCATTTCTGCCTAGGTCTCTACATGAATGTATTGAATTACATATACGACTGGCTGGCCCAGTCTCAGTAGCTAGCGCTTCGACATCAGCATGTCGTCCTAGCTCATCTTTGGTTCTAAGATTGAGACAAGGAAATCAAGCTAGACCAGCAAAGGTTCTCATGGCAGCTGTATCCACAGTGACACCTTTGGGCCGTCTGCACATGGGAGCACTCCAGATGTGGCTAATATACAGTAGGGCATTTCAACCTAGGGCCAATCCCCAACAAGGGTTACGTGCCAGGTGCTTCGTACCCTCCCTATGTGGCTCAGACCCCGGTTTCTACTTTGGGTCCCACTCTAAGTTCGTCTTGTCGTCACAGATGCTAACGACAGACGTTTCCCTCACGGGCTAAGATGCGGTTTTGGATGACCATCCAGCCCCATGGAGCTGGAAAGGCTTTCATCTCGCGCGGCACATCAATTGCCTCGAAATTATGGCCCTATTTCTGGCCCTAAAGCACTTCCTCCAGCAATTGAGAGGCTACCATGCCCTAGTGTGGATGTGCAACACTATAGCAGTCACATATTATCGCCAGGGCAGACTAAACAGCTAGCGCACCAGATTCCTCTCCCTCAGGGCGATTTACATTTCAGGGCATATAAATAAGGAGCATCTGTACTGTCCAATCAAGCTCTGACACACGGGGATTGGGAACCCCACCCCGAAGTAGTCAGTCAATCTGGGAGAGATTTCAGCTAGCAGAGGTGGACCTCTTTGCCTCGTAAGACCAGCAAATGTCCCCTTTGCTGCTCTCTGACTCTTCCTGCCCCACCCCTGGGTCTGGACACCTTGGCCCTTACGCGGCCGAGGTTACGTCTCTATTAATTTTTCCTGATAACTCTGCTTCCGGGAGTCTAAGTCAAGCTGGTCTTCCAGCCAGCGTAATTAAGAATATTCAAGGGCTCCCTCTCCTAGAAGAGCTTATGCCCTCAGAAATGAATGTATGTGAAAGATTCGTACATACGAAGTGTTTCAGCCCATATAGCTTGAAGCCTCTGTCCTCCGCCTGTTACAGCTTCTGAGCAGGAAAGACTTCACTTACAGTGTCCAGTATGTGCCCTTTGGGTGAGAGATGCTATTGCCCTCTCCTATGAGCCTCACAGTACCACGTCACCTCTAGGAAGCGGGGCTCATTCAACCAGGAGATCGCTTCATCTATTGCACTAGCAAGGGGTATTCCCCTGCAGCAAGTGTGTGCTAAGCGGGTAGACTCAGTTCACTGCCGAAGTGTTCAGTGCTGGAACTGCTGCTGCTGCTGCAAAAAAAAAAATAAGTTTGTCCTCCAGCTTGTGCCCTAGTACTCTCAGGATGTACTTAATTGCATTCTCACTCAACTATCTTCTGATATTGTTTTTGAAACATCCTGTCCTCCGCCTTTACAGCTTCGGAACAGAAGAGATTTCACTGACTATGTCCAGTACACGCTCTTCAGATTTACGTCCACCACATCAGCCGGTAGCGTAAACCAGAGCAGCTTTTACATGTTAGGAACCGCAACCTGCGGTGCCTCTGCCACTATACTGGATGAGAGTGCTATTGCCCCCTCCTATGAGACACATGAGCTCACTTCACCTCTAGGAATCAGGGCTCATTCAAACAAGGGGATTGCCCCATACAGCAAGTGTGTGCTAAGCAGGTTGACCCAGTCCTCTGCTGAATTGCTCCAGTTTCAAGAGAATTGTCTTCAGGCTTGTGCCCTAGTACCCTCAGAACGTACGCATTCGCTATTTCAGTCTGCCACGTTCTGGTTGAAGCCACTAGTCAGCACCTGACAGGCCTCTGACCCTTAGTATGGTTTTTCTTATGGAAATTTCCTCTCTCTAGAGGATCGGAGATCTGCGTACTTGTCAGTCTCCCCATCTTGCCTGGACCTGCCCCTGGGCAGTCAAGGCAATTCTGCATCATCACCTACTGTGCCTTCAGACCTACGTCCACCGAACCAGCCAGTGGAGGGCAACTTTCTGTATGTTATGGAGGCCGCAACCTATGCGTCCGCCACTACACATACAGTGGGAGCCACGCCAAATAGCCGCGACAGTGTGGCTGAAGTGTGAATGGCGTGTGAATGGCCTTTGCACGCCGTAATCCCCCCTCCCCTTTCTGGCTGAAAGGCGTGTCAAGATTTCACAGTAAACACGCCCATTCAAGCCCAATTTATTCATTTACCTGGTGCCACCACTAGATGGCGCTTCGTTCTCAAGAACACGTTAAAACAAGCCAGCTGCGCTGAGTTGCAATCACGTGATTTTAACAACCCGCCTCCACCCCCGCCGAACTGACGCTGCCAAACTACAGAGATGAAGATGGCGGCTTAACGGACTATTCGTGGTAAGTGATGTTTTATTTTATAAAATGTGTTCGGGGTAGTTTACAGTTTATTTCCCAGTTTAGTTTTTTATTGGCCGTTTTAAATATCACTGGCAGCACCAGCAGCGGTCAGATGTGACTTTAGAGAACTTAATGTTCTGTTTACCAAGTGTGGAGTTAATATTACAGCTTACTGTCAGTGTCACACACTCACAATGTCACTCCACTTTACCTCAAAAACATGCTCAAGCTTCGACAATACTATTAATGTCCCTATTACAAGAGCTGCACTACCCGATGAAGAGTGTTTGTGTTCTCTGTAAATACTGAGAGAATCTCACCGCGTGCTGTCTGGATAAATTCAGCGCTTATTTATTCTCTGGTTAAGAGTTAATCTGCAGGTTATTTCTGTGACTGTAATATAATGTGATGCAGTTGATGAGGGACACAGACTGAGGGGAGCTGTACAGGAGCTAGTAACGCTCATAACCCAGTTTATATTTTATACACTTTGTCCGGGACTTTCCGCAGTAGCGCGAGCGCTTAGTTAACGAGCTGAATAACAACACTGAAGTGTTTATCAGTTAAGGAGGAGGAGGAGGTGTGTGTGTGTGTGTGTGTATGAGGGGCTTCAGTAAGTTATAGTTTGGCTTCAGGGATGAACTAATGCTCATATACGAGTGTTATATCGCTTAACTTATTTGTATGAGAAGCGCATTAAGTAAATTCTCGGTTAATTTAATTCAGACGATAATACAGACAGTCACTGGTTAACACTAACACTGTTCACTGGTTAACACTAACACTGTTCACTGGTTAACATTAGCACAGGCAGTTTATTTACATTCCAGAATTCCCAAAACAGTATTTTAAATATTTATTTAATTATTATTTTAATTCATTAATATATATTATTTTTATTAGAACTATATGTTCTGTAAAGTTTATTTGTCTTTGTCTTGACTAAATTCTCCTGTTGTCTTTAAGAAGAGCCCCGCTGTGGAGGATTGGGGGGTCAGACGGCTGACGGCTGGACTTTTGGAGCTACAGGACTGGAGGAGCCTGAACAAGCTGTTGAGGGAGCTGTAGGAGGGATGACGTCACAGTCCGACAGCTTTAGAATGATGTTTGATCAGGTCTACTGTATATTCTGAACATAGAACTGCAAAATGTCTGATACAGTACTTTGAGGGAAGCAAAGACTTGAACTGTTCCATCTTTAATAGTTTTTAAAAATGTATATTTTAATATAAAAGAACTAGATAGAGACTTATAAGCAGCTGGTGTTTTGATAGTTTAATGAACTTTAAGCAAAAATACATGTATTCACCTTTTTTATACAAATTACTGTTCTAACTGACTAGTTTTGGAAGAATAAATTGAATTGTTAGTCATGTTTGCATGTTTTAATTTTTGGGGATTGTTTGGGTATTTAAAAAACGTTTGCTTGAACCAACAACTTCAATGGGCAAAAATGGGACACAACTTTGTTTTAAATAATAGTCGCGGAGTTGGGCTCAAAATCATAATTATTAATAATAATAATAGAAACAAATGAAAACAACAGTTAAACACTTGATCGCATGCATCGGTGCTAGTTTGTGATTGTGACCCATAATAAATTTTTTCTCAGTATGAATAAATGTTTTGGGTTTTAAGAACTCCATCAAGAGAGCAAAGACAAACATAGAAGGAGTGGAAGGTGAGACACCTCAATGGAGAACACTGATGGAGTTAATTGCTCTGTGTGTGTGTGTGTTTTTGGCGGGGGGAGGGGTTCTTTAGACCTGTCTGCGCAAATGTTGTTGTTGGTCTTTCGGCTGCTCCCGACAAGTGGTCGCCACAGCGGAATATCCAGTCCGCACTACAACTTATGTGTATGTGTTAAAAAGCCAACGGAGAAATGCTCCACAAATGGAGTTGCTGTCTTGTAAATCGTTGATTAAACCTATGAACACAGCTGTTCAACAGTTCTAAACACAAGCAGAGAGTCTGTTTTTGCCCTTAACTAAAATACTTCAATACGTTAATACCCAACAAACATTGGTCCGACGGCGACGTTGTGTCCACGGCCAAAAACAGTCGAGGTAAGACGTCATGAATCGGTAAAAATATGTGACACAGAACATTGCCTTAAAATGCATTCAGATACATTTGTACATGTCTACGGGTGTCTGGGGCTTCATGTATAGCTGTCACTTTGACTTTTAGCTAGCATTTCAGTGAGTACATTGTGTGAACGAAGGTCCGCTATCTGACGTCCATTTACAGTCAATACACGTCTATATTCAAGCAAGACATGGGGGGGGGTATTGAGATACAAGAATTAAATAAAATTTGTTTTGTGATTGTGCAGCCACTACATTTGGCATTATGCGCCCCGTGTTTTCAAATATTAAAAAAATTATATTATTTTTATGAAATTTATGCATTTATACTCGCTTTACTCTGCGTGTGTTATAAATATTGCGTATAACCGTATTATAATCAGTAAGTTAAGTGGTCCATACATTAAAGTACTGTGTATAACCAAGTGCCCTAGCAAACACAGCTACAGTTTACAGTACAAATAGAGTGTGTGCGCTGGGGGGATTGGAAGATGAATGAGGATACTCATTTACAAGACAAAAGAGGTGTGAATGTGCATCTTCGCTTTGCTCTTTGGTGTGTGTGTATTTTAGGTTCCTATGGGTACATTCTTAAATTCAGTCTGTCTGAATCTTTATAAACGCCAAGTTGAGAAAATCATGTTTGAGAAAACGACACCAATTAAACACTTGATCATTTGCGTCTGTGTTATTTTGTGCTTAAGTGTGGGATGTGGTGGGCTTCTGGATCCAGCCTCACTGTCCCTTATAGGCAGAATCTGTTCATTTGAAACATTTCACAGCATTTACCTCGTCATTCATGGAAATTATTGTTAATTTGCTCAGAGAAATTCACTGCATCGAGAAAGGATCTTTATCTCTCCTTCCGTAAATCAAAACTGAAGAGGTGTGTATGTGCGTGTGTGTGAGTGAGGGGGGGGGGGGGTGCATGCATCCGCATGCGCGGTAACATAAACACACGCTGGTTGTCGGCGACGCCCGTGCGATTGACACATTCGTCCATATGCGTAGAAAAAGAGATGCAATATTATGTCCGCCACTGTTGGTAGGAGTAATCCAGGCTCTAGCAACTTTGGACAAATCACAATATACTGTACTGTAAGCTCTCTCTCGAGCATCCTCTTTCTCGTGCACGCACGCACACACACACACACACACACAAATAACACATGTGTAAAAAAAAATATATACAATAGTATAACAGGCGCTAACCCTCTGGAACTTTCTTTTGTCTTGTTTCCAAGTGTTTATGGGGATTTAATCTGTCTCTGCTGTCTCCGCATCCATTCACAGTTGTGAGAAGTGATTAATGCCCCATCAGATTTTTTGATGGGGGGAGCATTATGCATCATTAAATGACAAAAGAAATACTGATCCATGGGCAGATATTTGTTCCAGGTTGCATGCGCCATTAATTACATTTGTAATGCTACTTGTTGACTATCAGTGAAAAAAAATCAGCGAAAACATCATCAAAAATATAACGAAAACAATCCCAAGCAGACGTTATATTTTGAGCTTTACTTTGCAGCAAAATCAGTATATTAAATGGAACTAGGTAAAATACACCGTAATATAAAATACTGTACACAGCCCGCGTTTGTGTTACCATGTCGTTTGGGATTATTTCAGGATGTCTTAAAAATATTTCACGAACTAGTTTTATTAATTCATTATTTAATAATAAATAGCATAATCATCGTGTATTGACTGTTTTAACAAATCTGTTTTATTAATCGTTTTTTTTTTAACCACGTCATCTATTTATGTTGACAATACAAGAACTGTCTATATATTAAAGATACGGTATTGGGTTTCCTGGACACTGCAGTTAACTGTGTCAATGCTCCAACCAGTCAATGCTCCATCTGGCGGAATTATACGGCATTGCAACCATCTTTTTAGAAAGCTCATGGGGGCGTTTATGGGGCGGGGCATTGTTAACTGCGTCATCGCGGGGGATCACATTCCATGCACGAAGCGTCCATTAACCTGCCACGGAGCCGTCATGCTCCAGGCGGCTGTTTGACGTGGCTCCCACTGTACCTTGTCACTGGATGAGAGATGCTACTGCCCTCTCCTATGAGGTGCATGAGCTCACTTTGCCTCTGGGAGTCAGGGTCCATTCAACCAGAGGGGTCACCTCATCTATTGCTCCTGCAAGAGGTACTCCCTGCAGCAAGTGTGTGATGCGGCAGGTTTTTTCCTCCCCGCACACATTTGTAAAATTTATAGTCTGGATGTCCACGTAGCTCCCAGACATAGTTCTGAGACTCCACGGCCTTGTGCACATATGCTACACAACCTTGGGGTCCAGACACCTGCAGTGTGGCGGCGTTGGTGTTCCCTGAAAGGCGGGAACGAGATGCTGCGTCGCAATGCCGCACTGCCACATGACCGGACGTCCGTTCAGACAAATGAATCTGAGGTTGTTGCCGGCTCACCGATATTTATAGCCTGCAGCTGAGTCTAATCAGATGACGTCACCTGACCGAGGTTATATAAGCCAAAATCTGGCGTGTTTGTACACACATGCTTCACAGCCGCCGACATGTTTCCCATAGCGTTTTCATGCAGCATCTCGTTCCCGCCTTTCAGGGAACAGGGTTACAGCAAAGTAACCCGAGACGTTTGCTGCATTACAGTAAGGAGCATTTTTCTCATTGCCTGACCGTTTGTGAGAGATAATTTGTGGCAAATTGTATCCAAACTGATAGTGGTGTAATGATACACATTCAAATCTGTACCATTTGATACAGGGTGTTCGGTTTGGTTTTCTCCATTAATTTCTCCATTAATTCAAATTAATGGAGCATGTAGCACGTCACTGATGACTTGCAGCAAAGATTCAAATATCACTTTAGAGAAATGTGTACTCATTTGGAAAGTCAAATAAACAAGTTTATTTAAAATATAATTCAGCGTTCCCTACTACGTAAATGTTAATCTACGTCAGAAAAAGGAACAACTACAACTCCACGATGTTGGATCCTGGTGAGCTTAGCCATTGTTACTTGAAATCCTTGGGTTAGTTGCTGCAAGGAGTCTACTGGTTACTAGACTACTAACTACTTACCATCAGTCACTGTTAGGGTTGGGTATCGTTTGGGTTTTTTTCAATACCGGTGCCAAATCGATACTTTTAAAATGGTACCGGTGCCAAATCGGTGCCTGAACCGATACTTTACAAAATTTTATTGAACAAAAAATGTTATGCTTAAAATTTAACAATATATTAAAAGTTTGAAGTACTGTATATATGAATATATAAGCTTAAAATTTTAGCAATTCTTTTGCAGAAATTTCACCATATTTGCCTTTTCTGGCAAAATATGACACCTTTCCTGACTTTCCCTGCACAGGACATGCATAGCCTTCTTGGCAATGGTAAATGGGGTCACTGTTGTAGTACTACTAGTGTCCACAAGCTGTCAAACACGGTGCCTCCGTATGCTTTTAACTTTATTCCGTTTAATTTAGAAAGTTTAATTTAGCAAGCTAAGATAGCGGTAGACCGGCTGCTGCCGTCAGAGCGAGTGTAACGTTAGTTGCTGCATTCACGCGCATGTCGGATGGTCTCTCATTTCCTGATGATTTGTGCTTTTAATTTTTTTATTTAATCTAATAAACTATTAATCTACAAAAATATATGAATCTAGAGAACAAATATTTCAATCGACAGTTCAGGCATTTAAGTGGCACCGAAATTCGCGTTCTGTTACCGGTACATAACGGGTCTATAGGTACCGGTGCCGTATTAGCACCGGTTTTCGGTACCCAACCATAGTCACTGTAGTGCTGGTATAGTATTACATGAAGCTAGAAGTAAGCTTTCTGATCACACAGTAACTCTATATGGCTTTTCACTGTTTCTCCCTCAATCTCCGAGAGATGGTGGGACCAGCTGAGCATTGAAGGATCAGAAAAAATGTGGTGCGGGGATGTGATTAAAGCTGATTAGAGGTAGTGGCTGCTGGTTTTTAGCTTTGTAGGCAAGCATCAGAATTTCAAATTTGGAAGCCAGTCCAGGGTGCTGAGAAGTGACCTTACCAAGAGACCGGTATAGAGAGAGAACAGAAGAGGACCAAGTACTGTGCTTTGTGGGACATCAGTAAAGACCCTGCATGAAGCGGATGTGGATCCCCTCCAGGTCACCTCATACGACCTATCCTCTAAGTAGAAAACAAACCATTGCCGTGTCACGCCACAGATTCCAAGGCTTGTAAAGATAGACAAGAAAATCTTGTGGTTTATTGTGTCAAATGCAGCTGCGAGGTCTAGGAGGATGATGATGATAGATGACAACTTCGCTGATCTAGCAGCATGGAGCTTCTCACTAAGAGACAGAAGGGCAGTTCCTGTGGAAAGTGTCACTTTGAATATGGATTGGTTGGGATCATTGATGCTGATCTAGAGAGATAGAGAGAGACATTTGATTGTAAAGAGTGCATTCAAGAACTTAAGAGTAAAGAATTTCAATGAGCAGTAATGTACAGTGGTGTGAAAAACTATTTGCCCCCCTCCTGATTTCTTATTCTTTTGCATGTTTGTCACACAAAATGTTTCTGATCATCAAACACATTTAACTATTAGTCAAAGATAACACAAGTAAACACAAAATGCAGTTTTTAAATGAGGGGTTTTATTATTTAGGGAGGAAAAAAAATCCAAACCTACATGGCCCTGTGTGAAAAAGTAATTGCCCCCTGAACCTAATAACTGGTTGGGCCACCCTTAGCAGCAATAACTGCAATCAAGCCTTTGCGATAACTTGCAACGAGTCTTTTACAGCGCTCTGGAGGAATTTTGGCCCACTCATCTTTGCAGAATTGTTGTAATTCAGCTTTATTTGAGGGTTTTCTAGCATGAACCGCCTTTTTAAGGTCATGCCACAACATCTCAATAGGATTCAGGTCAGGACTTTGACTAGGCCACTCCAAAGTCTTCATTTTGTTTTTCTTCAGCCATTCAGAGGTGGATTTGCTGGTGTGTTTTGGGTCATTGTCCTGCAGCAGCACCCAAGATCGCTTCAGCTTGAGTTGAGGAACAGATGGCCGGACATTCTCCTTCAGGATTTTTTGGTAGACAGTAGAATTCATGGTTCCATCTATCACAGCAAGCCTTCCAGGTCCTGAAGCAGCAAAACAACCCCAGACCATCACACTAGCACCACCATATTTTACTGTTGGTATGATGTTCTTTTTCTGAAATGCTGTGTTACTTTTATGCCAGATGTAACGGGACACGCACCTTCCAAAAAGTTTTGTCTCGTCGGTCCACAAGGTATTTTGTGGTAAGGTAAGTCTTGGCAATCATTGAGATGTTTTTTTTTAGCAAAATTGAGACGAGCCTTAATGTCCTTTTTGCTTAAAAGTGGTTTGCGCCTTGGAAATCTGCCATGCAGGCCATTTTTACCCAGTCTCTTTCTTATGGTGGAGTCGTGAACACTGACCTTAATTGAGGCAAGTGAGGCCTGCAGTTCTTTAGATGCTGTCCTGGGGTCTTTTGTGGCCTCTCGGATGAGTCGTCTCTGCACTCTTGGGGTAATTTTGGTCGGCCGGCCACTCCTGGGAAGGTTCACCACTGTTCCATGTTTTTGCCATTTGTGGATAATGGCTCTCACTGTGGTTCGCTGGTGTCCCAAAGCTTTAGAAATGGCTTTATAACCTTTACCAGACTGATAGATCTCAATTACTTTTGTTCTCATTTCTTCCTGAATTTCTTTGGATCTTGGCATGATGTCTAGCTTTTGAGGTGCTTTTGGTCTACTTCTCTGTGTCAGGTAGCTCCTATTTAAGTGATTTCTTGATTGAAACAGGTGTGGCAGTAATCAGGCCTGGGGGTGACTACAGAAATTGAACTCAGGTGTGATAAACCACAGTTAAGTTATTCTTTAACAAGGGGGGCAATCACTTTTTCACACAGGGCCATGTAGATTTGGAGTTTTTTTTCTCCCTTAATAACGTAAACCTTCATTTAAAAACTGCATTTTGTGTTCAATTATGTTATCTTTGACTAATAATTAACGGTTTTTGATGAGCAGAAACATTTAAGTGTGACAAACATGCAAAAGAATAAGAAATCAGGAAGGGGGCAAATAGTTTTTCACACCACTGTATATTTGATGAATCAAGGCTGAACTTACTACTTACTTACTAGGTGCATAAACTGCAAGTCCTTACTAGAACTATAAGATCATCAAGCACATCACCCATCTCTTATTCACACTACTGTACATTGGCTCCCAGTACAAATTCATATTGATGTTAAAATACTATGATTGACTTATAAAACATTAAATGGTATCTGGCCACATGACCTGAGTGAACATGATTTGACACTTCTACTTCAATTAAAGGATACTGCTTTTCAGTACTGTGAATTATGAAACTACAGCAGAAGCTTTTTCTTACAAAGTGTCACGTCAGTAGTGGTATGGGCTGTTGGTGTAGCCATGGGCTCACAAAAGGCAGGCATAAATGCAGAGGGTTCTGGTGTGAATAATAAAGTCTTTTATTGAGAACGAACAAATCAAAACTCAAACCAAATAAACAAAACTCTGGCTCTTTCAGCACACGGACTCTTTAAACAGAACACACGGGATACAAACTTGGGGAACTTGAAGCGGGGAATTAGAACACTGTACTCAAGCTCGAGGTTACAACACAGGCTACACAACAGTCAGGCTCTAATACCTGAGACATTTAACAGGGCGCTGTGTTGTGACACAGGCAACACGACAATCAGGCTCTAATACCTGGGACAGTGAACAGGGCGCTGTGTTGGGACACAGGCGACACGACAATCAGGCTCTAATACCTGGGACATTGAACAGGGCTCGGTGTTGTGACACGGGCGACACGACAATCAGGCCCTAATACCTGGGACAGGAAACAGGGGCTCTGTGTTGTGACACTCAGCTTGAGACCTACTGGTGTTAAGACAGGGAACTTGAACTCAAACAAAACGTAGGGGGACCTGTGCTTCTACGGGCGACACACACACACTCTCCAGGGAGCTAGACTCACACTAACACACGTGTACTCCACTAAGAACACACACACCCACTTCTAGGCACATCGTACACACACCTCTAGGTACCTACATACCACATACCACATACCTACCCCTAAATACACACATACCTATAACCATACATACACACATACTCACAACCCAGCATTTCTCACACTCACCCATAGAAGGTACCCAGGCTTAAGACTTAGACTCATGGGGAGAGACTTTGCAAAACATGAGGGAGAAACCAACAGAAATAACCCAAAACGATAAGACACCACACACTCCTCACAATAATCAAAACACAGGTAAATCCAAACATACACTCACACATTTAACTAAGACAACATGCCTACAGAGCCAGATGAACATAACTAAACAAAAAGAACAAAACTAAAGCCCACTAGACAACATTAATGCTCGACCCAGTTTCCCAGAGCTAACAGCTTTTTATTAAGTTGCTAATGAGCCACCCCGGCACAGGTCACACTTAGTCGTCACCTGACCGAGGTGTCTTCTGGGAAACTGGGTCTTCAAACAAAAAACTACAAAACATAAACGTGACCACAGTGGCAGTCCTGACTAGGGGCAGTCCCTTACACAAAGCCCTGAATTTATAGAATAGGCATCCAGTTAATGTTTGGGACTCAGACACAGTTTCAAGTGTGTAAGTCTAGGCTAAAAATAATATTTCTTTAGCCATGCATTTTACAAGTAGTTTTGTCTTGGGTAAAGGAGCAGATCTGGGGGACTTATTGGACGTAGGATATTATGGTAAACTGGTATGTCTTTCCCACTCTCAGTGATCACTCAGGTTTGTTGACGGTGGAGTGGCTGGTTGCTTAACTTCCTAGGAGGCCAACATGACTGTGTTTCCTTCTGGCTCTCTCTTTTAGTTATCCTGTAATAGGTAGAACTGCCTGGGCCTCCAATAATGAAAGTGGACTCTATATTAAGCTAAGCAAATCTTTTGCTGTTATATTGAACTTCCAGCCACCAAACACAGTATAACTGCAACACAATTCCTGCTGTCTGTTATCCCCCAAATGAAGATGGGTTCCCTGTTGATCTGGGTTCTTTCAAGGTTTTTTCCAATTGCCATCTTAGGGAGTTTTTCCTTGCCACCGCCATCCTTGGCTTGCTAATCAGGGACAATCTGATCATTCTGATTTAGACATACAGTACTTTCTCACACATTCATCCCCTAATTTTCTTTTGATTCTTTAAAGTTGCTTTGAGACAATGATTTTTGTTAAAAAGAACTATATTAATAAAATGTAATTTCATTTTATTGAATTTAATTTAACTGAAAATTTCATATGTTGTCTCATGGAACTGTACCACTGTTACAGCATCTACTGCATAACATGTGTGCCATGCATCGCCACACAGCTAAACCTTCAGCACAGTTATGGGGTGATGCAATATGCTGTTGACTAATAAGGCAAAAGTTAAACCTTTTGAAAGGTTTGCATACTGTTAAATCTGGTGTAAAGTTAACACAAGAGAACACCATACCAACCGTTAAACATGGTGGTGGTAGTGTAATGGTCTGGGGCTGCTTTTGCCATGAATTCTACCAGTAAATCCTGAAGAAGAATGTCTGCTCATCAATTTGAGCTAAAATTTCTCCACAACAATCTGAAACACATTGCCAGTTGTTGCTGCCAAGGCTGGCACAACCATTAGGTTACAGTAAGTGGGCAGTTACGTTTTCATATTACATCCCAGGTCTAGGGTCCAGGAGCATAATAAAAAAATTATAAAACTTTACACAAAAAAGAATGTGCGTGGTCTTTTGTTCTTTCCTTTTTTATTATAGAACAGGAAGCTCTTGGCTTCAGGGTTGGGCCAAGGCCAAAACAATAAACAAAACTTTTAATCCTTTCTCCTCCTGCAAACTAACTATACTAAAAGAAAAAGTAAAAAAAAAAAAAACACAGGGGCTAAACTCACTCCCTAACTAACTGATCAAAACAGGAGAAAACGAGTATTTTAACAAAAATGGCATCCAACCCACACAGCTTCACTTAAACGACTATATACAGAAAACAAAATATATATTTACACTATTTACACATAAGTAGCGGGGGGGGGGGGGAGAACCTTCCTCCATGCCAACATACCGAAACAATCAAAAAAGAAAGTAATCAACAAGACCACCGGCGCGACACAACCGTATCGTTTGAAAGTCAATATGCATATACACCATCAACAAGGACGACCAATCACAAAGCACGCCACAGCACGTCCAATTAGTGCGGGGCCACCTGCATGAAGGGGAAAGCAAGAGAGAGAGAGAGAGAGAGAGAGCACACGGTGCCACAAGCAGCTATGCATGCACACATACATGACATCGTAACAAGGTCCATGAAGGTTTGGACAGATTTTTTCACTAAGAAATTAAAGCATCATTTGAAAATTGGATTTAGTGTTGGGTAACATTTATGTAATATTACATAAATATAATATTATATAATATAACATCGTTTGACGACCTGAATCATTTAAGTTTGACAAGTATGCAAAAAGTATATAATCTTGAAGTTGGCAAATACTGTTTCACGGCTCTGTACTTAATTTGTATCTAATATGACAAACGAGGCATGTTTTCTCAGCCCTCTTCAATGTAAATCTGAAAGGCAAGGAAGGGCGTGGGCAGAAGGATTTGTTACTTTAAGATCCACGCTTGGACACATAGAAACAGTGGGGCTGGGTGCACGAGTGCTGTGGTAGTGACTGGACTGATGGGCTGCTCTCTGACTGCAACTTGCCACAGGTATTGGGCATTAGCTATTTATTGTTATATTTGAGGGTTGTCTATTTGTTCAGAGCAAATTTAAGACAAAATGTTAATTTTTATTAAATGTATTATTTACTTATCACATTTGTATGAATTTTAGATATAATACTTGAACCGCTTGCCTGATACGAACGAAAATTGATATAGTGTGAAAATACATGAAAAGAGACAAATTAGTAGAGATTTTGTTTGAGATTTTGCAGGACAAAGTGCACTGATATTACTCAGTTAACTAAATTTCCTGTTGACATTTCACAGGGCATTGATTTCAAAGCTGTTTGGTTTTCCAAGGATCCTCTTAATCATCTTCATCCTTACTCTGCCCATCTTCATTATTGGACTAATTTACTTCAATAACTTTAAGCCAATGGTTCCTGTTCCTTACCCTCACTGGAGAAGGAGTCTGATGGCATGTGGTGTGCCAGTGCAAAATGATCCAATCATCAAAGTCAACAATGTTAAATCGTATATGGTCAGCTCCTACTTAGAGCACCGCGAGGAGATAAAAAATATACGGACAATTGCTATAGTGCTGCGTAATGAAAGCACAAAATATTACTGTTTACTGTGTTGCAGTGGTAAAAATGTGTCTGTACCTGCGAATTACATCATTCACCCAGACCACTTTGAGTTTGAATACGGCACAGCTGATATTACCTGCCCACTACCGGAAATGTGTAAAATACCAACACATGTGGCTATAACTTCACAATCACCTACAAAAGAAGGAACCTCTCAAGACATTCATGCTTTTCAACCTCTTAGAAACCAAGTGAAGCTGGATGTTTTTCCTTATAAGTTTACAGTTTGCATTTCTACCATGTTTGATTATGTGAATGTCCTGGAGCTTGTGCAGGCCATGGAGATGTTGAAGATAATTGGTGTCCAAAAGGTAGCTATATACAAGACCAACTGTGACTCTGTAACACAGAAGGTCCTTAATTACTATGTCAAGAAGAACTTTGTGGAGATCATCCCCTGGCATGTAGCAAACTACATTAACGTGTCGAGAGGCTGGCAGAAATCTGTTTCATTAGGGGATCTGCATTACTTTGGGCAAATTGCGGCGCTCAATGACTGTGTGTACCGTTACATGTACCAGAGTCACTATGTAGCTCTACACGATTTGGATGAATTCATTTTGCCTATTAATTTCACCACCTGGTCAGAACTCCTGCCTAAACTGGAGAGTAAATACAGTCAAAATGTGGGCTTTGAATTTGAGTCCTACCTTTTCCCTCATTCCATCATAGAATTGATGCCACAGTATTCACCAGACTCATGGAAAAGGGTTATGGGAGTCAACATCTTGGAACATGTTTACAGGTTAAGCAATGACCACCAAGAGTTCAATGATTTTAAAGTGATCGTAAATCCTCGTTTAGTCTTCAGTACTACGGTGCATGGATTACTGCAGTCTGTGAATGACAGTGTCAAGGTGGACCCTGAGATTGCACACATATACCACATAAGAAATGTTTCGAGAGAAGACTTGTTTAAATCTCCCATTATACGAGACACACGTCACAGGGACTATGCAGGCAGGCTTATTCCTGCTGTTTCTGAAGTTCTTCAAAAAGTGTTGAACGTTTACTAAAGTATGATCCGTGATTAATTAGAATTGGTGTGAGTTTCGCAGTTTGTATGAAGCATGATGTTTATGCATTTAATATCACATGACTGACACCCATGACAGGGAGTGCCGTTGTACTAAGTTAGCATGGATGTGATGCAGTGGGTGAGGGTGAAGCCGAAGGTATGATAGGTGTCCTGATACTCAGCACAACAGCATGTCCTTGAGTTTTTATAAAACAGCTCTACAAACAGCATTCATTATCAAAAGATTATGATCCCTTTGCTTTTTTTAAACAGGTATATTGCTCCGCCAGCACAGGTACTGTACTTTCACACCTGGCAGAACTAGCCTTGATCTGGTGACTGACAGTTAGCAACCATCAGTTAGCAATGAACAATGTGTGCCATTTGCTGGGATGAAAGTAGTTATAAATTCTGAAAAAGATGGGGAGAATAAACCATGGAGGTCTACAAGACGTAACATTTTCAGATGTATTTTCTTGCTCATGGTGCTCAACCTACTTTCACTCCTGATGGAGGAAAAATCATGTTTGAGTGGTGATCTTAAATGTGCTTTATGTAAGGCTGATTATTTTCATGCACACTCACATGTGGTATCTAACCACATTTGGTATCTAAATATTTCTTATTTAGTTTGCCACTCAGGCCATTTGCATCATCTACATAGGAAACCTGAGCTTTTTGCACAATGTAAATTTCACATTAAAATCACAGGTCTCGTCTCAACCAACATCAGGGTGTTCAGGACTTTCTTAAACAAATGTTGTTCATAGTGTACAAACTAGATGGCTGTTCATGCATTGCATTTTAATTATGTTGATGCGGTACGGTATGTTTGTGGTGGATAATTCCCCATAGATTAACAAGCTCTATCTATACAGTTACAGAATGGTGCTAAAAAATAAAAAAATAAAAGAAATAGAAAACAACTTAAGTTTAGCTAATAGAAATGCAGCAGTGATAACAGAGATCAAAGAAAAATGGACAGACTAGTTTGAGCTTTCAGGAGGGTTACAGTGTTTTAAAAAATCTCTTACTCTTTCACAACTGTGGTGAGCAGAAAGTCATCTTAAAATGGACAATATAGTACAATATAAGTCAGATGAACTACAAGAGGAGAAGGTCATACTGGGTTCCAGTCCTGTCAGGAATTTCAAACATGTAGACTTCAATGGGAACAGGGTCACTAATCCTGGACAGATAAGCATTCTGAAAGCATCACATTCCCAATTCTTTTTTTTTCCTTCAGTTTTCAAAAATGATTAATTCAAACTACAATCCTGTCTGCCCATTCCTCTCTGGTCGCTCTCATATACGAGACATTTCCATAATGATAACTATAAACTGCCCATCACTAAGCAACCACATCTAACAGTCAAAAATCATTGATAGCTGCCTCCGAGTGGTGCAGTGGTAAATTGCTCGCCCTATCATCCGGAGATCACTTGTTCGATTCCCGGCTGATGCTGTAACCTCTCACAGCCGGAGGTCTAGAGAGGAGCTGATTGGCCGAGCCCCCTCAGAGGGGAGGGATGAGAGGTACTTAGTGCTCCCACATTAATCACGGCTCTACAGCCAATCAGGGGCGTGGGAGCCCCAGAGTGACTGGGAGGAATTGGACACGACTAAATTGGGCAGGAAAATCGGGGTGAAAATCCAAACAAATACGAAAAAAAACCCCTCTCTGATAGCTGAAGTGAGAAAATTCCTTGATGATTGATTTTACTATTAATTGAGGTTTTTGCCTTGTATTTCCACAATTTAATGCTTTAGACTATACAGTAAAGGGTAGTTCACAATTCCTAAAGTGGATCAATAAATCAATAAGATTTATGTTTGTACAGTATGTGCTACACATTTATTCAGAATCTAACTTTTTTGAACATGTGCAAAATAGTTCTGCTCACTGTGAAGTGTTTAATCTGTTGAACTCTAACAGAAGTAAGTCAATTTTTGAAAAAAATTATTTTAAACATTGAGGTTAGGTCAGGCTTACTCTCTTGTGTAATGACTGATTACAATGAAATGGCAAGTCAATAACTGCCTCTTCTGCAGCCAGAGACCCAGTGAGTACAGACAGGTGGGACTGAGTTGTTCTCACAAAGTTTACTGATCAGGAATGTAAGCAAAATTTACTTTAAGGAAACTCAAGTCACAAAATTTAAGCCCCATGTGGGGCAAACATGAACAGAAAAAATAAGTTTAATCCAATAACAGGGAAACAATCAGATCAATATATACCCATAGAATGGACTATTAAAAATTTACACCACCCTTCTGTTCTAAATAAAACTACCTAAAATGCTAAGAAGATTTGAAATGACTGGAACTGAGAAAAAAAACATTCTACATGTTCTACATGTTATCAAAACATAACACTGAACTTTGTGGAAGAAATTTGATTTAAAAAAACATAAATGAAGATCACTAAAGTTGCATATTGAAAGTAAGAGTATTTTCATATACACAATGTGATGATAAAGGATTGGGACTAAATATTCATTTTCTGGGACATGGAGCCCATCCCAGGAGACTCAGGGTACAAGGCAGGGTACACACTGGACAGCGTGCCAATCCATCGCAGAGCACACACACACACTCATTCACACACTATGGTCAATATGGGAACGCCAAATAGCCTAATCTGCATGTCTTTGGACTGTGGGAGGAAACCGGAGTACCCGGAGGAAACCCACCAAGCACGGGGAGAACATGCAAACTCCATGTACACAGAGACGGGAATCGAGCCTGGCCGGGAATCGAACCCGGACCCTGGAGGTGCAAGGCGACAGTGCTAACCACTACACCACCGCGCCGCCCCGAGACTAAATATCTGTATGTCTATTGTTACGACCCAAGGTCTAGGGTCCCTGAGCGTAACAAAGAAATAAATAAGAAATAAATAAAGATACTTTTCAACAAAAGTATACTGTGCGTGGTCTTTAATTTTTTTATACACACACACGCACAGAGGAAGCTCTTGGCTTCAGGGTTGGGCCTAGGCCAAAACAATAAACAAAAACCCTGTCCCTATCTCCTCCCGAAAACTAACTAATCTACAAAGCAAAGAATAATAAACTAAGACACACAGGGCTAAACTAACTCCCTAACTAAATACAAAAAACAGGAGAAAACGGGATTAAACCAAATTGGCACCCAACCCCTACTGCTTCCTTAAATTTAACTATATACACAAAACTAAACAAAAAAGGTATTTACAATATAGGTCCTTCTCAAAAAATTAGTATATTGTGATAAAGTTCATTATTTTCTGTAATGTGCTGATGAAGATTGTGAGGAAGATTGTAAAGAAGGACCGATTCCAGACCTTGGGGGACCTGCGGAAGCAGTGGACTGAGTCTGGAGTAGAAACATCCAGAGCCACCGTGTACAGGCTGATTGCCTCCATGCCACGCCGCATTGAAGCAGTCATTTCTGCAAAAGGATTCCCAACCAAGTATTGAGTGCATAACTGAACATAATTATTAGAAGGTTGACTTTTTTTTGTATTAAAAACACTTTTCCTTTATTGGTCAGATGAAATATGCTAATTTTTTGAGATAGGGATTTTGGGTTTTCATGAGCTGTATGCCACAATCAATATTAAAACAATAAAAGGCTTGAACTACTTCAGTTGTGTGTAATGAACCTAAAATATATGAAAGTCTAATGTTTATCAGTACATTACAGAAAATAATTAACTTTATCACAATATGCTAATTTTTTGAGAAGGACCTGTACTGTATATACAAACAAAACAAACACAAAAAAGGTGGTGGCGACAACCCTCCACCACTCCAACACCAAAGAAAGAAAGACAAATCACATCGAAGAAAGACACCAGTGAAAGTAAGGCGCGACAACAATAACTTTTCAACTAATATTAATTTCAAACAGAACTCAACACAACAATAACGCGCGCGCTTCCGGCTTTCATCCGCCATGATAAAAGGACGCGCCGGTCCAAGGACGACCAATCACGGAGCACGCCGCCGCATGTTCAATCAGGGCGGAGCCACCTGTGAGAGAGGGAAAGCGAGAGAAGGAAAGAGAGGGAGAGAGGGCGCGCACGCGCGCAGCAAGCAGCGAGGCATGCGCACTTACGTGCAATATACACGTGCACGTAACACTATAAAAAAACACTTGGTAGTTATACTAATTGGGAAAAAAGACTTGAATTTGCTAGGGAGCATAATGATTGGACTTTGGAGCAATGAAAAAGGTCATGTGGTCTGATGAGTCCAGATTGACCCTATTCCAGTGCTATGGATGTATAAGGGTATCATTTTCACACAAGAACTGGCGCCACATTGTGTTCTGTTTAGTTTTATTCTGGTTGGGCTATTATTACAATTATTGGCATAATATGAGGGTCCCAAAAACGCAAAACAACTTTATATGGGCTTTCTTTGAAAAAATAATGATTAAAGGATTGTTAAATGTACAATCCTTTAATCAAAAAACAACTGTAGCTTTAATAATTGAGGTGCCAGACTGCTAATCTGGTCACAGGTTCAAATCCCAGCACCACCAAGCTGCTCCTGTTCAGCCCCTTTGATTAAGGACCTCAACTGCTCAGCTGTATAATGAGATGTAATGCATGTTTCTCTGGATTAGGGCATCTGCACCAAATACTGTAAATGTGTATAAGTGAGTATAAAATTACACCAGCTAATTTAATCAACCATCAGTATTGCATACGTTACATCTGGGCAAAGCTCATGAACAAAAGATTGTGATAAGAGCTGACAAGAGGTATTACAACAGGACAAGTAAACTGTAGAGGGATAAAATATATGATACTTCTTTAATATGTTTTAAAAATTGCTGCTATAGACTTTCTTTGTGGGTTTGTGCTTCAAATGCACATTTATGAAAATTATTTAGCACATTTATATAAATTATTCTGTAAAAATGTCTGACATTTTCTACAGTATCAATTACTTATCTAAGTCAGCCATAACATCAACACAACTGCCAGGAAAACTGAACATGTGTGATCGCCAACTATATATACTAGCACACTGATAACAGGTCAAAGGCCAGCCCGTCTGGTCCAGTCCCACAGAAAAGCCAATGCAGCACGTCATTGAAAAAAAAAATCAATGCTGGTCACGTTAAAAAGGTAACAGAACACCCAGTGCATAGCCAAAGCGGTCAACCCGGTCTCACAGCTTCCCAGATCCCAATCAAGTTGAGCACCCATGGGATGTGCCAGACATAAGTCCAATCCACGGAGGCCCCACCCCGCAGCACCTAAAGGCTACCAATGTCCTCCTGCCAGACACCAGCACTATATCAGAGGCCTTGCAGAACCGTGCTCCAAGGGGCCAGAGTCACCCCAGTGGCAGAAAAGGAGTCCAAAACATAAATGGTTTTAATTGGACTATCATGTTGATCTAAATGTATTATGCTTATTCACTGTTTAATAATCTCATCACCAAAAACATTAACACATCAGTTAATCTCATAAATTATGTGCATACAGTCATAATCGGCCAAGCATTTATTCTATTCACTTTTATTAGCCTTTCCCGTGAACCTGTTCCAATTTGATGAATGATGAATCTTGACTTAATCTTTACCAATGCAGAGGTACGTTGGAAGCATTAGACTAGATGAGTTGGCGGCCATGAACGCAGCTATGAGGACAAGAGATTCTTTGCATGCTGCATTCATTTCAAGGGAAGATATTCATTGTTGTGTGGAAAAGAATCTTAAATATTGGAAATTGGTTTTTATAATAGCAATTTCATATACTCCAGAATGTTATGAAGCATGATCAGATGAATTGCATAGTCCTTCTTTGCCATGAAAATTAACTTAATCCCAAAAAATCCTTTCCACTGCATTTCATTGCTGTCATTAAAGGACCTGACACTATGTCAGGCTGATTGGGTTAGAATGGCAGACTTGACATGATAAAAGGAGGGTGATGGTTGAAATCATTGTTCTTCCTTGTTAACCATGGTGACCTGCAAAGAAACGCGTGCAGCAATCATTGCGTTGCATAAAAATGGCTTCACAGGCAAGGATATTGTGGCTATTCAGCTGCGGGATCAGAGTGCCACTAGTGCAGAGCTTGCTCAGGAATGACAGCAGGCAGGTGTGAGCGCATCTGCATGCATAGTGAGGTGAAGACTTTCGGAAGATGGCCTGGTGTCAAGTAGGGCAGCAAAGAAGCCACTTCTCTCCAAAAAAACCATCAGGGACAGATTGATCTTCTGCATAAAGTATGGTGAATGGACTGCTGAGGACTGGGGCAAAGTCATATTCTCAGATGAAGCCGCTTTCCGATTGTTTCGGGCATCTGGAAAAAGGCTCGTCCGGAGAAAAAAAGGTGAGTGCTACCATTAGCCCTGTGTCATGCCAACAGTAAAGTATCCTGAGACCATTCATGTGTGGGGTTGCTTCTCATCCAAGGGAGTGGGCTCACCTCACAATTTTGCACAAAAACACAGCCATGAATAAACAATGGTACCAATGGCACCAACAATGGTGAAGAACAATGCATTTTCCAGCACGATGGAGCACCGTGCCATAAGGCAATAGTGATAACCAAGTGGCTCGGGGACCAAAACGTTGAAATTTTGGGTCCATGGCCCGGAAACTTCCCAGACCTTAATCCCATTGAGAACTTGTGGTCAATCCTCAAGAGGCGGGTGGACAAACAAAAACCCACTAATTCTGACAAACTCCAAGAAGTGATTATGAAAGAATGGGTTGCTATCAGTCAGCAATTGGCCCAGAAGTTGATTGAGAGCCCAGTCGAATTGCAGAGGTCATGACAAAGAAGGACCAACACTGCAAATACTGACTCTTTGCATAAATGTCATGTAATTGTCAATAAAAGATCTAAAAGCAGTTTAGCAGCAAACTTTGTGAAAACTAATGTCTTTCTCAAAACTTTTGGCCACGACTTTCCTCATACAGCACTGCATTGACCCCTTGTTTTAACTCTTTAAAATTTGTTTTCGAGAGGTAAACTATGGATACTGGACAAGACATGTATTTTTTCATGTAATCTGTTATGCTGGTTTGTTCATATTGTTTTTACAAAAACATTTTAGCAAGTTTTCATGATTATTCAGGAAATAAATGTTCCAAAGCAACTGCGCATGCCATTTCATGATGTACAAGAAAAAAAAAATTCTTGCCAAAGAATTGCTAAAATCAGTCATTTAAAGCATTTTACAGTCATTACACAGTCATATTTTGCCTTTTTTTAATCAGTAGCAGAGAATGCAGAGAAATGCTTCTACATGACCAATGGGGACAGTCAATTGCAGGCATTTGGTGTTAACAGTTACCTGGGTGTTAGAATAAACTGTGCAAACTGTCTCAAATACAAATTTTCAGCCTGTATTTCAAGTGTTCACATTGTTTAAAAAATATGAAATCAAATAAATGCACTCCACATGATACAAAAAAAAATTATAAAATAAAAAGCGGTCCTTCTAAATATACACGTATAAAGTAACTGACATATAGCAGCTACTGTTGTAATGTGATCCTTCACAATGATTGTTCATTTGTTGGCATCTGTGCAAATGGACTCTCCTCGCTTCTCCTTGAGTCTCGTTTGTGGGGGACTGAACGAGTGTTTCAGTCATGGCTGTAGTGGTAGTGTCCTTCATCACTTGCACCATGTAAATGCACTTCTTACTTAATCAAATGGAAGGTTAGCCAGTACATAAACACAGGTTGTGCTGCAGCTATGGCCATGGTCAAGTACATGCGCAGCTGATTCTTGGCACCTCGGACCAGAACGCCCTCTGCAGCCGCCTCGGACAGAATCTTCAACCTCAGTGTTCGGATCTGCAGCACACACAGACAAGAAATCATAAACCACAATTCAGTAAAGCACAAGGATGTGCACATTTAAGCCCAAAACATTTGTTGTACTACTGTCATAATACAAATTAACTATATTGTGAAAAAGTCCTTTATAGTCTGTAACTGTGAGATGATGCAGTATTCGTATAAAATGTATTGACTTTTTAAAATAATAATAATAATATCAACGTGTGGCTAATTTAAAGCAAATTTCTCATTCCCCAGGAACTCTTTTGCCTTTAACCATGACAAACTAGGCATCATAGCCTCAGGTCTGAAAAAACAGCAAGTTAGGCAATAAATTAGACAGTTATGCACTGGTCAGCTTTCATAGGTGTGTGACAATTTAACGGTTTTTACTTCACGGATACGAGAAGCTGTCTTTCCTGTGTTGTGAAACACAACACTTGTACTAGCTGTGTCATGATTACTCGTGATGTCAAAAAATAGGTGTTCAGTGTCCTCTATGGTCTACAGAATGGCATGTGTTTTTTTTTTCTTCTGACTACTGTACAAAAATACAAAAGGCATTCAAGTCAAACCAGGACAAGTCTGTCGGGAACAAAGGTGTAAAATTGACTGACAATTACAGAAGACTTCAAGCAGAGTATGGTGTTGCGACTCTTAGCCAGAGTACAACATTAGAATGTTGTGCAAAAACAATACTCCATGAATGAGTCCACTGCAGTCTGTCCCATTAACATTCAATGAGTAGAATGCCTGTTCCTTAAAAAAACTAAGATAGCTGCTTGTTTGGACCTCGCTCCAAGCCATTTCCACATGTTTGGGCTATTAAATGAGTTCCCTGGAGGCCAGCGTTTCAGAAGTGAAACGGCAGTCCGATCATGGCTCCAGGGTACTACTGAAACTCTGGGCTAAGTGTGTTAGTGTATAGAGAAATAAAGGTAGTTTTTACTCTCATAGCTGAGTTTTGATATTCTGTAAAGTCAAAAGCTCCAGTTTGACATGAATGCCCCTTGTAGCTTTTGTATAAATAAAACTACTGAAACTTCAGGAGTGTAATATCATGGTCTGATAACGCAAAAATAGAGTACAGCTGATGCATAAAAACAATGACTACTGTACATCATAGTTTATTTAGTAAAATTAAACATGATCTATACACATCTGTCCTGTTTTGTTAAATTATTTGTATTTGTGAGGGGGGGAAAATAGGAAATTAATATATTGCCCACTGAAAAAAAAGACCACAAACGTTATATATATATTAAGATAATATATATATGTGATCATATTGTACAGCTGTTTTTCTATATTTTATTTTAGTTAAATTTATCTTTTTCATATTTTTTTCCTATTCATATTTTATTTTAAGGTCACAGGCAGTTGTCTAAGCATTTCACTGCATATCGTACTATGTATGACTGTGTATGTGACAAATAACATTTGAATTTGAATCATTAATGCCTACAATAAAAGTAACAAATTCTGCCTCCATCAGCAAATGCAATGAAAATTACTTGTCACTCACCATAAAAACAAAGATAGAAGCACAGCACCAGAACAGTGAAAGATAATATCCTATCTTTCCAAACAGGAGCCCAGCTAACACTCCTACTATCATCCTGTGAAAAAAAAAAGAAATTTGATTAATAGCCTTAGGGAGATTTCCATGAGCTATTAGATAAGTGATTCTCAACAGGCGCAGTAGCTGTTCACAGCGGCAACGATGGCATTTTGCCGTCATGCCATCACGAGTTGCTGCAATGTCATATTAATTTCAGAATTCAATGAGGCAATAATTTACCACTCCTTTTTTTTATGTTGGATATTTTTTGTCCGTTTTCAAAAAAATTTAATGTCATTGAACTTAGAAAATATATTTGGATAGTGGCAAGTTAAATCACCAGCCAATAAGTGACACTGGGTAATACTTTAATACTGGGTAATACTACTGGTCAGCAGTGAGAGGAATCACTATACTCATGTCATACATTCTGAGTTTGACATCAGTGTGCATCACCTCACAGTCACTAATGGAGCAAATCTCAACATACAAGCACCATCTGTGACAGGGATTAATCTACTATGATGTAACTATGATGTAACAGTGTAGGGTCTGCGTATACACTATAATCCTGCGTGTAAGAGACTGCAGTCAGTAACATATGAGACAGGGAAGCGCATTCATCGGCTGCTGGTCATCTCAGGAACACTGATGGTATGATAATACCCTCTTTACTTATATGAAGGACTGATCACTTGAATCTAGTAATTACATCAAATATCAAGTAACTCATAGTGCTCATTACAACAGAGAGTACCTTATGTTATGATTGTTATTTAACTGTGTCCATGTATTCACAAAGAATGTAATGAATGTTTGCTAAACGGTTTATGGAATAGTATGTGTTAAGCTTAGTTAAACAATTTTGTTGTACACTGGAACCTTGGATTACGAGTATAATTCATTCCGGAAACGGGCTTGTATTCCAAAAAACTCATAAACCAAATTTAATTTTCCCATAAGAAATAATGGAAACTAAAATTATTTATTATATAAAAATAATTAACACAAAATATTAAGTAAAAATAAAACAAATTAACCTGCACTTTACATTAAAAAAAAAGTAAAAATAAACCCTGACAGATAAGTGTTTCCGTTTGTTGCGCGCAGGCAGTGTATGTGTGAGAATCTAAAGTAAGCTCCCCTCTTTCCCCTTTTCGTCTTACACGCACTCTTCCTCCACTTTTTTTCACACACACAACGGAAACACAGTTTTATCGGAAAATGAAACAAGAAATCTCTCTAATGACATTCGATTGAGCGACACACTAACGGAATCACTGCTGGAAAGTAAAAATAAAACAAATTAACCTGCACTTTACAATACCTTTGAAACGAATCACGTTTCAGTTTAATCAGTTTCTGTGTAGAGCAGAGAGAAAGAGTGTGTGTATGTGAAGGCGAAAGAAGGAGGGGTCTCTGTGTGTGTGTGGGACACGGTGTCCAATGACGCGCGCACGCACACAGACACACAAAGCAGGCACAGAGCAGGCTAAGCCTTGAGCAGAGAAAAAAAATGGATTTTTAACATCTCTAATGAGACTCGCTTTTGCTTTACACAAGCGCTGTACATACAGACACAAAATTAAATATGTTTTATGTGCACATACGTGGTCACAGTGTTATAGTGAACAATACACGCGTGCACAGATGTTGATTATACCAGTAAGAGGCGAGCACTACGACCCAGCAGGGGAGATGATTACCTACAACTTCACAGCGCAAGAGAGGGAAAAACCATTGGCACAATTGTGATCATGTGACGCTCGTCGTCAAAACAAGAAGCACACGCGTGATACATGATACTCCGTACTCGTAAACCAAGACTTGTCAAAATTTATTAAAAATATTTGCTCATCTTGTGGAACACTCTCAAACCGCGTTACTCACAATCCGAGGTTTCACTGTATTTGTTACCATTTTATTGAACTATTATTTATTAGAAGTAATGATTTACCTATTATTTAACAGAAATAGTGCTGTACCTTTTTGTTTTTTTTCGTTTATGGTTATCGACCACTAAGTTGAATCCTTTTTGAACAATTGTTGTGTACACAAGAATTAAAAAGTGATTCCAGAGATCCTCATGTCCCCTGTAGTTGGCTCATGGCTTTTTCCGAGTTTGAACCAGAAGCTTATGTGCAAATTCCCAAATAACTCGACAGTTACAGAGTTTGGTTCCCACAATCCTCTGGGCAGTCTTAACTATACATGCCAGGTCTCTCCGCTTCTCTGAAGTGTGGCTCAGTGAGCTGAGATGGTACTTTGGCCTTCTTGAGCTTTCTCAGGAAGAAAAGCCTCTGCTGAGCTTTCTTCACTAAGAAGCAAGTGTTAATGGTCCAAGTTAAGTCCTTTAAGACCTATGAATTTGAGTAGTCCACAACGATCTCCTTTATTTTAGTTCAGAACCAGGTCACTATCCACACACCACTCATATAGATCTTTCACCTCCTGTGTTCCTGTATTCATGGTGAGAATGGATGATGTGTGGTTGCCCACCCTGACATTCTGTGGTCTGTTGTGAGATCCTTTGGTGCCTTGGGTTGCAGCGTGGTGCCTCCGTGGTTTGGTCTTGTTTGTCCGGGGCATCCCATGGGTGCTCAATTAGATTGTGATCTGCAGAGTTTGGAGGCTGTGTTGGTGTTCTTGGTTTCTTTGCCTGCTGGACCCAATGTGGGCTGTGTATTCTGGTCCCTTTCTATCGTGCCAAATGTTGACTTTTTTTTTGGTGCTGCATTGGCTTTTCTGTAAGATCGAAGCAGATGGGCTGGCTTTTGATCAAAGAGACCAGAGGTGATTATTTTCAGGCTGTAAAGGAGAAGCACTCCAAAAGATGCAGAGACTGCTACCTATTTGTTTTAAGAATGAACCAACTTAACAGAGGGTCAGTATCTTCCTACAATATCTCCTTGTTACGCACGAAAGTCTAATCTCTTAAAGCAAAGTATATTTGAGCGTGTGAATGAGTGTGTATTTACGTGCATGCGCCCCGCGATGAATTTAGACCCTGTCCAGGACATACGCCACCTCGTGCCCCAAGTCTCCTGGGGATAGGCTCCAGGACCCCCTAACCCCCATATACAGGATAAAGCGAGGAGTGAGTGAGAGCGAGTGTCTTAATCATTATACATGTTTATATGTTCACTGTATCAGAATGAACAATATTTGCCTTAAAATTGTTTTCTTCAAAATCCATTGTCTGCACTTGCTTTCAGATGTCCAGAGAGTTGACTAATTATCTGTTGCTTTACATTGAGCACTTCAGGATTATTAGAGCTGACATGGAGATCCAGTTCTACAACCTTTCAAAATCAGGAGGACATCACTGACTGTGCACTGAAACAATTCTTCCAATGTCTTTCAAAAGCAATTGGTTATCCAGGAGCATCTCACTGACCTACAAAATTGTAAAGACGGACAGACTACATCTGGCACATTTGGCTGGCTAGTGTGCAATGTGGTCTCAGAGTGTTTTCCTATAGTACTTTATGGAAAGCTTCTGCTTCTTGCTTTTCACTCTTCCTCACTCTGAGCAGGGACTCAGACAACAGACAAGTATGTGCTTTACATGCCATCAAAGCACAGAAGTCAGTTACCTTCTGACTCAGGCCCAAGTTACATCCCTCGGTCCACCTATAAAGAAATTACGAGCAAATCACCAAGCACAGGGCTCTCATGGATATACCTACACACTGAAGACTAGCCTATGGGTATAATGCAGCATTAGCGAATGCATTTTTTTCATAGATGTGTGTGTGTGTGGGGGAATGGGAGGTGCTTAGATAGCAGTTCTGTGCATTTAACCAGAAGTTTAGGCTTCAGCTCTTCAATAAGCAGTTTACTCTCAGACTCGTGATGAATCCATGTCTCGTCACCAGTCGTGATTTTGTTTAACAAATGTTCACCTTGATTATCAGTCAAAAATTTTTTTTTGCAGATTCTGTTCATTCTGTTCATCCTCATCCGTGAGTTGTTTCAGCACGAGGTTCAACCTCAGAGCATGCTGCTCTTCTTTTGTGCAAATCACAACTGGGTCATCCATTTTTACTCGCACTTACAGTAGCTACAAATTAACTGATGTAACATGTATACCCCTGCACAGCAGTGACTAGGGAGACAGCAGTCTTAAAAGGAAAGTGCTGATAAGGCAGCGCAGTCAACAGAAGTGTTAATGTAACCGGAAATTGGGTAATTGCACCCTCGTAGGTAAGAAAATTAGATAATATAATACATTTTACATAACTTAAGATGGAAAAATAATGCCACTTCAAATGATTTATAATTCACATCCTCGATGTTACCTAGAATGAACTTTATGGTGGGGGGGGGGGCAACATTCTCAGTGTTTCATGGTAGAGTTCCCTTTAAGCGGCATGTTGGAATGGAGAAGTGTGAAAATGTTTGATGGGACTGTGTGGTCATATCGGAACCTATATTATTGTTTCGTAGCATTAAACACATTCTTTTTCATATTAATTCAATAGATCATTACGTTTTTTTTTTTTTTTTTTTTTTTACCTGCGTTCACACCAGTGTCAGAAAATTAAGAAATAGAGATTATTTTATTCAGGCTTTAAAATCAACCACCTTACCCAACATATTTGTATCCGGAGAAGGCCACCAGATCGATGGTGGTGAGGTCTGTGTTCACTGTGACCAGGTAAAGGCTGAGGAGAACGGCAAGAACTTCAATAATCAGCCACACCAAGGCTGAACTAGCTTGCATCCCCAATATCTCAGGGGAAAACCTAAATATAGACACACATACACCGTAAATCAACAGAGCTGTGGAAATCTTGTGTAGGTGTCTTATTACTTAACGGAAAGAGATCAAAATGTATTACACGACATAAAATGGTTATGATACAGTCTGTCTTACAAAGGCTTAAAGGAAAAGGGAGGTTCAAGTTAAACCTTTTGATTAAATTTCTCATGAATAAAGAAAAAAAAAAAGATTGCCATTTACAGAAGACTTCAAGCACATTATGGTGATGAGAAAAACATACATCTCAGTAAAACATTTGATGAATGGTGCAAATGTTTCAAAGAAAACCATCTGTGAATGGCAATTACAGCCTTAAGATAATATTTAACATGGTGTCTGACAGATAGCTGTAGAAAGAGGGCATGCTCAAGCTGTGAACTCTTTAAATAGAGTGGTTACTCTGATGACGTGAAAGAGGAGCAAATTCTATTTTTGGCTTATACTATAGATTACAGCATGATGACATAGTGAAAGTACAGTGGGCAGAGAGCAGTACCAGTAATAATATTACACCTCTGGAGCAGAGGGTTGTGGACACTGCACAAGGAGCCCACCAGTGGCAGCTTAGAGATGATTGGGTTTAAATCCTGACCTTATATGCAGTAACACAGAGCCAGCACTGCCCTAATGCATGCAGATCAGTCATAAGAGTGTTGACGTGTCCAGAAAACCACTCTTACCGGTTCTGTGTGCCAAGTGCCAGGCCTGCAACCAGGATATACGTAATAAAAGCCATTGCTGAAATAAAAAGAGAATACGATCACACAACCAGAACGCAGAATTCACAGTCTATACATTCACATGCAATTCAATAACTGGGTAATAATCTGACTAGTGGTTTAGATTGACTCCTAAATGAGTATATTTTATTTAGAGCAACAGAGCAAAAAAGCAGAGTGATCGATTACTGCTCCACATCAGGTAAGGATGGCAACAGTGGATTTTAACCCCCTCTTCCTCTGACTGGATCAGTTTCTCCTATAAGATTGATCAGCAAAGAGGATTTGATTGTTTAACTCCCTATAGACATTATCCTACAAAGTGGGAGTGTCAAAAAACACAAAAGGCAACCTCAGAATCGGGTCAACTGACTAGTCATTTTTGCGATCATTTGAGCAATTATGTACTGTTAGGCAATTTTTTATCTCTGAGAAGCATGCAGTGTAGTTCAGTCTACAGATATGGCATATACATTTTTTTTAACAAAGATAGGGAAGAAAAAAAAGTGGATTTTCAGCAGTTTAAGGTGCACAAGGTTCTTTTTACAATCTAATTGATTGAGAAATGACATGCTGTACATCATGATTTAAAAAAATAAATAAATAAACATGCTGATTACACCTAATTCCATGTAATCACCTGAAAATATACTTAGTAAAGGATCAAATTCTAAATTAGCAGTATTGATTGTTTTGTTACGAAGTCTTGAGTCGTTCCCTTATTGAAGAAATGGGGACAAATGTTTTACTGTGACAGACTGCAAAGAGACTAAGGATACAATAAAAACAACTGGTTGCTTATGTAAAAAATCTCAGCAGCAGCCATATTTCCCCTCTCGTCTATTCCAACCACTCATCATCATCATCATCAGTATACTAGTCACTGGGCTGATCATTCGTCATCATCTGCACCTGATTCTCACTGGTTTAAGCCTTAAGTTACATGTTTTTGTTTTTTAATGATGAATGATTCATACATCACTGTGTGGCTTAACAAACAAAAAACATTCTCTGAAACTGGTCAGGTACAGGGACTAGACTGAAAAGGAAAGCCAAAAACTTGGCAAAAGTGACAGCCAACTATTCAAGACTATATTAAAATATAAGAAAGGCTGGTTCTTTGGAAGCGAAATATGAAGAAATGTTTTGCACAGTGTATATAAATAACTTACCGGGAATATACAGGTCCGGAGCATTGACATCAAAGCGTGGCGCTACTGGAGTATCCTGCTGGTAACTCACCTCCCAGTTCTGTAAGAAAACTCCATTTAAATGCCAAGGACATAGATTCCCCCGAACACACACTAAACAGCTACAGACCTAGTCTACCTAGACCTAGTGATCATGGAACATCATACTCCGTATAACCACACTGGGACATTTCATCGTGTCCATCATTGGCATTGTCATCAAAGTTGTTAACATACCCGAATTGTCATGTAAATACAGTCATGGCCAAAGTTGTTTGCAGCCCTGAAATTTTTCCCAGAAAATCACGTATTTGCATTAAGATATGTTTTGCTATACACATGTTTATTCCCTTTGTGTTGTATTGAAACAAAAAAAAAGGGAGGAAAAGAGCAAATTTGACATAATGTCACACAAAACTCATAAAATGGGCTGGACAAAATTATTGGCACCCTTAACTTAATATTTGGTTGCACACCCTTTGGAAAAAATAAGTGAAATCAGTCACTTGCTATAACCAATCAATAAGCTTCTTACACTCTCCCGAATTTTGGACCACTCTTCCGTTGCAAACTGCTCCAGGTCTCTCATATTGGAAGTGCGCCTTTTCCCAACAGCAATTTTTAAGATCTCTCCATAGGTGTTGAATGGGATTTAGAGCTGGACTCATTGCATGTCAAACATGTGTTAACGTAATACTTTTCTACAAGAAATACTTGATTTTCTGAAAAAAAATTCAGGACTGCCAACAATTTCGGCCATGACTGTAGGTTATTCTAATAAATACCTAAAAAATATTGTTTTAATTTTAAAAATAAAATCAATTCTGATATCACGTGAGTGACTTAAATGTACATCCAGATGACTGGTAAGTTCAGAAATAAGTTTTAATGGATCAGATAAAATATTATGATGGTACGTACTAAAAACATTTGTGGAATTAAAATCATTGCATTATTTCCTTACCCAAATCATAAAGACGTTCGTTGCAGACGTGTTAGTTCATCGTGCACTCTTTAAACAACATATTCAGATTTGCATTTACACAAGCATAAAAAAAGGCAAATAAGAGGCAAACTAGGTGCTGATGTGAACCCAGACTTCATCTCACTTCCTCTGAGAGTTTCTGAGTACTAATGACATTTTCTCTGTCTTGTGGCACGTGCAAAGATGTGGAAACTTGAATAGCATATCAGGAAAATATCAGGCATACCTCATGCATATAGGGGAATACCAGCAAGCCAAGCTTCTTGCCCACATAAACGGTGTCCACTGCAAAATAGTACTTCAGTTTGGTGATGGGGATAAAACGGTCCAGCTGTGAATTAATAGAGTTAAAATGTCAAGCATCTGTGAAATAAATAAACATGTCTGCCATTTTTTCTTTTAGGGCATAATTCTTATGTGCACTATCACACATGGCAATGAAGATCACATGCTCCATAATAAGCACTTTTATTTCCCTTTTTTTTTTTGCTTTGTCAACATAAGGGTAAAATCCCGCAGATTTCACTTCCACAATACACTTTACCTCCAAACTGTCATGTTCTTTTTGCCTCTCGGTGCTGTGAGATTTTGTATTTAAATGATTTAGCGCTTTTGTAGAAAACACCTATATAAAAAATAAGTCTTTTTAACCCTAGTGACTTAAACAGGATAATGCATTTAATGAAAATTAGTAAATGAATGCAGTAAAAACATGTCAATGCATCTTGATGGAATTGATGTTTATCAATGTGGTGTTACTTTGTCACATAAACTTATGAAAAATAATGACCACAAACAGAGCACGTACATTTTTATCCATCATTTGTTTGCCCTGGCTTGCAAGGCTGGTCCCATAGGCCATAGCGAGATTAGACATAGGCTCTGATAGGATGGCATGTCCTGCGTAGTCCATCCCTGCTTTGTCCACGCTGCCAGGACCAGAGTTGTTTTGACCAGCGCTGGTGTCGTCAAAAAGCTGACGGGGCTCACCAGAGTCCGCACCAGGACCCCTCATCCTCGACCTGGCTTCTGAAAAACAAACAGAAATCTCGAATTGAGAGAATCCCAAATGGTTCATTCCACTGGGTATAAATTATAATAGATTATACAAGCTTCAATCTGGAACACAGCATCGGTCATCTAATGCACATAGGTTTGTGTTAGTATAAATTTAAATACCTGACAAGAAGACCTGAACAGAAAGCAGATACACTATATGGTCAAAAAATTGTAGACATCAGTGTATTGGTCCTCACAGCTCTCACAACTTTCAAATTACATCAAAAGTTCAAAGTCTCTTTTCAATTAAAGGAATGCATTGGGCAATGATGTGGAGTTCACGTTGCTTCAATGGGTATAATTTTTTCCTAAGTGAAAGACCAAGTTTATTCATTTATTTATTGGGAATTTATAAATGCATTTTCTTTTTTCATTTATAGGACTCAAATGACAAGCTGGGACTTTTGTGTCAATTGTGCAGAATAACATAAGAGTAAAAACTGCCTTTACTTCTCTGCCACACTAATGTACTTATATCAGCATTTCACTAGTGCTTGGATACCATCAAGGTAGAACGTTTCCCCGTACGCTGGAGGCATGATTGGACTGCCTGCTTCATGTCTAAAAAGCTGGCCTCCCAGAATCTCCTTTAATGGGCCACACATGTGGAAATGCCCACAGAAAAAGATGTGTCTTCAGCAAGTTGGTAAAACGTTATCTGTCGATTTTCAAGGATCAGCCGTTCCACTATCTGAATGTTTGCAGAAACTTAGCTCCACCAAGGCCTGAACCAACATTCATGGACAAACTGCTTTCTTTAATAATGTTTGCACCATTCAAATGTATTACTGAGGCTAAGAGTCTCATCTCCATATTGTTCATTTATATATATCTACAACAAACCTGTTCAATTACACATGTTCAGCTCAATTGGGTAGGATGTTGAATAAAACTAAGGTATAAAAGTTACGATTCAACTTATAAAAAGTTCAAAGTCTTAGAATTGTAACAAAATTGGAAAAATGTAATGTAAAAATATATAATAGAATCGGGATATTTATAAAATCATGATACATACAGAATCACAATATTCATAAAATCAGCACCATGATCAGGTTTCATGAGATCATAACAGGTGGTGACGGGTGATTCCCATCCCTTGTTCACCAGGCCTCCTGAGCCTCACTAATGATTGTGTGTGTGCGTGTGAGAGAGAAAGATCAGTTAAAATGATAACTTAATTTGATCACTGAAAGCCCAGTATTGCTATAATATCCATGTTTATAATTAGTGTATGTAAACTTCTGATCACAACTGTAATCACTGCAATAACAACAGATTTTATTCATGTGTTATAGGCTGTTGACTCATAAAAAAAATAATAATGATTTGCCTTGGAGCCAGAAGAACCATCATTTGAAAACCTCCTGACCAATCAGAATCGACAATACAGCAGCTCTGTGGTATAAGCGAATATATACACCGATCAGCCATAACATCATCATGACCATATAATTAAATATTGTAATGTTTAAAAACAGTAATGACACCTTTCTACTAGAACCAGCATTATCCTTTTCCTCAACTTGATATACACCAACACTTCTATTACTTTGTGTGTGTCCTGACCACTGCAGCCTGGGAACATCCCACAAAAGCTGCAGTTTTTGAGTTTCTCCAATGAGAGTAAAAACTGCTCAGTCATCTAGCCATCACAATTTGGCCCTTATTTGGCCCTTATCACAGTAACCACATTTTACAATATCTCGTTACAATGGCGGATAAAAGTGGGTGTGATATACAAGTATATCAGGCAGCATGTGTAGGAAGCAGGATAAATAGGCAAGACTTGAGTGACTTTGACAAATGCCCCCCTGCCACGGATTGCCCCCCCCTACATAATCTCTTTCAAATATTATATTAGAACATAAATTCATAGATTTATGATTTACAAATTACACGAAACGAATTTGATTATAAAATATACATGTTGTATAGGGAAAAAAATATAAATGATAAATTATATATATTTTTCATATACAACATTTTTATATTGCTTATTTTATAATAAAAATCGTTTCATGTCATTTTTCATCATAAACAATAATTATTTAGTGTCATATGTGATGAATACAAGTGTTAGTTTTGTATTAAATGACAAACCCCTGTGCCATAAAATAAACATTTTGTATATGACAATTTTTATTAATGGTCTCGATGGCTTTCACGTGCCTAGGGTTAATTATAATAGTAATAATATATTTGATAATAATAAACCTATGAATTTATGTTCTAATATAATATTTGATAGAGATTATGTAGGGGGGCAATCCGTGGCAGGGGGCTTTTTAGAGCATAACACCGGTCTGCAGTAGTCAGGACCTACCAAAAGTAATCCAAGGACGGAACGCCGGTGAACCGGAGTCATGGGTGGCCAAGGCTCACTGATGCACATGGGGAGGGAACAGAAAGTAAATGATGAACGAATGAAAGAGCTAACGCTAATCTACGCACCGGTTACGAGTAACATATTAGGCGTTAGCTCCTCTAAACACCGAGTTGTAATAAACATTTAGGATCGTGTTGTTATTACAAGATGCATTTAGTTACAGTGTTAGTTAACAAGCTAAAAGATTGAATACGATAGCATTAGCAAAGCACGGCGGAAGTGTAATGGTTCTCTGTGTGTAAGCTAAAAATAGGCCGAATAACAAAAAAGCTTCCTGCTGTAGACCTAGTGGCCTAAGTGAAATGGCTTCATGGCAACGGATGAGAGCGCCCTTACAGGGAAGAGAGAAAGATTTGGGATATAACCGTAACCAATCACGCTTTCTGGCCTACCATTCCATTCCATCAGCTGGGTTAAACATAACCATCACTCAATTTATTATAATAAATATTTGTGGTGATTTTACTGAAGCTAAATTTAAGAATCGCTAAGTATTAGCTATTACCAAGAGCAAAACATGTTTAAAGAAGCCACAACGCAAACAGCAGGACGTACGTAACTTACGCTGTCTGAACCCACTCTGATTTGTGTAATCCATTATTCCAGAAAATAAATATATAAAGTTTCTTCGCTATTAAGAACCGTTAAAAACACTATTTTTTCATAAAGTGACTTTGTAAGAGATTACTTTCGTATTCATCTCCAAAGATACCGGCTTCGTCTCTTCCCAACCCGGGTGACGTAATCCGTATCCACACGACGCACGTCGACGTAGCCAATCATACCGCAAAGAATAACCAAAAAAGCGTCACCGTAACCAATAAACACGCACGATCCTGAACGACAGGGCTAACGGTAAAGGCGGGACCAAACAGCGTGGCGCATGCCTATGAAGAGTTGCAGGAGACACGTCAGCGGGGGCGCCATCTTAGAGAGGTCTGCTTCGCAAATCTTAATAAGGCCTGATAATGCATGGCATGTAAATAAATGTAAAAATTGGAAATTTAAGATAAAACTCGAAAGCTTCATCTGTTTTATTGTAGTTTAACTGCTAAAATAAAGGAATCTTTCACTATAAAGTGTAAGCCTTCTGAGGGAGTGGGGATACATTTTTACCACTTCAGATTTATTCATTCTCTATACCGCTTTATCCTGTATTAGGGTCGCGGGGACCTGGAGCCTATCCCAGGAGACTCTGGGCACAAGGCAGAGTACACCCTGGACAGCGTGCCAATCCATCGCAGAGCACGCACACACTCATTCATTCACACACTATGGTCAATTTGGGAACGCCAATTAGCCTGATCTGCATGTCTTTGGACTGTGGGAGGAAACTGGAGTACCCGGTGGAAACCCACCAAGCACGGGGAGAACATGCAAACTCCATGCACACAGAGACGAGAATCGAGCCTGGCCGGGGAATCTAACCCGGACCCTGGAGGTGCAAGGCGACATTGCTAACCCCTACACCACCGCGCCGCCCACTTCAGATTTAATTGATCTTAAATGTTGGAAGAATCTGAAATCATGAGATATTTCAATTTAATTTTTTTGTACCACATATGGTATTAAGTAAATACTTGAAAAACCATCCAGGCGTTGATGTGATATGTTGTCATGATTAAGCTTTTGCTGAAAATTTTGTTTTTCGAGAAACTGGTGTGGTGGAAATTCTGAAACCAATATTATTAAGACAAGTAATTCATACACTGGGTAAGAACAAAGTAAAAAAGGTTTTATTTTAAACTTCTGCAGAAGGACCAGTCTCATACAGCAAACAGTTGCAGCATAGAGAAAGGTGATCTCTTTCTCTAGCTGACCTATTTTATACACAAACATCTCTGTTAACATAATCAACGCCCCGTACGTGAAGTTCCTGCATTCAAACTCATGACTCTTTATCTGACCCAGACCAGATGTCCATACCTTATCATTTATTCAGGGACAACTACAATCAGGTTGTTTCTATTCTGTTCTCGGCCTTGTCTCTAAGCTTCGACAACCAAGTTCAAACTTCTAACGTCTACGTGACACACTTACTTCAAGGATCAGAATTAATACATAATTAAAATATGATTTTTCCATTACAATTTCCCCCTTTTGTCATTCTATGACAACCTAAATATTTTAATTCTACAATTCAAAACAATACTAATAAGCTATGCATTAGGTAAATTTCATCAGATATTCTCTCTCCCACCTGGGTTTTTAAACATCACCACTAGCACTCTAATGCACACAGAGGACACTACAGCTGCTTTTATGGGGACAGACCCCTGACACAAAAGCATTAAAAAAATTTCAACCTACTTAAATATACATGCTTTATATTTCTCTAAAGATTTACATTATGTCTTCTTCCATATCATTATCTAAACATTCAAAATGGTAGTCACCGGAATTTTGAACTCTGTCAGAAGTCGGGTCGTCCCAGTCCGTTTTATGTTGTCAGTCTGTCTTAACATTTAGTAATTTACTGTGTTCAGAACTAGTCCCTGTATACATCTGCAAATACAGGGTGTTATACAGAGGCCTAACAAAATTATAATCCCAATTGGTAAAACACTATAAACCAGCCAATAACCCCAGTCGCCCCATAATTGCGTTAACCACGAGATCCAAGACTCTACTTGGGGAGGTGGTTGCAAAGCCTTCTTCATTATGACGTTGCTGATATTCTGATGATTGTCAGGAATATAAAAACAACAAAAGGTGTTTAGAACTTTACACGCTCCACCTCTCTCGGCCAGTAAAATATCCAGAGCCATTCTATTTTGAATCGTGATCTCTCTAATCTGCTTAAGTTCATCATTTACTAACTGAAAGGCATTTACGGTGACATTTTTTAGTATTAGTAACATGTATGCTAAACCATTTACCTTGTTTAGGGCTACAGCTGTTCCTCCGCCGAGGAAGAGTGACCAGCCTACATTTGCTCCTGGGCTAGTCCATGGGTTTCCTAAAGTGTAACCATGAAATTTAATAGGCACATCTCTTTTTCTTCTATTCTCTGACATCCGTGGCCCCCACGGATTTTCTGTGTGTACTGACACACTAGGGGTTACATATGCAGAATAACATGAGCCTGTTCAATTGAAATACCTGGGTAAGGTCACATATGCGTCTGACCCACACACCCACATTACTGTGTTTGTTGACGATAGTTCTATGAACGGACAACTACCATCATTTGGAAAATAATTACCATCTATACTACATTTAGGTGACCTACCTTTTGAACGATTGGTTATACGAACGTAAGTGGTGCACTCAGACCATCCTAAGTCAGGTTCCCCATTTTCCCTTTGATCTTGCACAACGCAAGTGTCTCCTTTTTGCCATGGGACCATATAAGTCGAATTGTCTTCATATTTCTTAACAGGCAATGGGGAGCAATAGCTCCCTGGGGCATCAAAACATAGGTTATTGGAATAATTACACTCAGGGACTGCTGGGTTTGGCCTCCCTGTTTGTTTGTAGTATTCAGATATCTGTAAGATGGCCATGGTGGTGATCGGTATAATACATGACGTGTTGTCTGCATTTGCTTCTGCTGCTGTGACATTATTTAGGGGCAGTGCTACCCAGCCCGAGGACATTGTGTATGTCTGTTATATTATCAGCAATGTCTAATGATAGGGCACATTCCCAATTTCCCTGCACATCTATTGAGATTAGTGTTATGCCTTTTTATCATGCGGTCTCTTCTCTTTATTCTAGTTAAATGCATGTGGCTTGAGTTTGTTGAATAGACTTTACCATGACCATTTCTCTCCGAATTCTCAATAAGTAGGCACATCAGGGTAACCATAACTATAATTATTCCTAAAGTTACCCAAATTGCTTTGGGGTGTTGTTTTCTCATTTGTAACCAAGGGTCCAGTCCAGCTAATTCAATGTCTGTAGTGTGAATAATCTCAGTCACTAATATTCTCCGTCCTCTAAAACAGTCTTCTATCCTGTCAGTAGTTACAACACTTACTTTTAACTCTAATTACTTTTATATGTCACCAATGTTACTCAGTGCTACTGCTACTTTGACACCTTACAATTTCTTCATGTGTTGTCCTCAAATGTAGTGTACTTATTGTTGTGATGAATTTGAGTGGAGAGTTGTGGTTCTGCGTTGTTTCTGTCCACTCTAGTTGGTTCTTCTGACCCATGCACTTTGCGTGCAGGTGAGGGTCTGTTGGGGTTTACAGGAGAGGTTAATAGCACGTCACTGTTCACCCTTGTTTACCTCTGTGTTGTTTTCTCTTAGGTTCTGGAACATGTTTGGGGTAGCTGGCGTGTACCCTCATCTCTGTTTCCACTACTTTGACTTCTTTTTGTGGTGTTAGGAGCACTGTCAGTGGGCCTGTATTAAAAATAAATCCTCAAAGAGTTTTGCACAATAACATAACATTTCATCTTCACAATGTCCTTTTACTTTTTGTGTGCTCTGGCTTCATCTTAATTCCTTTATCTACAGTACAGTATGTTATTAGAAACACAAATGCACATACTATCGCTTATTCCCCCTTTTGACACATGGTCCTTACACGTGTGTCAACTTAGCATAGAAAGAAATAGCTTTGTAGGCAGACATGGCTTGTGATTGGGGTCGTACCAAACCCCTTCTGTCAAAACACATCCCGCTCTTCTCCAGAGTGTTCTCTCCTGGAGTGACTGTAGCTCTGAAGCTCTTCAAGGTTAGCTGTGGGGGTGAGAGCATTAGACACACACATGTTATGGTTATAGGAAAGGGGAAGTTTGGCCACGGCCTTCGCTGCTGCATCTGCTTTTCTGAAATAGAATCTAATTTGTTAGTTTGAGCATTACATTTACACTATTTAAATTTCATGTGCTATAACTATGACAAACTCCTGTTAACACCTATTTCTCTATCACAAAATATTGTTCCATCCACGTTTATTTTATATCCGGATTCTGTAGTGGCGCTTACTGTGGATCAATCCTAGTGGAACAAAGTTGTTTAACAGTGAAAGAAAAGAGTTAGAGGGTTAGAACTATACATCTTTCCACATTGATATTTATAATTTAGTATTGTACTTTAACCACTCTGTTGCAAATAAGTGTGATTCTTCTCTGTATAAAAGATACTGAAACTTACATGAACTAGAAATGTCAAATGACTGTAGCCCACTATATATCTTTATTCTATACCTGCCTTCTCAGCTTCTGGTACTGGACATAAACACATGGGTGATGCTGCTGCTACAGGATCTGATTTGGCTGAGAAGTGAGATAAAGATCTCATTGTTTCTCTCTGTCTCTTTTTTTTTCCTCTCTGCAGCCAGTCTGAAATCATGCAACAATTCTTTTCATCGACAGTTTTTGTAAAAGGCCTTTTAGAATTTGAAATGTTCAATATTAAAGTAGTTTATACTGCCAAATTTGATTCAATTAAAGATTGTTCTTGCTTCCGGAGTTCAACTAAGTGCACTGTGGGCCAGTAGACCCTTCCCATGAGTGTATAGCTCACTGGGGCCTCGAGGATTGTATAGATCAAATTAACTTTTCTGCAATAAAACACTTTTACTTTTTACATTTCTACTTTAGCGTCAATTTTCTTATTTGTTTTAGAATATTTTGGACTACTACTGTACTTGGATTCAAAGTTTTATCTTGTCCCAAAACAATTTGACCTAAGATATGACTTATGTGCGAATTGTAGCTTTTATATGGTTTGCTTTATGACCTTGTTCTGCTGGACAATAAGAAGTTGCTGATGTTTACCATGACAACAGCTTTAAAATAAAGAATTAAACACTGGAATTATTTCAGTTAAAGACTCGGGTAGATACAGTATGAAGTTTGTAGGCCTAAATTTTACTTTGGGGTGATCACCGCCAGTTCACTTCCCTTAATTAAACCTACATCGTGCTTGCCATTAGCCCATACATTTTAGTGAGTAATGATAAACATAAATTATTTTTTAAAAAAGAAAAGAAAAAGCTCTGCATGCTGATAACTTAATTTTTTTCTGCCTAGCCAGGTCTTGTGACTGTAGGTACTGTAATATATACAGTTCTTTTATACTTTAACACATGATTTTTCAGTATTGCATCAGCATTTGTTTCTCTGTGGCTGTAATGTAATGTCAGATAGGTTCATTCTCAATCACTCTCATTCATACCACATGTCACTCAAACGCCCAATATATATATATTTTATTTTTTCTCCCTCATCCTTATTACTTTTATCCAATAACACATTAGGGGTGTCCCTACTGTGATTAAGGGACATTACTGTGACACTTGTGCTACATTTTCTCATGTGCACACTCCTTATCTCTACATTAACTACACATCTGAGCTTATCTTTAAAAAAATGAGGTATGTGACACATATCTAATATCATAATGTGTTTACTGGTATATATTTGTCTATCACCGTAGCATTTACTGAACTCACAGTTGAAGTGCAGAGCTTCCATTCATACACACTGGATACAGTATTTGCTGCTTGAGTGGTTGACTTAATTCATGCCCTCTAGTGTTCATATATTTTACTGCAGTGTAATGATTCACTAAAAAGTACACTTTGACCCCTAAGTCTGATTCAAAAACTGATCAGTGAGAACAAAATCGCTCCACGCTTGGGAATCGTTCCAGAGTCAGCTTAAAGAGGTGGTCTCGCAATTGATGCAGTGTACTTGAGCACAGAATATAGAAGCTAAACTTACCTGAGAACAGAAATACAGGTCTTTCTCAAAAAATTTGCATATCGTGATGAAGTTCATTATTTTCTGTAATGTACTGATAAACATTAGACTTTCATATATTTTAGATTCATTACACACAACTGAAGTAGTTCAAGCCTTTTATTGTTTTAATATTGATGATTGTGGCATACAGCTCATGAAAACCCAAAATCCCTATCTCAAAAAATTAGCATATCATGAAAAGGTTCTCTAAACGAGCTATTAACCTAATCATCTGAATCAACTAATTAACTCTAAACACCTGCAAAAGATTCCTGAGGCTTTTAAAAACTCCCAGCCTGGTTCATTACTCAAAACCGCAATCATGGGTAAGACTGCTGACCTGACTGCTGTCCAGAAGGCCATCATTGACACCCTCAAGCAAGAGGGTAAGACACAGAAAGACATTTCTGAACGAATAGGCTGTTCCCAGAGTGCTGTATCAAGGCACCTCAGTGGGAAGTCTGTGGGAAGGAAAAAGTGTGGCAGAAAACGCTGCACAACGAGAAGAGGAGACCGGGCCCTGAGGAAGATTGTGGAGAAGGACCGATTCCAGACCTTGGGGGACCTGCAGAAGCAGTGGACTGAGTCTGGAGTAGAAACATCCAGAGCCACCGTGTACAGGCGTGTGCAGGAAATGGGCTACAGGTTGCACATTTTGCATGTCATTAGGAAATTAAGGTGCCAGAGTCTGGAGGAAGACTGGGGAGAGGGAAATGCCAAAATGCCTGAAGTCCAGTGTCAAGTACCCACAGTCAGTGATGGTCTGGGGTGCCATGTCAGCTGCTGGTGTTGGTCCACTGTGCTTTATCAAGGGCAGGGTCAATGCAGCTAGCTATCAGGAGATTTTGGAGCACTTCATGCTTCCATCTGATGAAAAGCTTTATGGAGATGAAGATTTCATTTTTCAGCACGACCTGGCACCTGCTCACCGTGCCAAAACCACTGGTAAATGGTTTACTGACCATCGTATTACTGTACTCAATTGGCCTGCCAACTCTCCTGACCTGAACCCCATAGAGAATCTGTGGGATATTGTGAAGAGAAAGTTAAGAGACACAAGAATCTGCAAAAGGATTCCCGACCAAGTATTGAGTGGATAACTGAACATAATTATTTGAAGGTTGACTTTTTTTGTATTAAAAACACTTTTCTTTTATTGGTCGGAAGAAATATGCTAATTTTTTGAGATAAGGATTTTGGGTTTTCATGAGCTGTATGCCACAATCATCAATATTAAAACAATAAAAGGCTTGAACTACTTCAGTTTGTGTGTAATGAATCTAAAATATATGAAAGTCTAATGTTTATCAGTACATTACAGAAAATAATGAACTTTATCACAATATGAAATTTAGATCACTGTAGATCACTGTTTAGACATGATGCAGTCAGAAGACATCTGTTCCCTCCAAAATCTCAGTGTGCACATAACACGTACCAGTCTCATCCACTGACCTACACAGCCATAGCTAATAAAGTACGAAGGCACGCTACAGCATCGCGCTTGACATTTTTTCAGAAATGTCAATAATATAACTATAAGAAATATAATTATAAGAAAGCTAACTTTCTTGCTCTCTTTTTATCTTGTGTTTAACGGTAGCTCACAAACCAAGGTGGTGCATACACTTGCTGTATCGGAGGGTGTAAATATGTAAGAGCACCCGAGAACGGAGTACATAGAGCAATGTGAACGCTGGCCAGCGGGGGAGTGGGAAGGGGGAGCAATCGTTCAGGAGCATGGTACAAATCAATCGTTCTTAAGGTGAAACCACTGTAATACTGTTTGTAATACTGTTAGAATTTGTGATAAATGTGGTCACAGATAATCTTTTATTCAATCGTACATTCATTGATTAATTTTTTGTAGCACCTTATCCTTGTGGGGTCACGGAAGCAGGACACAATGGACAGGGTGCCAACTTATTGCAGGGCACAGGCAAACACACACTCAAATTGCAGGCAATTTGGAAACAAGCATTTGCATTGTAGGGGGAACCTGGTGTTATCAGAGGAAACCTAAAAATTACAAAAAAATGCAAACTCCATGCACACTGAACGCAATGCATACTGACTGAGGCAAGGTTTAAACCCTAAACCTCCAGGGTTGGGGCTGAATTTCTACTTTGGGTCTTTGTGTTTGGAGTTTACATGTTTTTCCATGCTTGGGTTTCCTCCAGACATGACATGCAGACTAAGCTAATTGGCGTCCCCAAATTGCCCATGGTGCATTGTGGGCCCACCTCATGCCCAAAGTCTCCTGGGATAAACTCAAGTCCCACATTGACCCTGATAAGCAGTATAAAAGATGAATCAGTGAATTAATAAATAAATAAATAATCATCATTAAAATCATCAATTGCTCAACTTGTTGTGGCTTGTGATTTGACCAAAACAGAAGTAAAAAAATCTTTTCCTCTGTAAGTTTGCAAGTCTTTTATTCAAAATGTTCACATGAATAACCTTTTCATAATAAAGATTTCTTTTTTATTTATATATTCCATTTAATTTCCCCCCCAAAATAACAAAGAATGTCCAGCATTTTAGTTTCATATTTTCATTTGATGTAAAAACCAACTGTTTTGTAGAATTATAAACACCCTAAAAAAACATAGTTATCACTGATCAAGTGTATACTGATCAAAAGCAATGTAAAAAATGAATGAAAATATATTTAAGTGTTATGCTAAAAATCAAACAAGCTATGTAAAATAATAATAATAATAATAATAATAATAATAATAAGGTAGTTATCTAAGCTGCAGCTCTATCTGACTGCAAGTGTGTGTTGTTGGTATAGTCAGGAACAGAAGATGGCAGCATTACACAAAGAACTTTGCTAGAGTATGTCTAAAGATTTGTGAACATGTCACATTCAAGTCATCCAAATTACATTATCTGAAAGTTGAATCATTAGTAGTGAAAGAAGGCCAGTTGACAACCCAACGTCCAGACTCATACAATATTTTAAACCTCCCATTCTTGATTTAGTTCTATTCTTCTGGGAAGGCTTTCCATTAAATTTTGGAGGGTGGTCATGGGCATATGATAATTCAGACAAAAGTCCCTTGGTAAGACACTGATGTTGGATGAGGAAGCCTGGTTGGAGAAGACATATGGGTGTAATGATCAGGTCCAAATATTCAGTCTTTGTTTTTCTATTAAAAAAAAAAAAAATCACGTTTTCCAGTAAATGTTCACTAAATCACTAAAGTTAATTTTAATGCCATAAGGAGTGGTTATGAGCATTCTTCATTCCTCAGGAGCTAATCCATATTGCTGGAAATTCTGCATATCTGTAGGTTATTTTGATCCATTTATTTATATTATACTTTTTTTTAACCCCAGAACAGAGAATTAAACAGAAATATAAGTTCTAAACCCCCCCACAGATAACTGTATAATACATTATATATCTATATATAAAAAGCTAAGAAGTGTTTTTTTTGCTTTTTGCTTTCTTCTGTAAAAAAAAAAGATGTAAGGTAGATGTCATAGACTGAGGTGATCAACACCTTATCATTGACCTTATCATTCCTTAACATTATCAGTACCTGTCAACATTAATTTATGAGGAAATTCTCTCCGAGTATTAAAAATGAGACAGAGGTTGTCCTGAATTATTTAATTACAAAACTAATCAAGAGCGAACCCAATGTTTTCAGTCATTTAAGAATGTGCAGGAAAATGGGCATCACTTGACAGCCTGCTCCTCTTCAGAGCCACAAACTACCCCTACATCCTCCGCATGAGAGCAGTTGTGTTCTCCGACTGTAGGGTGCTTGCACTGCAGCAGTGTCCTCTCCGTTCCCTCACATTCCACATCGTCCAGCAGGATTTGAAGGTGAGTGGCCACACTTCCCATTTCTCCAGGCTTTGCCAGCCTCAATGCTCTAGCAAAGCCCAGCTGCTTGCACACTACTGTCGCTGCCTTAATGTCAAACAGATCATCACACACCGTACCCCACTCACCCCTCACTAAGATATCCACTCGTCCACGATCTGATTGTTTTGGATCAGGATTAACAAGCCTAACCTGCCCGCTTCGAGACCTTCTGCAAACCAATTTACCTCTTTTCTGCCCATTTTTTCTGACTTTCCCCCTACGTCTTTTGCAAGGACTGACTGTCGGTATGGATGTCTTTGTGGAGGCTGAAGTCCAATATACAGGCCTGTTAGTGGTGGCTATAAAGGCAGTTGAATATGGATTGGTGTTGCTGGAACTGTGTGGTTGCTTGGTTGGTGGACGTAATGTGGTTGGTGGAGGAGTCCTACGAGGTGTGGTTTCTGCTCTCATTTTCAAAGTGGGTGTGGTTTCTGCTCTCATTTTCAAAGTGGGTGTGGTTTCTGCTCTCATTTTCAAAGTGGGTGTGGTTTCTGCTCTCATTTTCAAAGTGGGTGTGGTTTCTGCTCTCATTTTCAAAGTGGGTGTGGTTTCTGCTCTCATTTTCAAAGTGGTGATGTACTTTGGGGCTAATGTAGTCCTCTGGCCAAGCAGTGGGTGCACAGTTGCGGTTGTGTACTGATGTCTCCTGGGAACAGTTGGTTTCACCTTATCTGGTTTGAAAGTTGGTTTTGGACCACCAGTTTGTGGTTTTTGAGTAGGGTTCCTTGGTTTCTGAGTTGGGGAGGTGAATTTTGGCTTTTGGGTGAGCATCCTTGGAGATGCAGTGGTACGTTTTATTGCTGTCACTGGAATCTTGGTGGTGCTGGGTATAGTAGTTGCTTTGATCTCAGGAGATGCAGTGGTTTTCAGTTTTATGTCGATCACAAAATCTGTAAAAGAAGTTTCGATATCATGGATATCAAAATCAAACGCATATTATACACATTGCATTGGCTCATTCAGTAGCCTTAAGACTTATCCAATCAGACATGATTTTCTAGATTGATACTGTATAAATCCAGAATAAATCAGCTGGTGTAATTTGAACCGGTTTGTGTTACAGTAGATGGGATGGGGTGCCAGTCCATTGCAGAGCTTCACACACATACTAGTACATTCACACCAGTGCTAATGCACCTGGCATGTTTATGGGAGTTAAGAAAAAGGCAATTGTTTGTGTCAATGTAAAACTATAGAGTCTTTTAGTGGTACATTGAAATCCCACCAAAAATGCACATGACCCCTATGAAAAGATAAGAGAAGTTGAATTTCTTTAAAAAGCCTCTCACCTGTTTTAGGATAGAAGTGAATCAGTTTGCCCTTTATCTGGACAGGAGCTGGCTTGATACTGCATTTGCCTGGAGGTGCACGCCTAAAAAGATATAAAGACATGGCATCAAACTTGTCAGTCTACAAACATTCAGTGGTCTGTGTATCTGTGATTCAATCCTTCTAGAGAATACTTTTATAGATTAACATGTATGTTATTACTATTTTGGCTCTACCTATAGAAGTAAAAGTAAGAGCAATTTATCAACATTCTTAATATAGGAAATCACTCCTATGTCTACCAAAATGAACAAGGCGTACTAATTGGAGTAGCAAGGACATGGCATTCAGGCAGAGATGCACACGGAGGAGGGACATTTTAATCACAATGACTGACATAGAGCTCATAAATGTTATGTTTGGACAGAAATGTAATATAGATATATACAAGATATATATTGTATATTAAATATTAATATAGTAGTTAAAACTATTAAATAGTTTAAAGATGGGACTTAAACACCCTCAGTGATGTGGCCTCACGAAGTAGACCACAAGGGTAGGTCATTCCACAATTTGGGTGCCACCACAGAGAACTTCCGATCACCCCTGAGCTTGCATTTGGTTTTAGGTACAGTCAGCAAAAGTTTATCTGATGATCTGAGAGACTGAGGTGGGGCATCTGAGAGACCCTTGGCACCAGGACCGAATACCAAAACTTCAGTCTTTTTATCATTAAAATAAAAAGAAAAAATTGGGCAAACCATGTCTTTATGTCAACAATGATTTGATTATTAACAGGGCCTTGACAGAGTAGCCTTCCTTCTGTTTTAACTGGAGATAAATCTGACAATCATCTACATAGCAGTAAAAGGAGATGCCATGTTTTCTCAGGATTTAGCCAAGCGGCAATGAATACAAAGTGAAAAGAAGGGGTCCAAGGATAGACCCCCGTGGGACCCCATATGCCAGAGGAGCTAACAGAAAATTTTCTATCAATAAGATAGGACCTAAACCAGTGTATGTGACTAATAAAATTTTAATTTGAAAATTTGAATTTTGTCTAGAGCTGTCCCTGTAATTCCCTTCCAGTGTTCTAAGCATGGCAGAAGGATGTCATGGTCTACTATATCAAAGGCAGATGTTAAATCAAGCAGCAGAAGAATCACAGAATCAAATGAATCGGTAATACGATAAATGTAATTTAAGACCCTTAACAGAGCTGTTTCCATATTGTGAAGAGCCTTAAAATCAGACTGAAAGACCTCAAGAATTCCATGTTCATTAAAATAACTTACTGGTTGTGTATATACTACTTTCTCCAGAATCTTAGACAGAAATGGTAGCTTGGACAATGGTTTCTAATTACAGACATGTCGATGCTGCTGAGATGTTTTCTGAAAACATTGTTGAATGCACCAAGCCCCTGTGCCAACCCTTCTGCCACTGGACACAGCCATCGATTTCCAATGAATGCTTGGACCTGGTGGACCAATGGAAATGGGCCAAGCACCTCAATGTTGGGCAGTACCAAATTCTTAGCAGGCAATTCAGTCAAAAGTTAAAGGCAGAAAGCAAATTTCCCAAAAATAATCAAATCAAGGTCTCAGAGCCACGGCAAACAGACCAGCCGAAATGGCAATAAAAATTCAGGCCACATTGAGATTGCATTGATCAAATGTTTACCATCTGACCACTGATGGATTAAAGGGTCAGATGCATGAAGAGAACTGTCATTGTCTTTAGAGATTTAAAAGCTGCTTTCGACTGCATGCACTGGCTCACTCTGTGGAGGGCACTGGAGCCTGCCAAAGATCACTGCCGGAGATCAGTAGGCTTCTTCAAGCTCAATACAAAGGCTCAACAAGTGGAGTACACATCGGGAATTAACTCTCTGAGGGCCTTCCTGTCCAAACTGGAGTTCACCAGGGTGATGTGGTGTCGTCCTTGCTCTTCAATGTCGTAATTGATGCCATCATGACGAAAGCATTCAAGGGCCAGCGTGGAGTCCAGTATGATGAGAACAAGTACCTTACAGACCCGATGTCGTACACTTCTATTCTGCTTTGAGGAGGGCCAAAAAATTCTAATATCTGTGATAATTGTACAGAAGAAACTGGTGGTGTCAACCATGAAGATCCACAACAGAATCGGTCAGGCAATGGTAGTTCCTCTTTTCCAGACATTGCCAATTTTTGTGTATCGGTCATAAATGTGTACTCTGCTCAAAGCAATGATGAACAAGCTTGAGGTTTTCCAAATTAAACTCCTTCACCAGATCCTTTTTTTATATTTTTACTGGACTATCACTGAAACGAGATGATTCGAATCTAGTGCGACCATCAAGTCGAAGACCAAATCTGGATACACAGATGTGCAGAACCAACACTAATTAATTATTTCTTTACATTTTACTATGTCCTCTGGTCTCATCTTCAGTTTCTCTTTCAAAATCATTTTGATCAGATTAGGACAGTCTGATTAGGATAACTTCATGCAGCCGAGTCACGCAGTTATAAGTTTTGTCTATGTGCAAAAAGTTTTCACACAACTCATGCTGATTTCACCATTTTGCTTGTCAACCATTTGAAACTATAAAAAACTGTCAAAACTACAACACCCACTATAATATGCAGCCTACTTTGCAGCTCTCTGTGTCATAAAAAGTGACATCACATCCTTTCTTTGGCGCAATCCTACTCTTCGCGTAAAGTAAGAGTAGGAAACTTAATAAAGGACTTTTATGTTCTACTCTGAGCTAGGAATTTTCAGTCCTAAATGAAATTTGAGCCTGATTCCTATGAATGATTTTGAGATGCTTAGTTAATATGGGCCCAGACCTTAATCTTACTGAGAATCTTTGGGATGTGCTGGAAAAGACACCCTCATCTGGGCAAGAAATTAATGTGCCTCTGGATAAATATATATACATAAAATAAATGTTGTGACATTGCATAAGCTTATAGAAATTATGCCACAACCATAATCAACGCAAAACGTGGTCCAGTGAAATATTAGAGTGTGCGTTTTTTTTTTTCCGTCCATGCTGTGCGTAGATTACAGAACTGGTACATTGCACCTACCTAGATGGATCCACTATCTTGTATACCACTCCCCCTCGCGAAGCTGCACTTGGTGTTCCTGTGGCTAGGAAGTAAAGCTCACCTAAAACAAGCACATTAATAACAAATTAGATATTTTATATAAAAGATTCTGTAATGAGTTTGGTTCTTCTTAGAAAGTGATATAAATTAAATAGGAAGAATTTCAACACAATTAGAAATGTAACCAATGAAAATGGTCCAATAAGATACTAATATAATGGATGAATAGTATGAAAGCCTAGCATTTCTAGTCTATTGTCTCAAGGCCAACTAATAAGAAAAAAACTAATTGTTATCCAGAGACCATGGTTTATTTTTCTTCTGATAACCATTGTTATGATAGTGACAGCTTAAGCTTCTTGCATGCCACATGGATGTGTAAGGCTAAAGGTCTAACTACATTTACATTTAGGCATTTGGCAAACGCTCTTATCCAGAGCGACTTACATTTTTTATCTCATTACACATCTGAGCAGTTGAGGGTGAAGGGCCTTGCTCAAGGGCCCAACAGTGGCAACTTGGTGGTTGTGGGGTTTGAACCTGGGATCTTCCGAACCGTAGTCCAATGCCTTAACCATTGAGCTACCCCTGGCCCAGTAATTAGGCATAAAAAAAAAATACTGAAACTAACTATAGCATTAATACTTCGCATAGATAGCATAAGTCAGTCTGGTGAATTGTGGAACGTCTCGGGTTACTTTGCAGTAACCTGTTCCCTGAAAAGGCGGGAACGAGATGCTGCGTGAAAACACTATGGGAACATCTTGTCATGTTGCCGGTTGTGAAGCATGTGTGTATCAAACCTCGGTCGGGTGACGTCATCTGATGAGACGCACCTGCAGGTTATAAATAGGAGTGAACCGGAAACATTCCTCAGATTGATTTGTCTGAACGGCCGTCCGGTCACGTAGGCAGTGTGGCATTGGGACGCAGCATCTCGTTCCCGCCTTTTCAGGGAACAGGATTACAGCAAAGTAACCTGAGACGTTTACACTCGATGCTGCGTGAAAACGCTATGGGAACGAGAGTACCAATGACGCTGCACTGCAAGTGTCTGGACCCCAAGGTTGTGTAGCGTGTGCACACAAGGCCGAGAGGTCTCAGAACTATGTCTGGGAAGCTGACTCAAGGACTCGTGAGCCCGGAGTGGCATGAACATCCAGACTATAAAATTTTACAAATGTGTGCAGAGAGGACCAACCCGCCGCGTCACACACTTGCTGCAGGGCAATAGCTCCTGCTAATGCAATAGATGAGGAGATGGTTGAATGAGCCCTAATTCCAAGAGGCGAAGTGAGCCCACGCGCCTCATAGGAGAGGGCAATAGCATCTCTCACCCAGTGTGACAAGGTCTGTGTAGTGGCAGCCTCCAAAGCATATAAAAAGTTGCTCTGACCTACGCCACTGGCTGGTGGACGTAGATCTGAAGAGCACGTACTGGACACAGTAGGTGAAGTTTCTCCTGTTCCAAACTGTAAAAGGCAGAGGACAGAAGGCTTTAAGAACAACAAGGTGCATGGTTGAAAATGGAACTTTCGAAAGATAGTTCGGGTGAGGATGCAGAATGGCCTTGACTAACCCAGGGACAAAGTCCAGGCAGGATGGGGAGACTGACAAGGCGCGCAGATCTCCGATCCTCTTCAGAGAGGTAATGGCCATAAGAAAAACCATCTTAAGAGTCAGAAACCTGTCAGACTTTAGTGGTTCAAAGGAAGACCTTCGAGCAAGATAGGTAAATCCCACAAAGGGACCGTGGCTCTAGTGGGTGGCCTCAACCATTTAGCTCAACTAAAGCTAAACGGGCAACTAAAGGGTGTTTTCCCACAGTAACCCCCTCAATGGGAACGTGGCAGGCTGTAATAGCGGCTACGTACGTACGTACATGCTGAGGGTACTAGGGCACAAGCCCGAGGACAACTTTTCTTGCAGGAACTCCAACACTGAAACAATTCGTCATGCACCAACTTTCGAATACATTCCATTTGATTGCATACGCTCTTCTAGTGGAAGGAGCCCTAGCGAAAGACCAGCTTGACTTAGTTGGTCCCGTTCAGGGGCCAAACATGAAGGTTCCAAAGCTCGGGCCGGGGGTGAAATATCGTCCCCTGCGCCTGAGAAAGAAGATCCCTCCTCACTGGAATATCCAAGGTGAGCCGTCGAGGAGAGATATTACATCGGAGAACCATACTCTGGCTGGCCAATGGGGCGCTATCAGTAAGAGGTGCAACCCGTGTTGCAGTAAATCTGCTACCACATTCATGTGCCCTGGAATGTACATCGCCCTGAGGGACAGGAACTTGTCCTGTGCTCAGAGCAGAACCAGATGCGCTAGCTCGTTCAAGCGGCACGAATGCAGTCCGCCCTGGCGATTTATGTAGGAGACTACCGATGTGTTGTCCACCCGCACTAGAACATGGTAGCCCCTCAGCTGCTGGAGGAAGTACTGTAGGGCCAAAAATAGAGCCATCATCTCGAGGCAATTTATGTGACATGCGAGAAGATGGCCTCTCCAGCTCCCTTGGGCTGGACGGCCATCCAAGACCGCACCCCAGTTGGTAAGGGAAGCATCTGTCGTTAGCATCAAGACGGACCTAGAGTGGGACCCAAAGTCAGGAACCGGGGTCTGAACCACATAGAAAGGGTACGAAGTTCTTTGCGCGTAACCCTTATTTGCCTTCGGGGATAGGCCCTCGTATGAACTCTCCTGGCTCTTAGCCACAACTGAAAAGCTCTCATGTGCAAGAGACCCAAAGTTATCACCATAGATGCGGCTGCCATGAGGCCCAAACATTTTTGAAAGTGATGTACAGTCACTTCCTGGTCTAGCCTGATTTCCTTCTGGGTGTTGTGGATGGATTTGACACGAGCAGGAGACAATTGTGCCTGCATAGTGATCGAATACCACCTGACACCCAAGTATGTTGTCCTCTGAGCCGGAAAGAGAATACTTTTCGTAGCATTCAGTCTCAATCCTAGCGAATGGAGATGAGCTAGGACGACATCCCGATGTCGAAGCGCTAGCTGCTGAGACTGGGCCAGGATCAGCCAGTCGTCTATATAATTGAGAATGCGGATGCCCTGGAGTCGCAAGGGAGCCAGAACTGCATCAAACCAATCCTCTGGTTGGATTTGTGAGACAATAATTTTGACAGTTAACATTTTGAATCTGTACTTTTTGAGGGGACCGTTTTTGGGGACCAAGAAATAACGACTGTAGTAGCCAGACTCCATATCTGGAGGAGGAACCTGTTCTATGGCTCCATTCTCTAGCAACGCCTGGAGTTCGGAGTTCAGCAGATGCGCCCTTTCTGGTATCAGGGAAGTGGAGACCATACCGTTGAAAAGCGGAGGGCGATGTGCAAACTGAATCCTGTAGCCTTTATCTGCTTTTAAATGTATTTTATGCTTGCTGACAAACACACGCGCACAATGTAGGTGAAGACAAAGAATCTGAGAAATGTTTCCGGTTCACTCCTATTTATAACCTGCAGGTGCGTCTCATTAGATGACGTCACCCGACCGAGGTTATATAAGCCAAAATTTGGCATGTTTGATACACACATGCTTCACAAGCGGCAACATGACAAGATGTTCCCATAGCGTTTTCACGCAGCATCGAGTGTAGCCTTTGAAAAAGAACAAGGAATTTTTCATTGCTGTTGTCTCCTGCATCCAGAAATCTTCAACGTTAATTATTACATTCATCATGGAATCTCTAGGTATCAAGACATAAAACAGAATAATTACAAACACATGGTCTCACTAGAGTCTAGAAAAAAAAAATTCTAATAAGAGCATTAGTAGTAATTGTTTAAATGTCTCCCCATTCTTACTGATGATAAGAGAACCAGTTTTTGTTGGTTTCTACACACAAACACATGCATACACTTCTACTCCTCAAGGTTACCTGCCTCATCTTCACCAAAGGATATGATGTACTTGTAGTAGCTGTTTATCAGTCTTGGAAAGGCACATGTCTTATCCTTGCCCATGCATATTTCTGTGTAGGTCCAATTTCCAGTGTCTTTATTCTCCTTAAGAGACATAAGTCGTCTGGGTTCAAACAGAAACAACATATGTGTTTTTCAATGGGCAGAAATGGCCATGCATATTATAAACATTGACCCTGCCAATTGCGCAGAACAACAAAACTGTTTGAGAGGAAAAAACTTCTTTTTCCATATATATAATTCCCTGCTACAGTAATGCACTTTTCCCAGTGTTTCAGTAGCATTTAACTGCCACCAAGATAAAAAGTATAAATTTTATCTATTCCAATTATCCTACTTTATGAGGACAATGAAGTAAACATACAGTAAATAGTAAGGCCACTGTACCCATTCATGAAATCCCCAAAGATGTAAAGACCATTAAGGTTTGGCATCTCACACCCTCTGTAGATATAGCCACCAGTCACTGACCTCCCAACTCTATGTGGATAAGCAAAAATTGGTAGGATGTCATCTGTAAAAAGCAGAGCAAATATGGAAAACAAATCAGTATGTCGCAATATACAGTACTGTACAAGCATTATACAACAGCAAGCTTATTTGTAATATCTAATGCATATTTAAATTTCCTGTTAAAGGTGAACCAACAAACAAACAAAAAGTCACTAAATAATTTGCCCACAAAAATGGTGAAACAAAATTGACCAGTTGTAATTAACTTGAAGTACAAAGGCAATGTTTGTGGCCTCATATCCTGGGTGTTAAACCCAGAACCCTTGATAAACTGATGCAAAAACTTTTCATGACAGATCTTACCCAATGAGGAGTTTGAACAAAGATTCTTGTCATAACAGGAGAACCCTTCCTTTGCCCTCCATCCATAGTTGCCCCCCTTTTCAATTATATCCACTTCCTCATATTTATTCTGGCCGACATCTCCACAGAACATGCGTCCGCGTCCTTGACCCGTGATTGGGTCTCCTCTGTCAATGGAGCAGCGCCACATGTTCCTGACTCCGTAGGCATAAATCTCTGGCATTGCATTTTTCTCTGCAATGAAAGGGTTGTCAGAGGGGATACTATAGGGGGCACCATCATCATTGTTGTCCACATCGATCCGTAGAGCTTTGCCTAGTAGAGTGGATCTGCAAAACATGAACAAAGGTTCAGATGGTCTGGATAGGATTCAAACTCTGATTACTGTGGTGAAAACACTGCATGCTTACCACTGCAACACTAGGGAACATGATGTTAATACTATTTAATGTCAAAACCCTTAACATTACGCTTACCAAATGGGTAAAAACAACAACAACAACAAGAACAAAGATTAATATCTGAGATCTGTTTTGTGTAGGCCGACATAATACAGTTTGGATGCTGTAAAAACACCACATTACAGTACAGTAATTTAGGAGCTAAGATGCACCTCACAAGTTTCAAATGAAAAAGAAGAAGAGTGCTAAGATCACAACACTAATAGATGGATGACAGGAGTGTGTGGGAAGTTTTTGTGTCTGCCCCAACCTCTGATAAGAATTTTAAACCCTGTTAGAAACTTGGAGATCATGGGTGTAGTTGGACATTGTGTGAATGTGAATCAGTATAAATGCTCCAAATACAGGTCCATATTTTGTTGGTGGCGCAGTGGTTAGCACTGTAGCCTCACAACTATGGAGTCAAGGGTTTAATTTCCACCTTGGATCTGTGTGCATTGAGTTAGCATGTTCTCCACATGCATGGTGGGTTTCCCTGGGGTACTTTGGTCTTCTCCCATAGTCTAAAAAGTCCAGAGTATACCCCGCCTTGTGGATTATGAAATTAAACAACCTACATAGCTGTCACCTCAAAATGAAATAAAAAATGTTTACTTCTGAGAAGAATTTTGCCTGTACTCCCTGTGAGACTTCACATGAGTCTCCTCGAGGTTTTCCAGGTTTTCTCCCACCTCCCAAAACATGTTGGTATGTGGTTTGGCAACACTATATTGCCACTAGGTGTGAGTGCATAAATAGTGCCTGGATGGTGTGAATAAGTCAGTGAATGGTACACTGGCATCCTATCCAAAGAGTATTACTTCCACATGCCCAATGTTGCTTGGAGATTTGCCTTGCACTAGTGACTAGACGTAAGGGTTAACCCCTAGAGGGCGACAAACGCCCCCTCTTGGTTTGTGTTTTTGTTATGTTTTTTGTAGGTTAGTTTATGAACTGCATTTCCCATGGTGCACCTCGGTCAGGTGAGGGGAGCACTCACCTGAAGCCGAGAGAGCTCATTAAGTTCTTTATAAATAGCCTGACTGGAGCTCAGTTAGGCGTCAAGCATTTGTTATAGTTATGTTTTTTGTGATGGTTGGTTTTCGGTTATATCCAAGAATTCTAAGTACTCTTCAAGAAGAGATTTTGTGTTTTTGATTTAAGAAGATCAATAAAAGGACTTGAACTCCACTCCTGCTTCTTCTCTGCATTTATGCCACGCCACCCACGAGTCCATGACACTAGATACAATAGAGAAATAACTTTACTATCATACATTATCTGCGTTTAATGTGATGTACTGTTCATTAATGTGATGTACTGTAAATTCAAGTGAAAATATATTTTAAGGAACAAAGGAAAAAAGAATACCCAACTTGAATACTTAAATACTCCTAAGTTTGTGCACCCATTTCACCCATTTTCATTAGGATTTAGCTGGACGAAAAACATTGCTCTTCTTCTTCGGAAGCTGTTCCTTTGTTGACTTGGATTTGTGCTTTGGGTCATTATAACACAGGATGGTGAAATATTTCTCTGCCTGTGAGTTTTGTGTAAAAATAGATTAGTTTTTGGAGCAACCTGTGAGAATGTCTTTCTTGACGATACTTCCACCACAGCATACTTCACAATTGGTATGGTGGTCCTTGGATGGTAAGCTGTCATCTTTCCAAATGTTGCCCATGTAGTTCTACCTTTGTCCCATCAAACTATAACAAATATTGTCACAAGTTTTGGGGTGATTTAGGCCTGCTTTCTTTTGATTCCTGCAAGTAATGACTTGTCATCTTGTCACTTTGGACTTCACGTACAGTAGATCAGACATTTAAAGAATATGAAAAATATTATGTCACATGCAGTCAGTGACAATTACTTGCCAGATATTCTTTACACTTTATTTTTTTATTTTTTTTACCATAGGTCACCTGGCAACTCTCGTAATAACTTACATTTAGAGCATTCAGCAGACGACCTTATCCAGAGTGACATTTTGGCAGAGGTGGAAAGTAACGAATTACATTTACTCGCGTTACTGTAATTGAGTAGCTTTTTTGTGTATTTCTACTTTTTAAAGTAGTTTTAAAAATCTGTAATTTTACTTTTACTTAAGTACGTTTTGTTTGAAGTATTGTAATTCGCTACATTTTAAATCATATTCGCTACTGAGTAAAAAATAAATGAATAAAAATGATAAAATAATGAAAATGTTATGCTTTGTATAAATGCTCCGTTGCGCCGCGCGTGTGTGTATCATGTCCTGGTCGCGCGCCGCTCCAGACTCCACTCCAGGTTTTCTGACATCGGCATCACCTGACCTTCCACACGGTCGCTTCCGCCCTGAGTGACGTCATCGACTAGCGCGACCATGTACAGTAGAACCCGGAGAGAGGCGCGGGAAAGATGAAAGAGGTTGTGATTTTGGCGTTTTGATATTTGGTTGTGTATTCTGGTTTTGACTTTTTGCCTCCAATTGACTTTGATTATTGCTTTGTCCCTTTGGTTTGGTTGGTCTTTGTATATATTTGTAGATAATTTCATAGTTTTTGGTTTAGGGAGTCCGGGAAGGTACCTGTATTTTTGTTTCTGGGGTTTTTTTGTTGTTGTTTCTTTTTGCAGGTAATCTAGCTACTAAATATAAATACCATTTTGTTTGTTATTTTGGCCTGGGTCCATCCTGAATCTGATCCTCCTCCTGGTGTGTGTGTTTGTATATACAAACCTCATTATTTCATCAGTTAATGATTGGATCTAGTTCTTTCTGCCATATACCACCATTTCCATACAGTTTAAAATAGAACCCTGAACCATTCTTTTGCTGTCTGGCCCTAGACTGGGACGTAACACCATATTTAAGTGACCACTTTATTATGCAAAGGTGTTCCTTCAGTTAAAAACAACTAGTTTGAGATTTATATCTGCTCATCTTTTTTGAACTATGCTAGAATGCCTCATCCCACCCCGCTGTGTGTGTTTTTTTTTTTTTATATATTTAACAAAAAAAAAAAAAAAAAAGCAGAGCCAGATCAATATACAATCGACACCCACAGCAAACATTTAAAAACAAACAATAATCTGTTAATATAAGAGTGAACATGGAAACACCCAAGGGCAAAACAATTCAGCAAAAGAATCACCCCCACTGTTAAAAAAATTGAAATAAAAAAGTAACTCAGTAACTTTTACTCTGAGTAAATTTTTTAATGATCTACTTTTTACTTTTATTTGAGTAGATCTTTATAAGAGTAACTTTACTTGTACTTAAGTAAAATTTCACTGAAGTAACAGTACTTGTACTTGAGTACAAAATTTTATTACTCTTTCCACCTCTGCATTTTGGTTGACGGTCAAGGGACTTGCTCGAGTGCTCTACAGTGGCACCTTCGTGGTGCTGGGTTTGACCCCGGGACCTTACAAACAGTAATACAACACCTCAACCACTGAGCTACCCCCACCCATCTCTTATCACTATGAAAGGGTGTACATATTGCAACCAGGTTTTACTGTTTTTCATTATCATTTTGTTTGTTTTTGCTTGAATTTTATAAGTTCCTACATCACATTAAAGGTTGAAAAATATCAGACATGATTCAACTTGGTTTTATTGTTGTTACACAACAAAAACCTACAATTTTTACTAAAGTTTGTAGACTTTTATATTCACTCTATATTGCAGCTGGATTCTGCCATAGGTACAGTGGTTACTGTGACTTCAGTCCCTTGTGCTGTAGGCCTTGAAGCACTTGGTGTACGCCACAATGAGACATTTAACATGTAGTCTCCATATTACCCCTCTCCACTTTATCCACAGTTCTGGCCATTCACATCTTCATCTTGGCACCAAGGTTCAAAAGCCATAGTCTACAATGTGTGAATATGGGAAGGCCTTTTTTCTAAGGGTAAACTGTTCTTTATAGTGGCCCTGTGCTGCTCTCTGTAGATTCACTGGTCATTGCTAGGGAAGTCAGGCGTCCAGAGCCAACACTAATATTTTGAGGCTATGTCTCTGGCTGAATGAATGTACATTGGTGCCTAAGGGTAAATGTTTGCCAAACGCCCTGGACAGTAACTACAGTAGTTGAGGTAACACATGGTAAAAAATTTTCCTTTCTAAATTTAAGTTATGGTTTCCTTGCTTTAAATATTTACAAATGTTTACGGATGAAATGGGTCATCAAGAAATCACACTGATGATATTACGGTCCAACGCATAAGAAAATCTGTGCCATTCTGAAGCTTTCCTGGTATTAAGAACCATTGGTTCTTATACCTTTAATTAGTTTCTAAAAATAAATATCTACATGTACCCTTTTAGTTCAAGGAAGAAGTGACCTAAACTTGGGAAAATTATCTTTTTCTTTTTAAATAAAAGATTAACCCTAAATCAATCTTTCTTTCTTTCTTTCTTTCTTTCTAAATAAGTAAATAAATAAATACCTCTAATCTATGTTTGCAGAAGCAGGTGGGAAACCATCAGCATGGTCTGTAAATTCTGGCACTGACAATTCCTCAACCTTAAGTACACCACTTAAGTTCATTACTGGTCTCAGCTTAAGATGTCTGCAGGACTGTTTTTTTTTTTTGACCCATTTTTCCAGAATATGGACAAACTACTTAGCTGATTTCCCGTAAATCACAGCAGTTTTGTCCGTAGTTACTAATGATGAATTAAATAAAGTATTGTTTTTTTCTTTGTCTCGCTAGATGAATAACTGAATGCTCTCTCAGCCTGCACAAAAGAAAAATTCTGTCATTCATGCATTTTTTTTCTCTTTTTGCATCCCAGTCTTTAAGCATGTGATCGTCCAATTTTTACTCTTAACGAGATGCCCTGTGAAAAGTCCTGACAGAAGGTCAGACAAAAGTTCACATACTTGTTTTGGGAATTCCCAAACTTGCCAAAGGGGTCTCCTGCTTTGCCTCCATCTCCTATGAAGACATAAAGGTAGCCATCCGAACCAAACAGAAGTTGGCCTCCATTGTGGTTTGATGCTGGTTCCACAACTTCCAAAATGGTCCTGTTAAAAATATATTATAATAAAAAATTAACAAATAATGTGATTATGCAGTTTGGTTTCAACTGTATATATATATATATATATATATATATATATATACACAGTGGTGTGAAAAACTATTTGCCCACCTCCTGATTTCTTATTCTTTTGCATGTTTGTCACACAAAATGTTTCTGATCATCAAACACATTTAACTATTAGTCAAAGATAACACAAGTAAACACAAAAGGCAGTTTTTAAATGAGGGGTTTTATTATTTAGGGAGAAAAAAAATCCAAACCTACATGGCCCTGTGTGAAAAAGTAATTGCCCCCTGAACCTAATAACTGGTTGGGCCACCCTTAGCAGCAATAACTGCAATCAAGCGTTTGCGATAACTTGCAACGAGTCTTTTACAGCGCTCTGGAGGAATTTTGGCCCACTCATCTTTGCAGAATTGTTGTAATTCAGCTTTATTTGAGGGTTTTCTAGCATGAACCGCCTTTTTAAGGTCATGCCACAACATCTCAATAGGATTCCGGTCAGGACTTTGACTAGGCCACTCCAAAGTCTTCATTTTGTTTTTCTTCAGCCATTCAGAGGTGGATTTGCTGGTGTGTTTTGGGTCACTGTCCTGCTGCAGCACCCAAGATCGCTTCAGCTTGAGTTGACGAACAGATGGCCGGACATTCTCCTTCAGGATTTTTTGGTAGACAGTAGAATTCATGGTTCCATCTATCACAGCAAGCCTTCCAGGTCCTGAAGCAGCAAAACAACCCCAGACCATCACACTACCACCACCATATTTTACTGTTGGTATGATGTTCTTTTTCTGAAATGCTGTGTTACTTTTACGCCAGATGTAACGGGACACGCACCTTCCAAATAGTTCAACTTTTGTCTCGTCGGTCCACAAGGTATTTTCCCAAACGTCTTGGCAATCATTGAGATGTTTTTTTTAGCAAAATTGAGACGAGCCTTAATGTTCTTTTTGCTTAAAAGTGGTTTGCGCCTTGGAAATCTGCCATGCAGGCCGTTTTTGCCCAGTCTCTTTCTTATGGTGGAGTCGTGAACACTGACCTTAATTGAGGCAAGTGAGGCCTGCAGTTCTTTAGATGTTGTCCTGGGGTCTTTTGTGGCCTCTCAGATGAGTTGTCTCTGCGCTCTTGGGGTAATTTTGGTCGGCCGGCCACTCCTGGGAAGGTTCACCACTGTTCCATGTTTTTGCCATTTGTGGATAATGGCTCTCACTGTGGTTCGCTGGAGTCCCAAAGCTTTAGAAATGGCTTTATAACCTTTACCAGACTGATAGATCTCAATTACTTTTGTTCTCATTTGTTCCTGAATTTCTTTGGATCTTGGCATGATGTCTAGCTTTTGAGGTGCTTTTGGTCTACTTCTCTGTGTCAGGTAGCTCCTATTTAAGTGATTTCTTGATTGAAACAGGTGTGGCAGTAATCAGGCCTGGGGGTGACTACAGAAATTGAACTCAGGTGTGATAAACCACAGTTAAGTTATTTTTTAACAAGGGGGGCAATCACTTTTTCACACAGGGCCATGTAGATTTGGAGTTTTTTTTCTCCCTTAATAACGTAAACCTTCATTTAAAAAATTTTGTGTTCAATTATGTTATCTTTGACTAATAGTTAACGGTTTTTGATGAGCAGAAACATTTAAGTGTGACAAACATGCAAAAGAATAAGAAATCAGGAAGGGGGCAAATAGTTTTTCACACCACTGTATATATATATTATTATTTTGTCCATTCTGCTAACCTTTCAGATGAATGATCTAGCATGTTCATATCACTGTCTGACAGAAGGAACTCGCTGATCCTTATCCTCTCCTGCCTGTTCACAGAAACAGAATAATAGACATATGCCTTCTTTACTATGCTGAACCTGGGATGCAGGGCGATACAGAGAAATCCACGTTCGTCCCCATTCCACGGTGATGTCAACACAATCTTGCTGAGGTTTAAGAAAGGCCTGTCAATCCTTGAACCATTTTGCAAGTAAGTCCATACATATCCCAGCTGCTCAGCTATGAAGAAGCGATGTGTGCCATCATTCGCATGCACCATTGCCACTGGATTACGCAGGCCATTTACTACTTCCTGTAAGCAAAGCTGAAGGCAGCCTTTAGTATCAGCTTGAACATTTCCCAGGTTAGCATTCAACTCCTCGCTGCTGAGAACATTGGGATAGCAATAATCTGGATCCTTCAGCTCCAAATAATCACAGAATTTATCACGGTCCTCTTCAATGCTGGCAGTTATGCTGTTGTCTGTCAGTAGACTGAGTGTGTAACGGCAGTGAAGCCAGTAATCAGAGCAGTAGTTCCTGCAAAGACCAGGGAGCTCACGCATGGGAGTATTCGCATCCTCAGCATCATAGAGGTGAGCTGCATAAGGAGAACATTCCTACAGGACAGAACATATTCAGGTTTAGTATTAAGCCTTTGGTTCTATTTACTATACAGTATGTAGCAACAGATGTCACTGACCCAAAACAAGCTTGTTTGACCCAACAGCAATGTGATTTTTTAAAATGTACCTTAGAGTACAGACACTGGAGGTAAGAAGTTCTTTTGATTTTTTGTTTATCTGTGTCCATAATTATTATTATCATCATTATTACATAAATGTAAAATGTACATTTTGTTTTGTTTGTTTGTTTTGAATGATGATTCATCTAATTAAATATGTGCAAACGTATACTAAAAAAAAACAGGCTTTGGCTGATGCTAAATGTAACTTAAAAAGAGAACATTTATATATTTGTTTTAAGTATAAAGTCTAACATAATTCATTATAATACAAACATAAAACAAAGTTTATAATAGCAGGTTATACAGAAATTTTATTTTACACCAAACAATTCCTGGAGTAAACATGCAGTTAGGAATCAACATTTGGTGAAAATAGCTCCTTCATTCTGGGTGTGTGGGAGTGTGTGAGTGGAGGGGGCGGGGATTAGCCATGTTCTTATTGCTGACTCTAAAACTGTGCAGGTAATCTGATATCTTGCACATACTCACTCCCTCACTCTTACTCATATATGGGTTGCAGGGTGCCAATCCATCACAGGGTGCACACTTACATAGACTCATTCACACACTACAGGCAAGTTGGGGAACGCCAATCAGCCTAATCTGCTGGTCTTTAGACTGTGGGAGGAACCCCACCAAGCATAGGGAGATCAACATAATATGCACAAAGGGCCGGGAATTGAACCTGGCCGAGAATCGAACCCGGAACCTGTAGGTGCAAGGAGACACTACACCACCATGTCGCCATATTGCACATATATATTTGAATAAATTTTTTATATATATATATATATATTTATTTTATTATTAATTTTTTTTGTTTGTTTCAGACGTACATGGAGGGTTTTTTCCCTATAAATTACACTTAATTTGAAAAAGCCAGATCTCCTGCCTAAATAAAATGTTAAATCAACAGGATTGGTCATACCGTTTGGGAGTTATGAAGCATTGCTTATGACCGAATCAAACTCAGATTTTCCATAGGAATCCATTAATTTTTTAATGTGCGATTGCTGTACTTGATGCTGATAGGACAATCAATGCCAAACAATGCCTCCATCACTCACACACACACACACTGCAAAAGTGAATAGCCTTCTCTCAGGAACCATATGGGCATAAATATTCTGTTTTCACTGTTTTGCCCAGGAGAACCAATGCACCCATGTGCCCCTTTAACAATTTCTTCAGGAATTGTCTCCAGTCTAACTTTCATCTTTTAGTTAAAACATTGTTTCCTCCCCCTCTCTATTCCACTCTTACTCCCCCCCCCCCTCTCTCTTTCTCAGAACGTCCTCCTGAAACGTGCTGCTCTGCACGTTCGTCTTTGTTGAGTTCCCAGAAGGCAGTTCAGTACTGGGGATGGACACTTAGGATATAAATACAGCAGTTCATGGGCACACTGGCTAGTCCAAGCTCTTATTACCTTTCCGCCACAACTCCACACCCATCACTGGGTCGGCCTCAACAACAATGTCTTACATCTCAACCCAAGCAAATTATCCCAAATGGCTAAAATGGCTTTACAACTATAAACCTAAAATAAAGTGGCTGTGATTTACTTCTTCAAAAGCTGGCAGAAGTGGAGAATTTTATACATTTTCAAGGTATAAATGTGGGATTTCTTTGATAAGATTTGAAATGGAAGCCCATTTTTGGGTTATTTATGGTAAACGGAAATGTCTGGTACATGTTAAACCACACTTGCAATGGATTATGTAATGTCTCTGCCATAGTATATTTGGGAGAAAATCTTGCTGAGAAAAGTACAGTTGATGTCCTGCGTTACTTCAGTCCTAAACCTGACAGTGTTTGATTATGTGTGGAACATTTAAAGGTATTCATTTAAACTATATACAATTATCTATTTAGAATTTCACCAAAACTTTGTCATGCTTTCCTGGCTTCCACTTCCTCTTCTAAATATATGGATTTGTAAATATATTGTTTTGCAACTCTTTAATTCACTTCACAATGAATTACTTAAATCAGCAGTCTTCAACAATCTTTTCTTTAATGTTCTTCATCTCCATATAGCCTTCTGCAAACCAGCTCACCCTTTTCATCTATGTGTTTACATTTCATTGACATTCAATAATTGGGAAGCTCTGGAGGTGATTGGGGTTTCAGATCTGTTTAATTCTACTGGGTTTTTGTTCAGATTGAAAACAGATGATCCCCCAGGCCCAAATTCACAGCCGGCACATTTGGTGCATTCCATTAGGCCTTTAAAACCAAAAAGTCACTTTCTATATGGTGAATTGGCAGGAATCTGTCTACCACTATGTTGTGGGTATAACCAAATTCTGGATTGTTTTCTAACAAACTGAAATATCAGGAAATTTTTATTTTAAAATGTCATTTGTAGTCCATGAACGTCTATGTAAATTAATCATTTTATATACATATTTTTTCAGTCTTTTAAATGTCTATACTCAAGGCCTTAAATTAGGGATAATAGTTTGATACTGGTGGATTTATGAGCCACTGTAGTGCTGCTCAAGTCCGCAATATAGATTCTGACTGAAAGGACACAGTAGAATGCAAAAGTCTTGAGCCACCCCTCATTTCTTCACATTCAACTAAAATAATTATTTTTTATGTATTTTAAATGGTGTATAAATTATATAGATGTATATATATATATTGTATATATTAAATTAAAGAAATTGGAACATTTTACTGCAACAGGCTGAAAAGCATTCAGCATCACCAGTACTGTATATTGATCACCAGCCTGACCATCTATCATAATCTGCAACTCTTTCTCACTGTGTGAATAATTGAATAATGCATAGGGATAATTAATCAATGAATTTCTTAATTAAACAAAATAAAATAACAATAATAAAAAATAATCCTGGTCAGGTACAAGGAGCCAAAAAGTCATTCAGGAAACCTGGAGAGTTATTTCCCAATAAAGCAGTTGGCACTTTGAAAGCAAAATATGAAGAGATTAAGGGTGGCTCAGGAAAGAAAGAAACCTATCAACCTCTGTAGTTGATCTAGAAACCATCATTTCATTCCAATCCTCTTGTTTTCCAGAATGCTTTTTTTTTCAATCCAATCAGATAAATTTTTCAACTAATCATTAGTGGAGAAAACCTGAGAACCCACAAGAGGGCATGTGAAATTTCACAGAGACAGTAACCCCAGCTCAGTTCAAGACCGAACCTGTGCAACTCTGCTACCCATTTCACTGCAGTGCTTCCACAGTTATTCTATATTTAAAGGACACCTGTTATGCAAATACACTTTTAAGTTTTTATAGCCATTCAAATGGGTCTCCTGCCATTTTTCCATTTTTTTTATTGTATTATGTATTTATACTTCCATGTATTTATATATACTTAACCAAGTCAAATTAAAGGTTTTTCCCCAGTTATGACCTTATATGGCTTGTTGCTCAGATGTGTTGTTCACAGATTTACATAGACACTGAAATGGCAAAATTGGAAAAGGAGTAAAATAAAGAGAGTTTGAGGTATTAAAAAAAATGCATTATATGAAGGACATTTTAGCTGGAGCATTAACACATGCACTTTGGAAAGCTTTGAGACCAGTGTTAACTTGTTAGTAAAATATGGAACCTTTAACATAGTGACAGCTAGTTATGCTTGTTGTAGCAATTTTTTAGCTAGTTAGCTAGTAAATAACTTTCTAAAGTGGATGGTGGGTTACATTATTTATTTCAATCTTTTTCTTATGAGCAATCCTTTTTTTTTAGTATAGTTGCAAGGGATTTTTCCTCACATTTCTGAAGCACACCACAGTGAGGATAGCATATCAGATAAGGAATCTGTTATAATAATATAAATCCCTAATGCAATCCTCCTGCTTCTCATTTTAATACTAATCCTGTGGCTGAACTTGTCTTCTTAGTGACCATAAATTCTGCATCGGTGTCACATCACTAATCTCCGACTGTCTTCAGTTGCATATTATGTTTTCATTTCTCTGTGCTCAACCTCCTCCATATATCTATTTTTAATGCTCTTCTTTTTGCCTACTTAATATCCCTAGGCAGTCTCTGAGAATATGAGAGATGCTGTTTAAGACTTGAAAGGAAGCTGATGTTTTGGTTACCAGGTCTCCACTGCCACACAAACAGCTCCCTGTGGCTGAGATAAATGTCCCAACAAAGGCTATCATTGAGCAAAGCTTCCTCTTTAAGTGGTCAAGGGAATTGAACCTTTCCTCAACCAACCACACAATCTATGGAGGATTAGTGTGGTGAAATAAAGCACCATTATTGAAATGGCTTCCATCCATGAGGTGATTAGCATTTTGTTTTTTCTTATCTGCTAAAGGCAGATCATCAGAATGGCTGGATTTAATCAGGCAAGGCTCAGTAGGCACAAAACAGCCATGGGTCAGAATTGGTTTTGCCTAATGATATGTTTCCATGCTATTCTAAATCTACATACATATATTTGCCCATCATGAGATAAAGATGGCTGTAATCTACTGTACCATGCACACTTGTAGGTTTAGACAATGTCCTTGTGAAACGTGGTTAAGTTTATCTTGCTGCATTCAGGTCTTAAGAGATGTACCCAGTTGTTATCACTTTCTGTCACCATGTCCTATATCTGCAGGAAGTATTTGGAGCAAAAGTTGTGATATAATAACTGCTTTGTAAAAAAAAAAAAAAGATGAGATGAATGACAACTTTTAAAAAGTATAAGGAAAACTATGACCCCCACGATTCATTCATTCTCAAGCTTAAAACCTTCCATTCATTCAGTATGCCCAAGGCTCCACTAGGACTTAGTGACGTACAGTAAGGGTTGCACTATAAATATCACTTCATAAGCGACACTGTTTCAAATATTTGAGTTTCATCAAAACATGATTTTATATCCTATTTTCCAGTGTTACACATCTTTTGTTTGTAAATTTTTTGGTGAACAATCTACAGTATGGGTTTTGTCACACTATGATGACAGGCCTGGCAGGCACAAGTTTGTATCTTACCTGACACAGGATGTTGTGGATGTACTTCCCGCAGACCAGGAACCCAGAGTGATCAAAGTAGTCCATAATTTGGTCAAATTTTTGTGAAATCCGTTTGTCTTGCTCCAAATCGCAGCAGCCAAACTTGGAATACTTTTTGCAGAAGCGCAGCGGCTCCTGAGGTTGGAAAGGAGGCTTGAAGTCGAGGCACTGCGGGTGGGCATCTGCATGCAAGAAGCTCATGAGGAGCCAAAGCAGAAAGTGGAGAAGCCCAGCTCTCCAGAGTCTTACTAAACTCATGGCAGTGAAGGAAACAAGAGCAGGAGTCCCAGCCAGCAGAGGTACGAATTATAAGGAATGTCTTTTTTGTGTGTGTTTTTGTTCCAGCTGCTCGATTTTTAGTGGACTAACTTGGATGTCTGTCAGTTCTTTTATACGTTTACACACACTTTCATTTTACATGTGCTCTGCTGGAGACAGAATGAACAGATTGAAGTCACACAAGGCTGTCTCATTCAACAGTCTGAGCTCCAGCCACATGTACACACACACACACACACACACACACAAACTCCTCCACTCCCTCCTCCTCGTCTCTACCCATGTCTCCTCCTCTTACTCCCTCCTTCTTCATGGTTTTCCCAAGCAAAGGCATTCCTACACTTTGAGGCTGGCCTCTGTTACAAACCTGTAGTCACCCTTCCCCAAATGTGTTGAACCTCTCTCCAATAGGGGTGTATTGATACACCCTAGCCATGATGCAATTTGATTTACAGTATTGGCTTCATGGTTCAGTTCCATGCAGTTCTTAGCTTATAAAATTTAAACTAAGAAAAAACATGACTGCTTTTTCATAAACATTGCAAAAGTCATATTAACAGATGATATTATAATCAAATATTGTAATCAAAATGTATTATAGGTCCATCATACTGTAGCTTAGTAAATAAAACTATAAATCTGACCAAGAGGAAATGATTGATACATAAAGATGTCTGTAGCAGTGCCAGAAGCATAATTTAACCAGAAATAGAACTTCAAAGGCAGCTAAAATGGCTTAACTCAATGAACATTTTTTATTTTTTTTGTGCCAGTATAGATCGCAGCAGAAGCTACCAAAAAGCTCTTTTAAACTTAGTTGTGTAATCGTATACTATAGTATCTGTCATTGTGATCTGGAGCAGTGGTACCCCTGGTCCTGGAGGCCTCCTGCCCTACACATTGTTGTGTTTTCCCTCCAGAGTTGGGAACCACTGATTAAAAGTTATAGAGCATAGCATGCTGTCTATACATTGTTATTCTATTGGTTGTGCAGATGCAGACCCCTGCTCAAACATTAAACTTGCATTATTTATATAAGTAATAGAATGCTGATTGCCATGATTTTCTCTTCTCTTCTCTTCTCTTCTCTTCTCTTCTCTTCTCTTCTCTTCTCTTCTCTTCTCTTCTCTCTGTCAGACCGCACATTGCACTCCTGAGCTGCCAGTTATCCAGACCCCCTCTGTCCGGACATGTCTGACTCATCCTGGTGTCCCGCTTTTGGCTGGAAATCTCGTTGCATGGAGGCTCTATTTGATTACTGAGGAATGCTTGTGGTTCCACTTTACCATGAAGATGGTCTTGGACTTGACTCATGCAGAAAGCTGTTCTCTGATGACTTAATAGTTCAGGACTACAATTTCTGAAACAGCGTTGTACCTGAACCTCAAATAGTCAAAGTATCACCTGTTATATTGAATTTGCAACCTCCTAACACACAGTATGACTGCAGATCAATTCCTGATATTTGATATCACACAAATGAGAATGGGCTCTCTGTTAAGTCTGGTTCCTCTGGTCTGGTTTCTTCCTGTTTCAATCTCAGAGGTTTTCCTTCCAACCCTCACCCAAAGCTTGTTCAACAGGGACATTTGTATTTATACATATTTTCTCACACATTTCATACTCATTTCCATAATGTTTTTTGCTTTGCGATAATTACCATTGTCAAAATCACAATCGCTGTTGGATGCTGGGTAAGGCCTTCATCTATTTGTCTTTTTTGCCCGGTGCGTTCCCATGAGTTCTTGATTGGAGACTTCTTTGCCTGCTGTGCCCTGTTCATGGTGGTCTTTGGTGCACTAGGTTTTCTGGTGACTTTGTTTTTTGGCCAGCATTAACATTTTTCAGTGATTCGTGCTGCATTGACTTTTCCGCCAGATCAGATTGTATGTGCAGATTGGGTGCCCATGATCCTGTCAGCAATTTGCTGGTGTATAATTGGGGACTAACATTGTTCATGTCACCTGTCAGAAGTCATAATGTTATGGCTGATTGGTGTATTATTGTTGAACAGATGTTTTTGTGGTCAAATAATGGTGTGGGTAAAAGTATTAATAAGGAAACTATTAAAATGATAGTAGAAAGTTTGTATTTGAATGTGATATTCATTCAAGGGACACACAAGTAATCACCAATCTAGTGGTCTGAGTAATATTCATCAATTAATTCAATTAATTGTCACATGTACCTTACAGCACAGCATACTTTTTTTTGTATAGCAAAATTAGAAAGCTACTGGCGTTCTTCAGCGTCAGCTAGGATACAGTGCCCCTGGAGCAGATAGGATTAAGGGCCTTGCTCAAGGGCTCAACAGGGGCAGCTTCGCAGAGCTACAGTAGCGCTTGAACCACCAGTCTTCTGATCAGTAACCCTGATCCATAACCATTTGAGCCACAACTGTTCCAATTATGTGTTATTGTTACCACCACAAAGTTCATTATTTTATAAGAACAATCCATTCCAAAAGGGTTTCTTCCTGTTAATGACATTCTTTCACATTCATTCTTTTTTCCCACCATTTATTGTTTCATTTAATATTGTGGATTAAGTAAGGAAGAGGTTAGTATCTATTATCACTTACTGTACATTATAGCACCAATCATTTTTTATTTATTTTTTATTTTTTTACCAGCCACTCATTTTGTTTTGCAAAAAACAACAAGCAAAAGCAATCCTGGAACTATGGATGAAATGCCACAAACTTTCGCTATCAAGCCTGGGAGAAACTTACTTGACAGAATTGGCTTAAACAAGGAAAGCATAAACAAGCATTTAGGAAAGAAGTGACACATGGGACAGATTGTTTAGTTGAAGTTAGTAATCAAAAAATGCAAAAATTGCATCATGTACATCTGCAAATTAATCCAGAGCCTTAGGATGTTTATCTTTTTTATGTTTTCTAACAGCTTGATAACAGTTGCATACCTCCTGAAAAAAAGGTTGTCAGCTCATAAGACATTCAGGTGTCTTGCTAGAAACCGCGATTGCACTCCTTTTAGTTTATTTGCACTCATTTCTAAATTCTGCACTATATTGGGCCATCGGTATGCAATTAAAGGAGCAAGATAGTTTGGGATTTGCTTCATGTGGTGTCAGAATTACTAGATCTTGCTGTATGGCATAGTCTAGTCACTTTGAAACAAGAAAAGCTGGCTAATGTTAAAACCAGCTTTATGGTGTACTGTTAAGACAACTTGGTTGTTTGTTGTTTGGGTTTCATGGTTTCATTGCTGTCCTTATTGAATCTGTCTGAGACAATAAGAGTTATTACCAGGAATTCGCTTCATGTGGGAGATTCCTAAATCAAGCTTTGATGATGTGGTCGAACACAGTCACAACTTGTGGGCAGGACGTTGTATTTTCTGTTGAGTTGCTGAATACATCTATGCTACCACTTAACTTCTCAAAATAAATGCTTAAAATAATCTAAAATAGGTAACTAGATAAAGTAATAAAGGATATATTATTAGCAACAGTTTGTGGATATGCAACCTTTTGTGCTTTTTGAACATCCCATAAAATATTAGGTGCCCCATTGCTGTTATATAATTGCTGTTAAAATAAGGACTGTACCGAAAGTACTGCAAAAATGGGCATATCTTCTATTTGTTCAAATTGTACATGTTGGTAGTGTAACTCTTGCTCTATACAAAGGTACTACTCAGCATGGTCTCTATCACAACATGGCATTTGGGCCATCATTGAGCACAACTCACAAATCCTCTTTGAAAACCCCCTTTCTCACAGTTGACGATCTTCACCAGCATGATTTGTCTTCCTTCTACATCCATCTGTGCACATTGCTCTTGTCAATGGTGTTATTTCTATAAACATCCTGTAGTGCAGGGAGAGACCAACTGTCATGGCGCTGTGTGAGGTCAGGCAGGCTGATAGGACCCAAGAGCAGACACCACTCTGGGATGATATTCTTAAAAGGGCTTTAATGATGAAAATGTAGGAGATAGGGTTGGTAGTGCTTGGTGTTACTTTCTCACGGAATACAGGTGTATAATGAACACGGGACTGTAATGGAGGACAGAGGTGCAGCTCTGAAGCGGTTCTCTGATGTTTAATGAAGTGAGATTCTGTAGTTCACCTTGATGTGGAGGATGGCTGCTGGGTGCCTTTCTGTAGTGGAAAAAACAGACGTGGATGCAGAGATTGAGAGGAGCAGAGGCGTTTCACCTGTTGGTGTCTCGAAGGATGTGGAATCCGGAAGTGAGAAACAATCGTGAAGTCAAGGGGCGAAGCGTGAGTCAGTGTCCGTGAGAGCAGTCAAGGCCAGGTCAAACAATCCGAACAATCCATAGCGGGTTGGAAATTAGACGTTTGATTTGGGATACATGAAAGGTTGGGTTGATGCGACGCATGGTGGAAGGTAAACTTAATCTTACAGAAGAGGGGTTGATGATCTTAGTTATGGTGAAGGGTCCGATGAACCTGGGTGAGAGTTTACGAGAGATCGTCTTTATGGGAACATCCCTTGTGGATAACATGACCCTCTGGCCGATGTGATACCTTGGAGCTGTGGAGCGACGTCGATCCGCTTGTTTCTTATAGTTTTTGACAGATTGGAGGAGTTGTCTTCTGGCTTGTAGCCAGGTTCTTTTGCACTGGCGGACAAACGCCTGGGCAGAAGGGACTGTTACCTCCTCCTCCTGGGAAGGAAACAAAGGTGGCTGATAGCCCAGGCAGCAGTGGAATGGGGACAAACCCGTGGAGGAAGTTGGGAGAGAGTTGTGGGCATATTCGGCCCACGGGAGAAATCTGCTCCAAGAGGTTGGGTTCTGAGAGGTCATGCACTGAAGAGTTGCCTCCAACTCTTGATTCATTCTCTCGGTTTGGCCGTTTGTCTGTGGATGATAGCCTGAGGATAGACTTGTGGTGGCTCCAATGAGTTTACAGAAAGCTCTCCAAAACCTTGCTGTGAACTGTGGACCTCGATCCGAGACAATGTCCGTGGGGAGACCATGGAGGCGAAAAACGTGGAGAATGAGTAACTCAGCCGTCTGTTTGGCAGAGGGGAGTCCAGGGAGCGGCACGAAGTGGGCAGCCTTGGAAAAGCGGTCGATGATAGTTAAGATGCAAGTATTGTTACTGGAGTTGGGTAGTCCAGTAACAAAGTCGATGGCAATATGTGACCAAGGGCGGTGAGGGACTGGGAGTGGTCTAAGGAGGCCTGCCGGGGGCCTATTGCTGCTTTTGTTCCTGGTACAGGAGTCACATGCCGCCACATACTTGATAACATCCTCCTTCAACGTGGGCCACCAGAAACGTTGTTGGATCAAAAACTGGGTACGTTTGCCCCCGGGGTGGCAAGCAAGCTTGGAGTTGTGTCCCCATTCCAGGACCTGAGTGCGCATGGTTGCAGGAACAAAGAGACGACCCTGGGGAACATTACTTGGGGTAGGACCTTGGGCATGGGCTTGTTTTACCTGTCTTTCAATGTGTAGTAATGTGGCTGCCACTAAACAGCGAGGGTGAAGAATGGTCTCGTGGGGCAAGAAGACCTGGTCCGAGGAAAACTGCCGGGACAGAGCATCTGGCTTTGAGTTCTTGGCTCCAGGGCGGTAAGATAGGGTGAAATTAAATCTGGAGAAAAACAAGGACCACCTGGCCTGTCGGGCGTTAAGTCTCTTAGCTGTTTTCAAATACTCCAGGTTTTTGTGGTCTGTCCAGACGAGAAAGGGGTGTTCAGTTCCCTCTAGCCAATGTCTCCACTCCTCTAAGGCTAATTTCACTGCTAGCAATTCTCGGTCTCCAATGTCATAATTTCTCTCAGCGGGTGAAAGGCGATGAGAAAAAAAGAACAGGGGTGCAGCTTGTTATCCTTGGGAGTTCTCTGAGACAGTACTGCCCCCACCCCTGTTTCAGAGGCGTCCACTTCCACAACAAATTGTAAGGAGGTATCCGGGATAGTAAGGATAGGGGCCGATGTAAACTTGGTCTTGAGCCTTTGGAAGGCCTCCTCTGCCTGTTCGTTCCACTGGAAATGGAGTCTTGAGGAGGTTAGTGTTGTGAGTGGGGCAGCAATGGTGCTGTAGTTCCTTATGAATCGTCGGTAAAAATTAGCAAATCCCAGAAACCGTTGGAGATCACGTCTAGAAGTGGGGGCCGGCCAATCAGTGACAGCTTCTACCTTGGTGGGTTCCATCTGGATCATGGATGGTGAAATAATGAAACCAAGGAAAGCGATAGAATCCTGATGAAATTCACACTTCTCGGCTTTGATGAATAATTTATTCTCAAGGAGTCTTCGCAATACTAGGCGCACATGGTTCTTATGTTCTTCGAGAGAACATGAAAAAATCAAAATATCGTCAAGGTAGACGAAAACAAAAGAGTTCAGAAAATCCCTGAGGACATCATTAACTAAGGCCTGAAACACTGCCGGGGCATTGGTAAGGCCGAAAGGGACAACGCGGTACTCGTAGTGCCCTGTAGGGGTGTTAAAGGCCGTCTTCCATTCATCCCCCTCCCTTATCCGAACAAGATGGTAAGCATTTCTGAGATCCAGCTTGGTGAATACTTTGGCCCCTTGAAGGAGTTCAAAGGCTGTGGTCATGAGTGGGAGCGGGTAACGGTTCTTGACAGTAATTTCGTTAAGGCCTCTATAATCAATGCAGGGCCGAAGGGAATTATCTTTTTTTTTGACAAAGAAAAACCCAGCGCCTGCGGGGGAGGAGGAGGGGCGAATGATGCCTGTGGCAAGAGACTCTGTGATATAATGGTTCATGGCTTCTCTCTCTGGTGGGCTAAGTGAATAAAGGCGTCCCTTGGGGGGTGTGGTACCTGGGAGGAGGTTTATTGCACAATCATAAGGTCGGTGAGGGGGAAGTGAGAGTGCTTGTGCTTTGCTAAAGGCAAGTTTGAGATCAGAGTACTCTGGTGGAACATTAGAAAGGTCAAGATGTTCGTCGATCATGATGGGAGGTGGAGAGTGGGTAGCAGCTGAGCGGAGGCAGGAGGCGAGGCATGAGGGGCTCCAACCCAGGATAATGTTCTTAACCCAGTCGATGTGGGGGTTGTGGAGAGTAAGCCAGGGGCGGCCAAGAACGATCGGAGAATAGGGGCTGTTGACGACAAAGAGGGAGATGTCCTCCACGTGGTTGCCAGAAATGCAAAGAGTAATTGGAGTTGTCTGGTGTGTAATAGGAGGGAGGTTACTGCCATCTAGGGCTCGCACAGAGAAAGAGGGGTTCAGACGATGCACAGGAATTCCCAAGTTTCTGACTGTGTTGAGGCTAATTAGGTTCCGATCGGCCCCGGAAGGGCTTGCATGGCATGGGACTTGTTGTCATGGACGAGGGAGACAGTAAAACATGAACGTGTGTTAGGGAGGTTTTTGTGAGTGGAGCCCTCCAGAACTCCCAGTTTAACTGGAGGGCTTACTTTTTTAGCGGGCAGTCCTTGAGAAAATGACCTGCTTGCCCACAATAAAAGCATGCTCTCTGTTCGTCGCCGCTGCCGTTCCTCTGAGGAGATGTGGGTTCGACCTATCTGCATGGGTTCCTCAGGAGAAGAGTGAGGGCATGGGCGAGCAGGTGGGCATGGAGGAGTAAGTGAGCGTGGAGGGGTGAGAGGAGAGAGAGACCTCCTGACTGTCTGAGATCGATCACGTCGGAGACGAATACGAGCATCGACCCGCCCAGCGAGGTCCATGAGTTCGTCCAGATCAGATGGTAGCTCACGGGAGACAAGCTCGTCCTTAAGGGTTTCGGAAAGTCCCTCCAAAAAGGCATCAAACAAAGCCTGTTCGTCCCAATTGCAGGAGGCCGCCAGGATGCGAAACTCAATCGCATAGTCGTAAGCTGAACGAGGTCCTTGGCGAAGCCTTAATATCTTCCCAGCCGCCTCTCGGCCAGAGGATGAGCGGTCGAAGACTCTCCTCATCTCCTGAGTGAATCTGTCGAAGCTAAAGCAGCAGGCATCCTGAGCGTCCCATACTGCCGTTCCCCACTCCCTTGCTCTCCCGGTCAGCAGTGTAATGACATATGCCACCTTTGAACGTTCTGTGGGAAAGGTCGAGGCCTGCAATTCCAGCACCAGCGAGCACTGGGAGAGGAAGGAGCGGCAAGTGCCTGGTTCACCATCATAAGCCTGTGGCGGAGGAAGGCGTGGTTCCGGTGGTGGGGTGGCAGTGGCAGCCGGAGAGGGGGTCGTGTGGAGCTGTTGTACTTGGATCGTGAGCTTAGCAAGAGATTCAGAGACAGATGCCAGGGTCTGAGTGACTGACTGGAGATCCTGCTGGTGTGAGCCAAGGAGAGTGCCCTGACTCGTCAGTGCGGTCCTCAGACGGCTCAGTTCTGCTGGGTCCATTCTTCTGGCCGAATTATTCTGTCACGGCGCTGTGCGAGGTCAGGCAGGCTGATAGGACCCAAGAGCAGACACCACTCTGGGATGATATTCTTAAAAGGGCTTTAATGATGAAAATGTAGGAGATAGGGTTGGTAGTGCTTGGTGTTACTTTCTCACGGAATACAGGTGTATAATGAACACGGGACTGTAATGGAGGACAGAGGTGCAGCTCTGAAGCGGTTCTCTGATGTTTAATGAAGTGAGATTCTGTAGTTCACCTTGACATGGAGGATGGCTGCTGGGTGCCTTTCTGTAGTGGAAAAAACAGACGTGGATGCAGAGATTGAGAGGAGCAGAGGCGTTTCACCTGTTGGTGTCTCGAAGGATGTGGAATCCGGAAGTGAGAAACAATCGTGAAGTCAAGGGGCGAAGCGTGAGTCAGTGTCCGTGAGAGCAGTCAAGGCCAGGTCAAACAATCCGAAGCGGAAGATGATAGCGAAGTCGAGGGGCAAGGCGTGGGTCGATGTCCGTGAAGCAAATATCAGGTCTAACAAATCCGTAGGGACGAGCGAAAAGCGAAAGCCGTTAAACAAAGCACTTGGTCAAAAAACGCATGAATCATAGGAAAAATAACCGCGAGGAAACTGGGCTGTGGAGCACGCAATAATTCGGCAGCGAGAAAGCGCGCTGCGCTTCCTTAAATGTCGGGAGAAATTATTTGCGAATGGGGAGCCAGTGTGTGTGGGAGGGGCGGTACGAAGGCGTGGGAAAAGACGTGACAGGCTAGAGACAACGTGACCGCGAGTAGAGAAATCTGACAGCGTGGGAACAAAAACAACAACAAAAGAGAGGAGTGACAGGAGTTCGTGACACCAACAGCTGCAACAAAGACTTTTAAAGAGGATTTGAGAGGTACTGTTCGTGTAACAGTGTTTGAATTTCTTTTTTTTTTTTTTTGGTTGGGGTTTGTGAGCCGCATGTACATATCTGATGATTAAGTTGCCTGTAACATTTGGTCATATTGTGCAAATTGTGCTCTATTGTACAGATAGAGATACAGATAGTTCTAAATACAATCAATTGCACTTAAAAAGAGTTAAGACTCTGTGATATTGTTTTTATGCTCTTAGGGGTTTAACTGGTTTAACTGGGGTTCAACTATTTCCTGACCGGGAATTTTTTTTACTTTTTTATGAACATATGCAAATTTGACATTTTCAAATAGCTTGCATGAAATCCTTAAAGGTTAAATGTTATAAATATATATACTTTTGGCATAAATATATGCCTATATATATATATATATATATGCCTGGCTTTACATGCATATGAACTTAAGTAACAGCCAATTCTTAATCCATAGCGTTTAATATGATGCTGGCCCACGTTTCTCAGCTATAATAGCTTCAACTCTTCTGGGAAGTCCTCCGACAAAGTATAGGCTTGTGTTTATGGGAATTTTTGACCTTTATCCCAGAAGCGCATTTGTGAGGTTAGACACTGATGTTGGGCAAGAAGGCCTGTCTCGCAGTCTCAGCTCTGATTCATCCCAAAGGTGTTCTGTCAGGTTGATGTTGGACCTGGTATGGGGTAGTTTGTCAGAAGTTGGGCTTGGACCCAAACTCTTAATGCTTCAGCATACCAAGACATTTCAGACAATTTCATGCTCCCAACTTTGCGGGAACAATTTGTGGATGCCCTCTTCCCATTCCAATATGACTGCGCCCCAGTGCATAAAGCAAGGTACATAAACGCATGGATAACCAAAGTTTGGTGTGGAAGAACTTGCACACTTTTTTTTAATCTAACATCTGTAATCTAAATGTAGCCATAATGCACTAATGCACATATTTGCACTATTTCTCTGTACTCCTCTTCAATCATAAACATTTTTCCTAACAATGTGTCACGTAGAAAAGGATAGTTTCTCTTTTGGGTATGGTTCCTTTCAAAGTAAAATTTTCTGACTCCTGAATTTCTGCAAACAGTTCCTACTGTTAAACGGTGCTATAAAACTGAACTGAACTGAATTTAACAGATGCTTTTATCTATAGTGACTTGCTGCTGTGCTGATCACTAGCTGAAGCTGATGAGCTACTGTACCAACCTGCAATGGTATAATTACTGTAACTTTTACTCAAATGTGGCACTAAATGAGCTGGAAATTTTGGTAAAGAAAAACTTAGAATCTCATTGTGTTGTACTTTTTATAGCCTTGTGGACTGACGAGATTGTTCTCGGTAATTTGTGGGAGGAAATACAGTAAACCTAGTGACTCACTAGTTCACCATGTGCAGACTTCCTTGGGAATTCAGTCTTACGGGTGATTTAATGACACAAGCTTATGGTTCTTTAATCTGCTTCAGTTTGTGAACTGAAAATTATATATTCTGGCATAAGCTTAAACAAAACCTGTTAGGAAGGAGATCTTTACTGATAATAATGCTTGAAATGTTGCCAGAGGTCTAGTTGGAAGACTATTAAAAGCTTGAATTATGTCATGGTATTTAGTCTCCTTGGCTGTTTTCCTGTTACTTTCGTCATGCTACAGACAACTGAGTAATTTTAGGATTTGGTACAAAATGACAAACACTAATCATCCAGTCATTAATCTGACTCCAAAAAGACAGCAGTGTTCTAGGTGACTCAGAAGAAAAGCATGATTTTGGCCTTGCTGTTATCACTCATGCTGGGGGATGGATCAGTAAAAATTGACCTTACATGGCAAGAATAAAGGGTCATTGCATATGTTTAGATGGAATGTTTGCCACAACGCTAAGAACAATCAGTACTTTTTAAGAATTATAAAGCAATGATGTCTTAATAAAGTGACAATAACAGACAGGTGTGCTTACATACTCTACATGTCCAGTATACAGCACAATTGTAGGCATGACGACATGAACATTTCTGAAAAAGAAAGATATGACTGACATTCCTTGCTGTAATGTTTTAAAAGTGATACTGCAGTTTATTGACATGTTTATATAGCGGTGAACTAGAGAAATACCATTACAAAGTACAAAACTGTAATATGTGCAGCCTCATGGGAATTCTAAAGGATATCATAAAAAAAAACTTACATGCAAGAGTGAATCAAAAATTATCTGCACTCTGATTATATTAAACCTTCTGTTGGCCGCAGTCTTATCAGCGCTTTTCATTCAAGGCTGTCGTCTCCCCAGTCACTGCTGTGCTGGTGTTAATGTGTTACAGTACTGTACATCAGTTCATTTGTGAAAATGGATACCCCACTTGTGATTTGCATGAAAGAAGAGCAGCATGCAATGCTTTTTTCTTTTGTGGTATGAGGGTCTACCTGGTGCCAAAACAACTCACGGAAGAGCATAAACAGAAGCATTTGGATATCTGCAAACAAAATTCAGAATGATACTCTAAGGAATGTGAAAGTTTCTTAAAGAGAATCATTACTGGATTCATCACTATGAGTCTGAGAGAAAATGCTGACATTTTTCTGCAATTCTTAAGGGCCAGTACTGGAACATTATCAGGAAAAAGGTTCAATAATTAACAGTGCTCTTTACAGTGAGACGTTTATTGAAGAGCTGAAGCCTAAACTTCAGATCAAATGGTGTTGGGATCTTGCATGAAGATGCATGTCCACACAATTCTCTGCAAAAAGAACTGATCTTACTTTCGCCTGTTTGGTTCCCTGAAAGTATCCCAATGAGGATGAAGACCCTGATGAAGAAGCACATATGATGAAAAGTGTTGCATTTGTGGCTTGCAGCTTAGCCTAAAACATTTTTTTAATGAGGGAATACGAAAGCTTGTTGAAAAATGGGCAAAGTGTTTTGAGAAGCTACGGGAAGCTGAATGTTTTAAAAACAGTAAATCAAAATAACTATTACATCCAGGGTGCTGATAATTTTTGACTCACCTTCATATTATAAGATGTTATTCACAGTAATCCTTAGTCCTGTAACTTTAAGGATTAAAATAAGCATAAATGCAAATATCTTAGTTCATAAAATCTGAATTAATACATCCACACAGAAATATTATATTAATCTGTTTTTATAATAACAAGTAATTCATAAAATGTAACAATAAACAAATAATGTGAATAGTGTCATTCTTTAATTGGTAATAAAAATCCAATCTAAACATTTTTATTACTACATTTTTATTTTGCTGTGGTATAAGAAATGTACAATTTTTCTTATTATGGGAAAAGGCATCATACCATAAAGTTATTGATTATCTATTTTATATGCAACTCAATATTTTATTTCTTAAACATTTAAAACAATTCTTTATGCAAAGTATATGAATTTGTGACTTTTCAGGAAACTTTACATCATTAATCATTTCAAGATTAAGTATGGTGTTAATAAAAACAAATTTAACGGACGTGTGCACAGAAATGCGGAAACTACAAAACCTGAATTAATACATGCATTACGACATAAACACTGACTGGAGTTAATTAATTTATGGTCTCTTACCAGCTGCATTAGTTTCATCTCTTTTTTAAAAATACTAATATATGGTCGCTACATAGTGTACAAGGTGTTAAAGAACGTGCATAGTGCCAACGTAAGATTTCATGAATTAATAACTATTGACAACATAATGCATCTTTAACACAATGTGCTCTACTCTAACTCTTAAAATTGTTTTCCCAACACAACTTAAGACATTCAAGGAAGACAAAAAAAAATGTAATCAGGCAGTATTTACTGCATTTTCTTAGTATTTAACCAGGGAACAATCACAAATATATACAAAACATCAGGACCACACATCACAAACATTACTGCAATCAACTGTGTATTATAAACAAGGCCTAAGAAAGAATAGGAAGCATCTTTGGAAGCCATATGTAGTTCTGGAATTGAAAAAGTAGCACATGGAAGATGACGTATATGGTACAGCCTTTATAAATATTGAGCCCAAATAAATACCACTTGAAGGGTAGATCAGGTCAGGCATTCACCACTGAATGTCTTTTGCACGTACATTCCTACCATGAAAATACACGCAATAAAATGAAATAAAATAAAAAAGAAATAAAATAAAAAAAGCCATAATAATAAATAGATAATGCTGTACTTTGTCGTTCACATCTTTTATTTCTGGCCTAGTGGATATAAAAATTTAAATATCTGTATCGTCAAATCTTGCATCTCCAGTGCAAAATGTTGCACAAATGTGTTGGTGCTTTTTGAGTCCGTATCTTCTAGAATCCTGTTTTATAATGATAACCCACACCTGGTCACCTAAACATAACTGCAGAGATCTACTATAGACATCAGCTTATCAATAAATAAATAAATAAATAAATAAATAAATAAAATCATCCCGCAATCAGGAATGCTCTCTCTTTTTTTTTTTTTTTTTTTACCTTTTCATGAGTGAATATTTTACATAAAGAAAAATTATCAGCATGTAAAATGTTGATTGTGTCAGAATTCTTGAAGTGTCGTACCATCAACTCAGAAGGGGAACCTTCTTGTCCTGATATTCAAGCTCCTCACAATCTGAAAGACAAGAAGGCATGCTGCATATTAACTGGCCTCACACACACAGACACACACACAGACACACACACACACACACACACACACACACACACACACACACACACACACACACACACACACACACACATATTTTCAAGAATTACATGCACAAGATTTGCTAAATACTGTTTTTGAGATTTTTTCATGGAATAGAATTGAATTCTAAGTTAATGCAACAATAACATTGTGTAAAGCTGTTTTTAATGCAAATAGACAATTTAAACGGGAAGTCAATTTTATCAATCAATTATACAATTACAAATTGTACAAATTGCCTGCATTACAAATCACATTTGACAAAAACGAAGAAGCTCCTGTTTTGCTAAAGATCCAAGTACTTAAAGTACGTTAAATTAAAGTTAAATATGACCAGACATACAGTGGGGCAAAAAATAATTTTGTCAGCCACCAATTGTGCAAGTTGTCCCACTTAAAAAGATGACCGAGGCATCATAGGCATACCTCAACTATGAGAGACAAAATAAAAAAAAAATCCAGAAAATCACATTGTAATATTTTTTAAAGAATTTATTTGCAAATTATGGTGGAAAATAAGTATTTGGTCAATAACAAAATTTCATCTCAATACTTTGTTTTAGACCCTTTGTTGGCAATGACAGAGGTCAAATGTTTTCTTTAACTCTTCAAAAGGTTTTCACACACTGTTGCTGGTATTTTGGCCCATTCCTCCATGCAGGTCTCCTCTATAGAGCAGTGATGTTTTGGGGCTGTCGCTGGGCAACATGGACTTTCAACTCCCTTACAACTCGACTTATAACTTTCTATGGGGTTGAAATCTGTAGACTGGCTAGGCCACTCCAGGACCTTGAAATGCTTCTTTCGAAGCCACTCCTTCGTTGCCCGGGCGGTGTGTTTAGGAGCATTGTCATGCTGAAAGACCCAGTCACGTTTCATCTTCAATGCCCTTGCTGATGGATGGAGGTTTTCACTCAAAATCTCACGATACATGGCCCCATTCATTCTATCCTTTACACAGATCAGTCATGCTGGTCCCTTTGCAGAAAAACTGCCCCAAAGCATGATGTTTCTACCCCTATGCTTCACAGTAGGTACAGTAAGGTGTTCTTTGGATGAAACTCAGCATTTTTTCTCCTCCAAACATGAAGTTTTACTTTCGCTTCATCTGACCATGCTGTATGACATTCTCCAAATCCTCTTCTGGATCATCCAAATGCTCTCTAGCAAACTAAAGACGGGCCTGGAAATGTACTGGCTTAAGCAGGGGGACACGTTTGCTACTGCAAGAATTGTGTCCCTGGCAATGTGTTACTGATGGTAGCCTTTGTTACTGTGGTTCCAGCTTTCTGAAGGTCATTCACTAGGTCCCGCCGTGTGGCTCTGGGATTTTTGCCCACAGTTCTTCTGATCATTTTGACCCCACAGGGTTATATCTTGCATGGAGCCCCAGATCGAGGGAGATTATCAGGGGTCTTGTACATATGTCTTTGATTTCCTAATAATTGCTCCCACTATTGATTTCTTCACACCAAGCTGCTTACCTATTGCAGATTCAGTCTTCCCAGCCTGGTGCAGCTCTACAATTTTGTTTCTGGTGTCTTTTGACAGCTCTTTGGTCTTGGCCATAGTGGAGTTTGGAGTGTGACTGCTTGAGGTTGTGTCTTTTATAATGATAACAGATGCCATTAATACAGGTAACGAGTGGAGGTCAGAGGAGCCTCTTAAAGAAGAAGTTACAGGTCTCTGAGAAAGAAATCTTGCTTGTTTGTAGGTGACCAAATACTTAATTTCCACCATAATTTGCAAATAAATTATTAAAAAATTCTACAACGTGATTGTCTGGATTTTTTTTTCTTATTTTGTCTCTCATAGTTGAGGTATACCTATGATGAAAATTACAGGCCTCTCTCATCTTTTTAAGTTGGAGAACTTGCACAATTGGTGGCTGACTTTTTTGCCCCCATATGTGTTTTCGATGTTTAAACATCATGTAATTTAAATGCGAGCACATTGTTTGCACATAATCTTAGAGAAGATAGACTTTTATGTCTTCATTCATTCATCTTCAGTAAGAGCTTTATCCTCTTCGAGGTGGATCTAGAGCCTATAACAGCATGAGGCAGAAACATAATCTGAATGTAATGGTCATTCATCAAAAGGCACCATGCACACAAGCGTTGGTCACTTGTTTACAGCTAGAGGTGATTTATTACAGCCAGTCTACATACCATCAATGTTCTTAGTGACATCAAAACTTTTTTCCAACCAATCAGGTCGCACGTTGCAATCGAAAATATAAAACTTGGAATGAAATGTATGAGAAATGTTTGTCTTGTTACCGTGCAGCATGTTGAATTCAACTGCCAACATTCCAACAACTTGCCTACTTTTGGGATACCAGTACACAAAGTGACACACAATTTAACTGTGTCTGCGTGCAGTCGAGTCACACAAGCAGCTCCTCTTCTCTTGAGGAAGCTGGAGCGAAAGTAAACAACTTCCTTCTCATTTTGAGACTTTTGAGACAAAATGTCTTTAATCATTATTACTTGTATTACTTAATAAATCTAATCTACAGTATGCTGAAGTGTCATGTGAGCTTCTTTTACACATCAGCACAAAAGGTTTTTTTTTCTTTCCTGGAAAAAAAGCACCATAACCTCTAATAAAGCTAAAGAAGAGAAAGCTAGGGTGAAAATCTTACCTGCATGGTCAGATGACAGTCATGTTCTAAACTTCCTTCAGTGGACTCAATTATGTGCTTGCAGCACTTTAAGGCACATTTTGTGGTATGTGTGTGTCAGTGATGTACACCCATGCCTCCATTGACTCTGGATTCAAGTACACAGCCAGACTTCAGCATGGCATTGTGCTTCGATATGCTGCTTTGACCCAAAGATGACTCGAAAAATAACAGAAGCTGTCTGCCGTTCCACTGAGGATCTTGCGGAAGAGAGGTCCATGGGTATTATGATAATACGCATGTGCAAACCTTACGAGTGTAATTACAAGTGGGCCAACCAAGTTTTCTTTCTTTTAAAGAAAGAAAACAAACCATTAGAAAGAGTAATGAATATAGAATGACTACCGGTTAGATTATATTAATCTGCTTTGACGTCATTTCATCCTCCTACTTTGACATAGAGCAGATGGCAGTAGCTTTGTTCATGTCTGCTTTGAACACTGGTGCAAATAGATAATAAAAAAAACCTATAGTCAAATTAGCTTGATTGATCTGTGGTTTCAGAAAACAAAATTGCTTTCCTAACTGAATAAAAATATGACTTAATATGAATTAATTAAGCTGGGAATTTCTCAGTGATTTGGTGTATACAAGGGGCATCAAACCAGGACGTCAGATAAAATTTCTCATGAACAAAGGCATAGGAACAATTGACATTCACAGAAGCCTTTGAGCACAGTAGGTGATTAGACTCTCGCCAGCACATCTGAATGATGAGTAATGGTCCAAACTATTTCCATCCATATGGCGTAGTGAGAACTTTCTACCTTGATGGTATTCAAATACTAGTGAAACACTGAGAGAAATAAGGCTAGTTTTTACTCCCCTGTAGTCTGCTATTTTGCACAATCAAAAGTCCTGGTTTAACTTGAACTGCACTTGTATAACATTAACAATATATTTATGAACTTAACTTGTATGAATTAATTAGAATTTTATGTTCATTGTCATCCAAAAATAAAGGAAAAGCTTTATTTTCTCACTAGACCACTGCATTACATCTGTATTTACTCAACATTAACAATAGTATTATTTATTTATGGGGTAAATGTTAATATTTTCATGTTTTCTATTCCTATTGGGCAAAATTGTTGAGCAAGGTATGTATTAAAACACTTGTACTTGTATTGCTATATAATTCATACAAATGTTTCAAAAATCTGTAAGTACGTTCATGGTGAATATTTCTGTTAGGAAAGGTTTGCATTTTTTAAAGGCGGTCTCCAGTGACAGAGGCAAAGTTGTAACTTCAGGTCAATGGGCTTTGCTGTTTTTCTTTAACATGAGCTGCATTTTTGTTTTATTAACGTAAAGAAATACAGTGAAGCTGGTAAGGAAATGATGCATGTTCTGCAGTGTTACATCAGGCATTAGGGCTGTGAGTGCTTTCAGTTAAAACCAGCTGACCTAATATAAATGTATAGCGCCTTTGAACAAGCAACATCTGTCACCGATTTATCACACTCTCATACACACGCAGCCTGTTTGAAATTTGGCTTATTAGGAGTAAGTAAGTACAGAAATAATCCCTAATCTATTGATCTGGCTGAAACCTTTCCTGCTAGAAATCTTTAACATCTACACATATTTCTGTGACTACACAATTTATAGTTTATCTTCATTACCAGCAACAATACAAAACTTTCAGGACCTTAATTTATTCTAATATAGTATACATGAATATTCTCATGTTCTGGATTAGGCCATTATGTTCCGAAGACCTAAGAAAAGAAAGTTGTATTCTACAGCTCTATTTAGGTCTAATGACTGAGCAAAAGATAAAGCCAGGCTGTGTCCTTGCACATTACAGAGGCTAAAAGGCACAGACACACACCACTGCCACGACCACAATATTGCAGATGGTTGCAATGATGGCCACCCACAACCAGATGGCGTCGCTGGAGAATTTGCTCTCGTCCTCCTGCTCAGCAGGCCGGGAAAAGCTGGCATTCATGTTAGAGACAGACGTCTGGAGGGACGTATTGCCATTCAGCGGGGAATCCATAAAGTGGACAGGATAATGCTGTCAAGAGAAAGCATGTGATAATCACATACAATAAGAGCAAAGCAATTTCCAAATCAATTTTACCCCATTGTGAAGCTTAACATTTAAATCTTTTTCATTTTAATTTCTATATGTAGAATTTAGAAAATGTATAAAAAAAATAATAATTGTGTGGCTACATACAATTAATGTTAATTTTATGACAGTAAAAATACAATAATAAAAAAGCAGCAACTGGTGGCCACCAATTTAAAATAGATTATTACCACTTGAAAAAATTCTATCGATTATATTAAAAAAAACATTTCATCTGAAATTATTTTTAAACTGCCGACTCTGGACAGAAAATAGTATCCTGTGGCTAGTCATACAGAGAACTTCTCACTGATAGAGCTTGAATACATTCAGGTAAGGTAGTAGCATCATTCATAATCATAATGAGAATAATTCCAACATCCTTCAACCTGATGCTAAGAACATTGAAAGTCAGCCATTAGACAGGTTCCAGACCGGAAAACCTAACTTGGTTTACGCCTCATGTACTCCCATTCATCATGCAAATGTTTAATAGCTCCCATCTAAGCTTCACATATGGTGACACTAGCTTGCTAAAACAGGTGCGCTTTGAGTAGCATGGTCCGATTCACTTCCCTGCTGCTCTCTACCTCATCGCCTCCATTGTGACAGGCTTCATTGATCACACATACTGTAGACACACTCATCACTCTCACGGCATTGACAGCAACAACTGGAAAGAACACAACAGGACTTTTATTTGGTCTTGTTAACAGGACAGAAGATGTTTGTTAAATGTAAGTGGATACCAAAGGTTTCACAATCATCTCCATCTGATCAGAAATATGAGAGTTTCTTTCATTTTAACTTAATGTGGCTGAAATATGCTCTTTCATTCTGTCTACAATTAAGGTTCAGTTAACTAAGGTTGTAGCTCATCACAAAAACTGTACAAAAACAAAGAATAATATGGTATATTAACAAGTGAAAACACCATGAATTAAATACATGTTAAATATACAGGCATATACCAGGGGAAGAATGTCTTTTAATTAGTGTTACAGTGGAATAAAGGCATTACCTACTGTAGAAACCCTGGGCGTGAGGTTAGAATACACGGTAGATTGGAGATGACATTCCATCACAGAGCACCAAACAGACATACTCATTCACTCCTAAAATAAATGTACAGTAGCCAATTCACTAGCCTACTCCCATGGTTTTGGCAAGAGTGAGAATACCAGGAAACCCAAAAGAAAACCCATGGAAAGAGGAAGTTTACCACAGACAGTAATACTCAAACTAATGAAAACTAGTACATAAATGTGTACCAGACCAAAGAAGCCAATATATACAGTACAATAAAAGCTAAAGTTTTACAGCAACTTTAATGGAGAAATAGAAGTACAGTGAATTTATTTTAATAGATACACAAATTAAAGCTGTTTAGGTTACATGATATAGTTAAGGATTAAAAAATACTAAATCTGTACTATAGAAAAGGAGTATCATGGTTTATGCAGAGGGTCAGTTGATTGATGGTCCATCATCGAACATGATCCCAAATTGACCATAGTGTGTGAATGAGTATGTGTGTGTGTGTGTGTGTGTGTGTGTGTGCTCTGTGATGGATTGGCGCGCTGTCCAGGGTGTACCTTTCCTCGTGCCCTGAGTCTCCTGGGATAGGTTCCAGGTCCCCGCGACCCTAAATACAGGATAAAGCGGTACAGAACATAGAAGAAGATCGAACATGATGGTATCTCAGACTTCAGTTCCTGAGTGCAATTGACTGCAGCAAGATCAGTTCTCTGGTTTGCAGTGTACAGGTTGCTCTGCTCCCCAGCCAAAGAACACATCAACTTGACCAGTCCTAATGGGAGAGTGAACTGCAATCTTTTGATGTACTGTAGCACTCTGAACAGATTAGTGTCAACCTCCTGAGAGACGATGGCTTTCATCAGCCATTTTTGCAAGTCGTTCTTTAACTCTTTAAGTCGTGCCAAATTTATTCTTATAGATAGATTAAACCACACCTGCTTTTCACTGCAATTTGTACTTTACTAATGAATGTTTTTTAAATACTTATGATTACATTAAAGGTTGCAGCGTCTGCAAGTTCCACTTGTCATTTTACTAAAAAATTTTATTAAAAACAGGTGTTATATATGCATCATTCCCAGTCAGTTTGAAACACATTTAATAAGACTGAATTTTTCTATAATTTCGCTAGTAATTGAACACCTGCTCCTGAAACTATCATCTCCGTTCCCTGCTGTGACCCAAAAAGCCTGCCAATATATATTCAGCTTAAATAAAACTTTTCGACTGTGCATTAAACTATGATGGATGTGAATTTGAGTGGTTTGCCTATGTAATTCACCTGTGTCGATGAATTACTGTAAATCAGTTGAGGTGATCAAATCAGCCATAGTATGTTTTCAAAACCTGAATAGGCCTCATTTTCAAAGCTTACACAGCGGTGTTAACACCCCATTTGTTTTTATATTTTTTAATTACAGGAGGGAAGGGAGCAGAGCTGATGGGATGAGAGCTGATGCCAAACTGAGATACTGTAATTGATATTCTGTCAGGTCATTACAAAATAAGAAGCTTGATTAAATAGCTTTCTCCCATCTGGTTATACCTATAATTGCCATTCTGCTAAAAAGCTAATATTAGGAAAAAGATATTAATGATGAAAAAAAAGTCGATATCCAGGGCCGCTGGTACTTACATGCACATTTTTTAAAAAATGATTTAGGTCATTTTTACATTACTGGGGGTCAATTCACTTTTCCTTTTTTATATTTAGCTTTACTTGTGTGTTTTCAGGCAAATACATAGTCAACAATTGAGCAAAAGAAAATAAATTAACATTTTCCAAGCTTTTGAAAATATAAACTGACCTGTTGTTCTCAGTGAAAATTCTGCAGAGACCAACTGAGCCTGGCCTTTAAAATGTATGAAGTAGGGTAATCAGGGTTTTATCATGGTGTTGTCATCAGTAACATGCCAAAAAAAAAAAAAAAAACCTGAATCTCTCTTGCTTTTGCTTACTCACTGTCCAAGTAGTCATACTGTATGTGTATGCACTGCACCTAGACATTAAAGGTGTGGAATAAATGTGGTTCTTGTGCGTATGAAATATAATGCTGGCACCCCTGTCACTATCCAATTGGCCTAGTGTAAGTACTTAAGTAAAAGTTTGCCAAGAGGATGTGGTGCCTGATTTTTATTTTTTTTTTCAAAAGAGAAACCAATTCAAACACAAATAAAAAGTTTTGTAAATAGGCCATTTAACTATTCAACATGATGGATACTATTTTGATCTAAACAACATTACTTGCTTCAGCCATGAGAGTTTATAAGCACAAACAAGCAGCTTAGTTTTAACAAGTTTTCAAATTGTTACTTCACAAATCACAAACTCAACAAAAAGTCATTTAATGAGAATTTATTAAATATATCTTTTTATCACTACTAACACTTTGGTTCAAAAATAGTTTTATGATATTAAAACAATTAAAATTATATTATGAATACAGCCATGATAAAAAGATTAATAGACAGCTGGTACAGATCAGTTATCCACCCTAAAGAAAAATGTAACAGGAATACAAACCTTTACACTTAGTGTTTAAGAGGGTCTCACAGCAGTGTAGTGGATATTGTTATCCTGTCAGAGCTCCCAGATCTCAGGTTTAATCTTGACCTCAGGTTGTCTGTGCATGTGCTCTCAAAATCTGTGTGGGGTTTTCTTTTAGTTCTACTCTTAAACACATACTAGTAAAGAGATGCCCTAGATATGAATAGTGTCGTGCAATAGACTGGCATCTCCTAGGGTTAGGGTGCATTCTTGCCTTAAGTCAAATGTTTCTCCCTCATAAAACTCTTACCAAATCTTAAGAAATATATACACAGTATATATATATATATATATATATATATATATATTTTTTTTTTTTATTTTATTATTATTTTTTTTAATCAGTTCCCAATCTTTTGGGATTTTTTTGTATTATATATACAGTTTTTGTTCAGCCTGGAGAAAAAAACTACAGTAAGATGTTTGACTGCGATACACAATGGATTGCATAGATTATATCAGGGGTGGCGAACCCGCGGCTCTTTCACTGCTCGTCTGCAGCTCTTCAATCTATCCACGTTCTGTGTTTACACTTGCAAATTATTTTTAAAATGTCAAAACATCATTTTCCAATAAAGGGGTATGTATTTAAATTATTATTTTTTTTTACAAAACCTCTCGTGCGATTTAACATAGACTAACACGATTGACGTGAAGTTCGTTAGTAGCCTGTCAATCATCATGGCAGAGTCAGGGAAGCGTACAGCTAAGCGCAAATACGAAGATGAGAACAGAACATTTTTATCTGAATGGAAGGAAGGAACCGTGGAGTTTTGGAAGATTGTGCCGATTGAGAGATATCCCAATGTCAAACAGGCTGCACTCAAACTACTGTCAATGTTTTGGTCAACTTACTGTACATCTGTGAATCACCTTTTTCGACACTGAAACAAGTGAAATCGCTCTGCTCTTACTGACACACGTGAAAGATTTACTACGAGTAGCCACAACTGAATACAAGCCAGAATTGTGGAAAGATTGTGGAAACCAAGTGTTCCACTGAGTGAAATAAAAGGAGGTGGGCTGATTAAAATCGATGAGAACTGTTCTGTTATGTTATTAAGTGTATAAGTTGTGATACTGTTGTTTGCACCACTGTTGTTGCGGTCATATTATTACACATGTTTTGATCTTTAGTTTGATTATTCACTCACAACACAAGTCCGATGATTTCTTTGTCTCTTGTTTTACTTTTCCAGCATCAAAGATTTAACACTTCGTACAGTTGTCTTGAGTAAATCCAGGTTACAACAAAATGAATAAAATAAACACAACAACAAATTCATAACAAATGCGATATGACTCTTACATCTGTTGTGTGGCTCTTTTTTTTGGCTAATTATGGCAAACAGGTTCACCACCCCTGGATTAGATAGAAAAACATGATGCTTCAAATGCCCAAGATAAAAAATCTAGTCATAAATCACCTTCATGCTTCAGGTTTATTTACACAGCTCCACTTACAGGACCTACTGTAACCTGTAAAATTCACACACAAACAATAATTCCAGACCGGACACATGCTTTCCAAAAAGGTTCTCTCATCCATTAAACACACTTTTTGTGCAGAAGCCACGACTTATACCTATACATTTTTTTTCCTGTTTTACAAATTTTCCAGATTATTTATAGATGTATGACCCTCTCACTCCCTCACTCACTCAACGTCTATGCCAGGAGCCTATCCCAGGAGACGCTGAGCACAAGGCGGGGTACACCCTGAATGGGGTGCCAATCTATCGCAGGGCACACACATACAGTACACACACTCACATGCTCATTCATACACTACGGATAATCTGCATGTCTTTGGACTGTGGGAGGAAACCAGAGTACCAGATGGGAAACTCCTTGCACATAAACCTGAGCGAGACTCAAACCCGCACCCTGAAGGGCTAACCAGTAAGGCTGAATCCCATTTCTACCCCTTACCCCTTCACATAGCCCTACCCCTCCGTTTGGCGCGTTCACGTGAAGGGGTAGGGGTGTCTCATTTCTCTTTTGGTTGGAGGGGGAGGGGGAAGGGGAAGGGCCAGATAGCCCTTCAAACGAAGATTTTTCAGGACCTCACTTCAAACGAAGGGCTAAGCGAAATTTTCAACATGGCGGCTCACTCGAGCAAACAGACCCATAAATGTAAATTTTTGCCATAAATAAAGATTTTTATGACAAGTTTTCATTATATGTATATTACCTCTAGTCTTGTGTTTGTGTTTATGGTGATGTTCTGTAAAGAAATGTTTGCAAAAAAATCGCTAAAGTTTGCTAGCGGCTAGCACCGATTGCACGATATTACAAATATATATTTTATTTTTATATATTTTTATAATTTATATTATGTATAGGGATGAAATACGGCGCGAAAATACTTTGGGAGTGAGTAATCTCTCTCTTATTGCAATGTGTGATAAACATCGGCGCATGTCCTTTAACGTAACATTAGGAACTAGTGACAACGTATGATGACGTATAACAGTGTTGTAGTGGTGTCCCATTTCTTAGGGGAAAAATTTAAACCCTTCCCCTTTCCACTTCGTTTCAAGGGACAAGGGGAAGGGGAAGGGGTAGGGGAAGGGGAAGGGGAAGGGGTAGAAAATAGAAATGGGATTCAGCCTAAGTCACCTTGCAGTCTAGATGTAAGACATAAAAAAAATACTATTGCACATTTAAATGTTATTCATTTAAATATAACTTACAGGTAGACATTAAAATATTAATTAAACTTAAGTGATTGAAACAGTAGAGCAGGTGTTCTTACCTGTGTTGGAATCAGAGCAAACTCCATCTCCACTGATTATATTAGATGCAAACTGTTTGAACTTGAAGAGTTTCCGTCGCGAAGTCTTATTAAACTGTAATGCAACAATTATTATTATTATTATTATCTCCTTAACGGCACATTCCTTGTAAGCCCATCGTATTCCATCTACATCTAAACAGCAGATTCGTTTGCTTTTTGCCTTAAATAAAAGTTTAGTTTAGTTTAGTTTAGGACTTTAGTTTTTTTACAACCTGTTCTGGAACGAAGCTGAAGCGTCCATTCGCGTGTATGAATGAATGAACAGGCTCTATACAGACACGACGACGTAATCACTAAACGTCACGTTCGTTGCCACGCCCACAACGTTAATAAAGAAATCTGCATTTGTTTTATACTGTGGACTTTTATAGACTTTATTTTCGCGAACGCTAGGGAGGTCCGCAATCTGAAGCCTGTTACATTAATTATATAAATTATTTGCCTGCAAATATTATAATAAAAAAAATTACATACATAAATTAAATAATTAATTACTTACGTGCATGCGAAAATAATAACTATTTCATCAAAATTGACATCAACATTTAATAACAAGTAATCAATTTAACGGGATTACTAAAATTTATTTTTATTATAATTGCAAAGTTTGCTAAAATTGTTATTTAAGCACTCTTTATTGTATTCCTAATCGGAATGACAGTCATACAGTAATGTATTCTTTAAGTGTTCTAAAGTTTGTTCTATGATTCTTCAAATATTTAATTGTCCATGAAGCACTGTGGGATTACAGTATACAGCAGGGGTATACAGCAACTGGCGGACCACGAAGCCTTTTGACTTAATGAAAAAAATAAAATAGCAAACGCTATTTTCTCATGAAATAAAATGTATATCGGGCACGTGAAGGTCAGCTCAGTAAAGCCATTTGGGTCCTACGGCGCCACAGGTTGCTACTACAGTTACCATGCCAACCGTTACGTTCAGATGTGCCGTCATGCGTGCATTGAAGAGCAGAAAGCGAGAGCAGCACACATACAGGGGTGCGTTTCCCAAAAGCATCGTTAGCCAACTATGGTCGCAAGTTCCGTCGTTACCAACATAGTTCAACAACTAGGTGTTTCCCGAAACCATAGTTCAAACGAACATTCGCAAACAGCGTCGCAAACTTACGTGGTTGGAACTACAGCCTTCGACCTGTGGTTAGAAGCATAGTTCCTTGCCGCGGCTGGGTGTGTTCTATTCACAGTTAACGACCCTACGCCCTATTAGTTTCTAAAAAAATTCCCAACCACTTTGAGCGATTTGAAAACTTAATGTTTTGGTGCTCAGATATTAGGTTATTAATTTTTCGGTTATTTTTATTACAAATTCACTTTAAACGATATAACAGCGGTACCATCGCAATTATTCTCCCTTCGAAGTGCCCTACAGAAGCATTATTTATGCCGGTTGGAACACAGCCTTGGTTTCGTTTGTGCGAAGAAAAGGCGAGTTTTTAACTGAGTATCTTTAAACATACCCAAAGAGAAATGTCTCATAACAATATTTGTAGTATTATGTTAGAGGTTTTCACTTATAATGAATGTTATCTGAATGTTATACAGTGCACAAAGTGTTAAGCACTAAGAAATTGTAAAATTTATGCACTACCATAGTGTAAGCCTATTTAAAATATTACTCAATATATTTAAGCCTATTTAAAATATTACTCGATACATATTCACTGAATGTACCCAAATAAATCAACAAACTGGGGTTTGGGCACTGGCTGGGAATCGAACCCGGGCCGTCCACACGGTAAGCAGAACAGCTACCGCTGAGCCACCAGTTGGTCACACCTGCAAAGTCCCTCCACTTGTTTCTGACTTCCTCTGGGCTTCTCTCATACCCATTCCCAGAAGCATACATTTTTTGTGCGATTTCATTCCAATTTTTTGTCCGAATTTGTAACTGCAAGCTCTTTTTTTTAGTAAATTGTGGTTTTCGTGTCATTTTTTCACGTCAACTCTCATTAAACCATGGCTGTATGTAAAGGGACTTATATAGGAAATAATATTGAGCAAAATAGGTAACAGGTGTTCACAACACAATCCCAGCGTTTTCAAAGCCCATCATTTCTTTTTATTTTAATTGTACTGATGTATCAATACCAAATAAAAAATGAGTTCAAATGAAATATTGAAAAATGAAAAATGTTGCGTTTGTGACATTATTACACCACGTCTACGTTACGTCACTGCGAAAGCGCATTGAATGCGAGCCGAAGAGAGAGAGAGAGAAAAAATAAACACACTATACAGTAGGGGGCGATATGTGCCTATTGCACTACTCCGCCATTGTATCGAAGAAGAAGAAGAACTACTGTTCAAACCAACGTAGTTCTAACCATGGAAGTGCGACGCAGGTACTATGGTTTTGGGAAACACTTGTGACTAGTTAGTTATTTTCTTCAACGTTGCATCGTACTATGGTGGTTAAGCAAAGAGCTACATAGTTGTACGGGAAACGCACCCCAGATTAGCACAACAACAGCAAAAAGTCACGTTCAAAAATATTAAAAGTTGATTCGTAAAACCGAGTTTTCCGAAATGAATGGGTGGGAAAATATTCATTCATTCTTCCTACGAGGCCCGTGTGTCTTATTTGCTGGTGTCAAAAGTGTAAATATTAAACGTCATTACGAAGCTAAACATAGACACTTTGAAGAAATTTACCCCCAGCAGTCTGAGGTACAGTAATGGCGAGGAGAATAGATGAGCTTAAAGTGCAGTATGAGAGAGTTAGGTCCTCACTCACTCACTCACTCACCGCCCAACACAGAGCATATGAAGAGCAAGCCATACCCACATAACCAGCCCTTTACAGATGGGGAAATAGTAAAGGAGTTGTTAATTTTTAATTTAAGTTGTTGTCAACTTTGTTAATGTTGAAATTAATTTATGTTCTGTGCAGATTTAGAGATGAAGGCATTTTGCACTGTTTCCTTCATCATATTTTTGTCAGACATTGTTCCTAGTTTAATTAAATTATTTTGTGCCAAAGCAACATAAAGGACAGAACAAAACAGCATTAAAATGAGATCCAATTTGTGAAGGATGTAAGTTTATGTCTGTTTATACATATGAAAAGACATGTTTATCCATATGAGAACATATGATATTTTATTCATTAAAAACCGTTATCTACACCTAAAGCATCAGTGCCTATATTCTGGATTTTCTGGACCTTAGCTGGTGAGGAGTGTTCATTTACTGGACCTCAAGCAATTTTAGTTGAAGACCCCTGGTATACAGTATGCCCCCCTTGTCCTACTAGGAATTTCGTCCTATTTCTCCAAATCCCACATGGCATAAATGTAATCGCTTTTCCTATTCGGAATACCCCTGAGGAAACTCACCAAACCCACCTAGCAAACTCCATGTGCACAGAACAAAGGCAGAACTCAACCATGGAGGTGTCAGGCCACAGTGCTAATTACTACACCACCATGCCCCCCGAGAATATTACATTTAGATGAATTTTAGATAATGTGTCAAAATCTAATTCAAATAAAAGTGGAAATATCGAGTCAAGATTGTACTCAAGTGAGAGTCAAAAAAGTGGTTACTTTTAAAGTGAGTTCTGTTTTTTTTTCAATAGTGCCTATAATTAATTACCATACATACTGTAGGTATTTATCATTATAAAAATTTCCTTTTCTCCACCCCAACCATGAAGTTTGTCACTTGGAAAGCGAGTAACAAGTAAGTAAGTCAGGGCCAAATTCCCCAACCCTAGTTCCAGCTAAAATCCATGCCAACAAGTTCAACTAAGACTCTTAAGAAGAATACTGTCTAGAGAGAGAGAGACACACACAGAAAAAAAAATCATTAATATATATTTATCATTAGAAGAAAAACCTGCATACATATTTTAATACTATTAAATTACTAATACTTTTAATATACAAGTCCTTCTCAAAAAATTAGCATATTGTGATAAAGTTCATTATTTTCTGTAATGTACTGATAAACATTAGACTTTCATATATTTTAGACTCATTACACACAAACTGAAGTAGTTCAAGCCTTTTATTGTTTTAATATTGATGATTGTGGCATACAGCTCATGAAAACCCAAAATTCCTATCTCAAAAAATTAGCATATCATGAAAAGGTTCTCTAAACGAGCTATTAACCTAATCATCTGAATCAACTAATTAACTCTAAACACCTGCAAAAGATTCCTGAGGCTTTTAAAAACTCCCAGCCTGGTTCATTACTCAAAACCGCAATCATGGGTAAGACTGCCGACCTGACTGCTGTCCAGAAGGCCATCATTGACACCCTCAAGCAAGAGGGTAAGACACAGAAAGAAATTTCTAAACGAATAGACTGTTCCCAGAGTGCTGTATCAAGGCACCTCAGTGGGAAGTCTGTGGGAAGGAAAAAGTGTGGCAGAAAACGCTGCACAACGAGAAGAGGTGACCGGGCCCTGAGGAAGATTGTGGAGAAGGACCGATTCCTGACCTTGGGGGACCTGCGGAAGCAGTGGACTGAGTCTGGAGTAGAAACATCCAGAGGCACCGTGTACAGGCATTGTTTTTCCAATAAACAATGGTATAAAACGGTAAATTGAACACTAAATTACACCAACACCAAATTGATCATTTACTGTAATGATTAATTTAAAATGTATTGTAAATTTGTGCCCTGCTGTTACTGTTGCTATAAGGTGTTATAACAATAAAGCCGTGATAAAAATATTGAACTTTATTTTACCTTTAAAATAGTCTGTATGACCATAATAATAATTAATAATAGATAATAATGCATGAATCAAAGTGTTGGCCCATGACAAGCCAATGGAACAGCTCCACAGTGCCAAAATTCTGTATTTCATCTACAACTGGCAAATACAGAGGAGTTTTTGAGCTCTTAATATGTGTAGCTGCCAGATGATGGACATCTGTGGTTACTAAAAGCAGCACTCCATGAAGGGCATCAAACAGGCATTGTGTTCAGCTGAAATGTTTGCCAGTCGTTTCTTTATAGTGTACTGTACATCTGTCATAAGAAATTATGCAGTCTGCCTCTTTTCACTCTGTGGTTTCAGATTGAAGCCTAAGAAATATATTATTGAACAATGTGATATCATTTGATTCTAAGTCAACTATGTGGAAGTATGTTTGTGCCTATAATTAAAACATGATTGCAAACCAAAACAAGGTGTAAGAAGAAATACTCAAATATCTATCTGAATCTGAATGCTACATCTAAAAAAAAAAAAAAAAAAACTGTTGTAAATGAATTTGTATTATGGAATAGAGTAAATCTTTCATTTTGTTAATCAAGAAAATTACTTCAGATGCACATTGTTTCATTGTTTGAGCTGATGTCTATGGCATTTAGGCTTTACAGTATGTGCACTCTGTGTTTTGTCAGATGCATGCTGCTTGCTTTACTGAGTCGGTGTGGACTGAAACATTACTAACTAAAAAAAGAAAGAAGCAAGCCTCAAACACCTCCACTGTGAATTGGTGTACACCCTCGGTCATTTGTGCTGCAAAGTCGAGCATACCAAGCCCATGAAGACAATAGATTTCATCAACCTCTCTGGAGAGATAAGAACATTTCCATCAAAGTCTTTCACCCAAGTGAAAGCAAACCCTTGTGTGTGTGTTCCAGTGTTATCTGTAGTAGTATGTTTGATGGATGGAAAGTGGCCCTTTCCTTTCTTTCCCTTCTCCCACTGTCAGATCACAGTGATAAAGGTTAATTAAACATCAAGTGTGGCTCTATGCCTCTGATCAGACTTTGCTGTAGTTAATAGAAATGATAGTGCTATTATTTAATTTGTCATGTTAGCTGTATTTTTATATCAACTATTGGGAAGTCTGTGCTTTTATTAATACATTATTGTTTCTATAGTAACAGTTTACTCAGGGTCTTGTATGGCAGGCACTTGACATAAAAAAAAGTAAACATACTTATTCATATGGTTGTAAGGGATCTCTACTAGAGGTCACTGTTTTGTTTGTAATTTTTGGTTTGCAGACTCAGTTTCCCAGAAGGCACCTTGGTCAGGTGATGCGGGAGGTCATTAAATCGTATATACTGTACATAGCTGGTTAGTCTGGGAAACTGGGTCCAGCATTGTTGGTTTGTAATCACAGTCATGTATCGCCATAGGGCTTATAATCAGTGTAACAGGTATTAGAGCCAGTATTCGTCCTTAAGCCTACTGTATGTTTCGCCATATGGCTTAATCTGTGTAACAGGTATTAGAGCCTGTATTCATCCTGTGTCCTGTATGTAATGTCTTAGAGCTTGTGTTCCACCCTAGAGCCTACGTCTTGTATGTGCCGTCATAGCGCCGGTGTTTCGCCATATCACATGTGTTTCACACTATGCCTTGTTATAGTTTGTTTGTTCGTTTTGATTTGGTCTCTTCATTGTGCTTGTTTTAAGTAATTATTATATTAAAGACTCTTTTGTGGAAAACACCCCTCTGCGCCTATGCCTGCCTGTTTGTGCCCACGGCAGAGAGTCAGAGTGTTTGTTCTTTGGGCTTTCTGGATACCAGAATAACCTTTTTGTCATTAACCTCAAAAGAGAGGAGAAAAATTGTAATTGAAGTAACTTTTCCTATGTTGATCATTTGGATTAAAATAAGTAAATACACAAGAGCAGCTGTGTTTTAAACATCCCTTTACTGAACTTTGGCCTCCATTATAATAGAGGAAATTGTACAAATTCTTTTTCTAGGTATTTTTGATTTTGGCAAAAAATAAATAACAATGATGAAAATATTTAGACACCGGGAAGAAGGTAAAGGTGTGTGTCAGGAAAAGGTTTCCTGATACATCTTTGAATGACTTTCATGACTTGTATAAGGTCAGAACCTTGAAGAAAGCCCAATAAAAAAATCCTGCCATGATACAGAACAAATCGATTTAAAAAGTGTTCTGGCTGCTAATAGCTTAATTAATGATGTTGTACTTATATAGTGTGTTCATATACACCATGTTCCAAATTATTACACAAATTATATATTTCCCTGATTTCATAATTAGTCAATGCAAATGACAGTCAGTATAATTTTCAAGTCATCAACTATTATGGTATATTCGGGGAGGATGGAGGCCACACCATGAGTTTCTCATCTTTTATGCCCATAGCAGCCAATGACACAGAGGTATTCTTTGCAGCATGAGACGGTGCATTGTCGTGCATGAAGATGATTTTGTTATGGAAGGCACGGTTCTTCTTTTTGTACCATGGAAGAAAGTGGTCAGTCAATATACTTTGCAGAGGTCATTTTCACACCTTCAGGGACCCTAAAGAGGCCTACCAGCTCTCTCCCCATGATTCTGGCCCAAAACATGACTCCGGCACCTCCTTGTTGACGTCTCAGCCTTGTTGGGACATGGTGGCCACCCACCAACCATCCACTACTCCATTCATCTGGACCATCCAGGGTTGCACTACACTCATCAGTAAACAAGACTGTTTAAAAACTTGTCTTCATGTATGCCTGGGCCCACTGCAACCGTTTCTGTTTGTGATAATTGATTAGGGGTGGCCGAATAGTACAGTAGGTTTATGCACAACTGCAAGCCTTTAAAGGGTCCTACACCTTGAGGTTCGCGGGACTCCAGAGGCACCAGCAGCTTCAAATACCTGTTTGCTGCTTTGTAATGGCATTTCAGCAGCTGCTCTCTTAATCTGATGAATTTGTCTTGCAGAAACCTTCTTCATTCTGCCTTTATCTGCACGAACCTGTCTACGCTCTGAATCAGCCACAAATGTCTTCACAGTACGATGATCACGCTTAAGTTTTCATGAAATATCTAATGTTTTTATACCTTGTCCAAGTCATTGCAATATTTGATGCTTTTCAGCAGCAGAGAGATCCTTTTTCTTTCCCATATTGCTTGAAACCTGTGGCCTGCTTAATAATGTGGAACAACCTTCTTCAGTACTTTCCTTAATTGGACTTATCTGGCAAACTAATTATCACAGGTGTCTGAGATTCATTTCAGTGATCCAAAGAGCCCTGAGACACAACACCATCCATGAGTTTAATTTAAAAACTAAACATTTAATGTTTATGGCACTTACATTCAATTTGCATAATAGTTTTGAACACGGTGTACATTTGCTGTGTTTATGTTGCTGCTCAATGTGAAAGAAGTTGTGCACCCCCCCTCACCCCCAAGATAATAAAAAAGTTATGTTGAACCTTGAACATAGACAAGTGTGATGTGCAACATCTGTTACACAGTCCAACAAATGCTTTTGATCAAAATTAGTTTTATTAGATCCATATCTTTTTAAATACATCTGCGAGCTCATAAACAAGAATATATGGCAACACTGTCTAATCAGAAGACTCAGAAGCTGGTGTTTTATACATGTGCTTAGACAGTATTCAAGTGCAATGAGTTGTGGTAATCATTGAGTTGAATAATGGGTGATGTTGGTCTCATTGTAGAACCACACTATTGCTTGATGGAGGTCTGTGCTTCCCTCTGCTGGTATGTCTGGGTGTTCCCTAGTCCAATAGTTTTGCCAAAAGTTACGCAGTTGCTTATTTATATTTTTCATACACTGACAAGTTTGCATTCTTAATTGTTTATTTATGTGAGAACTCTTTATTATTTTCTTTATTAATATTTACTACTCTGGAATACTACCAGTACTGTGAAACATCTTTGCATAGTCCGGGTTTGATTCCTGGCCAGGCTCGTCTCCTGTCTCTGTGTGCATGGATTTTGGATGTTTTTTCCATGCTTGGTGGGTTTCCTCCTGGTACTCCGGTTTCCTCCCACAGTCCAAAGTCTGAGCATAATGGATTTAGGTTAAAAATATACATGTTTTAAATTTATTAAAATGTTTTTATGTATACACATTGATATCTTAAAGTCACAGTGTTTTAGCACTGAATCTTGTAATTCCAATGTCTTGATTATTTCATACCCAGCTTGGTGAGGAGTATTTATATTGCGTCCAATTACTTTTAACACTAGAGGGCACACAAACATCATTTCTGAATCAATCTGTCCCTCGTGAATTTGGAAGAAATATTGAGTCCTATTGTGTTTTTTTTTTTTTTTTTATCCAGGTTGTTTATTATTAAATATATATATAAATAATTTATCAATTTTCAGAGCCCTTAAATAAATACGTAAAATGAGTAAACAAACAAATAAAATAAAAGATGTGAATGAGGGTCTCCCCCTCCAAAAGAAATAGCTGTTAGTATGTTACTCTGGCCAACATCTTAATGTCATTTTTATTCATTGTACTGAGTTGCTTATACAACTACAGAAAATGCTTATCCTGAATTTCCAGCATGCAGAATGATTCCATGTACTGCATTTATACTGTACTTTGAAAAGTAAGAACTTAAACCAGTGAAAATGTGTCCCACAATTTAATTAACAAAACATTTATTTAAAATGGTCTGACATATAGGTAAGCTATGCTTCTTTAGACTTAAAAAATCCATCACATGTTCTTAGTCAAGTCAAGCAGTCAAGTAGGATTTTATTGTCATTTCAAACATATACAGTTCAGTACAGGATGAAATGAAACAACGCTCCTCCAGGACCAAGGTGCTACATACAACATACATTTACAACATAAATTAACCAAAAAATAACTAGCTAAATAACTAAGAACAGATTAGCTGACTAGCTGAAACAAAACAGATTAACATTGTAAACAGAAGTTCTATTAGAAGAAAAAAACATAACATGCATATGCAAATGTGCAAACAACAAAGAGCGGCAACATGACAACATAATACGTTTCATCACTCTGTAGTAATGAGTTGAGGTTGTGGAATGAGAAACAAATATTTCCTTGTGGATAGCAGCAGAGATATTTTTTTGTGCAAATAACATAATTTGCAAACGAGCAATTTCAGGTTGATGTTAGATGGTTGTTGTTGATCAGTGTGTTTGTGTTTATCAGTTCAGCCCCAGTGTTATTGAGGTGATTAGAGTTTATCTGAGTGTGTGTGTGTGTCTGTGTGTGTGTGTGTGTGTGTGTGTGTACAGGTATGTTTATCAGTGCAATCTTAAGTGGCCAAAGGGATTTTGAGCCATTCATCTTGCAGAATAGTGGCTAGGTCACTACGTACGTGATGCTGGTGGAGCAAAACGTTTCCTGACTCGCACCTCCAAAACAAAGTGGCTCAATAATATTTAGATCTGGTGACTGTGCAGGCCATGGGATATGTTCAACTTCACTTTCATCAAACCATTCTGTCACCAGTCTTGCTGTGTGTATTGGTGCATTATCATCCTGATACGTCGCAACGCCTTCAGGATACAATGGTTGAACCATTGGGTGCACATGGCCCTCAAGAATGGGTCAGTAGTCCTTGGCAGTGATGTGCCCATCTAGCACAAGTATTGGGCCTAGCGAATTCCATGATATTGCAGCCCAAACCATCACTGATCCACCCCCATGCTTCACTCTGAGCATGCAACGCTTCTTTGGGGCGTCTTCACACCATAATTCTCCAGGATGTGGGAAGTGAAGGTGGACCCATCAGAAAGCAACACATGTTTCACATTGTCCACAGTCCAAGATTGTCGCTGCTGGCACCATTGAAACTGACGTTTGGCATTGGCACAAATTAAGGTTTGGCTATAGCAGCCCGGCCATGTACATTGACCCTGAGGAGCTCCCGATGAACAGTTTTGGTGGGAACAGGAGACTTGAGGTGCACATTTAATTCTGCAGTGAGTTGGGCAGCTGTGATTTTATGTTTTTTGGTTACAATCCGGGTTAGCACCCGGACATCCCTTTCAGACAGCTTTCTCTAACGTCCACAGGTACTCCTGTTGGATGAGGTTCGTCCTTCTTGGTGGTGTGCTAGTGAGAGTCCTTACTAGAACCAGAAGATACGAGTCCTATCTTATCCACACTGCATTGGCTCCCAGTGAAATTTTGCATCCATTTTAAAATACTACTTTTTACATATAGAGCATTAAATGGTCTCACGCTGCAATACCTGAGTGAACTGCTAGTGTCGTGCAATTCGCCACACCTACTTCTATCAAAGGATGCAGGCTGTTTGTCAGTACCACGTATCATGAAAACGTCTCAGGTTACTTTGCTGTAACCCTGTTCCCTGAAAGGCGGGAACAAGATGCTGCGTGAAAACGCTATGGGAAACATGTTGTCATGTCGGCGGTTGTGAAGCATGTGTGTACAAATACGCCAAATTTTGGCTTATATAACCTCGGTCAGATGACGTCATCTGATTAGACTCAGCTGCAGGTTATAAATACTGGTGAGCCGGCGACAACCTCAGATTAATTTGTCTGAACGGACGTCCGTTCACATGGCAGTGCGGCATTCGGACGCAGCATCTCGTTCCCACCTTTCAGGGAACAGGGTTACAACAAAGTAACCCGAGACGTTCCCTTTCAAGGCTACACTCGATGCTGCGTGAAAACGCTATGGGAACGAGAATTCCAACGCAGCCGCACTGCAAGTGTCTGGACCCCAAGGTTGTGTACCATGTGTGCACAAGGCCGAGGAGTCTCAGAACTATGTCTGGGAGCTACGTGGACATCCAGACTATAAATTTTACAAATGTGTGCGGGGAGGTAAAACTTGCCGCATCATACACTTGCTGCAGGGGAGTACCTCTTGCAGGAGCAATAGATGAGGTGACCCCTCTGGTTGAATGGGCCCTGACTCCTAGAGGCGAAGTGAGCTCATGCGCCTCATAGGAGAGGGCAGTAGCATCTCTCATTCAGTGACAAGGTATGTGCAGTGGCGGTTGCGGCCTCCATAGCATACAGAAAGTTTCCCTGACTTTCGCCACTGGCTGGTTCGGTGGACGTAGGTCTGAAGAGCACATACTGGGCACAGTAGGTGAGGATGCAGAATTGCCTTGACTGCCCAGGGGCAGGTCCAGGCAAGATGGGGAGACTGATAAGTACGCAGACCTCCGATCCTCTTGAGAGAGGAAATGGCCATAAGAAAAACCATCCTAAGGGTCAGAGGCCTGTCAGGTGCTGACTCTAGTGGCTTCAATCAGAACGTGGCAGACTGAAATAGCGAACACGTACGTTCTGAGGGTACTAGGGCACAAGCCTGAAGACAATTCTCTTGGAGAAACTCCAGCACTGGAGCAATTCAGCAGAGGACTGGGTCAACCTGCTTAGCACACACTTGCTGTAGGAGGGATACCCCTTGCTAGTGCAATATATGGGGCGATCCCCTTGGTTGAATGAGCCCTGATTCCTGGAGGTGAAGTGAGCTCATGCGTCTCATAGGAGGGGGCAATAGCACTCTCATCCAGTATAGTGGTGGAGACAACGCAGGTTGCGGTCCCAACATGTAAAAGCTGTTCTGGTTTACGCTATATACCAGCTGATGTGGTGGACGTAAATCTGAAGAGCATGTACTGGACATAGTCAGTGAAATCTCTTCTGTTCCGAAGCTGTAAAGGTGGAGGACAGGATGTTTCAAAAACAATATCGGAAGATAGTTGAGTGAGAATGCAGTTAAGTATGTCCTGAGAGTACTAGGGCACAAGCTCGAGGACACAGTTTTTTTTTTTTTTTTTTTTTTTTTTGCAGCAGCAACAGCAGTTCCAGCACTGAAACACTTCGGCAGTGAACTGAGTCTACCCGCTTCGCACACACTTGCTGCAGGGGAATACCTCTTTCTAGTGCAATAGATGAGGCGATCTCCTGGTTGAATGAGCCCCGCTTCCTAGAGGCGACGCAGTACTGTGCGGCTCATAGGAGAGGGCAATAGCATCTCTCACCCAAAGGGCACATACTGGACACTGTAAGTGAAGTCTTTCCTTCTCCGAAGCTGTAACAGGCGGAGGACAGAGGCTTTCAAGCTATATAGGCTGAAACACTTCGTAAGTACGAATCTTTCACATACATTCATTTCTGAGGGCATAAGCTCTTCTAGGAGAGGGAGCCCTAGAATATTCTTAATTACGCTGGCTGGAAGACCAGCTTGACTTAGACTCCCAGGAGCAGAGTTATCAGGAAAAATTAATAGAGACGTAACCTGGGCCGCGTAAGGACATGGTAGCCTCTCAATTGCTGGAGGAAGTGCTTTAGGGCCAGAAATTTCGAGGCAATTGATGTGCCGCGCGAGATGAAAGCCTTTCCAGCTCCATGGGGCTGGATGGTCATCCAAAACCGCATCTTAGCCCGTGAGGAAAACGTCTGTCGTTAGCATCTCTGACGACAAGATGAACTTAGAGTGGGACCCAGAGTAGAAACCGGGGTCTGAGCCACGTAGGGATGGTACGAAGCACCTGGCGCATAACCCTTATTGGGGATTGGCCCTAGGTTGAAATCCCCTATCTTAGCCACATCTGGAGTGCTCCCATGTGCAGACGGCCCAAAGGTGTCACTGTGGATACAGCTGCCATGAGAACCTTTGCTGGTCTAGCTTGATTTCCTTGTCTCAATCTTAGAACCAAAGATGAGCTAGGACGACATGCTGATGTCGAAGGGCTAGCTACTGAGACTGGGCCAGCCAGTCGTATATGTAACTCAATACATTCATGTAGAGAGCTAGACAAAATGGAAGGATCTGATACTGGTAAGCTTCGCCCCCGAAGTGAACATCAGGTCCTTCCCTGTGTTGTGGCAATATGAAAGTAAGCGTCCTTCAATCGATTGTCACAAATCAATCGCTTGGTAGGATTTGAGAGCAATCACTTTGACAGTCAATTTTGAAACTGTATTTATTTATTTTAGATGGTGGTAAAAACCACAAAATCTAAAAATTGGACGCAGCCCCACTGTTCCTATAGGAACTAAGCAATACCTGACTCACTATCTGGTAGGGGAACATGTTCTATGGCCCGGTTCCTCCAGCAGCCTCTGTCAGGAGATGCGCACTTTCCGGTTTCATGGAAGTGGAGACCACGCCATTCTGAAACACGGAGAGTGATGTGATGCGGGGGGGGGGGGGGGGGGTAGGGGGGAGTCGGTTGGTTGGGGTTCTTGTTAGCTGTTCGGCATCCTGGAATACAGCAGGAATTTAACCGAAGAGCTAACATGTCGTTGGGGACCGGTGTCATCCGAAACACCAAAGGCGGCGGAACTAAACATCGGTCCCGTGGTTTGCCCGGGGGGAGGGCATGTTCTTAAAGAAGAAAATTACGTGCTCTCCCCCGGGGGGTCACCCCATAACCCTGGCGTAAGCCTTCAGGGCCTCTTCTTAGAGAAGAAGATGGCGCGGCGGTCTGAGCTTTTAGAGGCGATCTGTGAGGGGCGGCGAGCCGTACCCCAGTCCTTACAGGGGGGTGCGCGGTTACTGACGCTCTCCTTCTGCGCCTCTCGCCTTTCTGCGAGACTCAGCTTTCGTTGAGGCTGGGTGGCCGATGGCCTCGGCTCCTGAGCACGGCGAGGGAGAAATTTCCCAAAAGCCTGTTCATAGACATTGGCATCTCGAAACCTGGTGGCAACGGAATAAGCCTGATGGTGAGACAGGGACATCAAGGAGGAATGATCGATCCTTATCCTTGATGCCCGTCAGATTATGCCATAAATGTCTTTCTGCACACACCAGGGATGCCATAGAATGGCCGATAGCACGGGCTGTTTGTTTAGTCGCACGCAGGGACAGCCCGGTGTAACTCTGTCAATGCTTCTTGATCCACGGTGCCGCTCGTGCTCAAATCATTCAGCAGATCAGCCTGGTACGCTTGCAAAACCGCCATGGTGTGCAAGGAAGCGTCAGCCTGGCCTGCTGCTTGAAACGCCTTCCCTACCAGGTTAGAAGAAATTCTACACGGCTTGGAGGGGAGGGTTGGCTTCTTCAATGATGATGATGTTCCAGGAGTGAGATAGCTAGCTAGCGTCTCCTCAACCTGGGGCATCACCACATAGCCTTGTGTCTTAGCATCAACGATGTTGGAAAAGAACGAGGTTGGTGGTACAAAAACACGGGATGAAAAAGGTTTATCCCATGAACGGGATAGTGAGATCATCAAAAAATGGGAGAGAGCGGCGTTTTGGCGCCCTCTCCTGGCCACTTGACAGAAATCTGTCGTCTAATTTTGAATGTGTGGGGTGAGCTTGCTCCTGTCACCAGTCAATGTGAAGCCGTTCGACTGCACGCGTTATGACTTCCAGCAACCCTTCATACTCTCTGTCATCTCTAGAGGGTCGTTCTGAGGTGGCTGCTGCCATTTCTACGGAAGCAAGGGAAGGGGTCTCTTCCATCGACTCACGAGAAGCACTGGAGTGCGCTCGTGAAGTGGAGGGAGAGACTACGTGATCGGGGGAGGAGGCGAGAGAAAGGAGAGGCTCCGTCTCTCGTGCCTCGGCCAGATCAACCTGAGATCCCCAGGAGTGCAGCGCAGCGTGTGGTTCCCTGACGAACGCGAGGTGTGCGGAGCATTTTTACCGGGAGATTATCACAATGCTCACACTCTCCTTTAAATCCATCGAGAGCGTGGCTCTCACCCAAACAATCAAAACAAAGAGTGTGTGTCGCCTTTGGAGGGATAGTTCCCACACGGACACATAGCACTAAACTCTGCCATTATCTCAGTAAGTTTTTTTTTTTTTTTTAGATCTCTTTGTTTTAAATGTTTTTTTTTGTGCTTGCACACATTGCATTCACAATGTCGTGAAGACAAATGATCTGAGGTTATCGCCGGCTCACCAGTATTTATAACCTGCAGCTGAGTCTAATCAGATGACGTCACCTGACCGAGGTTATATAAGCCAAAATTTGGCGTGTTTGTACACACATGCTTTACAACCGCCGACATGACAACATGTTTCCCATAGCGTTTTCACGCAGCATCGAGTGTAGCCTTGAAAGGGAACAACAGCAGGGGGCAGAGCTTTTTTCTAAAGAAGTTATGGAATAGTTTTCCAATTAATGTTCAGGACTTAGACACAGTCTCAGTGTGATTAGATGCTGTCTTCCCCACTCTCATTGATCACTCAGGTTTGTTGGCAGTGAAGTGATTGGTTGCTTTACATCTCAGGGAGCCCTCATGTTTGTGTTTCCTTCTGGCTATTTTAGTTATGCTGTCATAGTTAGTCCTGCTGGAGTCCCTGCTTGCACTCGGCACTGAATATGCATTAATCTTATACATTATGTGACTGTGACCATACCTAACTGTTATCTCTCCTTCTCTTCTCCCCTCTCCTCTTTGCCCTCCTCTTCTTTCTCTCTCCCTTTCTCCCTCTCCTTGTCTCTCTGTGTTGAGCTACACATGTTGCTACTGAGCTGCCAGTGATCCAGACGCCAGTCTTTGTCCTAGTGCCCTGCTTTTGGTTAAAGATATTGTCGTTTGGATGCCCCGTGTTGTCAGCTTGGGATGTATGTGGTGACTGAGGACAGTTCCACTCTACCATCAAGACAGTCCTGGTCTTGGCTGATGCAGACAGCTTTTCACTGTAAACTTGTGGTGACTGCAGTTGCTCAGTAGTTCAGGACTGGAGTTTCCTACAGTCTACCTGAGGCTCCAATTACAAACTGGACTCCATTAACTTAAAGAAATCAACTGTTATATTGAAACTCACACAGTATGACTGAAGATCAATCACTGCTACAGTATATGTTATCACCCCAATGAGGATGGATGGGTTCCCTGTTGAGTTTGGTTATTATCAAGGTTTCTTCCTATTACAATCTCAGGGATTTTTCCCTGTTTACTGAGATCAAAAAGGTATACAGAAATGTCCAATGTCTGAAATGTCTGTTCATTTATGCACTCACTTGGGGATCCTTTAGCATGAATTACTGCATCATTGCAGCATCAGATGGAAGCAAGCAACCTGTGTCTCCACACACACAGTATGATGAGAACTCACAGGATTGACAATAAACTGCTGTGTGGCATACCGAAACCACTTGTCTTTTAAGCCTAATCAGTGACGCTTGTTAGGAATTATAAGGATTATGAGGACTGGACAATGTGAAAAGTTGGAATTTGAATTGGAGGATTGGAAATGTGACAATGTTTTAGAGTACATATCAAACACATCTATAGTGTATATTCATTATGACCATTCAAATATAGATATTAAATCAAAATGAAAATTAATTAAAATTAGCCCATCGCTTGACTTTACTTAATGCTAATACTGTATATAAGTTGGACTCAATGTATGCTTAGTAAAAACCTTATTTCATTTAATTTGGCATGGGTGTTGTTTAGTTTTCCAGTTTATCGCTTACTACTGTACGTTTGAAGTGAGGGAAAAGACATTTAAGGGAAATTGACAACAGATGGTGCAAGAAGACCGGATTCATGAAAACTGGTACACGGTGTACCCTGCAAACTGCTGAATAAGAGTCAGAATCATGCAACCGAAACTGTAAACATGTAACACCTACAGCCTCAGTGGAAAATTACTGCTGTGGCTGGGTTTTTTTTTAATACCTGACAGGAATACAAGCATTTAATTTTATATATATATATATATATATATATATATATATATATATATATATATATATATATATATAAAATCTCAGGGTTGGAATGTATAAAACTGCGGAGAACAAAATTCTGGCCTTAAAATAAATAAATAAACTTTCTTTTATATGTAATAACATATTGTATTTTTTTTTTACTTTATGTTTCACAATATTGCAAAGAAATGAAATCATTTTAGAGGTTAAACTTAAACTGTTCGACATTGGGATCACTTAGACAGAATGGACAGTGTGATGCAATTAGTAGATGCTGTAGAGATCATAAAAAACATCAGCCATAACATTAAAACATCATAATTGTATAGGTTTTGGGTTCCATTGTCCCAAAAGGACAGCTCTGGCCCTTGGGGGAATGACTCTGCAAGACATTTGAGGTGTGCTTTGGTGTCTGGGACACATAGGCACAGGTGATCTGTTCTCTAGTTTGCTGGTACATAATTGCTAATCAATGATAATGTGTTCATATTATGTGCTATTTATTTTATAATAGTGGTATATCCAGTAACACATAAATAATTCAGTAATTGCTAACTGAAGTCCCATCATTTCAAAATCTAAATAATTGGACCTTATTAATGATCTCAAGAGTAAGAAGGCATGATGTGCAAGAGGGGCTTCTTTCCTTACTGAGGAAACATATGGTGTATAATAAGACCACTAAACTGTACTATACCGTTCCTTATAACCAGTTGGATGTAGTGACTGTATAATAAGTTATTTTCCTCCAACCTCCAAAAGCCATGTCAGTTGGTTAAATGGCTACTCAAAAATGCCAGGTGTGAATGTGTATGAATGTGTATGTGAATAATGCCCAGAGATGGACTGACATCCCAGGACAGGATTGACCAGAATAAAGCAGTTACAGAACAAGCATTTGATGTAAACAGGAAGCATTGCCAACTATATGTGTGTTTCTGCTTGCAACATGCAACATAATATTAATGACTGAAGCAACAACTTGAACATAGCAGGGTTATTTTTTTCTTGTATTCTTATATAAGAAATTATTTACCACCTGGACAACCCAAATACTGCATACAGTACAATAAAATACAATGCAAACTTTCTCTCTCTCTCAAAAACACACACACACAGACACACACACACACACAGACACACACACAGAGCAGTCTCATTAAATCACAATTCTTCTCTCCACACCACTTTCTTAGGCATCTCTGTAAATCACTAGCAGGGGCCCAGCAGGACATTTCTACAGAGATATGAGATGTTTCCTGTCTTAATGTTTTAATAGCAGAGGTGTCAAGTAACGAAGTACAAATACTTTGTTACCTTACTTAAGTAGAAATTTTGGGTATCTATACTTTACTGGAGTAATTATTTTTCAGCAGACTTTTTACTTCTACTCCTTACATTTTTAAGCAATTACTGTATCTGTACTTTCTACTCCTTACATTTTTAAAATAGCCCCGTTACTCCTATTTTTATGATCAGAACGTGCAACCCCCCTCCCCCCCCCGGTCGCATGATTAGAACTCGCACAACGCCCCCCCTCCCCCCCAGTCGCATGATCAGAAAGCGAGACCTTAATGCTTTTGTAGCCCCTCACGGTACTTTTACTTTTATACTTTAAGTAGTTTTGAAACCAGTACTTTTACTCCTTTACTTAAGTAAAAAGCTTGGGTTGATACTTCAAGTATTTTTGAACCCTAGTATCTATACTTCTACTCAAGTAATGAATGTGAATACTTTTGACAACACTGTTTATTAGTCAGTCCACAGCAGACGTCCTGCTCTCACGGTACCCATCTCAGCCAGAATACCAGTCAATCCCCCACCTACATGCTGCAACCTAATTCTAGCGCCCAGGTTTCAAACTTATACTGCCTGCTGTATTTAAACACCTTCTCAAAACGACTCCCGACTCAGTCGAGTCCATCTGTATTTTCCAACATATTGCTTCATTCGTTTTACTTAATTATTTCACATTTAGAACGATCCTTGCCCTGTTACTATTTCTGTTTTTGTACTGATTGTCAGTTTCTCCCACCTGTCCATGCTATCTGCGCCAAACATTATCAGACCAATTACCACTTGAGCACTGGTAATGACAAATAAAACTAGTGGGTTTACAGAACAAAACACAACCTCCTGTGGCACCATTTTCTGGGGTTTACAGTATGTAAGTTTGCTATGTGATTATTAGGGAAAGAGGCTGTGATGATGTTCCTTACACTTTAAACCCATTTCTTCCTTTTGCAACAGCCTTTTGCAACTTATCCCTTTTCTATCTGTGTGCTTGGAGTTTGCATGTTCACCATGTGATTGATAGGTTTCTTTGTGTTTCCTCCCACAATTCAAAAACATGCATATTAGGCTAATTGCCATTCTCAAATTTGCCCGTAGTGTGTGAGAATGTGTGTGTATGTCTGTGTGTGTGTGTCCTGTGATAGATTTTGACCCTGTCCAAGGTGTACTCCCCTCTTCCTAAGTCTTCTGCGATAGGCTCCAGGTCATCCACGACCCTCAATATAGGATAAAGTGGTATAGATGATGAGTGAGTGAAATATATACTGTACAATCTCTTATAAGAAGTGGCACATTTTTTGTGGCCCTCTTGTGGTCTACAGGTAAATAGTGTTGCCTTAAGTTGGGTAAAATACACTGATCAGCCATAATACTAACACCACTACAGGTAAATTTAATAACATTGGTTATCAATTATATTACCAGTAAACTGGATACACGATGACAGGTACTCAAGGCTCATCAATGTCTGTGGGAAGCAAATGGAGAACCAACTCCGGAACACACAGCACCCAAAGGATCCACCGCCTGGGGCGTTGTGGAATCCTGCTCATCAAGGGCCGGAGTTAAGAGCTTCAATAATGGCACAAGTGAAATCCACACACTATTGAGAATGATGTTTTTGGTTAATCTTTCACCATTAGGAGCAATTTCCAAATGCCTGAAACCCAAAGGTCCCATGCAGTCAGCATACCACTCAGAAAGAAGAAAAAACGAGTAAAACAAGACCAATATCAACATAGCTTAAATGACTGCTCAGGAAGGAAGAAAAAAGCCATGCTACGATTTTCACTTGCACATGAGGACAAAAATATTTGAAAAGATAAATTAACTGTTTGTCCAGAATGACCATTGTTGTCTGAAGGAAAAATTTTGAGGTTTGCAAGCTGAGGAACACCATCCCATCGTGAAGTGTGGGGTGTGGCAACAACATGGCTTAAAGACAATAAAGTCAAGGTCTTGGAGTGGCCATCACAAAGCCCTGACTTCAATCCAATAGAAAATTTGTGGACAGAACTGAAAAAACATATAAAGTGGCCTAGAGCAGGTTACAGCCATTCTGTCAGGAGCAATGTGCTAAAACTTCAGCAACGTATTGTAACCAGCTTGTGTAAGGCTACTCAAAATGTTTGACTTAAACATTAAGCATTTTAAAGGCAATATTTCCAAATATTATTTAGTATAATTGTATGTAAACTGGTGGCACAGTGGGTTAGTGGTTAGCACTTTCGCCTTGCACCTCCATGGTCTGCGTTCGATTCCTGGCCAGGTTTGATTCCCACCTCTGTGTGCATGTTCATGAGTTTGCATGTTCTCCCCGTGCTTGGTGGGTTTTCTCCAGGCACCCCGGTTTCCTCCCACAGGCCAGAAACTATAATAAACAGGTTAATTAGCGTTCCCAAATTGCCCATAGTGAGTGTGTGTGAGAGTGTGTACAGTATGTGATGGATTGGCACTGGGTGTACCCTGCCTTGTGCCCTAAGTTTCCTGGGATACTGTAGGCTCCAGGCCCCCCAATGATCCTGAATACAGAATTAAACGGTATAGATGATGAGTGAGTGTACATAAACTTCTGACCCACTGGGAAAGTGATGAAAGAAAAAATCTTACTGCTTCAATCTTATCTTTTCAATATTATAGCAATATTTCACATTCCTAAAATAAAGTAGTAATCATACTGTACTGTAACAGACAGTAGTTACTTGGATGAAATCTTAGTTAAAATGTATTTGGCTAAGTGCATAAACATCTGGTTTCAACTGTTATTATTAGTTTTATTCTCCTTATAAAAAGAACATATTTTCAAAACATTTTTATGTGTACAGTACTCTCTACTGTAACTAATTTTAACTTTCCTATATCAAAGGTGAGTGTATAGAAATAAATATTTATTGCTATTGCTCCAGGTTTGTTTGGTAAATCTAAATAATTATCTGATGCATCATCTTCTCATGCAACAACAAAGAAAATATTGTTAAACCAGCACACCAACATTTACAGTCAATTCAGTAGTCGGATATGGAGAATTACATCATGTTTATGTTTAAGGCATAAATTATGATCTCTTCGACACCACGGAAGAGCAGACCTGGGGCCAGACTTGACATGTCTTGACGTCAAGGTTATTGGTGCAAAATTGAGAATAACAGGATTTAAGCGTCTCATAAATCTCAAAGTGTACATTTTTTTCTGTTTCAGATATTTTTTCTAATCTCCTTTTAATCTATACATGCTGAGTGTTCCAGGCCTCTTCCTTAAGTTTTTAGAAATTTTCAGAAAATTGTTTAATCCATTAGTCCTTAATTAATTGAGTATTTTTGCAGTACATAAGTTCCTTATAGCACCAGTACTAATGGGAAATAATTTTAGCACTAATTGGTAAGAGTATTCTCTCTTTCTGTGTAATTTAATGAAATTGTTACTAGTATGACCTATACCAAAATGCACATTTCCAGACTTTAAGTATACCCTAACAAGATCTGTAGCAATTACACACGACACACTCTGCTGAACACCTGTGACTTGTTTACCAATTAATCACTTCTTTTATTGTCTTTGCAAAAACTTGTCACCTTGGCAGATGGAATATTTTTATACCTACAGCAGTAGTTTGTCGCTTCCTGTTTAGTATTCCTTGTGTTTTACCATGTTGTTTACTGTCTTATTATCATTGACGTCAATTCATATGTGTACGTCAACCGCCAGCCTCAGAGTGTGTCTAATTCAGTTTATCATTAGTTTTTACCGGTGTCTGTGTTCATGTGAATTTTGTGGTCTCCGTAAACTTTCCCACAGAGTCGTCCTGACATTTGGCATTTTGCAATCTGTCATGTGTTGAAAACCACATTCACCTCATACTTTATATTACAGCATCCGATGTGTCACTGGCTAGAGTTTCACGTCACTGAGTCTTTTTTTTCCCTCCACACTGTGGTTAAAGAGTCTCCAAAGGACACCTTCATGTGGGTCTGGCTAACCTGTGTACTTTGTTTTCAACCTGTTTTTTGTTCAAAGACTAAAAAGCACACATTATGGATACTGTATATCAAGGGGAGGGGGGGGGGGGGGGACTGTCATGAACCATGAACATCAAAAACTTGAATGTGCTATATACATATATAATATATAATTACTTGAAAATGTCTCTCAATTGTTATGAAATAATGCAAGTCAAACATGTTATGTTTTATAAATTGTTAGTTGTCTTCTCAGTTAACAGATATGACCAACCTGTCTCCTACAGCATAATGAGTTTAATTGTTAACAGTTAAATGGTATCCTTCTTCTTAACGTACATATTTAACTTGCTATAAAAACAGAATAGTTCCACACCACATACTATACGTAAGATTTCCTAGAAAGTTATAACTAGAGTGACCACAAAAGAATGAGCTCCCTTAAACTTAATATTGGTTCCTCATGAGGTTTATCTTTCTTTTTGAATGTTTTTGGTTTTCCACCAAGATTCTTGGTTGACTCTGCAGGTTCAAAGGCACTGATGCCTGTAAGACTGCACGGAAACTTGCACTCTAGCACACACTTCAAAATTAGATTCTGCATTATTCTTCCAACTCAGTTTACCCTGTTGAATAAGTAGCAGCTCAAACAATTAGTTCCCCTTTTCACTCTTTATAAAGTTTCCCACTGAGACAGTCATACTTTTGATGTATTGCAAGGATGCTTGTAAAAAACCACAACATAGTCTTTAAGACTATCAGAGCTTAAGAACTGTTTTAAAGCTGATTCAGTTATCTGATGTTCCTTTGATGTCATTATGAGATATTCTGCAATGTGGGTCAGCAGTAGCAAATGGGATTGAGACTGGGAGAACATTTGGTTTTAAAACGTAATACAGTAATACCTGTAGCTTAAAACATATAATAGACATTGGCTATGAAAAAGACTCCTTTATAATCAACAATAAGTCATTATGAGCAAAAGTATACAATTACTGTATATAAATCTCTAAAAGTTATATAAAGTTTGTAGAGACTTTACTATCATACCCACTCTTTCTTGGGGTCATAATCATGAAAGCATGTGTGTATGTATGTATGTATATATATATATATATATATATATATATATATATATATATATATATATATATATATATATATATATATATATATTTAGATTTCCCTTTACTGAAACTACAGTAAATAATCTAAATCTGATCCAGCATGACAATGCTCTTGTGCACACAGTGATGTCCATAAAGACATGGTCTAACAAGGTTAGTGTAATTTAACTTCAAATAGCCCTGTCCTCAATCTCACTGAACAAATTTGTGATCAATTTCAATGGCTTGATCATGGTTGGGGCGAAGCATTCTTGTTGGTGCAGAGAGATCGACAAACAGAATGTGGACTTTCAAAACTGTGGACAAAACTTTCGGATCATGAACAACCCTGCACAAATTTGTCTATCCCTCAAGCATTCAAATTAGGTCTGATAGGTTTGTCCATCTATGTTCTCAACACAATGCTATGAATTATAGAGACCCAGCTCTTAAAACATGTTGCTAGCAAGCATTTACTGTAGGGGGACTAGCTAATAAGGATACTGTAGCTAAGCTAGCATTAGATCACAGATGGGTTATTAAGATTAGCTAGCTATATACATTTAGGCATTTGGCAGACACTCTTATCCAGAGCGACTTACATTTTTATCTCATTACTGTATAGTTGAGCAGTTGAGGGTTAAGGGCCTTGCTCAAGGGCCCAACAGTGGCAACTGGTGGTTGTGGGGTTTGAACCTGGGATCTTCCGAACTGTAGTCCATTGCCTTAACCACTGAGCTACACCTGGGCATTAAGAATTGGTAATAATGTCTATATTAAAAAAAAATACTGAAACTAATTTTACATGTTCTTTAATACTGTACATAGGAAAATGAAAGCAAATCTTTACATTTCAGTATAGGCACCGGTGGCATCAACCATAGTCTACTATAGGAAGTCATTTTGGATATTGCTACTGTAAGGACCGCCTGAGTCCATGCCTCCAATTCCTCTAGTGTCCAGACCCTTAGTTACCAAGTGCTAATCTGAGATGTTTTTTGGAACATGTTTTTGAAGGAGGTTGGGCATTCCTATCTCTGTCAATACTTTAGTCTGATTCCTCCAAAGATGGTCAATTTGGACAAAGATTGGATGACTAGACAAATCTGTCCATTACAGGGTTTTTCTGTAACAACTTATGTAGAGCCTTGCATCATGTTTGACTGCAAATCAAAGACAGATTGTCAGTTTACACTTTTGGCAAGCAGTTAACGAATGCCATTATATTCAGTAGCAAGACAGTATTGCTATCATCTGAAAACATTTGAACCCCCCAACCCCCCAAAAAAACAAGGATATCTTTAAATCATACATATAAAGTAAATATGTCAAAATCTTATCTTTCATAATCTGAAGCAAGTCACATTTTTGTACGAAGTTTTACTGGCACAAACAGTAAGAATAATAGAATTCTGGGACTTAATCAGTTGCCATTAGTGTAACTTCAATTCTCGAACACCTAAAGTGGAGAGACCCATCTATGTGTTTGAGGCAAATGTACATCCACAGTGCTGGTCATCTGTAAACATAAACTTAACTCCATGTGGGGAAATACAGCAGGCTGGCCTCTTTCTCTTTGGGGACATAGGGACGGAACTGGATGATATCTTGTCCACAGCAGAAGACATATTATCCAAGGGTCTAAATGGGCAGTTAAACTGGAGTTGTGTTGGTTTGTTACAGCTTTTGGTTCTGTCAGAGCATTAATACATCCAGTCAACAACTATGACTGTGGGAGGTCACTGAATATGGTTTTGCCAGCCTGTATACTGTATGTATAATCTCACTGCTGCTTGATTGGAACTCAAGCCCACTACAGAGAGTAGCAGAAGTCAGGGAGAGGGCATGGCAGTCTTTTATCTACAATCCAAAGATGCCATGCTTCAGGTAAAAAAAAAAAAAGTTTCCCTATTGACACCATATGCCTTATATACGTATGCAATCTGACTTTGACGACCTGCTCAGCGATATCGAGCTAGATACTGTAACAGTTGGCTTGATGGCTGGAAGTTTAAGTAGAAAGAATTGTGTCATCATTATTTAACTTGTCAGTACAACTGATTGTACATATTTGACCTGTGAGCATCCAGGGCTGCTGCACTGTCACAATATCAAATACATCTTGCTTATTCCCAAGCAAAGAAGGCAATGACAATAAGCAAAAGCTTTTTCAGAATGTTTCAGGAATTACAAATTGTATTCTTTTTCACTGTAAAAAGAGTATGGCATGAGATCGGATAAGCTTCTTTGACCTCAGATGTACAGTAAGGGTTTAGAGAGCACCATCCTAGATGGAAACTCTCTAGGTGTGACAGACAGATGGGCAACATTATCAGCGTAATAAAGCCAGCGTATCATGTCAAACAACTTGGATGCTTCTCCTAAGATCCCTTCTACACATGGATTTTGTCTCTAAACATACAATGGAAAAAAACACCAAAAACAACAAATTTTCCCCCGAAGCAGTTAATCTTTCAGGTTTGACTCATACCTTCATGACACATCATCAGAATGAATGCTAGTGTGAACAATAGGAAACAATGTTTGTTCTGTAAAAGACAATTAGGTGTGTTTGCAATAGATGTATTGACCAGTGCATCACATTAAACAGTGTTTAGAAAAGACAACATGTCTCAGAGGATATTATAAGAGTAGTACAGTTGCTTTCATTAGTCTTAAGCCTAGGGCAAATGGCGAGGGTCTTAACTCATACGGCTCAAAACATGACCCACAGAACTTCACAGCAATCTAAGCAGGCTGCAGGGCATGAAAACTACTGTGTGTTTTAGATGAGGGAAAAAAGGTTGTTCTGTGAATTGCAGCATAAGAGAAATAGTCTGAATATTTCATCAGCCTCCTCTCTAAAAATACAGAGGAGGAGAAAAAAAAGGAATCAAAATTTTGACAGCGTTTAGCTTTATTTCACCTTCCAGCTTCTGACCACCTCCATCCTGAAATATCATTCCATCACTCGTTCTTGTCATTTCTGTGACATTCCTTTACTCCATCAATCTTTCTCTGTCTGTCTCACTCTCTCTCTCTCTTCTTGTCTGACTCACATGTCTTCGGCAGGCTTGCTTGTGATGCAGGAAAGGTCTCCCTGGAGGCAGTTGCTAAGCAACTGGCTGCTGTTGGATTATGGGTTAAGTTCGAGGCAAAGAAACGCGACCATGCTAGATGGTGTGTGTGTGTGTGTCTAATGGTGAAACATAAGGCATTGCTTGTATGTGCCATGTCCGAGCAACTATATCGGCATGTATTTGTGTGTGTTTGTGTGTATGAGGCTCTATAAGTAAAAAGAGTCAATACTGGTAACAGGTATTCCCATTGTTATTTGTCATGTACAGTATTTGCTAATTTAAGGAAATTACTTGCCTGCTTAAAGACTCTGTGCACTTAGCAACAGACCCCCTCCTTTCCTCTCTACCCCTTTTTGACTGCTTCGAAAATGCAGTGTGTATGGATATTATAGAAAGAGAGACTTATTGCCACAGAAAGTCATGGAGAGACACAGGCAGAGAAAAGGTTAAATTTACCTTTAAATCCTATCTGGTAAGTAGAAAAAGAACTATGTGCTGTGCCTGAGGGCAGGGAGGCATTTAGGCTCAGCCAGGCTGGCATCTCAGGTTCTCCCATAGGAATGAATCGTGACTAAAATGTATTAATCAATTAATCAAATCTGTTAATCAAAACATAATGTAAGGTAAAAAAAAAAAAAAAAAATTTAGTAATACCTCCATAAAGATTATGTTGCATATTTATTTTTGTTTATTTATTTATTACATTTATTTACAACTGCCTCTTGTATTATTGGGGTCCTAAACATGAATTATTACTTTTTAATGTGTGTCCATCCCGAGCGTCTTCTGTCTGAGTGTGTTCATGTACGTAGTCTGATGCTTGTAATGTGAATGAATTCTGCTGTCACTCTTTAACTGCCTGCTGTTCTGGGAGCTTCCAAATGGAAAGGGAGGGAGGAAGTCAGGGAGAAGAATGGTGAGAGAAAGAGAGCAACGCCGAGAAGGGAGGGAGACAGAGGAACAAGTGAGGAAGAGAGAAAGAGAAGAGCTTAAAGCTGTACTGAGATGGAAAGAAGAGACAGATCAAATAGGAAGTGAAATGAACGAAAAGAAGACTTTCTTAGGATCTTAAGGAAATATACAGTATGCGGGAAGTATTCATCGGAATCTTTCTTTTTACAGAGGAATGGAAATAAAGAGCAAATTTAACAACAAAAACAGGAAAGAATTTTTGCCTGGAACTGCCGTCATTCTCCTGCTGCGCTGCACCTTTCTCGAACCTTGAACCACGCTGAACCCGTAATACTTGGATACGTACAGTACATCTATCATTTATTTACCTGTGCTACCAAAAGTTCCAGATCCCTAGAGGAAAATAATTGCGAAAGAAGCAGGAACACTTTATTGATTCTGCGAACTTGACCCATTCCCAAGGTATGAAAAGTCTAGTTCTTTGTACCTGTAGCATTTTGAGGGATGTACGCAGGTTTGCTTAACAACATCATAATCATAAAGAGGACAACAAGAAAATAAGATTTTACTTCAAGTGATTTAAAATGAAAGATTCATGCAAATAGGCATGTTGGAAGACCATCAAATGCTCACATAAACACATGAAGAAGATGATATTTTATCAAACTGACCAGTCCAGAAGCTTTCACTAAGTGCTGAAAACAATCTTACAATCCTGTGATAGTTTTAGGAACCAGTCAGAAACCTGCTGTGTGGGAAAGCCTGTTCACTGCAAGCTTAGAACGAAAGAGACCTCAGAGGCATCATGAAGAGGAATAATAAGTAAAGAACCAGGAGAAAGAAACTGACAGCTAGAGCTGGCTGTGGCAGGAACAAGGGAGCAAGGGAAGAGGGTGAAGGAGAGATGGGACTTCAGGGGCTTTTGTGAAGACTTGAAAGAATGGAAGCAGCTCCGAAATAAAAAACAGAACAGGGAGTCCCTGCAGTCCCCCTGGTACAATGTGTGGTAAGTAAAAATAATGAAACAAATTTAAATGGTATGATCGGTAAAGCGAATGTCTTTGATTGTGTGGGTGTTTGCATTTTTTAAAGGTACTTCAGACAGGTTCAGATAGTCAGTGTCATGTAGTAGGCCCACAGGACATGGACTGACTTGGTACATAATACACTACAAAAAAAACATTGTCAGCCACCAATTGTGCAAGTTCTCCCACTTAAAAAGATGAGAGTGGTCTGTCATTTTCATCATAGGTATACCTCAACTATGGGAAACAAAATAACAAAAGCAAATTATTAAGCAAATTATGCTGAAGTAGGTGGTCAATAACAAAATTTCATCTCAAGGATTATATACCCTTTGTTGGCAATGACAGAGGTCAAACTTTTTTCCCATGGGGTCCAGCCTATCTAGTGCGATCCCTAAAAAGACATTGTAGACCACATAGCTGAAAAAGTCAATGCTGGCCACAATAGAAAGATTTCAGAACACCCAGTACATCAGAGCCTGCCGTGTATGGGTCTTAGCAGCAAAAGAGTTCAAGGTTGTTGAAAACCCAAAATTCCTATCTCAAAAAATTAGCATATCATGAAAAGGTTCTCTAAACGAGCTATTAACCTAATCATCTGAATCAACTAATTAACTCTAAACACCTGCAAAAGATTCCTGAGGCTTTTAAAAACTCCCAGCCTGGTTCATTACTCAAAACCGCAATCATGGGTAAGACTGCCAACCTGACTGCTGTCCAGAAGGCCATCATTGACACCCTCAAGCAAGAGGGTATGTGTAATGAATCTAAAATATATGAAAGTCTAATGTTTATCAGTACATTACAGAAAATAATGAACTTTATCACAATATGCTAATTTTTTGAGAAGGACCTGTATGTCTGTCTGTCTGTCTGTCTGTCCAGGCAGATTTTGTCACAGCATAATGCAAAAACTGACTGGACAGAATTTATTGAAACTTTGCCTGTCCTTGGATTTGCCTGAAGTTAAGCTTGCGACAGAAATTAAATCAAAATGTTGAGTAGAACTGAGGTTATTATATGCCATATTATATCACAGCATCTATTGCTTTCTGGACAGCGCTTTTTCCCTCGAGGTGGGCAGATCATTCAATGCAAGTTTAATGGGTACACACAGAGTATGAGGAAATATAAGTGATAACGCACCTAAAATCCTCTGAAAGCCGCCAAAATCCTCAAATGAACGCATGACACAGCTGGGCTTACTCCATAAATAAGCAAGTAGACTATGAAAAGTGAACTTTTAAAGATGAATGGACAGATCAAAGTATGTTTATTTTTTCTGTGGGAAGTTTAAAACCTTAGTTGCGGCGCCGCTACTGCCGTGACGTCATCGTAAACGCGCCACAAACAAACACACGACAATGGAGCATATCGCCGGCATGGTGTTCTTCATTCTCGGCATGTGGATGTTTTTAACAGCGAGACGAAGGAGTTTGTTTCAAAAGAGGCTGATGGCAGCCAAAGAAAAATTTTGGTTAATACAAAAAGGTGCGTCCGATCCTTCTCTGGCTGTTTCTAAATATAGTGGTTCTGTTGTGTCTCGTGTCGCAAGCTCAGTGACGCAGTAATGACGATTTTCTCCGGCCAATCAGTGACCAGCAGAGTTTACACATCACGTTTTGGTAACGGTTCGGCGCGCTTGGAACCTCGGCTGAGGTGGTACTAAAAAAAGGACCAGGTACCAGGTACTGTTCCCAGTGGAAAACCCCCCAAAAGTGAGCTGAACTGAACCGTGTCGTGCCGTACTATGCAGTGGAATTACTTAGTTATAAGAGAACCTCATCCACTGAAGAATGTCTTACAGTTTGTTGATGCAATAACTTATGTTTCCTTTTGAGAAGACATTGTACAATCACATTAATTTCAGGGTTCAGAGATTTTAGGCCCTGGTCTATTGATTTACCAAACCATGATCAATTTTTGACCCCAAGATACATTGATGTGCATCTTCATTTTTATTTATTTGTTGATTTGTTAAAAAAAATAAATAAAGTTGCTGTTTGAGGGTCCCCCTACTTAATACAGTTAATGTAACTGACATGTGGATTAATATTGATATATTATATTCTCCTGTTCACCAGAAATCCTGGTGCCTCTGAGATTGAGGACCTAATCCATGATCAATATTTCTCTTTCCAACATTATCGGATGTTTGTGTTCAAATATTAACTCTGAACAAATGGTCACTTGGGCGCTAGAATTGGATCTGTTGAAGTGTTGCAGTATGTTAAAGATTGACAGCAGGGTTTCAACATGTGTAAGGAGAATTCTTTGCAGCTTGTATGGAATCTGTTTGGATTTGTTTAGCTTTTATTTGCTTTCCAGGGGCTTAGCAATGGAGGCTCATGTGGACTTAAAAAAGTGTTCTAACAGCAGAAAGGTATATGATTGGTCTATTGTGTGAACAGGTAAAATCACACTGTGGGGAAGAACATCAAGCATTAGAATGGACTTGAAAATTATTCATGTTCAGGAGTAAACAGTCCTGTTAGTAACAAGTGTAATATATTGCTTTTTTAATAATTAGTAATATAACACGTTACTTTTTGGCTAGATACAGTATGTGGTATTGTAGTCATAAAATCAAATGAAAGATTTATGATGTTTCATATGACTTTACAGGGAAGAGTGTCTACCTTTAGTAAAAAAAAAAAATACTAATAAAATAATAAAATAAAACGTTGATGTTACAGTAAATTGTAGTGCTGATAAATTTGCCAATAAGATTTTTTCCCCTGGTGGCACGGTGGTGTAGTGGCTAGCACTGTCGCCTTGCACCTCCAGGGTCTGGGTTCGATTCCCCGGCCAGGCTCGATTCCCGTCTCTGTGTGCATGGAGTTTGCATGTTCTCCCCGTGCTTGGTGGGTTTCCTCCGGGTACTCCGGTTTCCTCCCACAGTCCAGAGATATGCAGGTTAGGCTAATTGGCGTTCCCAAATTGCCCGTAGTGTGTGATTGGGTGTGTGAGTGTGTGTATGTGTGTGTGCCCTGCGATGGATTGGCACCCTGTCCAGGGTGTACCCCGCCTAGTGCCCGAAGTCTCCTGGGATAGGCTCCAGGTCCCCCGCGACCCTGAACACAGGATTAAGCGGTATAGAAAATGAATGAATGAATGAATTTTTTCCCCTGAAAATGGCTTTATGAGACAGCATAGAAGCAAGAGTGGAATAATACAGTATGATTAATATGTCTGGCTAGGAAAATCCATTAGTTGTTGCTATAAAGTTAAGCAAACTGGCTAAAAATGTTGAAAAAAATGCATATACTGTATTAGTATTCAACCAATGAAAAACACATTAGCATGTCTGCTTCACCATGGCAATTTTAAAATGTTAAAATTTTCTTTATAACCTAAATCAAGTCCATTGTATCATTAAGGGTTGTCAGGACACAAAAAAGTTAGACCAATTGCATTGTAAGAACTCTTAAAAGGGGTATGAATTAGTTAAAGAAACACAGTAGCAAAACCCATCTGCCTAAAAAAAATGCCTGATCTTGCAAGCTCATCTGAGGAATATCACACTGTGGTTATGTTTTTATATTTGTCCCATAGCAAAACAGACAAAAGTCTAATACTGTAGATCTTGATTGTAAATACTCTAATTACCAGCTGTCAAGTTATCTATGTGCATCTGTCATCAGTGAAGAGGACACGGTGAAAGAGGACACGGTTTGGCATGAGTACTAATATGAATGTAGTAATATTTTTTAATATACTGTATATACTGTAAATATTTTGCTAAAAGAAGAGCCAGTGATCAATCATGCACTGATATAGTTGATACTGGTCAAACTGGTTACAAATTCCTCTTCGTAAAACTTTATGGTAAGAATATCATCTCAGTGATGTTTGTGGAGCTTATACAGTACAGTACTGTATGTTCTCTCGACGCCTGGTGGGTTTCCTTTGGGTAGTCCTGCTATCCTACAAAGCATATATGATCATCATTTTAAGTTTATTTAAATTTATTGCGCTTTCATTTAATAGTTTTTAAAGCCAAGTTTTATCATAGCACTCCATATTACACGGGCAAAATTTCACTGTCGCGAGCAGGGCTGTAGTGGTTAAAATTCAATTCAATTCCATTCAATAAGAAAGAGGTGGGTAAACTATGAATTATGTGTTTAAGGTACAGTGAATCATGGCATGCCTGTAAAAAAAACATATAATGTATATATAATTTTTTCCCCTCCCACACTCCAAGTTATGCAAATTAAGCTACAGTATTTGCCGTTCCCAGATTGCCCGTTGTGTGTATCTTGTCCAGAGGTCAAATAAATAAGGTCTTAAAAATAAATAATTATATATTATTAATTATTAAACATGGGAATAAATACAATGGTAATCTCCATTGGTCTTCACGGCCCCTAGTTGGACTACAGAGTTTCCTAGATGGATGGAGATACAGTATATTGTATACAGTATAACCATCTCGATTGAGTTCAGGTCCGGTGACTGTGGAGGCCAGGTCATCTGTGTAGTACTACACATCTCTGTTGGCTGTGTAGTAACCTGACTTCTGCACAACACAATTGATGGTCCCAACCCCATTGATAAAGCAAGAAATTCCACTAATTAACCCTGATAAGGCACACCTGTGAAGTGAAAACCATTTCAGGTGACTACTGTACCTCTTGAAGCTCATCGAGAAAATGCCAAGCAGTAATCAGAGCAAAGGGTGGCTATTTTGAAGAAAGTAGAATATAAAACTTGTTTTCAGTTATTTCACCTTTTGTTGTTAAGAACATAACTCCACGTGTTCATTCATAGTTTTGATGCCTTCAGTGAGAATCTACCAATGTAAATGGTCATGAATATAAAGAAAACACATTGAGTGAGAAGGTGTGTCCAAACTTTTGGCCTGTACTGTATACAGAGGTGGAAAGAGTAATAAAATTTTGTACTCAAGTACAAGTACTGTTACTTCAGTGAAATTTTACTTAAGTACAAGTAAAGTTACCATTATAAAAATCTACTCAACTAAAAGTAAAAAGTAGCTCATTAAAAAATGTACTCAGAGTAAAAGTTACCGAGTTACTTTTTTATTTTAATTTTTTTAACAGCGGGGGTGGGATGAGGCATTCTAGCGTAGTTCAAAAAAGATGAGCAGATATAAATCTCAAACTAGTTGTTTTTTAACTGAAGGAACACCTTTGCATAATAAAGCTGTTTGTCTTTCTTGTGCTTGAAAATCAAAGTGGTCACTTAAATATGGTGTTACGTCCCAGTCTAGGGTCATACAGCAAAAGAATGGTTCAGGGTTCTATTTTAAACTGTATGGAAATGGTGGTATATGGCAGAAAGAACTAGATCCAATCATTAACTGATGAAAAAATTAGGTTTTTATACACACACACACACACACACAGACACAAACACACACACACACAACAGGAGGAGGATCAGATTCAGGTTGGACCCAGGCCAAAATAATAAACAAAATGGTATTTATATTTAGTAGCTAGATTACCTGCAAAAAAAAAAAAAAAACACACAAACAAAAATACAGGTACCTTCCCGGACTCCCTAAACCTATATAAACTATATAAAATATAAACCTAAGCTAAACTATATAAAATACCTGGCTCAAAAAAGTCTCACAGTCTAATATTTCACTGGATTGTTTTAGCTATGATTAAGCTGTGGGACTGCTTTGATAACCTTATATATATTATGTATATATAATTTTATCACCCCCCCCCCCCCCCCCCATCATTCCGTACAATAAGGTAGTCAGCTATCTTTATTTTATTCCTGAGCAAATAAATTCCCAAATAAACTCCCTCTTCCAAAAATAAATGGCAGCCACGCCCCTGCTACTAGTGAGTGCACAGACATACAGTGAAATTATCTACAAATATATACAAAGACCAACCAAACCAAAGGGACAAAGCAATAATCAAAGTCAATTGGAGGCAAAAAGTCAAACCAGAATACACAACCAAATGTCAAAACGCCAAAATCACAACCTCTTTCATCTTTCGCGCGGCTCTCTCCAGTCGCGCTAGTCGATGACGTCACTCAGGGCGGAAGCGACCGTGTGGTAGGTCAGGTGATGCCGATGTCAGAAAACCTGGAGTGGAGTCTGGAGCGGCGCGCGACCAGGACATGGTACACACACGCGGCGCAACGGAGCATTTATACACAGCATAATATTTTTTTATTGTTTTATCATTTTCATTTATTTATTTTTTACTCAGTAGCGAATATGATTTAAAATGTAGCGAATTACAATACTTCAAACAAAACGTACTTAAGTAAAAGTAAAATTACAGATTTTTAAAACTACTTTAAAAAGTAGAAATACACAAAAAAGCTACTCAATTACAGTAACGCGAGTAAATGTAATTCGTTACTTTCCACCTCTGACTGTATATACAGTGGCTTGCAAAAGTATTCGCCCCTTGAACTTTTCCACATTTTGTCACATTACAGCCACAAACATGAATCAATTTTATTGGAATTCCACATGAAAGACCAATACAAAGTGGTGTACACGTGAGAAGTGGAACGAAAATCATACATGATTCCAAACATTTCTTACAAATAAATAACTGAAAAGTGGGGTGTGCGTAATTATTCAGCCCCCTTTGGTCTGAGTGAAGTCAGTTGCCCATAGACATTGCCTGATGAGTGCTAATGACTAAATAGAGTGCACCTGTGTGTAATCTAATGTCAGTACAAATACAGCTGCTCTGTGACGGCCTCAGAGGTTGTCTAAGAGAATATTGGGAGCAACAACACCATGAAGTCCAAAGAACACGCCAGACAGGTCAGGGATAAAGTTATTGAGAAATTTAAAGCAGGCTTAGGCTACAAAAAGATGTCCAAAGCCTTGAACATCCCACGGAGCACTGTACAAGCGATCATTCAGAAATGGAAGGAGTATGGCACAACTGTAAACCTACCAAGACAAGGCCGTCCACCTAAACTCACAGGCTGAACAAGGAGAGCGCTGATCAGAAATGCAGCCAAGAGGCCCCTGGTGACTCTGGACGAGCTGCAGAGATCTACAGCTCAGGTGGGGGAATCTGTCCATAGGACAACTATTAATCGTGCACTGCGCAAAGTTGGCCTTTATGGAAGAGTGGCAAGAAGAAAGCCATTGTTAACAGAAAACCATAAGAAGTCCCGTTTGCACAGCAAACATGTGGAAGAAGGTGCTCTGGTCAGATGAGACCAAAATGGAACTTTTTGGCCAAAATGCAAAACGCTATGTGTCGCGGAAAACTTCTCGGGTTACTTCGCTATAACCCTGTTCCATGAAAAGGCGGGAACGAGATACTGCGTGAAAACGCTATGGGAACCATTTTGTCATGTTGCCGGTTGTGAAGCATGTGTGTGCAAACAAGCCAAATTTTTGGCTATGTATAACCTCGGTCAGGTGACGTCATCTGATTAGACGCAGCTGGAGGTTATAAATACTAGTGAGCCGGCGACAAACCTCAGATTCATTTGTCTGAACGGACGTCCGGTCACATGGCAGTGTGGCATTGGGACGCAGCATCTCGTTCCCGCCTTTTCAGGGAACAGGGTTGCAGCGAAGTAACCCGAGATGTTCCCTTTCAAAGGCTACTCTGCGTGATGCTGCGTGAAAACACTATGGGAACGAGAATACCAACGCCGCCGCACTGCAAGTGTCTGGACCCCAAGGTTGTGAAGCGTGTGCGCACAAGGCCGAGAAGGTCTCAGAACTATTCCTTGTCAGCTAACTCGGGGACATGAGCCCGGAGTAGCATGAACATCCAGATTATAAATGTAACAGATGTGTGCGGGGGGCACCAGCCCTCCGCGTCACACAATCGCTGCAAGGGAATACCTCTCGCTGGTGCAAGATGAGACGATCCCCCTGATTGGATGAGCCCTGCTTCCTAGAGGCGAACTGAACCCACGCGCCTCATAGCAGAGGGCAATAGCATCTCCCACCCAGTATAGTGGCGCTCTGACTTACGCCACTAGCTGACGCGGTGGACGTAAATCTGAAGAGCACGTTTTTGGGTTTATGGAACTTTCGGAAGATAGTTCAGTGAGGATGCAGTTAAGTACGTCCTGAGAGTACTAGGCTGCAGGGGAATACCTCTTGCTAGTGCAATAGATGAGGCGATCCCCTGGTTGAATGAGCCCTGATTCCTAGAGGAGAAGTGAGCCCACGTGCCTCATAGGAGAGGGCAAAAGCATCTCTCACCCAGCATAGTGGCACTCTGACTTACGCCACTAGCTGATGCGGTGGATGTAAATCTGAAGAGCACGTACTGGACAGTAAGTGAAGTTTCTCCTGTTCCGAAGCTGTAAAAGGTGGAGGACAGAACGCTGCAACAGTTACATACATCTTGAGAGTACTAGGGCACCCGCCTGAGGACAAGCTTTCCTTGCAGACACCCCAGCACTGAAACATTTGGACAGTGGATTGGGTCTATCTGCTTAGCACACATTTTTGTTGCAGGGGAATACCTCTTGCTGGTGCAATAGATGAGGCGATCCCCTGGTTGAATGAGCCCTCATTCCTAGAGGCGAAGTGAGCCCACGCGCCTCATAGGAGAGGGCAAAAGCATCTCTCACCCAGTATAGTGGCGCTCTGACTTACGCCACTAGCTGATGCGGTGGACGTAAATCTGAAGAGCACGTACTAAACAGTAAGTGAAGTTTCTCCTGCTCCGAAGCTGTAAAAGGCGGAGGACAGAAGGCTTCAAACAATGCAGTGAAGTACATCCTGAGAATACTAGGGCACAAGCCCAAGGACAAGCATTTCCTGCAGAGGCTCCAGCACTGAACATTTCGGCAGTGGACTGGGTCTACCTGCATGGCACACTTGTGGCAGGGGAATACCTCTTGCTAATGCAATAGATGAGGCGATCCCATGGTTGAATGAGCCCTGATTCCTAGAGGCGAAGTGAGCCCACGCACCTCATAGGAGAGGGCAAAGCATCTCTCACCCAGTATAGTGGTGTTCTGACTTACGCCACTAGCTGATGCGGTGGACGTAAATCTGAAGAGCACGTACTAGACAGTGAGTGAAGTTTCTCCTGCTCCGAAGCTGTAAAACGCGGAGGACAGAAGGCTTCAAAACAGTAGGGTGCATGTTCAGAACGGAACTTTCGGAAGATAGTTTAGTGAGGATGCAGGTAAGTACATATTGAGAGTACTAGGGCACAAGCCCGAGGACAAGCTTTACTGCAGAAACTCCAGCACTGAAACATTTCGGCAGTGGACTGGGTTTACCTGCTTAGCATACACTTGCTGCTGCGGAATACCTCTTGCCAGTGCAAGAAATGAGGCGATCCCCCTGGTTGAGTGAGCCCTGATTCCTAGAGGCGAAGTGAGCCCACGCGGAGGGCTATAGTATCTCTCACGGAGTGTCACCAACTTTCAAATACATTCCATTTGAGGGCATAAGCTTAGAATGTTCCAAAGCTCGGGCCGGGTATGAAATATCATCCCCTGCGCCCGAGACAGAAGATCCCATATCATTATAATCACCCATGGTGAGCTGTTGAAGAGGGATACTAAATCCAGAGTCAGAGAGTAGCAAAGGGGACATTTGCTGATCTTGCGAGGCAAAGAGGTCCGCCTCCGCTACATGCCCTGGAATGTAAATCGCATTGAGGGACAGGAACCTGGTGCGCTAGCTGTTTAGCGGCGCAAGCACAGTCCGCCCTGGTGATTAATATATGAGACTTGCCATAGTGTTGTCCACCCGCACTGGGACATGGCACTCTCAACTGCTGGAGGAAGTGTTTTAGGGCCAGAAATAGAGCCATCAATTCGAGGCAATTGATGTGCCGTGCGAGAAGAAGGCCTCTCCAGCTCCCTTGGGCTGGACGGTCATCTAAGACTGCACCCCAGCCCATGAGGGAAGTGTCTGTCGTTAGCATCTGTGATGACAAGACGCACTTAGAGTGGGACCCAGAGTCAGAAACCGGGGTCTGAACCACATAGGAAGGGTATGAAGCACCGGCGCGTAACCCTTGTTGGAGATCGGCCCTAGAGTGAAATCCCCTGTCTTAGCCACAACTGAAATGCTCTCATGTGCAGAAGGCCCAAAGGCGTCACCGTGGGTACAGCTGCCATGAGAGCCAAGATCTCTGAAAGTGATAGCTTTCAGCTTGATTTCTAGCTTGATTTCCTTGAGGGTGTCAAAACTGGATTCGACACGAGCGGGAGACAGCTGTGCCCACTTAAGATCGAACCTCATGTGACACCCAAATCCTCAGAACAGGAAAGAGCATGCTTTCGTGGCGTTGGACTCAATCCTCATGCGGGTGAGGAGTTAGACCAAATGGAAGGACACGATACTGGTATGCTTCACCCCCGAAAGCGAACCTCAGGAACATCCTGTGTTGTGGCAATATTTCTATATGAAAGTAAGCGTCCTTCAATCGATTGTCACAAATCAATCGCTTGGTAGGATTTGAGAGCAATCAGTTTGACAGTCAAAATTTTTAAGCTGTTATTATTTATTTTAGATAGCGGTACAGCCCGCGACTCTAAAATATGGACGCAGCCCCCTGTTCCTCCTGGGAACCAAGAAATACCGGCTTGACTCAGTGTCTGGTAGGGGGAGCATGTTCAATGGCCCCGTACCCAGCAACGTCTGTCAGTAGATGCACACTTTCCGGTTTCATGGAAGTGGAGACTGGGGGTGTCAGACCTGCTTTTCCCTCCAGGGAAGATGAAAGTCTACACAGCTTGAAGGAAATATTAGCTTCTCAGGAAGGATGATGCCCCAGGAGAGAGATCGCCTGTGATGTGTCTCTTCTATCTGGGCATCATCATCATATAACCCCGCGCTTCCACATCAACTATATTTAAGAAAATAAATAAGTCGATTTCAGGAAAACATAATACTGCCTACTCCATGAAAGGGTTACAGTAACTCACATGGAGAGAGCTAAGAGGGGGAAGAGAGCGTCGTGAAGCTCCGCCCCCCGGCCACCCGACAGAAACTTTAAAGTTTTCCAGTGCGTAGAGGCTATTTCTCGTTTAAACTCCGATATCGGTGAGTTAAAACACTTCTTATTCTGCTGGTTTAAACACAGACACGCTATTATAACAAGGTCAAGTGAAGACAAAGAATCTGAGGTTTGTCGCCGGCTTACTAGTATTTATAACCTCCAGCTGCGTCTAATCAGATGACGTCACCTGACCGAGGTTATACATAGCCAAAAATTTGGCGTGTTTGCACACACATGCTTCACAACTGGCAACATGACAAAATGGTTCCCACAGCGTTTTCACGCAGCATCGAGAGTAGCCTTTGAAAGGGAACTAACACTGCACATCACTCTGAACACACCATCCCCACTGTCAAATATGGTGGTGGCAGCATCATGCTCTGGGGGTGCTTCTCTTCAGCAGGGACAGGGAAGCTGGTCAGAGTTGATGGGAAGATGGATGGAGCCAAATACAGGGCAATCTTGGAAGAAAACCTCTTGGAGTCTGCAAAAGACTTGAGACTTTGGCGGAGGTTCACCTTCCAGCAGGACAACGACCCTAAACATAAAGCCAGGGCAACAATGGAATGGTTTAAAACATAACATATCCATGTGTTAGAATGACCCAGTCAAAGTCCAGATCTAAATCCAATCGAGAATCTGTGGCAAGATCTGAAAACTGCTGTCCATCTAATCTGACTGAGCTGGAGCTGTTTTGCAAAGAAGAATGGGCAAGGATTTCAGTCTCTAGATGTGCAAAGCTGGTAGAGACACACCCTAAAAGACTGGCAGCTGTAATTGCAGCAAAAGGTGGTTCTAAGTATTGACTCAGGGGGCTGAATAATTATGCACACCCCACTTTTCAGTTATTTATTTGTAAAACATGTTTGGAATCATGTATGATTTTCGTTCCACTTCTCACATGTACACCACTTTGCATTGATCTTTCATGTGGAATTCCAATAAAATTAATTCATGCTTGTGGCTGTAATGTGACAAAATGTGGAAAAGTTCAAGAGGGCCGAATACTTTTGCAAGCCACTGTAAATGGTAAAACGTAAGATTTACGTAAAAGTTTAGGCTTCCTAATTTGTGTAAATGAAATTCAATGAAACCTTATTAATCGCAAAATATTCTATATTGAATATTCTAAGCTATATTTTCCATTACAGATATTATTTAAACAATGATAATATACAGTAAGTACGCACACATACAGAGGCAGAGAGAGAGAGAGAGAGAGAGAGAGGGAGAGAGAGAGAGATTTGCGAGACAGGAAGTGTGTGTGCAATATGTGGCCTAGATTAGCTGTTCTGTTGCACGTCAACAGCAGCTGGGACCTTCTTGCAATTTTAATCATTTCCACATTCAGCAAACTCACTTTGGTAACTGAAAACATCAGATTTTATGCAGAATTATTTTTTTCAATATTTGCTTGCAAAATTCCACAAGATGATAAAAGAATACTGAGTGAGAGAGTGGGCGAGAGAGAGAGAGAGAGAGAAAGCATGGAAGGTTATTGCTATCCCTTGTTTTTCTGTATATTTTAATAATTGCTTTAATCCTACTGTATCATAGTAATTACTTTGACAGGACGTCATGCCAGTTCAGCCGCAGGATCCCGGGTTTGATCATGAGTTTACTGTCTGTGGGAAGCTTAGCTTGTTCTCACCATGCACACGTTTTCCTCTCACTTCCTAAAAACATACTGGTAGGCGGATTAATTATGCTAAAATTATTTCACTTGTGTGAAAATCTGTGATGTGTAATGGCCTGGAATGGACTGTTTACACTGTCCCTCTTACCTCATTCATTTACACAGTGACAATTTGGCTTGGTTGCTACAGACAGGCGATCAAATTAAAGGAAATAACAACATCAAATGTCTTAGTAAGGTATTGAGGCATGACTAGCTGCCAAAACAGCTTCAGCGCACCTTGACGTTGATTTAACAGTGACGGTCTCTGGCATTTAGAGTACAGTTAAAGTTCTGTCTAACATGTCAGCCTAAAATCTCCCATAGATGTGTAATTGGATTAGGATATATAGGATATATTCGCAGAAATCCTATAATGGCTATGGACAGTGATGCGGACTATTTTTTTTTTTTTTTTTTTTGGGGGGGGGGGGGGGGGGGTGTATGTCAAAATATATCAAAATTTTCAGTTGTATTAGCAAAATATAAGTTTAATTTAAACTTGAAGACATCAAAACAAAACAAAACACATGCATTTAAACATGCAATTGTCAAAATTAGACAATAGAGTAGATAAAAATAAAATTTAAATAAATAATATATACATTTAATAGTATTGTAGTTTTGTATGACTACACACCAGTCTCCTCTCTCACTCTCTCTCTCACACACACACACACACGCACACGCACACACACACACACACACACACACACAAACACATCATTAAACTTTTACTATTATAGATTTCAAAACCTATTGTTGATCCAAGCATGTACGTGAAGCCACAAAGTCTAATGGAAAAACAAAACCTCTTCTTTAAATTGAGAATGGAATGACACAAATTGGGTAAAGAATGCATCTTTTATAATTATATATAATATTATATAATATATAATTATATAATAAAAGCTGTCAGTCATTTAAAAAACTCCCTTGTTAAACTGAATCCTTCATTTTCATCGCATCTCTGCTGAGAGGATTTGTTCGTATGTACAGTATCATACTGTACCTTCAGTTCTCTTCTTTTTGAAATATGTCAAAAGCTGTGCTTGAACTGTTCTCTTGGCCATTGCGAAAATGTGAACAGCGTGAAAAATGTCGTGAGCTTGTGAGGAGAGCTTTTACAATATTGAATTCTGTTTGGCTAGTCATCATTATTACTTTGAAAATGATCATGTATAGAGAGTTTTAATATTTGATTTTCATGGCAAATATTCAGTATTCACTGATGACCTCAAACTTATGACCACGATCTTGTTCTTGAAATGAAAGATTGATATTGGTACTGATCCAGGAACTGTTGATCATAAAGGCTTGAATGACTTTGGCTAGAAGAAGCAGGTGAAACAGCTTTGTCAATAGAGCAACACAGTGCAAAGACATATCCTGTATACAGTGGTGTGAAAAACTATTTGCCCCCTTCCTGATTTCTTATTCTTTTGCATGTTTGTCACACTTAAATGTTTCTGCTCATCAAAAACCGTTAACTATTAGTCAAAGATAACATAATTGAACACAAAATGCAGTTTTTAAATGAAGGTTTACGTTATTAAGGGAGAAAAAAAACTCCAAATCTACATGGCCCTGTGTGAAAAAGTGATTGCCCCCCTTGTTAAAGAATAACTTAACTGTGGTTTATCACACCTGAGTTCAATTTCTGTAGTCACCCCCAGGCCTGATTACTGCCACACCTGTTTCAATCAAGAAATCACTTAAATAGGAGCTACCTGACACAGAGAAGTAGACCAAAAGCACCTCAAAAGCTAGACATCATGCCAAGATCCAAAGAAATTCAGGAAGAAATGAGAACAAAAGTAATTGAGATCTATCAGTCTGGTAAAGGTTATAAAGCCATTTCTAAAGCTTTGGGACTCCAGCGAACCACAGTGAGAGCCATTATCCACAAATGGCAAAAACATGGAACAGTGGTGAACCTTCCCAGGAGTGGCCGGCCGACCAAAATTACCCCAAGAGCGCAGAGACGACTCATCCGAGAGGCCACAAAAGACCCCAGGACAACATCTAAAGAACTGCAGGCCTCACTTGCCTCAATTAAGGTCAGTGTTCACGACTCCACCATAAGAAAGAGACTGGGTAAAAATGGCCTGCATGGCAGATTTCCAAGGCGCAAACCACTTTTAAGCAAAAAGGACATTAAGGCTCGTCTCAATTTTGCTAAAAAAAAACATCTCAATGATTGCCAAGACTTACCTTACCACAAAATACCTTGTGGACCGACGAGACAAAACTTTTTGGAAGGTGCGTGTCCCGTTACATCTGGCATAAAAGTAACACAGCATTTCAGAAAAAGAACATCATACCAACAGTAAAATATGGTGGTGCTAGTGTGATGGTCTGGGGTTGTTTTGCTGCTTCAGGACCTGGAAGGCTTGCTGTGATAGATGGAACCATGAATTCTACTGTCTACCAAAAAATCCTGAAGGAGAATGTCCGGCCATCTGTTCCTCAACTCAAGCTGAAGCGATCTTGGGTGCTGCTGCAGGACAATGACCCAAAACACACCAGCAAATCCACCTCTGAATGGCTGAAGAAAAACAAAATGAAGACTTTGGAGTGGCCTAGTCAAAGTCCTGACCTGAATCCTATTGAGATGTTGTGGCATGACCTTAAAAAGGCGGTTCATGCTAGAAAACCCTCAAATAAAGCTGAATTACAACAATTCTGCAAAGATGAGTGGGCCAAAATTCCTCCAGAGCGCTGTAAAAGACTCGTTGCAAGTTATCGCAAAGGCTTGATTGCAGTTATTGCTGCTAAGGGTGGCCCAACCAGTTATTAGGTTCAGGGGGCAATTACTTTTTCACACAGGGCCATGTAGGTTTGGATTTTTTTTCCTCCCTAAATAATAAAACCCCTCATTTAAAAACTGCATTTTGTGTTTACTTGTGTTATCTTTGACTAATAGTTAAATGTGTTTGATGATCAGAAACATTTTGTGTGACAAACATGCAAAAGAATAAGAAATCAGGAGGGGGGCAAATAGTTTTTCACACCACTGTAAGTCTGGCCAATTGTGACTAAGCCAGAGAGAGAACGACAGAGTACAAGCAAAAGAACAAGAATAAGAGATAGAGAGAAAGGAGGGAGAAGTGGACAGCCCTCCAAACCCATAAAAAGGTTGATAAAGAGTCTGCGCATGTCCTGGCATCATAAATCTCGACTCACTCCAGCATCACTATATGAGTCATCAGGCTCTGTGTGTGGAGGGGAAACTGGAAAAATACATGTGTATTTTTTTGTGTAAACTAATGAATTTGTGGTATCATCTACTGTAGTTTGCTCTTTGAGGCTCAGACCACAAAAAGCAATAATACAATCAGATGCAAGCATTTCTAAGACTGTCAACCTGAATGATATGATTATGATAATGAATAATGAATTATGATTAGTGATAATGGAAGCAAAACACATAATATGAACACAGACTGTATTAACCTGATGAAACTTATATTGCACCAAGTTAAGGCTTGTTCATTTGGAGTGACACTATGAAGAGTGTTACTTGCTCTTCTCACTTCCTCAGTCCTCATATCTCTTTCTCTGTCTCAGCTCAGCAGCCCATAGTAATCTCATTACTTCCTTCGTTATGCGATAACCCCCAAACTCTTTATTATTTATATTAGGGGTTTTTTGCTTAGGTGCAGCATGGTGACTTAGTTGATATCACTGTTGCCTTGCACATCCAGGGTCGAGGTTACTTTTTCTTTACATTATTTCTGTCTCTGCACACTTCCATACAAGGTAGATAAAATTTACTTCACATTGCCTCAAACTTATCATATTGTAACAATTTACACAATGCTGTTGATATGCAATGATGACAATGTTATTTATTAATGTTAGGATTCGGACAGGATACATGGAGTTCTATGGGTTCGTGCAATGCTATCCTAGCTGATGGATACAATCCACTAATTAGGTCATTGTTTAAGGTCTAAACCAACAAATCATAATGAAACAAACAGTTCAATACTGTACATTTTATCATTTTACACCTTCTTTATTTTTGCAAACCTAAAGCCTTATGCAGTATGATTATGTACAGTACGTGGAAAAGTAATGTTTTTATGAGTCGGTGGTATGCATATGGGACTATCCATAATTCCGTGTAGGTTTAAATAGAATACCTGAATATGTAAATAACTAAATATTTTGCACAACATATCAAGTCTTTATCAATGTGACAGGCTGGTACACCAACTGTGATACTTGTGAAGTCAGTACCTTTTTTGCACATCCAACCAGGTCTTGCAGTTCTGCTAATCTGTTCAGTGCATCTCTCAGGATGTTTGTGGCATTACAGGCAAGCAAGCATCTCAATTTTTCTCATATGTCTACTAGCCTGGGGAAATGCTTTGGCTGGCACTGGAGATGGATTCTGGCAAACATACAAAGACAGTGTTTTTCTGTTTAAGAATTCTAAGGAGCGATAAATCACTAAAATGAAAATATTATTTACTTTCTAATGTTGCTCATGCTTTCTTTAAATTTCCTGCTGTGTAAGGAAATTCTTGTGGTAAAAAATAAGCAATTTGTCTAAAGATGTCTAATCAAGTTGTTGGATAGCTATGTGTTAAAACCAAATGCGCATATGCATTATCCATTAATATGTACTGTAACTGCCAAACTGCCTGCCAGAATTTAAGATGCTCCTGACGACGATAATACATCTTCAAAAAAAAGTACTTACACACTGTGTAGGCAAAGTTTTAAAATGTTTACCTGACTTATTGAAAATTAAAGCAACAGAACATTGCTCAGAAAATTAATTTGTGATTATCAGTGTAAGAGCAAACAGTGTTCACACAAGTGCTGAAATGATGATCAGAATAATTTTTTTATGCCAGAAGTGACTTTTACCTCTTGTGATGCGACAGAGACTGATGTAAATGGTAATACTGTAATCAAAATTTTTACATTTTGCTTTCCGTACATTTAATTAAATATCAGTAATCAAATACGGTATATATGACTCAGGCTCATGTTAATGCCAAATCACAGCTATGCCAATATTTAGTATAGCTGCATTCATGCTTTTTCAATATTTCTTTTATACAACAGTTTTATATCAAACAGCTATTTGATAGCAGAAATAGATGCCCAAGATGCAGCTGTCTCACAATTATTTGTATGTTCTTGTTAAAGTCACTTTTCGTGAAATTGCTTTACCTCCTTGCTTTTCATTTTCATATGATAAGCTTTCAAACTTTATGTAAAAAGTTATACAGTATTTATGTAAAATGTATTGTTTACTATGGCTGTTGCTTACTGTATGTCACTAACTTTACCGTAGTAACAGTTTAAAAATATTGTTAGAAGTAGATTTTTATGTGCATTTTTATTTTACCATATGGTAGAGTGGCCAGATAGTCTTATCATACCTGAGAATTTTGTTTCTCATGGTCTGAGAGTCTTTCAGGTGCATTTGGCAAACTCCAGTCGGGCTGCCATGTGCCGTTTACTTAGGAGTCGCTTCCGTCTTCTCGCCCGATCGCTCAGTTTAGATGGCCAGCCAGCTCTAGAAAGAGTCCTGGTGGTTTCGAACTTCTTCCACTTACGGATGATGGAGGCCACTGTGCTCATTGGGACCTTCAAAGCAGCAGAATTTTTCTGGCGGAAAAAAAAAAAATAACAGATTTGTGCCTTGAGACAATCCTGTCTCGGAGGTTTACATAAAATTCCTTTGACGTCATGCTTGGTTTGTGCTCTGACATGAACTGTCAACTGTGGGACCTTAGGTGGGTGCCTTTCCAAATCATGTCCAATAAACTGAATTTACTGTACCACAGCTGCAGGAACAACTAAAGGATGATCAGGGGAAAAAGGACGCGTCTGAGCTCAGTTTTGCAAATGTGCTTTCTCAATGTTTTTATTTTTTTTGCAAAAATCTTAATTAAACTTTTTTCATGTTGTCATTATTGGGTGTTGTGTGTAGAATTCTGAGGGGAAAAAATTATTTAATCCATTTTAGATAAGGCTGTGACATAACAAAATGTGGAAAAAGTGATGTGCTGTGAGTACTTTCCGGATGCGCTATATAATTTTAATTTAGGACATTTGCTTTTTGTAGAATATACTGTATGCTAAGTATTATATTAAAGCAATTAAGGGAACATAGAGATGACATAAAATCATAAATTATGATATGTAAAGATAAATAATGGTTTCGATACAGGGATTAAATGAGACTAGGATATTCTAGTTTTCGTTTTATTGACCACAAAGCAATCAAATGAACAAAAGAGAGTTAGATACAAGAAAAGGAACTGTGTACTGATTTCTGAGCAAGGACCAGCATTATAATTAATGTGCCATTAATGTTAGCATAAGAGACAGAACAGAAAACAAGAACTAAAACAACAACAAGAAAAAAACAAACATACAAAGAAAAAAAATATGAACAGTAACAGATTAAGGGTGATATTATGATGTGCATGTGGCTGTGGTGCATCACCAGGCTGATCTCCAGGCATGTTTCTAGTTCATTCCTGCCAGATCCCAAGGCTGTAATACAAGGGAACAGAGTTCTCTATTGGGATTTGTGACTGTAGAGTCAAGAGAAAGAGCCAGGCAGAGCTGAGCATCAGAACTATTCCAGAACTTGGCAATGAAGTCTAGCCAGGATTTACCAGGGTAATCAGACAGGGGCTGGGCATGGAAGCTGAGCTGAGGCTTAGAATAAGTGCTGGGAAAAGGCTTAGAATGGGCACCATTAAACATGACATATAAGCCTTGTAAGGGCTTGGTATGGAACTCAGGCTGGAACTTGACATAGGCTCATGGCTGCAGTTTGTCATGGAGGTCAGCGGCGGCGGCAGAGGCAGCACTTGATCGCTCTCGCAGGCCGAGCAGCGGATGCAGCACTGGGTTGTCCACGGAGACAGGGCTTCCACTGAGGCGGTCTCTGAAGACTCGGGGGCCTCCACTGAGGCCCTCTGTCGAGACGGGACTTCCACTGAGGCCCTCTGACGAGATGGGACCTCCACTGTTCTGCCGATTACCGACAACCAGCTTGCCCCGGCGTCACGGTCCCCCCCCAAAAAAAAATTTATCTCGCCTTGGGAGGCTCTGCTATGCCTTTTGTGCGGTTGAGCATTCTGTCATGAAATGGGTGCTGTTGCTGTGGGCTTGAAGGGGCAGGCATAGACGCAGAGGTGTACGTCTAAAGTTTGCAACAAGAGTGACTACTTCATGTGCCTTTTGTGTGAGTCTGATTGGAGCAGTGCATGGACTTTCAAAGGGAGGGTCTGTCTAGAACAATACTAGCACTTCAGAGAGAAGATGCCACCTTGCAAGCTTTTGGCAAGAGCCTGACCACAACAGACAAGGGGCTGACAAGCAGGCTTTATTCCTAAAGTAAGGACGTAGAGAGATCATGATGTTCTCCAAACCATGCAACAATGCAGGTATGGCATCAAGAGCAAGCAAGAAGTACATGAGCTTTGATTTATACATATTTCCTCACATTTTTAAAACTTATTTCCAAAATTTTCTTTTGCTTCTATAAAGTTGCTTTGCAAAAACAACCTTTGTTAATGCATTAATGTCAATATATAAATACTTATTTTTTTCATTTAATAGAACTGAATTGTTGAGGAAAAAATAAGGTACAGTTGTCGGAAGTCAGAATTTCTTTAAGGAGAAGCACCATTTTTGGGATTTTCATCAAGCTGAACATCAACAAACAGAGTGTCATTCACCTCCTTCTGGTAGAATGCTACATCCATTATTTCGTCTTGTGCTCAGTCATTAGATGAAGAAATCAAAGACATAACTGCAAACATGGTTTTATTAAACATATTAAAACAATAGAATGAAGAACAAATAAAACTGGATATAGGAACTGGAATTATGATTTAAACGTTGTGCCATAAGCAGCATTAGCATTAGTTTAACAAACTAGGGAAAAGATTAACACTCTAACTCACTCAATCACTCACTTATTGTCTGTATTGCTTTACTGTATACAGGGGGGCCTGGAACCTATCCCAGGAGACTTAGGGCACGAGGCGGGGTACACCCTTGATGGGGTGCCAATCCTCTGCAGAGTACACACACACACACACACACACACACACACACACACACACACTTATTCACAGACTACAAGTAATTTGGGAAAGCCAGTTAGTCTAATCTGCTTTTCTTGGACTGTGGGAAGAAAGACAAATTGATTAACATTAACAAGCTACAGGTGATACAGCCAGTGTGACTGTACATGTGACTGTGGTGCATGATGGTGCTGAAGTCCAGGGATCCTTCTGGTGCATCCTTATGAGAGTAATGAGAGTTTCTATAAATCTTTGCATGTTGTTACAGTAGTCTTTTTATGGAAAAATTTAATATTCTGTCAGATAGAGATGAATAAAGACTGGGATAGATATAGTTTTCATGGACAATTTTAGAAATCAGAAGAATTAAAGTAATAGATTATCAATTATTTGCTTATTATTATTATTATTGAACATCTCACAATGCAGCGTTGATATTTTTTAAGTAAACAGGTTATATGATGCTTTTATTTTCTTCAGAGTTGACATTAACGCAAATGAGAAACATACAGTATTAACACAGGGAAAAAGATTTTTCACAACTACAGTATCGTACTGTATATACAGTATAGTAGAAGATGTTGAAATATAAAGGGTGTTTCCAGGCCATTACACATATGGGGGCACAGGATACTTTTATACCATGGTTTCAGCTGTGTCATGTGATTTTTTTTTTTTATTGGTCAGACTAAATTGTTTATGTCTTATAAAACCAATACCTTGTAGGACATTGCTATCTCAGCTTCACTGTTTCTTTATTGGGGATGTGAACACGAAAATCCAGACATTCTTCTCCCCAAGCTAGAACACAATGTGCTGTGTCCCTGGGCACTTTTCTACTCAGACAGCATAAACCACTGATTCAGCAGCATTTTTCCATTCTATACAACATGACAGAGAAAAAAAAAAAAAAACTACGTCCATATTGTGTGTAGTAGTGCAAATAATCCCTTTTTTACCATATATTTACAGAAGGATATTCCAAAACAACTGTTCCATCAGGGAAAAAAATCAACTGTTGTCAGTGTACAGTGGAACCTCGGATTGCGAGTAATGTAGTTTTGCGAGTGTTCCACACGACAATCATTCATTCATTCATTTTCTATACCGCTTAATCCTGTGTTCAGGGTCGCGGGTGACCTGGAGCCTATCCCAGGAGACTTCGGGCACTAGGCGGGGTACACCCTGGACAAATGGCAATCCATCGCAGGGCACACACACATACACACACTCACACACCCAATCACACACTACGGGCAATTTAGGAACGCCAATTAGCCTAACCTGCATATCTTTGGACTGTGGGAGGAAACCGGAGTACCCGGAGGAAACCCACCAAAGATTTTTAATAAATGTTTTTAAATAATTTAATATTTTAATAATAATAAATGTTTTTAATGTTACCACCATATTTTATTTTGTGTTTGTAAGCGTGTGTGTACAGTTCACGTGTACTGTTTCTAATAACACACGTGTGCACGCACGTGTAAAGCAAAAGAAAATCTCATTAGAGAGGTTAAAGATAGATTTATCCCTCTCTGTTTCAGCCTGTCATTATGTGTGCACACGCATAATCTGACACCATGCCCCTTCACACACACTCTCTCGCTTTTTTTTAAGTTAAAGTGCAGGTTAATTAAAATTTTTACTTTATATGTTGTACTAATTATTTTTATGTATTTGTTTATTTTGGCTGTGGAACAAATCATTTGAGTTTCCATTATTTGTTATGGGAAAATTTGCTTTGATTTAGTGTTTTGGAATACTGTACAAGCCTGCTTCCGGAATGAATTATGCTTGTAATCCAAGGTTACACTGTATTTAAACCACTTCCTTTACCGTCTTTAACTCAATTTCATCCTTTTTCTATACCGCTTAATCCTGTGTTCAGGGTCGCGGGGGACCTGGAGCCTATCGCAGCAGCTTTACACAATCATAACAATTATGGTAGTTTGTATGAAATGTGAATGAATGATAAGCAAGGTAAGGGCGATGGTGACAGTGGGAAAGAAAAATTACTTGAAAAGGGAACCCATCCTCATTTGGGTGATAACAGATAGCAGGGATTGATCTGCAGTCATACTGTGTGTTAGAAGGCTGGAAGTTCAGTATAACAGGAGAGGTGTTTAATCTTCATCTTGCTAACAGGTGCAATTTGTCTACTGCACAGACTAGTTAACAGCTACTTGTTGAAGGACTCAATAATATTAATAAAACAATAAATTTACAATGCTAGATTTCATAGGCAATAACATTGTTAGGTTAATAAAGCCAACAACACATTGTAGCTGTATTTGTTACATTTATTTAAGATGTATATTGAATGAATGCTGGAAACAGAGTCAACGTGCCCTGTCTGAGGTGACATTGGAGGCAGACAGAACTGGGCTACAGACACTTCATCAGGGGAACCTGTTAGCTATTTTCAGTCTTTACAGGCTGAGAGTTCTGTCTCCTGGACTAATGGCTTTCACTCGGCCTCCGCAGAGAAATGCTACTGTATGCATGACAACCTGAAAAGGCAACATAGTTATCTAGTATGTATCCACTGAAAAAGATGTCCAATTATTAATACTAGACTGTTTTTAGGCTATCCTTGCTTGACCGGTGCAATATTCTCCTGTGTTTTGCCCATTCTTCTCTGATTGGACACAATCACTTCAACTCATGAGCTAAATACTGAGCTTTCTATTTGCTGAGTCAGACATACTGGAGCAGGGGAAGCCCAAAAAAAACCCTGAGATCATATTGACTTGCAAGATATTCCAAGAACCTATGAAGAATCGAGTTCATCTTTTATTCATTTCCAACATGCCAAAGGCAAAGACAGAGTACTGCATCTTCACATTCATTTCCCTGACTTAATGTCTTTGCTGAGCTATTTTTGTTCTGTCAATGCAAACTGATACAATCTGTGGCTGTTGGACCTGATAATGACTCCGCTTCAAGCGTGTGCAGAGCTGTAGGGATTAACTCGAGAATGAAGCTTAATCCCAGTAATTACTTTGATTGATTAATGTTCCAATTAGTGTCTCTGAGATCTCAGCACAGTTTCCTAAATCTTCTGAAGTGGACTGACTGTAATTTCACAACAACCTCTTAGTAAGTTTAACTAAGCTGGAGTTTACAGTACATGGCCTTAAAGATGTTGTGACAATTGTTGCATTCAATGTGAAAATGACATGCAAACATAGAGTTTATGAAAATTAGTTTAGCATTAAAGTCTATGTATGGCACAAGCTATGTTATTGGGTTTAAGTAAAAAATTGTAGAAGTCCAATGAGTTTGATGTTAGCAATACAAATTCTTCCCCTATCACAATCTCTTTCCATCACACACACACACACACACAAATACTGTAAAAAGACTACAGACCAGCAGGCAGATATATGGAGGTGGTGTTGTCCTGGCTGGGAGCTTATTAACTCAGGTCAAGGTGAGCGGTGTAATAGCCAGACTCTTTATTACATCCACTGAACACTCATTGAAACGTTTGGCGCGAATCCAAAGCTACTCGACCTTCAAAGGTACTCATTTGCTTCCAAGCAATCCTACTTCTTTCTTGGAACAGACAGTGTATGTAACAACGAGACAAGCATTCAGAATCACTGTACAGTAGACTTTAAGTCCTCATGAAATGGTTCAAGGGCCATTATTTGATTCTGTATTTTGACATATTTCTTTTTGAAACAGAAAATCGGGACAGCATGTTGCAGCGCATGTTTGACTGATTAAATTAACAACCATAAAGATAATCAAAATAACATAACAGTAGTTTAGTGAACTAGCTTAACAATGCAAAATAGTAACAATTTCAATATTTTTTTATGAGCTGTGGAGGACTTTGGAAGTCAACTGTAATGAGGAATGTATCCTAGTCCAGGGCTCTGGAATTAAAATGTTATTAGGTCCGGTCAAAAAAGCCTTTTTCAAGGTCAGAATTTCATGTTTTTGTTAGGATTCAGATGTTTAGAAATGCAGTCATTGTAAGTCTGTAAAAAAATAAGCTATTTAAAATTTCTTTAGCATTTCAATAATATTTATTGTAATTTATTGTATTTTCAGTAACTATGTAAAACATGTGGATCTTCTTTGTCTTTCGGCTGTTCCCTTTCAGGGGTCGCCACAGCGAATCATCTGCCTCCATCTAACCCTATCCTCTGCATCCTCTTCTCTTACACCAACAAACTTCATGTCCGCTCTCACTGCATCCATAAATCTCCTCTTTGGTCTTCCTCTAGACCTCCTGCCTGGCAGTTCCAACTTCAGCATCCTTCTACCGATACAGTATATTCACCATCTCTCCTCTGAACATGTCCAAACCACCTCAATCTGGCCTCTCTGACTTTATCTCCAAAACACCTAACATGTGTTGTCCCTCTGATGAACTCATTCTTGATCCTATCCATCCTTGTCACTCCCAAAGAGAACCTCAACATCTTCAGCTCTGCTACCTCTAGCTCTGCCTCCTGTCTTTTCTTCAGTGCCACTGTCTCTAAGCCGTAGAGCATTGCTGGTCTCACCACTGTCCTGTACACCTTTCCTTTCATTCTCGCTGATGCTCTTTTATCGCACAACACACCTGACACTTTTCTCCACCCATTCCAACCTGCCTGTACTCGTCTCTTCACCTCCTTTCCACACTCTCCGTTGCTCTGGACCGTTGACCCTAAGTTTTTAAAATCCTGCACCTTCTTTACCTCTGCTCCCTGTAGCCTCACAGTTCCTCTTGTGTTCCTCTCATGTAAAACATTAAAACATGTGGATATTTCCTTGTATCTGTATGAAATATAAAAAATAATCTTCAATCAATCTTAAGTGGATTATCATTTGCACCCTGCCGGGCTATAAATGAATGTGAAAAGACTTTGGTTGCTCTGTCATACTGGACTCACAGTTCGAGTATTTTACATGTCCTCACCTTTCACTTCCGCTTATATGTTTGCTCAAACGAGCTGTGTTTTTTCTCAATTAGCGCATAACATTACAGCTTTTTATTATTCTTGTAGTTTCAGAACATATGAGACAAACTGGTTTTAAACTTCCCACAGAAAGAATAAACATACAGTACATCTGTAATCTGTCCATTCATTTTTGAAGGTAAGCCATGCTGTGTTGTGCATTTGGTTCTATTTCTTCTGCAAACTCTGTCTATACACAGTAAACTACAGTATCTAAAAAGTGAAACCAGAAAGTAAAGCGGTAGATTACTATCATGGTCCGGATTGAACTGTCACTTAGTCCACATCCAGACCATGATTCACCATTTAGTGATGGCTGTCCTGACGATGAGATAGCATGAGTATGTCGTACATTTCTAAGCCTGAATGATCATTGCTAGTCTGCATCATGTACATGTGAATAGCAAATAAAATTGTATAAGATATGTTTACTACCCATGGAAAAATCATGAGTGTACCATCAGAGATAGCAGCATTTCATAGAACACACAAAAAACTATGTTGGTAAAACATTTCTCCAAAAACGACCACCAACATACACAATTTATACCAACAACCTTTTTTTCCTTTACCAAGCATTAAGTACAAATTTCATTAGTCTACAGGAAGATAATAATGCAACAAAAATAAGTTTTTTTTCTTTTAAAGACAATTTAGTAGATAAGCAATAGACTAGTACATGATTTATTATCATCATTATTATTAAAATCTATTAAAAGTTTCTGCGCATTTTCACCATGTCCACATGGGTGAATGCAATAAGAAGTTGTACAACTTGTCAGGAACACAGTAGAAACTTCTAAGGATCTTCATGTGGAATTGCCATGTTTTTTTGTTTTTTTTGGTTAAAAAAAAAGCAAGATTCATTAAGATCTTAATAAGAACATATTAATAACACAATTGAATAGTGCTATGTAAATAACACCTCTTAGTGACTACTGTAGAGTAACAAACATGTTGCAGATGGGAAAGATTGGCTGGCATTCTGACTTGAGTTGTCATTGAGATGTTGCTGCATTTTGCTACATCAAAGGAGATCTCACAGCAACCTCTTCCGGTTTGTGCTATGGCTACTGTATACCGTAGGTCCATGAAATATTGAGGAAGACAGCATTAAGGTCATAATACATTCTCCTGGTGCTTACCACGGCAATCAAAGAATGAAAAGCAAACTGTGCATGTTGCTGTATTTACAGTATACCAACCTGCAGGACACAATGACAATGTGGTAAACATGTGATAAGCACCTGTCAGAGTGTGGTGCAATCTGATCGGACAGAGTAACAACTTAGTTTTATCTCACTGCACCCGGTGAGCGAGTAATCATGTGTGTGACAATAAATTAGTGACAACATGATACCTGACAAGAACGAAGCTAGAAAGTTAGGAAGTGTGAATGTGATAAATGCACATTTTTCCATTTCAACCCCATTCTTGTCAAAGTGTGATGGGGCACATAACATTAAAAGCTCTTAAGTGCCCATTTTAAAGTCCTTTTAAAAGCACTAGATGGTGTAACTCATTAATAAATTGTAAATGGTAAATCATTTTTTTTTTTTTATATTTGCTATTTGAGCAGTTGGAGTGATAGAAAATGTAAACTCAGTTGAGGTGTTTTCCATTTATCAATATAACCGCAGAATATTTTTACACAGTTAACAAACCACAGACTTCATCTCCGCCACACAAGAAGTTTACATAACCTACAATGATTCACACTCACGCACGTCATGTCCGAATCACGAGCTTGTGAAACATTAAAAAAAAAAAAGAAGAAGAACAAAACGCTCAAGTCTTTACTGAACTTATAATTACTACTTGGAATTTTCTAAAATTTCTGATTGACATGCATTATATTATTACAGGCATAAGCAAACTTCGACAGTTACAAGTAGTTAAAAATAGAATTTAAGGATGTGACTTGGTTTAACACTATATAAAGTATGTGGTTCAGACTTTGAACTTCTTAAAAACAATATGCATTGCGTAGTTTTGCTTTTCAATTTGTAACCTTTAACTTCCTATAATAACTTAACTGTGCTGAAGCAAGGGGTGATGACATGATGTTTAATTAAGACATAAAATAGGGGTTCTTAAACTTAACATTCAAAGGTCCTGATGTGATTTCTTTACAAAGTTAATGGTCCTGACTGATTGGTGATAAGCAAATAACTTGCTTATAACTTACAAGCTACAGTACACACCTTCACATTTATGGAAGTCTGAGGCAAAATACATTAAAGACTAGTGGGAAAATGCCACAGTTGGATGGCAATCAGATGCGTAAACCAAAACCAAAGCTTCTCTAACTTTAAAGCAACATACATTCAAGGGTCAAAGTTTTTAAATACCGCTTTTCAAATTCCCCATAGTGTGTGAATGAAGGTGTGAGTGTATGTATATGTGTGTGCCCTGTGATAGATTTACACCCCATCCAGGGTGTACCTTTCCTTGTGTCCTAAGTTACCTATGATAGGCTACAGGATAAAGCGGTATAGATAATGAGTGAGTGAGTGACGAGTGAGAATTTTTTTCATGCCTGAAAATATTGTTTAAATGTTAAACTGACGTTAAAGGACAACACACAACACTGTAATATCAAAATTATTTAGAAGTTACATGGTGCTCAAAGTGACTGGTCACATGTCATGTCTAAAAATGCATGGATAGCACCAGCCGTTATTTGAGGACAAGTTGGGAAAAAAAGGAATAAATAAAATGCCTAGTTTGGCTGCACCCCATCCTTCAGGCAGAAAGGAAATAAAGATAATTTTACCCACCGATTAAGAAGCACAGAAAGAGTAAAGCTGATTTTTGTTTTTTTTCCACCGCTTTTCATCTCCCTGCAATGTGTTTAATATAGCAAAATTGAGCAGGCTAAACAAGCGACAGTTGAATAGACCTTAGGACAGTCAAAAGTACACAGCAGCCTTGTCTGAGAAATGGCACCATCTGCATTCAATTAGCACAAAAAGGTGTGGTCGCTAGACGAAGACACTGACCTTTTCTTCGGCCGCACTGCACAGTGGACGTGATGTCTCGCTTTTCCGTGTCAGAATGTGAAATCCTGTTAGTCCTTAGATAACTCACTAATTTTGCATGAGAACCTGTTGTTGAACCCATAACTTCTGTGACAAGCCAGACACTCTGGCGCATGCTTTCTGTGATGTTAAACACCATATGCTTGATTGTTGCCATGACAACGGTGTCCAAGATAGAAACTATTACTTTTGGACTTAATCTTCGTCCAGGATCACTGTTACAATTCCCAAATAGACAACAAAAGTTATTGATAGGTGTATCATATGGGCTTTTTTTTTTTTTTTTTTTTTTTCAAAGTAGGAAACATACTTTATTACACTGAATTATTGCATTCCTAATATGAGGTGTGGGCTGGGTCTTGCCAGACTTTGAGACATAAATGCACTACTAGGGGTTTTTCACACAGGAGGCAATAAATTGCCACTTCAGGTACAGTACAGTATGAGAGATCAGAGTTTCTGCAAAGCACAGCTTTTCATACAGCAGGCAAAAAAAGAGCATGCATCTCTGTCAAGGTGAGCATACTACATCAACATCAGTGCTGTTATTCCTGTTGTTAGTAGTTAATAGATTATGGGCCAAACTTCGCTGAGTGATGATGGTAGAATAATTATAAAGTCTTGACTAAATCAACATGTATGAGGAATCACAAAGGAGTTTTAATTTTCTGAAATGGAAAAGTACTCGAACTTTTTACTTTTATCAGAAAGTAACGCTGTAATGTAACTGATTACTTTTTAATGACAGTAATTTTGTAATGAAATTAGTTACTTTAAAAAGTAAAGTCCCCCAACACTGCTCATTGTCTATTAACACTTATCCACTCACACACACTATGGGCAATTTAGGAGGAAACCGGATTACCTGGGGGAATCCCACCAAACACAAGGAGGACATGCAAACTCCATGCACGGTTGGGCTCAAATCCTCATCCCTGTAGGTGTGAGGTCACAGTGCTAACCACTGCCATGCCTCCCCGAATTTACATATTGTTTTGACAATGTTAAAGTAATGTTCAGGAATGTTACATTACCAAGATTTTAGAACATGTTCTGACAACCTAAAACAAAGCTAGGACTAGAACATGCAACAGTCATGTAGGCTGTAATGTACTTTTTCTCCTTCAAGTGGCCATTCATGCCATGTCTCTGTTAAGAGCTAAATTTAGCCCTAGTAAATATCTAGACTTGTTTTTCATGCTTCCATCCCTTTTGTTATTAATGTTGCAATGTGAGCTCATGTAATATTGCTCATGCTGGAAGGCCATCTTTAATGCATGCGTTGGGGGCAGATTCGAATGCATCCCATTGGGCTTTCATCTAATATTAATTGTATCCTCAGACTGCTCTGCTTTGTCTGAAGACATGGTTGACCCCAAAATTTTCTCCAGAATCATTATTACATAAGGTACAGTACAGAACAGCAATACTATTGATTTCAAAATTACACTTGTGATCAATCACAAAGCAATGATTAATTTTCAAAATGACCGGCTCTGAAAATAACATTACAAAACATGAAATTATATTAACGCACTTGTTTTAATATGTTATTTCTTTTGTAACACCATATAAGAGACCTGTAGAGATAAAAGTCCAGATAATTGGATTTTAAAAGTGGTAATTATGGGATATGATAATGATTAATAAAGTACGAAAGAGAGCCTGGTGAGGAACAACAGTTTAATATTTTTACAGTGCAAATTATACAGCGTTGTCCTTTATGTTAACAAATTCTTGTTGCATAAAAGGAATAATACACTTCAGGGTGTGTATTTGTCAGAAAAGTGATACATTTCATGGGAATTTTTCCTAGCACCGGGTATGTCTTGTCATGATGTCTTCAAAACAGAAAATTACTTAATTAAAACTTTATGAAGATGTAGTAGTAGTATTCATGTAGTGAATAGTATTCATGCTTAGAAATGGATAAGATTGCAAAGGAATAAGACAATATACAGTGTTACATTTCCCTAAAATAATCAAAAGACACACTTGATATATATATATATATATATATATATATATATATATATATATATATATATATATATATATATATAATATTTTTAGCGGCGCGGTGGTGTAGTGGTTAGCACTGTCGCCTTGCACCTCCAGGGTCTGGGTTCGATTCCCCGGCCAGGCTCGATTCCCCTCTCTGTGTGCATGGAGTTTGCATGTTCTCCCCGTGCTTGGTGGGTTTCCTCCGGGTACTCCGGTTTCCTCCCACAGTCCAAAGATATGCAGTTTAGGCTAATTGGTGTTCCCAAATTGCCCGTAGTGTGTGATTGGGTGTGTGAATGTGTGTATGTGTGTGTGCCCTGTGATGGATTGGCACCCTGTCCAGGGTGTACCCCGCCTAGTGCCCGAAGTCTCCTGGGATAGGCTCCATGTCCCCCGCGACCCTGAACACAGGATTAAGTGGTATAGAAAATGAATGAATGAATGAATAATATTTTTTTTTCATAATTTTTTATTTCATTTAATTTAATTTGGGAACAAATGTTTTACTGCAGCCAAACCTCTAAAAAGAGGTTGTTGTTTATGTAATGCTATATAATTTATGTTTCAGCAGAAACCTCATTTCCCCTCTCGTCTGTTCCAACCGCTCAGCATTCAGCATCAGCAGTATACTAATCACTTGCCTGATCTGTTATCATCTGCACCTGGTTATCACTGGTTCATGCTTTAAGTTGTATTAGGTGTATTTTTTCGCTTGAATGATTCATAGGTAAGGCGGTGCGGTGGTGTAGTGGTTAGCACTGTCGCCTTGCACCGCCAGGGTCCGCGTTCGATTCCCCGGCCAGGCTCGATTCCCGTCTCTGTGTGCATGGAGTTTGCATGTTCTCCCCGTGCTTGGTGGGTTTCCTCCGGGTACTCCGGTTTCCTCCCACAGTCCAAAGACATGTAGGTTAGGTTAATTGACATTCCAAATTGCCCGTAGTGTGTGAATGAGTGTGATTATGTGTGTGTGCCCTGCGATGGATTGGCACCCTGTCCAGGGTGTACCCCGCCTTGTGCCCTAAGTTTCCTGGGATAGGCTCCAGGCCCCCGCGACCCTGTATATAAGGATAAAGCGGTACAGAAAATGAATGAATGAATGAATGATTCATAGGTCACTGTGTGGCTTAAACAAAAAAACATTTCTCTGAAACTAGTCGAGTACAGGGACTGGACTGAAAGTCAAAAAGGTAAGAAGTCTGAAGAACTATTCTTCAAGGTTTCTTTAAAATACAAGAAGCTCTGGCCATTTGGAAGAAAAATGTGAAGAAATCAGCAGTGGAGCACAGCATTGTTAATCATTATAGAAGAAAACTTAGGAAGGTAAACATTTAAGAGACAATAAAATGTTTAAGATGTTTAAGACATTTTTGACAATGTAAGATGTTTGAAATCCTTCACAAAAAGGATGTTAGGGTGTTGTGATGATTGTAATAATTTTCTTATGTGATGTTTATCTGCCTGACACTTGGCTGTATGGCTACAGGGTGATTCAGACCCCTCTGTCCTTATCCCAAATATCCCTTTACCTATTCTGGCTTACTCATAGAAGACATCCTACTCTGCCCATTATTTTTTCATATGTGTGTGCAAATGTTTGTATATTAATTTTTTTCTCTCTCTTTTTTTAACCTCTACATTGATTCTCTCTACACCTCATTTGCTGTAGCGTGGTGCCATTGTAATTCCCTCCGAACCGTATGAGTCATTTGGGATGTGTGTGAGCATTTTCCTGACTGGCTCCTCAAGTCCTCCCTAATTGGGTTGGAACTAATCAAGTTTTACTGCTGAATGGCTAAACCAAGGAGAGAGCTGGGAGAATGACAGGAGCACCTCACTGGGTCTCATCAGTCCATATGCTACAACAACTGTTTACTTCTGCTGTGTTCCAGTGGGTGATTGTGATGCTGTTCTGCGCACATGAGTAGTTTCCTAATAAAAAAGAAGCTTATGGAAGAGATCCAGGGCGACAGGTAAAATGTGGTGAAACAACTGATGGAGATGGAGGCATCTGTGTCCAGGGCAGTATTTTTCCACACATATTTTAATAGTGTGTAAGCATTAGATGAATGCTTACAAAGATTTATACAAATACCTATTAAAGTAAAAAAAAAAAAAAAGCAAACATGGCAGCTTGTTTATACAGAAATCTACAGTATACTGTAGTTCATGTCACATTTCAGAATATAAAAGCAGCAGTCTGAGAATCTATAATAATCTTCAATTTACAGACTAGGTATAAAATATTAGGCAGGAATCTGATGTGAAGCACTAATATAATCCACAACATCAAATCAGGTATTAGGTAAAAATTTTCATATTCCTTGGGTGCCTGTCACCAGTTTACTGGTATAGTCATTCATTCATTCATTCATCTTCTATACCGCGTTATCCTTCTATTCAGGGTCGTGGGGGGCCTGGAGCCTATCCCAGGAGGCTTAGGGCACAAGGCGGGATACAGTACACCCTGGACAGGGTGCCAATCCATCGCAGGGCACACACTCATACGCACATTCACACACTACGGTCAATTTAGGAACGCCAATTAGCCTAACCTGCATGTCTTTGGACTGTGGGAGGAAACTGGTGTACACGGAGGAAACCCACCAAGCACGGGGAGAACATGCAAACTCCATGCACACAGAGACGGGAATGGAGCCTGTCCGGGGAATCGAACCCAGACCCTGGAGGTGCAAGGCGACAGTGCTAACCACTACACCACCGTGCCGCCCTTACTGGTATATAATTTGTAATAATTATTAATGTGTTAATAAGCTTCAATTTGATACCAAGTCTATTACTTTATCATGTCTGGTTCCTAGGATACGGCCAGTGCGGATTTTATTTAGGAGGAGGAACTCAGAAAAAACATTGAACTCATATTTTTTTTTGAAAATTCATATGTAGATGCCATTATGTAATAAAGAAAAAACTCTCAGTGTCATTGTGACATTAGGATTTCCCTGCTATCCTTACAATTCAATTTACCGGCAGTTTAGATTTATAGAAAAAATGCATGTTTTTCCATTCAATTATTATTATGTGTGTCTGTATATTATTATGTAGCAACACAAATGTTAATAGTGTTCATTAAAGTAGAGTCTTCAACAGAATTGAACATTTGAAGATTTCATGCATTTTACCTACTGAATTCATAGCACAAAATGAGCCTTTGTGACTAAATGCCTGCTTTGATACAGTATTATGGGTCACTAATGCACCATAGCTATTAATTAAGAAAAGCAGGTGCTAAGGAATAAAGTTAATTAGCTAGCACTCTAAGCAAATAAAAGTTCCAACACACTGCCCAGACTTTTGTTTTCATTGCCCCGCACCCAATTAACTAGACTAAAAGTTAATAGCTTACTGTAGCAAACTTTGGATTTTTCATTTAGAGATTTTTTTTAATTGCCTGTCCCCTGTTTGTTTATCACAAATTAGTTTATGCTAATGACCACTGCCAGGTTAATGCATTATGCAGCCACAGAATTACAATATAAAACAGCATGCTCTTGTTTTATATTGTATAAAACTAATATAAAACAACAAGAATCCCCCTATGCCACCTGGGCATCCCTGGCCCCTCAGGGCAAGACCCTTGAACATGTGGATTGGAGTTGTTTGTCTGGTGCATGACATGGGTGATCAATTGCCTTATGATCTGGGGAGTTCGTATACTGAGTTGGTGGTAGCCTTGGGCTCTTTGCCTGCTTGGCCCTGTGCTTAGCAGGTTGTGGTACAGTAGGTGTTCTGGTGCCATTATGACCAGCACTGACTTGAGTTGAATAAGTTGTGTTGCATGGGTTTTTTTTATAGGATTGAAACTGACAGGCTGACATTTGGTCCTGGTGGGCATGGGTGAGCCTTGGGTGTCCATGATCCTGTCACCAGTTTACTGGTATATAATTGGTAATAATTATTGATGTGTTAATGTTATGCGCTGTAGGTCAGCTATAAGTAGCTTTTGGGATAACTTTGATCCCAGAGGACTCTCAGGTAGAAACATGTTTTTTCAGGGTTAACATTTTATGTACATTAGTAGGGATACTTAATATTATGCCCATATTTTGACATTGATTGCCAGACACAGACATAAAATTAAAGAGTTGATGACAAAAAGCAGTGCATGAAATCTAAAACTGCAAATATGGTAAATCAATAAATTTCGGAAATACCAATGCATCCGTGAATATTAAATATACGAGAGTAAATAAAACTGGATTATAGTGAGCTTAATCAGTAATCAGGGAAGCTTGGATAAATGGGATGCAAAGTCATTGTGGGCTGAAGATTCTGTTCCAGGAGAACGTGAACGTTGTGACAATTATTTTCTTGGAGAGGGTACTTGTTCTCATTTAGATGTTGCTGATCAGTAGTCTTTAACATCACTAAAACTTTTAGATAATTTCAAATTAAACATTTTATGAGTAGCGTTCAAGTCACACCAGATCTTTTTTATTTTGCAGAATAACAGAACACAGTTCAGTTCTGTACAGAGTAAAAACTCCCCCTATGTCTCTATATAATCCCCAGCTACACTAATGCACAATCGTTTCAGTAGTGCTTTGATATCATCAAGGTAGAATGTTTTCTCACTATGCCAGAGCCATGATTGGACAGCTGCTGCATGTCTAAAATGCTGGCCTTGCAGGAACCTTAAATGGCCCAAACATGTGGAAATTGCTTGAAGCGAGGTCAGGACTGTATGGGGAATGTTATCTCCGAGCAGGGTTCCTGTCATGCATAAGTGGTGTTTGTGAATGATTCTGTATACTGTCCCAGAGACAGATGCATCACTTCCACTAACTGGTGACAAGTCATCCATCGATTATCAAAGTTCCACCTGCTAAATATTCGCAACAACATCTGCAGTGACTCCGGGCCACCTCAGCCAGGATCATTCACAGACATACAGCCTTCTTTAAAACATTTGCACCATTCAAATATTTTATTGCAACAAATTATCATTATTCTGTGCCTAAAATCTTCTGTAATTTTTAAATGGTTTTATGTCTTTATCAATGAGAAATTTCATCACAAATCCCAGTTTGACATAAATGCCCTCATACTGATGATTGATTTCTCATATTCCCAGAACTGCCATGTCCTGTTATGCACAATTCCCTCCTTTTTTTTTCTTTTTTTTTTCTCTATTTTCCCCGATTTTCTCCTTAATTTAATCATTTCCAATTCCTTCCTGTTAATAGGGGGCTCCCACATTAAGACTACTACTACCACTCAGTCAGGAGGGCCGAAGACTATCACGTTTTCTCTGAGCCATCCGACTTCATCCGTCTCAGCCGACCACATCTTTTCGAACTGCTCGCTCACACACCATTGGGGGCGGAGTATCACACTCAGAGGACAGCACTATCCACTCCTTCCATTTGCGTGAGCTCACAGACGCCCCTGATTGACTGTAGGGCCGTGATTAATGTGGGAGCACTAAGTAACTCTCATCCCTACCCACTGAGAGGCTCTCGAGCTCGACCCCCGGCTGCGAGAGGGTACAGCATCACCCGGGAATCAAACACACGATCTCCGGATGATAGGGCGAGCACTTTACCACTGCGCCACTCGAAGGCCCCACAATTCACATTTTAGTCATTTTTAGACATTCAGATATGTGTGTAAACAAAAACATAGGGACTGGCCCTTTATTTTGTACTTTCTTGAATTGGCCCGGGCTTTAAAAAAGCTGCCGGTTAGAATGCCTAATGTCACCTTATATACTGTAAGAACATGCAGACCTTGGCAGTAGCTCATTTACACACTGAAACAGTGCATTTGGAAGAAGAGTGAAACAGAGGCATAGAACATGGGTTATTTCAGAGGTCTCAGAACAATGTTACTTTGCTAGATAAATAGTAAAATATGGGACTTTTAATTCAATATATTCCAATAATTAGATGTGCAATTTAATTCCTATATAAACATTTTTGCATAAAAAGATCTACAGTATACGTTGGCTACATTGGAATGGGAACTGTGTATGAATATTCCGTTTGCCTGAAATAGTGTTTGGTGTGATGCTTTTTATATCACTAAATCTGGATCAACAGCTAATCCTTTTCAAGCTGATCCACAGGGTATACAGTATACTACCATGTAAGACGGTGAAATTAAACTTACTAATGATCCATGCTACCAGTTTTGCAGATCCAAACCAATTAGAAGAGTGCTACATATGTTCCGGTGATGCTCTGCCAGCTCTAAGGTCAAGGTTGGCTGATGATATTGCATGATGGTATTTCCTTATTGCAGCTCTCTGCTTCATGTTGTAAAGCTCTCCTCACCATAGAAAGAAAACCATACTCTATATGTGATTTATAGACACTGTGACCCATTTAACAACAGGATTGCTATTAATTTTGAATTTTATGATCAATACTTACCCCAATTACCTAAGAATACATAATGTTATAACCATAATTTAAACATTTGTCATATTTTTGGCAAATATATTCCATCATGTTTCTTTATTATAATAACACTAATACCACTGATAACACTTTTCCACCTATACAAAAGTAGATATTTATTTTATGATGATGAATTATGAATTATATTGATCTTTATTATATTAATATCACCTTTGTTTGTGGTAATACGAGCAACTTTTTATTATTAAAAAACAGTGCTCAGAATGTCCATCTTTCAGTCACAGAGTACAGTACAAAAATTTAGATGCCTTAGATGTCATTTGTTGGTTTCTGAGGTAGAACCATTATTCTTGGTCGGGGATTCAAATCCAGACAGGCTTAATGTAAGGCGAGTGGAGGCAGAGATGTTGGATTGTTTTCAAAACAGAAAAATGGATGAAGACATCACATAAATTTTTTATTGTCCCAACTGTATAAGGCATTCCACTCTCTCAAGTTCACTCGCCCCAGGCAAGGGTTAGTGTTAGCGAGCATGGGTTTCCATGACTGATTTGACCACATGGTAGGTGTAACTACTGGTAAGACATCAAGAAGAAGTTCGAAGGAGGTTCTGGCTGAGACAAATGTGATTTCAAATACACATTTGTGCTAATTGCCTTCAATGTACCAAGCTCAAAATTTTGGAAATTTTTTTAAGTACTTTTTGGAATTTAAAATTGTCATTTTGCCCCAGATTTCATCCATTTCTGTACATTTCAGATATGAATAATAAATAACTTACCTGACAACTTACGTATATGTATGACTTTTCTGGAATGTTTCTATCCTTAAATATTTATGAAGCCTAATATTTTAATAATAATATTTTAATATTTTAATAATAAGTTTAATTACGTTAATTAAATATTTCATCAACCAATAGGATTTTTTTCACATTGAAATGGGTCCTTTCCTGCAAAGCCCTTTCAAACTTGCTTACAAACCAAACCAAACCACTCCAATCTCGTTCCTGTTTGTTTCCAGCAGGTGTGGTGCCCCCTGGAGGTGGAAATCACTGATGATAAACATGCTCCCCCATGGCCTTGCTCACGCGTCCCAGGCCATCGAGGAGGAGCAGGACAACGACAGAGAGGAGAGGATCTTGGCTATCCTGGGAATAGTGGGCACCATTCTCAATCTGCTGGTGGTCATCTTTGTCTACATCTACACAACTATTTGATGACTGGAGTAGGACAAGAAGAAAATCAAACTGGGAAGATTAGATTTTTTGTATACACATTCTGTGAGGACAGGAAGAATGAATTAATGGACTATTTCATTTGCTAAAAAATGAAGAGCTGTTACAATTCTCTATTATCATTTCCGCAGTGTCCACCATTTTTACCATTAATTTCAAAAGATCCAAAGTTATCCAACTATCGTCATTACCTTTTAAACCTTTACCTACAAAGTTATGTTGTAAATACAGTATGTATTTGACTATGGCATGGCATCCTTGTATATTTGTATACATGGCATGATCTTTTAATATATGTCTTATTCAATTGATTTAACATTTTAGTGACAGTTACGTGTTTGCCATCTTTAACAACAACCATTTAAGGACAAAACACTGCAGATAATGGAGGCTCAAGAGGCAGCTGCTGGATGTCTTACTTTACGCATATCTGGTGAAAGGAGAGACATTTTCCCGAAATATGCAAAGAGGACGGTATCCTTCAGTTCCTTCTACAATATGAGAGGAGAAGATTTTAATATATACTTTATATTTTATGAGCTTTTCTCAAATAACGAAGTTGATAAAACATGATATTGAGATTCCTGTATGGAACACATGCTAAGAGGTAAAACTAGCTTTGTGGGGTTTTTTTTACGGGATATGGTTATTCCGATGCCTGAGCAGGATCTGTAGCAGTGTACTGCATATGCTTTGCATTATTCAATGGGCAGAATTATTTTGGATGTTCTGTTTCACATGGCTTTTCGATAGCTTTATCAAACTCTTTAAACGATGGTGAATTTTGCACAGTATTATAAAGGCAAAATGGAAAGGAATAACATTACAAAGAATTGCAAATATTTACAGGAATTCATTTTATGTTTGGGATTATAATTGAGACAATGGCATGCTTCATCAAATCACCTCCGCTTGCACAAGTCTTGAGAACATGTTGTTACATAATTGTTGTTAAGGAATCATACAGTCTTGTTTTCCTCCACTCAGACTTCTAAGTCAAGATTACCAGATTTTTTTTTTATCTGGCTAGACAAATGCACTACCTTAAGCTCACAAACAAAACATTACACAACGCATAATGATGACTGAAGGAATGAGAGTAGACCAAATGTAATTTCCCTCTCTCTCTCTCAGAAAGGTGTGAGCACAGAGGGCCAGAAATGAGTGGTGTGGTGGAGAAAAACAAGAGGGTACTGAGGGGAGCAGGAGAGCCCGCAGCGAACACAGTGCCATCTGCTCTCCTCATGGACTACTGCATCACCCCCTTCTACAACTCTAACACACACACACACATACACAAACACACACACACACACACACACACACACACATACACACACACACACACACACACACACACACACACACACACACACACACACACACACACATAAAAACTCTAATCTACATTAAATTGCCAGTTTAGCAGTTACTAGATTGCTATACTGTGCAATTTAAAGTACAATCATTCTTAGTTTCCACACAATGTACAGTAGCTTATCAGTTTATCCCTTCATTTTATTTAAAGCAAAAAAGGATTTTCTCTTCAACAATATACGTGCGAAATTTGTTGAAAAATTATTGAAAATTATTGAGAAATATTTTTAAATAAAATTAAAGGAATGTGCATTCTTAACTCTGTTGTTGCTTTTAACTATGTAAAAACCACTCAAGTAAAATGTCCAATACTATGGGAAGAAATACGTTGATGGTTGGTGATCTCAACAGTGGATGGCAGAAGCACCATTAACTGACAAGTATTTTCAATAATAATTATGTTTAAATAATTATGTATTTTGGGGCCAAACTAAACAAAATGAATTACCTAATGATTACCTGATTACATGCTGCATTAGCTGATGCTTTGTGACACAGATACAAGTAATCTAACTGGTACTGGTACTGTAGCTTCTGTACTGCTGATTTTGTTTTTTTCATATGCAGTATGATGTGAACTTTGTAACTTACTTAAAAGACAAACAAGTGGGTGAAAATGGATAGAGAACTTAATAATGATATTCATTTGCAGACGATTTGCTTCAAAAAATGATGTGCTGGTAACGTTAAGTAATACTTATATTTCAAGTTTTCTAATTAATAGCTAAGTAACTGTTACGTGGTTGAATCCCAAATAATGTAAATTAGAAATCTAGTGTGCTATGTACTCTAGTGTACTTGTTTAATCCACACACCAAGTAATGACCTTGAACAGGGATTTGGGATTCCGCATTGTGTTAAAATCTAGCTAAAGATGTAGCTCGCATTAACTGTGAAACACAATACAGGTGGTTCAGAGGCAATTCGGAATGGATTAGAAGTAGTTACTAACAAGACACCGGGTTGTTTAATATGACATAACTGTTATTAGATTAGTTTTCTTGGTTGTATTTGAGATTAGGCACTGGTATCCAGGCAGGACCATGGCGGTCAGACATCATGATGTCAAGTGCAAAGAGGTTGAAGAAATAATACATCAGTAGTTAAAAATACCTTTTAGCATAATTAAGGCCATAAATTAAGTCCCGCCTAACTTCAACTGTGGGATATTTGCCAGGAATTAACACACAATAAGAAGGAAGGTGACAGAGGAAAAAAAATCAAATAAAAAATACAATTTTTGTTGTCATGTTGCTAAATAATTTCACAGTTTAGTTCATTCTCATTGTTGTCAAGATTCAAGGTCAATCATGCAATCAACATTCATAAAAACAAGCTCATTGTAAATTGTACAAAAATTTCTCAAAAATGCAGCTTCTGAAATTCAAGTGTCAATACAACTACTACAGGCGTTGCATGATGCATAAAATTAAAATTTAAATTTAAATGTTTGGCCATACACTATGATGTTTGATACCAAAGGGAGAAAAGCACTGGGATCCTTGATTCTATTGACATGTTTTATGGCTGGTCTTCCTGACGTTTTTGAATATGAAAATTTATGACTTCATGAATTTGTGAAGAACCAGCCAAAAACCTATTAAGTTTAGAAGCGTCATGCAAATATCTGTTTCTCAATGACTCCAGATTTGAATCCTGTTTATAATGTATAGTCTGAACTGAAAAGGACAGTTCACATGTACAGGAAATGTCATGCAAGAAAAAGTGGAATAAGATTTCTCTACACATGTCTCTAACTTCATTAGACATTTAAAGAAGAGAGGTAGGATTAATCTCTCCAGGATGACACAGCTGAATTACACACTACCTGGCCAAAACACACATTGCATTTTGGAAGGGTCAAATTACTGTTCTGCCTCAAACAAATCAAACCTGACGCTGACCTGTCAAATTCTTGGAAGAAATATGGTTGGGAAAAATGATAAATGCCCGTAATCAGAGATAGAAAATAAAATTTAAAAATTCAACAGTACTGTAGAAATCATAGCTATGTTAAGTAACACAATGTAACAAGAACTCACAGGATTGGGATTAAACTGTTGTGTGGCCATAAAGAAACTACTTATTAGTAAAAAAAAAAATAATAATAATTTAAGGCTTACGTTTGCTAGGGAACATAAAGTTTGGACTTTGGAGCAATAGACACAAATTATATGTCCTGATAAGTCCAGATTAAACCCTCTTCCTGGGAGATTATACATAATGCCCACTGTACTGTACAAGCCTCTGGAGTTGCCAATCCTAAATTGCTTTTGCTCCAGTTAGTCAGGTTCAGGCTCAGCAGTGTTATTTGGAAATAAAATTAACTCAGCTGCCTACCTGAACAAACAAAATGACCAGGTTATCACATCACATCGATGAGTTTTTCTTTCCTGACTGATGGATATTCCAGGATTCAAACTATGAAACTATGAAAGAGTGGTTCTTGGAGAATGAGGAATCCTTTGCAGACATGAATTGGCCAACACATTATGTTATATAGGATGTTATATAAGAGTGCACTTTGAAAATATTTTTTCATGTATAAAAAAAAACATGTTTAAATTAAATTATATTGCAAAATATAATAAAAGTAAGGTAACCGCCAGCTTATTTTAAGATGAAGTTTCTACACTACGTGGATTTTTCTGCCACAGTCTGTGGTTAGCGCTGCACATGTGGCTACCCCATGCAAATAAGTCATGGCAAACAAGACCAGTTCATCATGGATCGATTGTGTGATAGGTTAATTTTTGTTTACATTAATTTCCTTATTCATCACTGTACATCATCTAGCTCACAATTTATTAATTTCATCTCTTTCTGTACACACATACGATTGACCTCTAGAGCAGGGGTGTCAAACTGGACCCAGGAGGGGTCATGTGGATCAGGCTTTCATTCCAACCAAGCAGAAGCCACACCTGTGTAATTAGTTGTTTGTCTTTCGATAGAATATCAGGTGTACAGTAGCTTCTCCTTGGTTGGACTGAAAGCCTGCACTCACATGGCCCTTCCTGGGTCCAATTTGATACATTGCACTAGAGGGAATCAAGTTTTTACAATCAGACAGTGGTTTTCAAATTAGTCCATAAATTAAATGCATTACAAATTTGTGTTATTATTTAAATTGTCTTATCATTATTATGTTAAAAAGGGGTGCAAAGGACCATCTCCTTTGTAAATATCTTATTCAATTACCTTTATTTGATTCAATTAACCTTATTGGTATTAAAAAGTGAGACCATAGTGCAGCAGTGCAATAACCATAACGGCTATGTAGAAAAAGAATATAAAGGAGGAGGGAGGGCACAAACCAAAAAGGTGTGTCTATTGTGTGCGCTGCAGCCAAGCAAAGTCCAGTTCACAGTTATTGTAATAGTGATGTGTGATGTAAGAATAGGTGGGGGCTGGGGCAGAGAGAGGTGAGGGTAACTGTTTGTTTAACAGCCTCACAGCCATAGGAAAAGGGCTGCGGGACAGTCTGGTGTTTCTGGCACGTTCTGTATGGACCTATAACTTTTACCTGAGGACAATAGTTGGAACAGGGTGATGAGCAGGGTGATGCTGATCAAGCAGGATGCTGTGCACTTGTCGAAGGCAGCGTGTGGTGTATAGTAAAGGGTGCTAATCTCTACGAGACTAGTCCCGGTGATTTGCCCCACTGCCTTCATCACCTGCTGCAGTGCCTGCTTGAAAACTACACCAAAAGTCCATAAGTCAGCAAAGTCTCTATATCACAATGGTAAAAGTTCACCAAATGCTGCTGAGGAAGTTTTTTACATTTTTATGGCAGAGGTAATATTATTACCCCATGTTAGGTCCTCTGTCACAGTTACAGTAGGCTGAGTAATTTAAAATTGGTGACTCCTCCCTTTCCAATAATTAGTGGTAAGAGGTGCTTGTATTCCTGTGAAAATCCACAATCATCTCCCTGGTCTTTTTGATATTGGGGACAGGTTGTGGAAATCACACCTACCTGTAGCTGCCAGATGTTCCATCTCGCTTCTGTATCATTGTTATTGATGAGGCCTAACACCGTGATCTTATCTACAAACTTTATGATGTAGTAAGAAGGAAGGGAGGTGCAACAGTCATGTGTGTATAGTGTATAAAGTAAAGGACTTAGTATACATTCCTGGGGTACCCCAGTGTTAATAGGCACTGTGCATGATTTGTGTTTGTCTACTCGCACACACTGAGATGTGATTTGTTAGAAAGTCCATAGTCCACTTGCACAGTACAGTACTTAATCCAAGCTCACAAAGCTTAGTTTAGAGAGTGTTTGGCAAAATGGTGTTAAAAACTGAACTACAGTACAATTGACAAAAAGGAGCCTATAGCGTACGTATTTTTGTGTTCCAGATGTTCTAGCATGGAGCACAATAGAACATGGTCTGTTGATTTGTTTGCTCTATATGCAAACTCTTAGTGCTCTAGTGCGGGTGGTATGACATCCTTGATGAACTTATTCACCAACCTGTCCAAACATTTTGCAGATGTAGGTGTAAGTGTGACCAGTCTGTAATCATTTAAACAGGTAATGTTTGATCTTTTGGGGATGGGAACTATTGTGGATTTGCTGGCACCCATGATTGTGTCTCTTTTAGACAATCTACAGTTTGTAGGTTTTGACAGGAAAAAAATTAGATCTGTATTTATTGTTTATTTTCCTAGAACCTACAGTACTTTGAATTATTTACCTTTCTGCTCAGGTATCCAGTTCTGAGTGATATTCTTCAAGTATTAATTCTATTGTGCCAGATACATAAGATAGCTTTTGTTTAATATCGTTCACAAATGTGAAACTGTAAATATGATGTGTGTGTGTGTGTATGTGTGTGTGTGTGTGTGTGTGTGTGTGTGTGTGTGTGTGTGTGTGTGTGTGTGTATGTGTGTGAGTGTGTGTGTGTATGTGTGTGAGTGTGTGTGTGTGTGTGTGTGTGTGTGTGCGTGCGTGTGTGTGTGTGTGTGTGCGTGCGTGCAATGTTTACAGTTATAAATACAAATTGAACATTAATTTCGGTCAAGAATTGTTCTGCATTATTAGGATTTTTGTACATTTTGATATTTATTGCATTCATACATGGGAAAGGATAAAAAACAATTACAACCACACAACAGCGATTTTCCTATGTAGCCAGTCAAAGTTATAAAAGAATGATAAACGATACATAAAAGGAGTACTTTAAATGAAACATTTTAACTTTTATAGTAAATCAGAAGCAAAATAAGTGTTATATATAATATTTTGCATAATAGAAATTAAAATCTAAAATAAAAATATTGACATTTATAAATAAATTGACATTTATTGTTATTTTTATTTTTTATTTTTTAAGTTATTCCCCTATTTTTTTTTACATCTGTATTTGCACTTTAACTGTTTTACTTGTAAATTTTTTAATTAATTTATTATTATTATTATTATTAGTAGTAGTAGTAGTAGTATTATAGGGTTAGGCTTCCTACTACTACTGCTACTACTACTACTACTACTACTACTACTAATAATAATAATAATAATTATTATTATTATTATTATTATTATTATTATTATTAAATTAATCTCTTAAACTGCAGTTTTATAGCTTAAAACAGTTCGAAGCCCATACTCATCCCTGGTCCATATCAAATTTTACAGTCTCTCATTTCTCTCTCACACATGCAAAGACACATACAGTATTAATACTATACTTTATCATGTAAAACATTTATAATATTCAACCTATAATGTTCATTTTGTTTCTTTCACCCCCTCCCCACTACACACACACACACACACACACACACACACACACACACACACACTGAGCGCATACATGACACTTATTACTGCAGCAAAACCACAACCCCTTCTTCATTATGGAAGCAGGAACTTCCCTGAAGCCAAAACAAAGCCTTGCTTTCCCTCTGTAGCTGGTCTATAAAAAGCACATTGAGAAAAAAAACAGAGGAGATTGCAGGAGGAAGATGAAAGAGAGGAGAGTAAATAAATCATTCACTTGGAGCAGAAACTGTGCACAGTGCAAATATTTGCAAGAAGAATGTGTAGTTATGTCTACATGGCTCAGTAATGAGCATGAGGATGTGATGTGTCGTAATAATTTAATTCAATGTAATACAAATTGCATAATTTTAATTGATATCAATTAAATGTGTGTTTATGTATTTCTTTACATTTTTATATTGCATAAAGTACTGTATATGTGATCAAGAAAAGTGGGTAGTTTATGAGGTTGAATATTATGCCATATAGACTTTTTAATAACTCACAAACTCACCAGTATATATTTTGTACTGTGTAAATATATATATATATATATATATATATATATATATATATATATATATATATATATATATATATATATATATATATACATATATATATATATATATACATATATATATATATACAGTAGAAGGTCCTTCTCAAACAATTAGCATATTGTGGTAAAGTTCATTATTTTCTGTAATGTACTGATAAACATTAGACTTTCATATATTTTAGATTCATTACACACAACACAAAGTAGTTCAAGCCTTTTATTGTTTTAATATTGATGATTGTGGCATACAGCTCATGAAAACCCAAAAAATTTGAAATCTCAAAAAATTAGCATATTTCATCCGACCAATAAAAGAAAAGTGTTTTTAATACAAAAAAAGTCAACCTTCAAATAATTATGTTCAGTTATGCACTCAATACTTGGTCGGGAATCCTTTTGCAGATTCTTGTGTCTCAACTTTCTCTTCACAATATCCCACAGATTCTCTATGGGGTTCAGGTCAGGAGAGTTGGCAGGCCAATTGAGCAGAGTAATACCATGGTCAGTAAACCATTTACCAGTGGTTTTGGCACTGTGAGCAGGTGCCAGGTCGTGCTGAAAAATGAAATCTTCATCTCCATAAAGCTTTTCAGCAGATGGAAGCATGAAGTGCTCCAAAATCTCCTGATAGCTAGCTGCATTGACCCTGCCCTTGATAAAACACAGTGGACCAACACCAGCAGCTGACATGGCACCCCAGACCATCACTGACTGTGGGTACTTGACACTGGACTTCAGGCATTTTGGCATTTCCCTCTCCCCAGTCTTCCTCCAGACTCTGGCACCTTGATTTCCGAATGACATGCAAAATTTGCAACCTGTAGCCCATTTCCTGCACACGCCTGTACACGGTGGCTCTGGATGTTTCTACTCCAGACTCAGTCCACTGCTTCCGCAGGTCCCCCAAGGTCTGGAATCGGTCCTTCTCCACAATCTTCCTCAGGGCCCGGTCACCTCTTCTCGTTGTGCAGCGTTTTCTGCCACACTTTTTCCTTCCCACAGACTTCCCACTGAGGTGCCTTGATACAGCACTCTGGGAACAGCCTATTCGTTCAGAAATGTCTTTCTGTGTCTTACCCTCTTGCTTGAGGGTGTCAATGATGGCCTTCTGGACAGCAGTCAGGTCGGCAGTTTTACCCATGATTGCGGTTTTGACTAATGAACCAGGCTGGGAGTTTTTAAAAGCCTCAGGAATCTTTTGCAGGTGTTTAGAGTTAATTAGTTGATTCAGATGATTAGGTTAATAGCTCGTTTAGAGAACCTTTTCATGATATGCTAATTTTTTGAGATAGGGATTTTGGGTTTTCATGAGCTGTATGCCACAATCATCAATATTAAAACAATAAAAGGCTTGAACTACTTCAGTTTGGGTGTAATGAATCTAAAATATATGAAAGTCTAATGTTTATCAGTACATTACAGAAAATAATGAACTTTATCACAATATGCTAATTTTTTGAGAAGGACCTGTATATATTATTATTATTATTATTATTATTATTATTATTATTATTATTTATTTATTTATATATAAGGTTACCACAGAGAGTCTCCAATACCATATAGTAGTGAGGACTTCTCTGGCAAAAAAAATCAATCTGAACTAATCTCACTAATCTCTTCAGCAAAATCATCCACTTGAATATTAGAAGCTGTACCATTCATGAAGTTTTAGGCCTCATAGAGACAGCACTGATTAAAATGCTAAATGGCCTCATACCAGCCTCCAATAGGAGTTGTGTCTCCTTGCTTGTGTTACTAGATCTTTGCAACTTTTAACACCAATGCTCAAACTATTCTCCTTAATACATTAGAAAATGTTGTTAGGAACAGCCCTCTCCTGGCACAGGACTTCCGGAGTCCCTGCTTGCACTTAGATTCTGACCTTCTTCATCAAAAGTGAATCTTTGTCCTCATAGGGCTGCTTTCATGGAGACTAAACAGGCTATAGTCCAACGAAGCAAAATCAGGACTATAGGGAGTATGCTTTAACTTCGACAGTGTCAACAGTGAGGGCAGAAATGTGTGGATGTGCATTATCATGCATGATCACAACTCCCTTGGCTCCTTAATAAGCATCTCACTATAATTAGCATTGTCGATTGTAGAATTTTTTTCCTGATAATGTTCCAATACATTCATTCATTCATTTTCTATACCGCTTAATCCTGTGTTCAGGGTCGCGGGGGACCTGGAGCCTATCCCAGGAGACTTCGGGCACTAGGCGGGGTACACCCTGGACAGGGTGCCAATCCATCACAGGGCATACACATATTCACACACCCAATCACACACTACGGGCAATTTGGGAACACCAATTAGCCTAAGCTGCATATCTTTGGACTGTGGGAGGAAACCGGAGTACCCGGAGGAAACCCACCAAGCACGGGGAGAACATGCAAACTCCATGCACACAGAGACGGGAATCGAGCCTGGCCGGGGAATCGAACCCAGACCTGTTCCAATACAACCTTAAAAAATCTCAGAAAACTTTCCAATGGCAAAATTTACAATTTTTCCTTGGTTGGCACTCTGAGGTTCGTAATGATCAATCCAGGTCTTGTCATCAGTAATGATTCTCTTCAAGAAACTTTCAACTTCCTTGAAGAATTGGTGCAAACTTTGTTTGCAGATAACCAAACACTTCTGTTTATGCTCCTCTGTATTGTTCCGGCATGAATCACTGCATGCTGCTCTTCTTTCTACAAATCACAGGTGGGGAATCCATTTTTGCTCGCACCACAAATACAGATTGAACTGATGTGCACAGCATTGACTGGGGAGACACTAGCCTGGAACAAAAAACGCTGATAAGCCAGTGCAGCCAACGGAAGTTTTAATATAACTGGAGTATGGATAATTTTTACATCATACTTTTACTGGACATATTGATAAACATATATACTAACTTTAAAAATGCATTGTTAATACTCTTGAGAATCTGAACGTTACTCTTAAATATGTATGCATCAGTAATTTCCTCTCAGAGTAAAAACAGATTACGGAGACTGGTCATGTCCATCAATCCAGGACGTTTAAGCCATAGTCACCTGTCTTCCTGTCATAGGCCTCATGGGATTTCTGGGTAAAATCCTTAGTGTTCCCAGTGGATAAGAGGGTCATGATGGTGTCAGCTGTATACATTGAGCGAGATGTTTAATCAGACAATGCCATCCATCCATATGTGAATGTCAACGAGTGAACCGGCCTTAATGGAAGCTTTGGTATTCTTAAATGGAAAAGTTCAGCCGAAAAAAGCTATTTATCTTCCCCTTTCTCCCCCCTATCACCTTACACACATACACACACACAAACCTGAACACTTTAATAGTGAACATTCCACTAATACTGGCCAGGGACTCATGGCATAGATTCCACAAGATGTTGGAAAACATTCCTTTGGGATTCGTGGAGTGAATCTTCTGTTCTATCACATCTGAACGGTACACTATTGGATTCAGATCAGAGCCTTATAACAACGTTGAGCTCATGGTCATGTTCATGAAACTGTTTGGAGAGGACTTTTGTTACATAGTGCATTATCATGCTAGACGTATCTATTAGAAGATGGGTAAATTGTTTTAATTGTGGGATGCACATGGTCACCATCAATACTTAAATAGGACAAGGCATTCAAGTAAAAGGCCTAAAATATGTTAAGAAAACAATCTGCAAGCCATTACCACTAGCTTGGACTGTTGACACAAGTTAAGTTGGCTCCATGGATTCACACTCTTCCTGGCAAATTTTGACCCTACCACTTGACCCTGTGCCTCAGTGGAAATTTAAGTTTCTTATACCCGGATGAGATTTTTTTTTCAGTGGTCATTCAGTTTGGTGAGCCTATGCCCACTGCAGCATCAGTTTTATATTCTTGATAGTCAGAAGTGGAGCCTAAAGTGACTGTCTGCTGTTGTAGCCTTAAGGTCAAACGTACTGTATTGTGCATTCTGAAATGCATCATGCATAGCATGTTTGTAAAGAATGATTCTTTCAATTACTATATCAATTGCAATACTGTAGGTGTTTCTAAAGTGTACCCCACCTAGGGCCCCGAGTCCCCTGGGATAGGCTCCAGGCCAGCTGTGACCCAGTACAAGACAAGTGGTATAGAGAATGAGTGAAAGGGTATCATGCAGTGACAGAGCATGTTGCCTGTGAGTTAGATTTTTTTTTAATTGAATTTGAAACATATTTAAAAAGATTTACAAAAAATTAACAAAGCTTTACAACTCATTATTCACACACTAACCATTCTAGCCTTGATCTGGGCTTTTCTTCCATCTTTTTAATTTAGCTTGCTTTTCTTTTCTATTTTTTTTACTCCACATGTCCCTGCATACAGTATGCCTCACAACAGTGTTTGAAGGTTGCAACTCCTGCGTCCACTGCTGCCACCTAGTGATCACACTGTGACATTGAAAGACTTTAAATCATTAACGGCTAACAGAGCGAAAACAGAGCACACTTTGTAATCAACAAATTAAAGAACCAGGGCATAATTACTTGAATAGTAATTTACTGTTTTTCATTCTTTCAGTGTCAAATCTGTTTGAGCGAAAGTAAGATGAACAAGTCTGTTAAGGCTGTCACCACCACCATGTTTTGTGTTTGTGTACTTACACACCAGGGTGGAGAGCTACCACTACTCTCGCACCATGAGGTGCTAACCACCTCCCTAGCCCCTGCCCTGTTTTTTTGACCTACAGTACTGTACTACATGCTATAATTCAATTTCTGTTTAACATGTATTTTTTCTTTTTATGTTTATCATCTTCAGCAACTACTCTAGTAGTGAAAGTAAGTAGGAATGTTGCGTTGCACCCAATCATCCTGGAACAAACTACTTAGAATTGCATGAAATAATCCTCTCACATGCCCCTAAATCTTCTACAGGGTCTTACAAATTAAATATTGCAATAAAATTGTGTTATTTAATATAATTTTGTGTATAGCAGTCTATAGCAGTTTTGTGGCTTCCACAGATCGACTGTAAAAATCTAACTACAAGATAAAACTACACTAGGACTAGCTAGCTAGTTAAGCTAATCCAACTACCTACAGTAGCTACTGTACTTTTATACAGAACAAGAACTAAGTTGATGTTAAGGTTATCACATTTGTAGTTTGTATTGGATTAACATGGACAGTTAATGCACAAGAAAAGTTATATGTATTTGATTACTTTATTATTTCAGCATCAGCATCATCATCATCATCAACAACAACAACAACAACAACAGAAAAAAAATCATCATTCTCACTCATACTTTTATATATATATATATATATATATATATATATATATATATATATATATATATATATATATATATATATATATATATATATATATATATATATATATATATAAAATCCAATTAATTCCTAAAATTATATTTGGCTTTATTGTCAATATGATCATATTCAGACAATGACACTATGACACTACAGTATACAGTATGACACACACACTTCATTGTTCAGTGTTATCAGGATAAACTATACACTCTACATCAAATTTCTTATGTGCTACTTTACAACAATGTCTATTGTTAAAGCATGACAGATAAAATCAATTCATTGAGTTTGACCAAGCAGTATGGCTGTGATGATACGTAGGTTAAAAGGAGACCTTGTTAAGGAGCTAATTTTGATGATAACTGGGTCAAATGGCAGGTTTTGTGGGCTGCTGTTCTCAGTATGTAGTGGTTAGCACCTGCTAAAAGGACAACCAACGAAGCAGGCATAAGATCATAAGTACTCAAGTTCCAATAATGCAGGTGAGAGCAATCTCCTAGAAGATCTTTTGTCGCATAAAGTGCTGGCCATGATGAAAACACAAAGTGCAGAGTAGATTTCTGTATATGAGTCTGCATAACCACAGGGTGCCTATGCTGACTCTTATTCATCACAGAAAGCACCTATACTGGGTACTAACAGTAAGCGTCAGAAATGGCTGGTGCATTATGTTTTTTTTTTCCTTTTAAATCATGTGGATTGCATCATGTGGAAGAAATGACATTAGGATACATTGTGTAAAGAAGCCTTCATTACTGTACTTAAGTAAAATTTTCATGTACTGTACAGTATATGTATATGAGCAGTTTTATAGGTTATAGTTTTATTATATAAATATATGTATTTTTATGTAAATATAGATATAGATAGATGGATAGATGGATGGATGGATGGATGGATGGATGGAGGAGGCATCCAGTAAGCTAATACTGGGGGGGGGGGGGGGCGGGATAGGTCCAGTAAGCAGACCAAGATCTCTTCATCAAAATGGTATTTTCTATTCGCAGTGGCCTCTTTTAGGAGGATAACATACCCTGCCACAAATGTTCAGGAATGCTTTGAGGAATGTCAAAAAAATTCCAGGTGTTGACTTGTCCTTCAGTTTCTCCAGATCTCAGTTCGATCAAGCATCTGTGGAATGTGCTGGATAAACAGATCGCATCCATGGTTACCCTACCTTGCAACTTAACATCTTAGTGCCAGATACCGCAGCACACCTTCAGAGGTCTTGTGGAGTCCAGGCCTCCATGGGAAGCTGTTTTAATGGTTCAAAGGGACCCTCACAAAGATTAATCAGGTGGTAATAATTTGATGGATGATGAGTATAAAATTAAATATGCAAGAAGAATAAAATAGTTTGGTATTTTAAATGTTCTCGCTTTGAGGAGCACACATACTATACAAATTCACAATAGGAACCTTATCATTCGAATATAATATTATTAACTATAACTATAACTACAGTATAAGCTCAATCTACAGTAGCTACAAGTATTGAAAGCCATTCTAAGAAAATTAAAGATACTATTAGTTTTTGTATGCCTGATATGATTTTTGTTGTTGGATTTTTTTTCATATTGGTCACATGTAGTACTGTACATTTTTACATCACATGTTTTCCTCTACCATAAAGTTTTCTAGTCACTTTTCTATATTTAGAACTTGTGGAACAGTGAGTTTTACTGCACTGCCTGGAAGGGTAAAAGGATGAGTGTCCGATACTGGGCCTAATTTGTCATTTACATGACATCATTGTATAGAAATGCAACCTAGTTATGGACAATTGATTTCCTTAAAGATTCAGAGTGAAGTCAGTTGTAAAGCAAATGATGACTAAATGAATCAATAAATAAATCCAGGTGTAGTCACACCCTCTGAAGTCATCTGAATGTTTGTCTAATGAGCCAGCTAGTGTTACAAGGCTAATACCTATAACAGTAAAAGCTACTGTTTACTTTACGTGAGTGTTTTATCTGTTTGGATAGATGACTATCATCCTTTTAAGTTCATGACTTATGGATGGGAATGAATGATTTTTAAATGTTCTAGCTGCTGCAGCTACAGTATGTCTGATCCTCCGCAAGTTGCATATCATCACTATAACGATCCTCAGACCACAACATGAAATTCACACAGTGACATGTTTACTAATCACACTCAGCAGTTTTAAATCAAACTACAGTATTTATGTCAAATAACCTGGACTTTCAGTGTTACTTTGTAAAGTCTTGCTCCAGCTTTGGATTGTTTTGATTTAAAATCTTCTGATCTCCCTGGCTGGATTATTATTTATTATCTGTCCAGGCATTATTATCTGTACAGTATCATTACCATTGTTGGTACCTGGTATCTATGTTTAACACGCTCACTTGCTTATACAATTGATACCATATGATGATCATTTATTGACCTAAAGGATAGGTTAAACTAAATATGACGAATTTGAAAATTCAAAATAACAAGAATGCAAAATTATAAACTTTTTTATAACTTATAAGACAGTTGGTTAGGTTTAGAACTTGACATGGAGAATAAACCCAGTCTTTGTCCATACTTCTTTGAACATGCAGTTTTCTTTTTGTTATCTTTATTTTATAAAGTTGATTTCAATTCAATTCAATTCAATTTTATTTATATAGCGCTTTTAACAATGGTCATTGTCTCAAAGCAGCTTCACAAAAATGAAAGAAAATTTACAAAAAAAAAAAAATAATAATAATAATAATAATAATAATAATAATTTTAGAAAAGAAAATAATTGGAAGTGTGTATGTGTGAGAAAAATGTGTAGATAATAATAATGATTTCTTCGTAATAACTTCACTAAATCGAAACTTGTATGTATTTATTTATTTATTTATTTATTTATTCATTGGTCATTGACCAACGCTACTGTAACTTGCCAGTACAGATCCATGCCTCTTTGGTTTTAAGGGTTAAAGGCAAACTACTATTCCAAATTCACCTTTTAGTAATTTTGAAACATTCAGCTGGATCTCCAGTCTTTGTGTTAACACAAAAACAGGCTTTGCTGTTTGTCTGTTTGATATTTTGTATTGCTTAAACAAGCTAATCAGATTTACCCTCTTTGTGTCCTCATTCACCAAGAGAATCTAACCTGATTCAATGCAAACTGAGAGGCAAACTCAAGGATCTCATCTTGGATTAATGCTCTTACATATATTTCCCCATTATTTTATTCATCAGAAAAGCCTGAAAACAGGTGGGAAATTCTTGATGTGGTCCCAAGCATTAATAGTTCTGGTTTATGTTTTCTGATTGGCTAAGGAAATGCACTTTTTTGAAGGGGCACTCAGTTTAGTTTATTTAAAGTTATTCAATTCAATTCAGACACTTAAACAGTACAGTATGCTTGGAAAAGGAGTGAAACTGAACAGAAATCAGTCATGTTCAAATGCAGGATCTGAGCTGTGCTTGAGCTGAATCATTAATAAAGATGTTTTGGAAATCGCAAAAACTTTAACTGACTTGTTTAAAAATGTGTAATCTATGTGACCTTTAAACCCTTATTATTTTTAATGAATCTTGAACATGATCCTTCACTGTGGCTCAATATTTACAGTACATACAGTACATTTTCTACAACAATCAGTTTCAATTACATCCTATTTATCACAAATGAGCAAATGGATTAATAGGATTATATTTTGGGCATAGTGTAGCCCTTAAAACTTAGAGCATTTTAGCCATTTTTTGTTTTGCTGTTTTATTAATAAGCATATAGGGATGAGGATTGTTCAGTACCATATGTTTTTTATTTCAGCACAACCTAGGCAATATGATGAAATTCATTCATTCATTTTCTATACCGCTTAATCCTGTGTTCAGGGTCGCGGGGGACCTGGAGCCTATCCCAGGAGACTTCGGGCACTAGGCAGGGTACACCCTGGACAGGGTGCCAATCCATCGCAGGGCACACACACATACACACACTCACACACCCAATCACACACTACTGCAATTTAGGAACGCCAATTAGCCTAACCTGCATATCTTTGGACTGTGGGAGGAAACCGGAGTACCCGGAGGAAACCCACCAAGCACGGGGAGAACATGCAAACTCCATGCACACAGAGACGGGAATCGAGCCTGGCCGGGGAATCGAACCCAGACCCTGGAGGTGCAAGGCGACAGTGCTATATGATGAAATTAATTACATTTATTTCTTTTTAACCAACTCTACAAACATAACTAAGCAAAAATGTAAAAAAAATAAATAAATAAAAAAAAGAAATCACATAGGCAAAGATACTGTATAGCATAGATACACATGTTCTTGTGTATTTCCGGTTGTTTCTTTAATATACTAATTTTGAGAGTTCTATCAGTATTTTTGCAATTTCATTTCCATATTCCGGTAGTGGTAAAAATGGACACAATAGCAAAGCAACAATAACTTACTACCTGACATATCCAAAAACCCAAATGGAAAATTTTGCCATCTGATGCCTCCCGGTTAACACACACCAGCAAAGCTTCCATATGCTGTGTTGCTGGCACAGATTTTTTAACTCAATTATTTTTTTTATTTTTTTTTAAACTCAATTATTCACATTGCATAATGTAATTAATACAAGGTACTTGCATTTATAAACGTTTTTCATGAATGTTTATCTTACAGTCTAGTCAATGTGAAAAAATCCATAAGTGTCTCACTTCTGGCATAGACTGAGTCAATGAATGATGTCTCATATAGGCACGCAAGGACCACTCCTTTATGCGTTACGCAGCAAGATGGGAAGTGAATTTCATACTGAAGTTACTGTAAAGTTACATAGAAAAGAGGACCTGAAAACTGTACAAGTATGTAACCAGAGCAACAGGTTAGTGCACATGCGGGATAATTTGAATGTATAATCAGACACCTTTAACAGCACACAAACCAACATGAAGTAAGCTAGAATAGTATTTCGAGCCTTGCTTCTTCACTGCTTACTGGTATAAGGATCTCTTTTTATTAATTATGTAAATAATACAGGGGTAATAGTTATGTACAGTATGAAATGTTCCCTTCAGATACTACAAATATTAATGAATGTTTAGTTTTGAACAATGTTAAAGCATAAGCTTTAAGATATATACACCATGTTCGGTCCATACTGTATGTATAAAGAACTTAACGAACTTTAAACTAATCCATTTATTGGAAGTAAATCACATAAACATTTACATGTATTTTTATTTAAACCTTAATCTTTGGAAACCTGAATGTCTTCATATTTGGACATGATATTTCAGCCCATTAATGTTTTTTAAGATATACTTGTGCTATCTTCATAAGAGGACTGTTAGGTCTAATTCTTTTGCAGAACTGGTTTCTGTTTAAAGACATTGATTAAGTTCATAGATATTTGGTGATAATAAAGAGAAAAATGAGGAAAAATGCACAACATGAGTTTAAGGTTTACGAAAGACAAAGATGGCGGCCTCAGAGCAGATAATTCACAGATTTTCATAAGTGATCTTAAATTAGTGCCACCAAGGAACATGGAGGTAAATGACCTACAGGTAATTACAACCAGATAAGGATTTATTCCTGATCTTTTAACCTGGCATGATAATCACTTTGACAGTGTAAACTTGCAAAACTTTTTATTTTTGAAAATGTCTTGAGTAGGTAGAAATTTTTACTACAAAATATCATTACAGGTATTTGGTAAAAGAAAAACCTGATTAGATTTAAGTGCAGTAACAAAGTGATGTCACAAAAAAATGCTTGGCATCAAATCATTTTTTTTTTTTAAGAGAATGTAGGCAAGAGTGAACATAGAAATTTTTAGTTGTTTACTTTTATAGAACTTGAAATGTGCCTTTTTTTCTACAAATTAAGCCGTATGAATTGTTACAATATGGTCATTACCTCCACAGGTGAGCGTTCGACCCCTACCTTTGGGTCTGTTTGTGGTTGTGGAGTTTGTTTGTTCTCCTTGTGCTTGGTAGGTTTTCTCCGGGTTCTCCGGTTTCCTTCCACAATCTGAATACATGCAGTCACACTGTGTGACTCAGTGCATGCTTGTGGCCTCCGATGGATAACCTGGACACCATCCAGGTTATACCCAGTCTAGTGCCCCAAGTCCCCTGGGATAGGCTCCAGGCCCCCCATGACCCTGTACTGTACTGGATAATCAGCATGAGTGAGAATGCGGGGAAAAATGTTTTGTGATCAATTTCCAAAATGTGACCTGATTTATGATGAGAATAAGTAAAGATAGCAGTTTAAATTCTTATTAAAGTTTATTGAATGATAAAGAGTTTTGCTATTGTTGTTTTTTATCAAAACGATCAATTGAAAATTAAAAGTTATTTTTGTTTATCTACTTAAAAAAATCACATTATATCTGAGGAACTGGGACGAAGCTGTGACTGGTTCAAGACTGTGAAAAGAAAAGGGGCATTTATACAGAATTGACATGCGGAGCGTCCACGCACCAATCCGGCTGGGTGTCCCACCTGTGTGCAAACACCCCCACACACACACATACACACACGCATACAGACACACAGACACTCAGGTTCCCACAGCATTCACGTGCACGGACACACCATGCTTTCCTATCAGCTCCTGTGGCCTCGGCTCAGAACAAGGCTGTCTTTCAGTCCATCATACAGCTGCACATGGCCGAGACACACTGGCTCAGTGTTAGAGTAGAACTGATAGATAAAGAGGCTTAAAAAGAGGTAAGGTGGAGTGAAAGGGAGCGAAGTATAGCCTGTTAAATGTGAAATTCAGGAGAAATCCTAAACAAGCAGAGGCAAGCAGTGGTTTCCAAACAAGTTGATGTTAGTCTGGTCTACCTGTACCCTCAGGGCTAGGAAAAAAAAAAAAACTCTTGCACATGACTCGTACATGTACTGTAACACATCAGTCTGTCTGTGGCAGATATGCCAGCACTCATCACACGAGATCGGATTGCTTTCTCCTGTTTTCCCACCCTCTCCCCATCACTACCCCCGTCTAATTGTCTTTTTCAATGATGTTTAATTCACATTGCTCACTCTGCCGTGTTTCACAAGAGCCCTCTAGTCACCCACTGGCTTTGTCTGATGCCCTCCCTCTTTCACACATACACACACACATACAAATGCAAACGCACAATCTCACACACACATACTCTCGCACATGACAGTTCCCTTATCTCTTAGGGCCAGTGCCCGTGTATGAAATAATAACTTGTGTGTATTGACCAGTTTTGGCTTGCTGCTCATTTTGGAAGATTCCCTTCTTGACACACTTTATTTCACCACTCTGAAGTTGTCGTCACTCGAGTGGGAGTTTTTCTTCTTCTTTTTTTTTCTTCTTGTGGTCGGCTGGTTTGTTTTCGCTCTACTGTTTACTCAATTAGGTAGAGGTGTGGTAGAGAGAGAGACAGAGAGAGAGAGAGACAGAGAGAGAGAGAGAGAGATCTTGCAGCTGGTAGTGTACAGGTTTGTTGTTCTGGGTGTTGCTGAGCAGGACAGAGAAGATCCTCTCAGGCAGAGAGAGCAAGAGAGAGAGAGAGAGAGAGAGAGAGAGAGCAAGAGAGGTTGGCCTCAACGTCTCTGTTGTGAGCATAAACACAGTGTGAGACGGCCAACAGATCGACAGCTCAGCCTCATGGGAAAGTAGGGCCCCAGGACTTGTGAACAGATGCCCTTACACATCCAGAGAATCAGCGAAGGAGTTCAGAAGGGAGAAGATCATCCTTGCACCATGATTCGAAAAGAAACCAAAAGGTAACAGGGGCCTTCCCTTACTTTCTCAGCTCTCACCGATGCTCCCTACAGGTTATGTGTCAGCGCAAATGGAAGTTCGGCTAGATTGGGTTGCTTTTTCTGTGCGGTGTGTTTGCGAGGTCCGTTAGAGCTGCCTTTGCAGAGCAGTGCAAAAAGCACGATAATTGTGGTTACCAGACAAGGCTGTGGCTTCCCCTTGCGTTCTTTCGAATTTGCAGCTCAGTTCTCGATTCTCTGTTAGATGAAACACATCACCTATTTCTCAGACTAAAAACACCAGAAAAATCTAAAATTTTAAGTTAACTTTGTCCCTTTTAAGCACTTTTTTTAAAGGCAAGACAGGTAGATGTACATTTCTGACACTTTTGTGTTGAATCATCAACTTTGTTATCTCTGATCTGTCGAGAGGGGATTTCACATCAGAGTCGCTTTTGAACTTAACATTTCGCTGCCGTCATCTGCTGCAGATAGAGACTCCTGCCGTAGGGCTCGGCTTTGAGGTCCAGGCGATGTCGTTTCGCGAAGACCTTCGCAAAGTGAGGAAGAAGGCATCGTTCTGCGTCACGCACTGGACACAGCAGAACGGCTCCAGCAACACCTCCACGCAGTGAGTGGCGTAAGCCGTCAGTGGCTGAAATTACTTGGAAATTGTTTTGGTAGAGAAACGGCGCGAAAAAAACATCAGAAACATCAGCGTGTGTTATGATAACGTTTCACAGTCATGATGTGTGTGTGTGTGTCTCTGTGTGTGTGTATGTTTCACACAATCTCTGTGCTTTTATCTGATTGCTGGGAAATGACAGTCATTGCACTCTTAGAGACATGATACTATCAGCATCAGCCACTGAGAGCACTAATTAGGAAGTGCAGTCACATGCAATGCGATATAAACAAATAAGTCACGATCAATCATTTACAAATTTGCACATTTTATAAGCTTTGTTTGAATTGCTAATATTTCGCATACGCACGTTCACACGCGAACGTATTAGACATATTATTTCACGTTACCATTTTGTATATGAGTTTGTCCTCAGTGTCGTTTCAAACATTTTAATGTAAGGATTAACGATAATCACATCGGTTATAGCCTTGTTATAGAGGTTTGATTATGGAACGAGTTTGTCGTGATCGTCAGCGTATTGTTTTCGCAAAACAAGAAGTACGAAAGCGAATCGATAAGGAAGAACATTTTAGTTCTAAAGCACGTCAAAACAAACAAAGCCACTCTTTTAAACCCGACTTAACGTTTATGACATCAGTATATATGAAGACAAAGTCAGGACCATCATATTTTATAAGACAAAAATACTCGAATAGAGGAAGTGGACCTCATTTTAGTTTTGTAGAACGTTGACAGTTTTTCGCTAAAATGAACTTAAAGCCAAAGCAACTGAGCAAGCTAATGCAATAAAGAAGAATATGAACAAGGTTTGGAGTTGCAAGAGTGTGCCATGACTCTATAGTGGATTCTGTGAGTTTACAGGTGGAACCGAATCATGTAAAATTGAAACAGCTACAGTACATTATAAATTTTTGTGTTTGTGAACCTTCAATGTGTATGAAATGTAAACGGATTATTACACACCGGACTTCAAACGATCACAACCACATCATATGAAGGCTACACCTGCCATTGTAATGTGACTCTTGCCATCAGACCACTACTGTGTTTGTGATGTGTGGTTTCACTTACTGGCAAGTTTACAGATTGTTGATATACATTACAAAGATCACATATACTGTAAGATACATTAATTAAACTCGAAATCAAAATTCAAACTCTTTGAATTTACAGTACTTGAGCTGACAGACAAGAATATGATTTCAATGGTTACATTGACATTTGTTACCCATCATATTAAGCCAGGTACGATTCGTCGCTTTGGGTAACTTTGTACCAAAATGGAGCTTATTGAGCCAGGAATCATTCATTCATTCATTCATTCATCTTCTATACCGCTTAATCCTGTGTTCAGGTCGCGGGGGACCTGGAGCCTATCCCAGGAGACTTCGGGCACTAGGCGGGGTACACCCTGGACAGGGTGCCAATCCATCGCAGGGCACACACACATACGTATAGTACACACACTCACACACTACAGGCAATTTGGGAACGCCAATTAGCCTAACCTGCATATCTTTGGACTGTGGGAGGAAACCGGAGTACCCGGAGGAAACCCACCAAGCACGGGGAGAACATGCAAGCCAGGAATCAGAAAACTCCAATCTAAAATGCAATGTGTAAATCACTGAAAATGTGACTTGACACTTGATTTGATATAATGGATCACATTTCATCTATTCACTGGAGCCATGGGACTTTATTTCCCAGAAATTTCCAACAAACTGGTTGATGTTAATATTTTTTTTATTACTGTACATTTTTGGGGGTCGAATCAGACAGAATAATGGAGATGCGATCTCAATAACACATGTAACACTGATTTTTTAAATTTTTTTTTTATTACAATGAGCTTTTATAATGAAAAAAATTATTTGATAATTAAATAACTACATGGACAAATTGATGCTGTTATACAAGTCAAGGCTGATTTTCAGATTATTTCCAAGTTTGGATATATTTTGCCCCAAATAAGATGCCCGTTCTTTGTGTTTTTAAACGAATTCAGTTTTTTTTTTGCACTGAAACAAGAGGTTAAATAAAATATTTCATTACCGTCATCTAGTTTGTAACACAGTCTCTACGTCGCATCAATAATTTGTAAGCAAGATGTAGACACTGAATTCGCTTTTGCATACGTAAGTGTGTATGTGTTTGTGCGTATCTGTTGTCTTACTTTAAATAGGTCTCAGTTCAAATGAATTTAGCATCAATTAATCAATTACTGAGAGAAAACGACTCCTGACTCCTGTGTGTCCGTGTGTGTGTGTGTGTGTCCGTGTGAGTGAGTGCAGAGATGTTGCCAGAGCTGCAGCCAGGAACTGGGAGTAAAATACCGGCTTCTGTGTCAGGGAAGAGGAGAGGGGAGTGTTGAGGGGGGGATTTCCAAAGAAAAAAGGAGAAGTTGTTTTCTGAATGACCTGAATAGAGCTAGGGTGCTGAAGGAGAGGAAGAGAAAGTGTGTGAGAATGAGTAGGTGCTGTGTAAAGTTAAAACACAATGCAATATACACACCAAACATGGCAGTCTAACGAATCATGCATGGAACCCCGGGGCTATCTGTAAACGGCCGGCCTGCTACTGAAGAAGCCATGAAGAATTCACTGGCAGGGAAACATGCTACAAACAAGTTTGCATATATGGGGACATTGTGTGAGTACAGTGTAGGTTTCTTACTTGTAAAGTGACTGTGTGTATATGTGTGTGTGTGTGTGTGTGTGTGCGCACAGTTGGTTTATGCAAATCAGGGACAAAATATGAAATGTAGCATTTTGCATGGGATGCAGCGTATCTGCTTTAGGATGTAGAAAGTAAAGAGGAAAGAATCATGGAAAGAGGTGTGCACCGCTTTTGAGTCAATACTGATAAATGAAAAGTAAATACCGGTGTGTAATCTCGTTCACTCTTAACAGTTGACAGATTCAAACGTAGCCTAGTATACAGTACGATGTGTGTTTGTGGTCTGTGTGCATATGTATGTGTATGTGCTGCTGACGCTTTTAGGATGTGAGAGTCTAAGCAGTGACAAGAGGAGAATTGAAAATGAGCCATTGCTACTGGATGCGAGAGAGCGAGAGAGAGAGAGAGAGAGAGAGAGAGAGAGAGAAAGGGGTTGGTCATTCTAAGAACTTGTCCCCACTTCTCTTCACATGCAGCTAACTTCCTGTTTGTGTCGTCAGTACAGCCTGACCACACTTGTACATGCTACTCTTTTTAGAGAAGCCCTTATCTTTTCTACCTGCTGCAACACACACACACACACTCACATGCACACACACGCAAGGCCTCAGAGTTGGAATACTCAGTCAGAATCGAATTATTCACCAGAACTGGATCTCCTGTTGTCTTTGCGCATGTAATAACCCAGGGTATTAAATATACATACAGTATTTAAAAAGAACTTTATAAGTTTAAAAACAGGTTGTTCATTTGTTTTCATGGACTTCAGGTACATAGTACATAGACAATGTGTTTGAGGGACTTATTGACTTGAAAGTTGGAATGCAACCTGTTTCATTTACTTATTGTTTTGTTATTTCATGGCAAATAACATTGCGTTGTGTTTTATCCTATATAGTGAGCATAATTAGCAAATAGACTTAAAGGGAGTCAAATGAGTTGTTAAATTATTTTAATGGATGTCAGAAAAAATTAAATTTCACTGTTTATCTGCTAGAGTTCAAAATTGTATTTTTGTGCATGGCATGTGTATTTTGACATAAGCTTAAAAGTCGCACTAACATGTTTACATCAGCCGTATTATGAAAGCCCAGTTTGTGATCTATGTAAATAAGTTGAAATGTATTTAAGAAGAGTCCAGATTCTGGACTCTTCAGAAAGGCCTCAGTGGGATATAAGATAGATATCAGACACCATAACATGACAGGGTAATAATAATAATAATAATAATAATAATAATAATATATTAATAAAACACTGCCTGGCCTAAAAATACCACTCTAATATTTAATTTGACTGCAATATTTTAATTACAGCACACAATCTGTGTAAAAATGACTCCTCATGCTGCCAAAAACACTCTTTTATAATCAGAGTCCTGGAATATACATGCTAGATGTGATAACCTGGTCATTCAGTACATTCAGGTCATCAGCTGACTTCATTTTATTGCCACATAATGTTGCTGAGCCTAGACCTGGCCAAGTGAAGCAACACCAGATCATAACACTGTCTATACAGAGACTTGTACAGTGGCCACTATGCATGATGGGTGCGTTGCTACATACGCTTCCCTTCTTACCTTGACCTGTCCATCGGGTCAATCTGGATTTAAATGACCATATAAGTCAGGGGTCAAGGGTAGCTCAGTGGTTAAGGTATTGGACTATGGTTCAAACTACGGTTTGGAAGATCCCAGGTTCAAACCCCACAACCACCAAGTTGCCACTGTTGGGCCCTTGAGCAAGGCCCTTAACCCTCAACTGCTCAGATGTGTAATGAGATAAAAATGTAAGTCGCTCTGGATAAGAGCGTCTACTAAATGTAAATATGATCTTTTTTCTTTGCTCAAAAATCTGAAAAATTTCTGATTAATGGTTTTTGCCAGACTGCAGAATAGTCCTAATCCTGTGTGTTTTCATCACATTGTACATGTGCATATATAACCGGGATTTCTTTAATAGATGTTATTTTTTACTATGCAACTTTAACATCTCATTTCTTCTATAAAGCTGACAAGTCAACACTGTCCTTTCAGTTTCTTTTTGTTTTTTTTATGATGTCATGGGCGATTTCTAAACCGACTTACAGGAATTTGATCTCCTTAGTTGATTTCTTCGTCTGGTACCATTCTGAAATTATGACTTTTTTTTATCTGATTCCATCATATCAAATATCATAAATTAATTATGCATGTTTTCTATCACCTGTAAGTTTTTTTCAACATAACACTAGTTAAATACATTCTATTGGTCATTCTATCATGTGAGCCAATACTGTATAGTGAATAGACTTGTGGGTTTTTTTTTTCTAAATGTAATAACGTTGTAAGATGATAAGTATTAATGATTCTTAGATTGATGTGGCATGAATGCATAGTATTTTCAGTATTTAAGATAGAAACTTCTGATTGTGAAAAATTCTGAAAAAAGAAAACTGTCACCATGGTGACACACACATAATGACAGTACACACACGCAGCAATGAGGAACCTCAGAGGTCAAGAGCACCATAATATATTAACACAAAAGGCAAGAGTCGTAGACAGACGTCAAAAATGTGCAAAAAGTTGCAAAGTGTAGGGTTTTCAGAAAAGGGATGGAGGAGGGTGTACAGCTGACATTGACAGCTTTGCAAAGTGACATTCACACATTGTGACTGCACATTACTTGGTGTGTGTGTGTGTGTGTGTGTGTGTGTATGTGTGTGTGTGTGTGTGTGTGTGTGTGTGTGTGTGTGTGTGTGTGTGTGTGTGTGTGTGTGTGTGTGTGTCGTGACACCAGGCAGGTGATAGGACACGAGCAGCAACAACAAACAGTGCAATGCTATGACCTAAAACACCAATGTGGATATGATCAGGGCAAACACAGTAGCCTTCTCTTGCTGTAAACAGCAGCACACATGCCATGCTGGTACACACACACGCACAAACACATTAGTACTGATTCGTTGTGAACCTCGATCTTTCTGTTTCATCTTGGCTACAATTTCAACCATGTTTCCGCAGTTTAACTGCCAATATCTGTCACATCATGAAGGTGGAACCGCAGTTGATCAAAAACATGAAGCCATTATTCAGTTCAAGGCAGTTATATTTGTGTTGCGCTTTTGACCATAGACACCAGCTTCACAGAAATCTGGATGTAATTTATTTTATTACGTTTATCCTCTTTAATGGTCAAGCCAGGGGTGATGGTGGCAAGGAAAAAACTCCCTGAGATGAAATGAGAGGAATTTGAAGGTGATCTCATCAGGTTGACACCAGATTATATGATTATAAGTTCCACTTCTATAGCTGTCTAGTACTGTAATTATATGTGAGTGAACAATGTAGTGTATTGCCATTCTACAGTCACACCAGTGCACACACTGTAGTGACCATGCCATTTTCAGGGAATAGGACAGCATTAAGAACACTGGGAATGTGTCCTAGCAAGGACTAAAGAAATGCACTCATTGACCTTGTATCAACTTGGAGGTAGAAGGGACAGCTTGGAATGTCGCCCAGATTGGTGCAGATTCCTAGACATTGCAAAGTACAGGGATATCTGGCTAAGGAGCCATTAAGAATACTAGGAATGTACCCTAGCTAGTGCAGAATGTCCTATATCTATAGGATATAGCAACTAGGATGCTATTAGGACACAATGTGCCCTAACTGGTGCAGGATTCTAATAATGATGTTTTCAGTTATATGTACAGTAATAAGTATTAGGGCAACATTTGGGAGACTAGCTAGTCTAGGCTCCCAATAATGGCACTGCCAATTACAGGTACAGTATAACAGTATTTAGAATACTAGGAATGCACCCTAGCTAGTGCAGAATGTCTATGGTCACCTTGCTATATTTTGGGTACAGCAAATAGGATGTTATTTCAGACACTTTGTTCCCTAACTGGTGCAGAATTGTGGTAATGATGCTGTGATTTACAGGTAGATCTGTAATCGGTATATCTTTATAATGAATATAAATAGCATGGTTCAAGACATTATAAATGTGCCCTTGCAATTTGTAGGTTGTAATAACTAGAGTGTTATTTAGACACCTATCTGGTGAAGAATTGCATTGATTGACCCGGCCAGTTGTAAGATTATTTGAGGCATTGGGAATGCTGCTGAATGTAGAATGTCCAAAACGACCTTGCAAAGTAGGGACTTTGACACTATTTCAGAAACATTGACAGATATTAGAGGCATACACCTTGCAAACGTTTTCCATCAACACTCATGACATGTTCTCTTTGTCAGGACACAAGTCATTTGTGGGGATTTCTTGCATTTCCATCCAGGCTTTCTTACATATCCACATTCAAACCTTGATCTAACAACAAGTGATGGAAACTGAGTACGTGTGTACAGACGCACACCCTCTCTGAGCACAAGACGCAGATCAGAAGTTGAAGCCACAATAATCAGATAGCTGGGGCCCTGCAAGAGGGCTTGCATGTTTCAGTTGCACAGGTCAGCAGAGTTTACTTTGCTTGATTTGCATACGTGAAGCATGCTAGTGTCTTTAACCTCTAGTTCTGCTTGCTACTTAGAAATGAATATCTTACGGGGAATCATATATTGAATCATGACTTTCTGACAATGCTGCTGTAATGTTTATTGAAAACACAGTTACACACCTCAACACCGCACCTATCTGTGGGTCCTTGTCAAACTGTTGCCACAAGGTTGGATGCACACCGTTGTATAGAATGTATTTGCATGCTAGCAACATTGCAATTTCACTTTGCTAGACCTAAGTTTAAAGTGGAGAAAAACCTTCCAATTGATCACATGTTTGATTCTGATAAATGACATAAATGTGACAAACAAGCCCTGAAAATAGTGCAAAAATGGAGCACAGACTGAGTTCATAGTTTTACAACCATACACAATGTGCAGTGTGACATGAAAGTACACCCTTTTGCATTTGCCATTCAAGCGAGAAAATCTGCACTTGGTCTTCTCTATTAGTTGCCATGGATATATTTTTTTTTCTTGTAATCAATGAGGTTTTTAACAAACTCATCCCTCACAGGAACTCTTTCTTATTCTTATTTAATTCTGTACAGTCATTATAAACTATACAAAGCATGTTTTCTCCTGAAAAAAACTTATATGGTTAAAAATTGGACATACATTAGTACTGAGGACAGGATGCGCAAGTGTTATTTTGTCATAGAATATAGCACCAATCATAGTGTAATGTGTAAATTCTAGACATGAGATACTGGTTTAGCATAGAAAAGAGGTGTGGCATGAAAGGTTTGGGGTATTTATATTATTATTTGGATATTCACAGAATCTAGATTTCTTGATGGTTAGAAAAAATCTAGACTGTATTTTCTGTGAAACCATCATGCCAAGCAATGTATTATTCAATAAGGTAAATCTCACTTCTTGAATGACCTTTAGAGATTGTGAGTACAGTAAATTCTAGTCAATTCTGTTCCTTGCTCTCTTGACTTCTCTTCTACCTTGGTGGAAATAACTGCATGGTGAAATAACGTGATTCCAAAGGGTGTCTTTCGAAATAAATAACTTGAAAAAAATCCTGTTGTCTCTTTCTTCAGCAGTAGGAAGTCACGTCAGGAAGGAGGAAGCATGAAGAAGACCAGGAGGCCAGTGCAGAGGAGGATGACCTGTCCGAGTCCTCAGGAGATCAGTCGGGCGCTGCAGAGCCCCACCATACCTGCGAGCGCCCGTGCTGCCAGTCTGGACGAGCTCATTCAGCGCTGCCTGCATTGCTTCGGTCAGTGTGTCTACTGTACCTTTCTTTCTAACATTACGGCATTCACCCTTACAGTCTAACGGTCTGTCTATAATAATGACTTTCATTCTTAGTGTCTACGTGTCTGTTTAGCATAATGACTTTCAGTCTGACAATCCAACTGTCTGTCTAGCATGAACAGCCTTTCTATTGTCGACCAGCATCATGTTTTTCTCTCTTGAAGTTAATAAGACAAAATGCAGCTTAGAATGTTACTACTATTAATTTTGGAGACCTTCCTGTTCCAGAAACCTTTAAATATTACACACGGCTAACACTGGAGACTCCTTCCAAAAATGTTTAATCAGTACCCCAAACATTTCACAATAAACATTTCATAATAACACACAATGTATGATTAGTGGAGCTAGACCATGGGTTATTTGCTGGTATAGAAACTATAACCTATTACAACATGTGTATTAATGCAAAACGTGCTGTTATAGAAAAAATTAATCACTCTCCGATAATTAAGATTCAAGTTTTCAGTAGTGCTGTGAAAAAGGAAGTGATCGCTGAGTTCTTGCCATGCTCTCTGTATGAAGGTTTTTTTTTACTATCTTGTCATCTATCATGGCACAATGTGTATCCCACAACACCACAATACTGAGCAGTGTCTTCTGTACTCTCGTACACATGCGCCCTTAGACAGCTCCAGTCTAAAATCTAGTTTTGCCTCAAACCTGCCTCTGAACTACTCCACATGTTTTCATCAGGTCTTTCTTGTGTGTGATGATATATAGAGACATACAGCAAAAGAAAATTAATGCGTACATGTTCTGGTGTGTTATTAGCATATTATATTGTGCCATACCATACATTTATATGGTGTTTATATAATTAAATTGAATGGAACCCATTTTTGTGTTTGAATTGAGAATGAAAGAAATCTCCTAAGTTTATGGCATTTGGTAGGCATAATTTTAAGAGTGCCTAAAACTTACTGAATTATACATTTTTAAGACTTTGCTCAAGTACCTAACTACAGTACAGTATCATGGTGCTCCTTGGGGTTTGATCCCATGACCTTCCAATCAGTAGACTAACACATTAACTGCTTAGCAACCCCTTCTACTTTTGGCACTTTTCCACTGCATAGTACGGCACGACACGGTTCGGTTCAACTCACTTTTGGGGGGTTTTCCACTGGGAACAGTACCTGGTACCTGGTCCTTTTTTTAGTACCACCTCAGGCGAGGTTCCAAGCGCGCCGAACCGTTACCAAAACGTGACGTGTAAACTCTGCTGGTCACTGATTTGCCTGGAGAAAATCGTCATTACTGCGTCACTGAACTTGCGACACGAGACACAACAGAACCGCTATATTTAGAAACAGCCAGAGAAGGATCGGACGCACCTTTTTGTATTAACCAAAAATTTTCTTTGGCTGCCATCAGCCTCTTTTGAAACAAACTCCTTCGTCTCGCTGTTAAAAACATCCACATGCCGAGAATGAAGAACACCATGCCGTCGATGTGCTCCATTGTTGTGTGTTTGTTTGTGGCGCGTTTACGATGATGTCACGGCAGTAGAGGCGCCGCAACTATAACGACACGTGAATAATCCCGCCCACTCTAAAGCGTTACTACACTGCAGTGGAAGCGCAAACCGAGCCGAACTGAGCCGAACCGAAGTGAGCTGTACTGAACCGTGCTGTGCCGTACTATGCAGTGGAAAAGAGGCATTTGCTGCATTTTAGATCCTGGGAATGTCTTTGTCCTGTATTGCTACTGACACAAAGCCCATCTCGCTTCCTCTTCCCTTGTCAAATTATGATAATTTCTTTCTTTGTGTTGTAGACTCTGAAGGGAAGTTAATCCGAGGCATAGCGCTCGTCAATATGACTCTGATGATGCACAACTGGGTTGTGCCATCGCACACGTTCGCTCATAAACTGCTCTCTCTATATCCTTTATTGACTTGACTCTGTATATTTGCTTTCAGAACAAAATTTTATAATAGTGCCTGAGGGGCTGAATTTGCCTAATCTTAATACTAATGACTAATGAGGTCATACTAATGAGGTGTGTACAGGATTTATCTCTGCAGGGCATCATATGGCATCTCACCTTCAAAACAAAGGAAAGAAGAGCCTCCTTATTTGGGCTTTATTACAAATCTGTGCGCTGGTAGACTGGTTCATTGGTGTGTAGCAATAAGGGTGTGTCCTGTTGTTATTCTAAGACTTGTTCCTTAACTAGGCCTTACCTACAGAGACTGTCCTGTGGAGAAGAGACCCCAGAGGAGGCCTCAGATCTGCCAGTTCATCATGTCAGTACTGTGAGACTTTAACACGGGAATTGAAATAAATTGATCAATTGTTCTTTGGAGTCTGTATGTACAGTATACTGTATTTATGCTTGACTTTTCTCTCAGGCACTGGATATCTCATTTTCATCTGATGTTTGAGACGGACCCTATGTTGGAGGAGGTTATGGGGGATATGTGTGCTCTGGTCAGGAATGAAAAGGACTCCCACTTCCAGCTGACTGACACTCCATACCCGTGAGTGAGCACAAACTTTACATATCTAAACTGCATGTAGAACATATACAGTACAGTGCTGTTAGTTATAAGGTATAGGTAGTTATGAGATTACCACAAGGATTCGGTCTTGTTTAAATACATATTTTCTGTCCAGGTCTTGTTTGAATAAATCTTTTGCATATATATATGCAAATATATAATATATATATATTGCTTAAACATTCAATTTGTGGAGATACCTATAGAAGATAGATAGTATACAGATAAAAGATATCTGCAGAAGGTTTTGTTCATTATTTTATAAAACATTTTTATAAAGGTCTTAATTTCAAGCGTTGGAAACATAAACGTTAACCATTAGCTACATTAGCTATGACTAAGTCTCACAACCTAAACCTAGTTAGCATGTACAGTACAGTACTACTGTATGTTTTAAACCACCTCTTATTTCTAAATATTAAAAAATACTTTCAAATACTTTCAATATACAATATACTTGTATTTTTATTGTAGTCTTGAGGAATGTTTTTAGTTTCTATTTATACTATTTATCATTCAAGCAATGTAAAAAAAAAAAAAAAAAAGGAGAAACAGGTGCAGATGATCAGACCAGTGATTAATATACTGATGATGCTGAATGCTGAGTGGTTGGAACAGACGTGAGTGGAAATGAGGTTGCTGCTGAGGTTGTTACATAAACAACCAATTTTTTTATTTTATTTTATCTTTAGGAGCTTTAAGCTTGTCACAGTAAAACATTTGCTTTGAAATTCTTTAATTCAATCGACATCATTTATTTGAAATGAGCGGGTCGAGACTTTCGCACTGCACTGTAGCTGTTGAGTTTTTCATAGAAACATGAAAAAGAGAGAGTGACAGTAAAAATGAAACATCTGAAATAGTAACATTTCCCTGATTTTTCAGACGTGTTGAAATATTACCAAGAAAATGCCCTTGTGTGACTACTCTGAAATTACATGTTGCAAGAACGACTAGCGGAACTGACATAGGTTCTACTACATTTAAAAAGTATTCCTAAAACAAAATGATAAAAAAATATAAGAATAAATAGAGTGGCCTGTTGACCCCAGTAACGTATGTCATACATATGGCAAAAATTAGCATTAGTTGTTGTTTTACTGGGAATCTAACATTCTCAGAACATGTTAAATATATAAATCCACAGTATCACATTACTGAGCCTAGTGATAATGATGTATGTTAGCTGGATATGAGATATATTTTCTCTGAGAAAGAAAAATATAAGAAATATATTATTAGATTAGATTAGATTTAGATTCAACTTTATTGTCATTACACATGTACAAGTACAAGGCAACGAAATGCAGTTTAGGTCTAACCAGAAGTGCAATTAGCAGAAAGTGCAGGATAAAGGTATAAGTTTAAAAAAGGGATATGTGCAGGGAGAAGCTATGGGTAACTATTAAAGAAAGATATTATGTGAGTATAATATACAGATTACTAGTAACTATACTTATAAATTTACAATGGATGAACCGTATGTACAGGTTGCTATTAACTGTAGGCAGGAATTTGCAAATAGATATCAACGTAATGTACAGGATATTATATGATCATAGTATACAGAAATATAATAATTATATATTATATAAAGAAATATAATAATTGATATGGTGGAGCATTCCAGAATGAGACTTTATTGAAGCCTTCATTGTCTGAGCTCTGTTCCAGTCAGAACGAGTATACGATGCTTTCGTAATGTCAGTCATAACAGGAACTAGAGTATGTTATGGATGTTCTGCAATGTATTCATGAGCAACGTGTCGTGGTACTGTATGAGGTGGATAAAACACTGCAGGACATAACTTAAGGCTGGTTATAGTAACTTTGTTTCATATTGTAGTAGATCACACTACACTGCTTTTTTCCCCATTTTCTTTTCCAAAATCAGCACAACCCATTGTGTATTATTCCTTACTTGTCCTTCAATCGCAGAATTATCCGTGTATTGTTAATCACTTCAACATGCAGCTAAACAGCTTATTGTCTCTTATTTTCTGCACTTTTTCTGAAAGCAGTAATCCCCCAGCAGACTTCTGCCTGGCTCCCTCACCCTCAGTGAAGAAAAGGAAGGTGTCTCTGCTCTTTGACCACATGGAGGCTGATGAGATGGCTGAGCACCTCAGTTACCTGGAGTTCAAAAACTTCTGCAGCGTTTCAGTGCGTGGGCTGACCTTAAACACTCACCACACCTGCTCACACCTTGTGGATTTCCTCCAGACACAGACTGTTACACAGCACAGAATAAACATTTCTTCATAGTACAGTAGTTATGTCAATATTAATAAAGCCCATTTAACACTAGATAACACTAGACAACAGTTTTTAAGACTTACTTCACTTCTAATTATTATGTATTTTGTGTGATGGTTACTGTTTAGTTCCTGGATTACCGAAGCTATATTGTGTGTGGCTCTGTGAGGAATAACCCAGCCCTGGAACGTTCTGTCATGATGTGTAACGGGGTCTCGCAATGGGTCCAGCTCATGATCCTCAACAGGCATACACCACAACAGAGGGCTGAAGTCTTCACAAAATTCATTCATGTAGCACAGGTAAGCTTCAGCACAAAACACACCGTTAGGACGCACTGAAGTGTAGTGATGTGACATTTACAGCATCTGTTTGCTAACCCAAACTAGTTTAGACATTAACACCATATTTGGTCAAAATACTACTAGGTCAAATTTAAAATAGAAGCTGACTGCTTTCAGGTTAAAAGTTGTCTCCCTAAAATAGAGTTTTGATCATATGGTTAATGACTAATGCTGACTGGGTAAAGATAGCGACAGTATCATGGTCATATAAAGGTACAGCAACAGTACAAATGAGAGAAAAACATCTGGGTCTAAGTTCTAAGTTCTAAGTGGAAACAAACGATATGACTATAATTACATTGCAGACTTCTGCCTGGCTATACTTAGGTTTTTGCCATTTGTTAAAATTATGTACAATAAAAAAATTGAAAAAGTATAGAAATTATGACAATATTAGTTTGATATATTTTTTTTTACATAATCATTTATGAAACAGAAAGTTAAACACAAGCAAAGTGGCAAAGCTAAAGTTTCAATTATTTCAGTTAATATTTGTAATGATTTAGGTTATAAATGACTTTACACAATTATAAATAATATATATACATGATAATATAACGATTTGAAATTTTTCATTTTTAAATTTCATTTAAGTCCTGGGGTCAGAGCGAAACTTGCAGGGCTTTTTTTGTTTGTTTGTTTCAAAAGATATACAAGAATATACACGGCACATTGAGAAACACATGAAACAGGCACTTTTTACTGCCAGTCACCATTTCCACAGTCTACTGGAAGCCACGTGAACATTGCGCAAAAAAAAAAAAAAATGTCCGATTCTTTTTTATTTTAAAGTCTCTTTGTTATATTTTCATTTAAATCCTTAAAAGCAGAGTACATTGGAGTGCTTAACTTCAATTAGTTTGCCTAAATTGAACCTCCGTAAAGCTTTTTACACATTTTAATGTCAAGTTAGCACAATAGACAGAATTTTTGTACATACAGTAATCTTGAGTTGACAAAAATGACATTTCACAGGGTTGCCTGTATATGTACAGTACAAGCTATGACAATACTGTAGATGTATACTGTTGGTATGTATCATGCAATGCTGAGGTGAAATGCCAAACATCACATCAAGCTCAGTCGCTGTAATACTTAGAAATCACAGTCATTCATAGCTATTAGATTGTCATTAATTTGTCTTAAGTTCCAATAAAAGGTTAATATGAAGAAATACGAAAACTCACCTTTTAGGCAAAAATGTCTGCCAATACAATGTAATAGTCATTAATAGTGATTGTCAGTGTCAAAAATTTCACTTTTTCATGGCCACCATTAGTTATCCTACTGTAACAAGTGGTGTCATAACAACCTGTTGCAACAATCCTGCAGAAATTATTAGGCTTATGTCAGTTATTAATACAAGTGTTCTTATGTACAACAATAAGTAATAATACGAGTGTCCCCACACTGTAAAAGAGAAATGTTGTGAAATATTGCAAAATAAAGCAACATGATGCAATAAATGTTTGAGTTTTATCAATTTAAGATCAAACTCAATGACCTAAATTACTTAACTTAGATTCAGCCAACTTGTTCAGCCGGCAGTACAGTTCTTCTAATGTGTAATAATCCACCATCTTATATAAAATAATGAGTAATAATGCAGTTCTTGTTTAAAGTAATGAGTAATGATACACATGCTTTTATATACAATAATTAGTCATAAAATTTGTAATAAAAAGTGTTTTTTCTTTTATATACAATCATGAGTAACACAGGTGTTCTTAAATACAATAATAAGTAATGATATTATTGATTTCATATAAAATTATAACTAATAATTCTAATAATGAGTAATAAAATGTGTTCTTACACGCAATTGTAATTAATAATACAAAATATAATTATATTTAATAGTGAGCCCTAATGCTATTATATACAATAATGAGTAATAATACACCATGTCCATGTATACCTTAATACATAATGATATGATTGTTTTATACAATTATAAGGAATAATAAACCTACTAAAATAAATAATAATACAAATATTCCTATACACAGTAATGATGTATAATGCACCATTTTCTTATATTCATTAAGGAGTACTAATCAAGTGTGCCTTCCGATATAAGTTTTTATGATATAATTTATATAATATAATAATCTAATGTGAGCCATCTGATATGATATTATATACTGTATGAATGAATATAATGCATGTTTCTATATAGAATCATAAGTTGCAATACAAAGAGTGTACGTACTGTATACGCTCTAAAACATACAAATACACTGATACATGCATACATATATAATAATAATAATAATAATTATTATTATTATCATTATTATTATTATTATTATTATTATTATTATGAAACAAGCATTCTTAAGTTTTATGAGTAATTGTTAAAATGAACTTTGAATGCATTTTCAGCAGGAGGTTGACATAGAGGTGTGATTTTCCACCAGGACACCATGATACTGAGTTAGCATTTCTAAAAGAATAACTGTGACAATTCCAAATGTCATTGTGTTGATTTTTTATATCATAGAAACGTTAATGACTCATGTATTGTTTAAAAAACCAATGGCAACTCAATTAATACATATATTATGATGTTGTTGACTACTGTACTTGTTGCTGTAACACAGGAAGTGACATCATTGTGAAATCCCTATGTCGTGCCCTTAAGCACTAGCTGTGCTTTACAGCACGAGTACAAGCACGCAGGCGAGGCTGTGCTGAAAGGCAGACTTGTGCAAACACATAGGAAGCTAGTGAGCTGATGATGTGTCATGATGTGAGTGGCTGTTAATTAAATAAGTATGTCATTCTGACACCATGTTCCTGTTAGGGAGATTTCTTACATAAACTTCCAGAATATTTCAAAAGCAAATGTACAGGAAGCTGTGTGAGCACACTATAACACAAATTAACACACATGGCAAATAAATGTCCAATAAGGACTGTGAACCCACAGAACATTCTTCCCTTTTTTCTTTGTATGTGTGCACGTCTGAGCAGAAACTGAGGTCCCTGCAAAATTTCAACACTCTGATGGCAGTCATAGGTGGTCTGTGTCACAGCTCCATCTCTCGACTCAAAGACACGGCCAGTCTACTCGCCTCTGACATCACCAAGGTTTGTGCAATCCCAAAAATTTACGCACAAGACAATATTGGAGCTTCCCATGGAAACAAACATTTTTGGAATTCCCATGGAAACACACACACACACATACAGTATATACTGTATATTGCATCTAAATTAAATAGAATATCATAAAAAGTAGATTTTTTTAATAATTCAATTAAAAAGGTCAATTTCATATATTACATAGCTCCATTACACAGACTGATTTATTTCAAATCTTTATTTCTTTTAATTTTTATGATTATGGCATATACAGTAGCTAATGAAAATTTTAAAATATAAAAATTCAAGACTCATGGACACTCCTGGTGTCACACTCCAATCAGCTAATTAACTCAAAATACCTGTAAAGGTTTCCTGAGTCTTTAAATGGTCTCTCAGTCTGGTTCAGTAGACTACACAATCATGGGGAAGAGAAAAGGGTGCACAAACAGCAGGGATGACCGCAGCCTTGAGAGGACTGTGAAACGAGGCCCATTCAAGAATTCAGTAGGAGTGGACTGCAGCTGAAGTCTCCATGCACAGACATATCCAGGACATGGGCTACAACTGTTCCATTCCTTGTGTCAAGCCACTTTTGAACAAGAGACAACGTCAGAGGCATCTTTTCTGGGCTAAGGACAAAAAGGACTGGACTGTTACTCAGTGGGCCAAAATCCTCTTTTCATAGGAAAGAAAATTTTACATTTGATTTGGAAATCAAGGTCCCAGAATCCGGAGGAATACGGTAGAGGAGATGCACAGAACCCAAGTTGCTTGAGGTCCAATATAAAGTTTGTAAAGTGTTCGTTTGGGGAGCCATGTCATCTGCCATTGTTGGTCCAAGGTCAGCACAGACATCAACCAGGAATTTTTAGAGCACTTCCCTCTGATGACCAGCTTTATGAAGATGCTGATTTCATTTTCCAGCAAGCATTGGCACCTGTTCACTGCCAGAAGTACTAATATCTAATTTAAGGACCATGGCATCTCTGTGCTTGATTGACCAGCAAACGCGCCCAACGTAAACCCCATAAATAATCTACTGTATGGGGCATTGTGAGAAAGAAGATGTGAGATACCAGACCCAGGAACACAGAAGAGCTGAAGGCCACTACCAGAGCAAACTGGGCTTCAGACTGCCACAGACTGATCGCCTCTATGCCACGCCGCATTGCTGCAATAATTCATGCAAAGAGAACATTTTTTTTCATGTTTTTCGAAGACGGAGGTAGCTGGGTTCATCTAAGTCTGATAGCTTTTGGTAGGTGTTGTATCATGCGAAGAGCTGGTGGGTGGGAATTGGAAGGTGACCAAATTGGTGGGGGGAAAAAAAAGATCCTAATTGCTGATGTTAAGTATTGTTTAACTCTCCTCAGTTAATTTCTATTAAAACCAAAGAAAGATTACAAAAACTCCAGGTTTAAAAAATAAGTGCAATTTTAACCAAGAAATATCTCACTCTATTTGCAGGCGCTGAGCGAGTTCACAGAGTTGCTCTCCTCCTACAGTAACTACACTAACTACAGACGAGTGTACTGCGAGTGCACCGGCTTTAAAGTGCCCATCCTGGGTGTACATCTTAAAGACCTTATCTCGCTAAACGAGGCATTGCCTGACTACCTGGATGGTGACAAGATCAACCTGGGAAAGCTACAGCACCTGTACTGCAACATCAGCGACCTGCTGGCCATCCACAAATGCAAGCCACCTTTTGAGGCCAACAAAGACCTGCTCCACCTGCTAACGGTGAGGGAGTAAGACTTTTGAAGCAGTCCAACTTGAAATGTCCCTTCACAGAAGTGTTTCTATCAGTCACACCATCAGCCATGATGTTAGTATAAATACAGTTTCAGGTTGGTGGCGCTATGCCCGAAATAGCAATACGAAAAAAAACAAACATTTTGATGCGTGTACACCTGGTTGCTTTGTTGACCCAACAGCAGCTGGGTTTATTTTTAACCTGCGGTGGTATTTTTACCACCATCTCTACTTGTCTTGCTGTTTTGCCTCACTCTGTTGCTCATGCATGATTCTTAGAGGGATTAATATAAGGCAGAAAAAGACATGCCTGAAACATACTGTAGTTACATAGTGATATACAGTAGCCAATGATATTGCTTATGGTACAGTATATAAATAAAAACAGTTGTAGTTATTTGAGATATTTCACAGTTGCGTCTCCCCCCCCCCCCATAACAGGCATTGAATTAGCTAAGGTACATTTCTGTTTACATGAAAACACATCACACTATAGAGGAGGTGTTAATCTGTCCAGTTGTGCCGATGATTCTGTCAATGCCACCAAACTGACATGCTACGTACTGTACATGCTTTTTGCCACTTTATTTAACATTGCTCAAGTTACCAGAGTTTTAATACTGCACATACATATACAGTATGTGTGTATACATACACTACCGTTCAAAAGTTTTAGATCATTTCTAACTCAATGATGGTTCCTGATTTTTATTTCTTTCTACATTGTAAAGGAATGCTGAAGGCCTTTGAACAGTTGATATTGAGATGTTTCTGCTGCTTCTGCTCTGTAAAGACTTCATAACGCCTCTAATCTGAGGTGCTGTTAATTGGTCATTTTTCAGGCTGATAACTCTAAATGAACATCTCTTCTGCAGCAGAGGTAGGTTTTGGTCTCGTCCTCCTGGGACGGCCTTCATGAGAGCCAGTTTCATTATGGTGCTTGACGGATTTTGCAAATGCACTTGACACAATACTGTTCTTGCAAGAACTATTAATAATGCTACCTAGTTAACCTAACTACATTGGAAACTTTGGGTCATGTAATGGAAAAAAAGTTTCAGTTTGCCAAAATAATGCATTTGTGTAAAGTAGATAATGCTCCTAATAGCATTTCGGGATAGCACTGTCACCTACTGTAGCACCTCAAGGGTCCTGGGTTTGATTCCCACGTCGGGTCTAATGGCGCTTTTCCACTGCATAGTACGGCACGACACGGTTCAGTTCAGCTCACTTTTGGGGGGTTTTCCACTGGGAACAGTACCTGGTACCTGGTCCTTTTTTTAGTACCACCTCAGACGAGGTTCCAAGCGCGCCGAACCGTTACCAAAACGTGACGTGTAAACTCCGCTGGTCACTGATTGGCCGGAGAAAATCGTCATTACTGCGTCACTGAACTTGCAACACGAGACACAACAGAACCGCTATATTTAGAAACAGCCAGAGAAGGATCGGACGCACCTTTTTTTTATTAACCAAAAATTTTCTTTGGCTGCCATCAGCCTCTTTTGAAACAAACTCCTTCGTCTCGCTGTTAAAAACATCCACATGCCGAGAATGAAGAACACCATGCCGTCGATATGCTCCATTGTTGTGTTTGTTTGTGGCGCGTTTACGATGATGTCACGGCAGTAGAGGCGCCGCAACTAAAATGACATGTGAATAATCCCGCCCACTCTAAAGAGTTACTACTGCAGTGGAAGCGCAAACCGAGCCAAACTGAGCCGAACCAAAGTGAGCTGTACTGAACCGTGCTGTGCCGTACTATGCAGTGGAAAAGAGGCATAAATCTCCTCAGATAAGCTCCAGCAGTATAGACGATGATCATGAGTCAGTTGCTACCATGAGTTTAAGGTTTAAGATGTTATGTTGCTTGACACAGTTTGTGGTCTTCTCTTCTTTGATCACTATGATTAACTGTAAAATAGAGATCCAGATCATAATCACTTCATGGTATTTGAGTAGCAATGTACATTAGACTTACGTCATTGCGTATTATGCAGTATCACGTTGTTATCAGAGGGTTATTTTTTTTTAAGAGTATGGCAATGAGCAAAGAGCATGGTATAAGATGCATAACAGAGATCAGTATTACTACTGGGGCTTCCCTAGTTTTGACTATAGTTTTTGCCCGCGTCTGTGGACTGAATACTGAATTTGTATAGAGTTTAGTATACCTATGATGCATAGTGTTCCATCTCAAACACAATCATCAAACAAAACTAATGAAAATAGATGATAGGATCCAAAACTGTGCCTCACTGTTTTTTGAACAACTCTTTAGCTAATTAGTCTTCCATGAGTTAGTCTCTGGATCCGTGTCTAAAAAGAAAAAAATATGCTGACATTCAGTTTCATTTCAACAAATGCTTTTAACAACAGACTTTCACCCAAAGCAGCCTTTATAGAGATCCACATGTAGATCCTTATTGAAAAAAAAAAGTAAAATAAACAGAGGCGACAGTGGTGAGGGAAAATCTCCCTGAGACAAAATGAGGAAGAAACATTGAGAGGAACCAGATTCAAAAGGGAACCCATCCTATTCTAAGTGACACCAGATAATGGGGCTAAAAATCCTTACTTCCTAAATCTAACAGTGGATCATTACTCAAGCATGTTGAAATAATGGTAAAAGGTCTCAGTAACTGATTATTGATCAAACAACGCCAACCGATTTTAAATGAAATTTTAAGTGGGCACAACTCATAGCTCATGAAATAGTTTTATTGACCTTTAAACCCAAACTAACCTTAATGTTAAATGTACAGTGTACAGTGAAATTTCAATTTAGTTAGTTAAAAAAGATTGAACAGTAGTTTGTTTTTAAAAATAAATTTTTAAGGCTTTATAATTAGATTACCACAGTGTGTTAAGTAAGCGTATGTCCATGGCGTAAAGTTCATGGTAAATTAAATTAAATGATGTGGATTAAATAAAGGCGACACGGTGGCTTAGTGGTTAGCACTGTCGCCTTGCATCCCTAGGGCCTGCGTTTGATTCCCGCGTCCATTGTGTGTGCATGGAGTTTGCATGTTCTCCCTGTGCTCGGTGGGGTTCCCCCCGGCTCTCCTCCCACAGTCCAAAAACATGCAGATTAGGCTAATTGGTGTTTCAAAATTGCTTGTCGTGCATGTGAATGTTGACCAGAGGTCCTACCATGGTTGTAAAATTAGATTTTAAAAATGGTTTTAAAATCACCATTCACCTCCACGGTCCCTAGTTGGACTACAGAGATTCATGGATGGATGGATGGGTGGAGGGAGATGGATTAAATAAAAGAAATGTGAACAAATGTATTGCGACGGCCTGCAAAGAGCCTAAAGATACTGTTCTGTAACAACCTCATGATTTCCCCAATGATTTTCCCTCTCATCATTCACAATTACCACCACACCAATCACTGGCCTGATCATCCAAAAAGTTTGGACACAAGTTTGGAAGAATTCTGGATTTTTTCAAAATGATGAAATAACATATATGGAATTAGATAATTTGATAGCAACAGCGACGGTCAGCCATTCTGGAATAGTTCTTGCAAGAACAATATTATCAAGTGCATTTGAAAAACCCTTCAAGCACCATGATGACACTGTCTCTCATGAAGACCAACCCAGGAAAACATGACCAAACATGACCCCAATTAACAGCACTTCAGTTTAGGGCTGTTACTGTATGAAGGCTTTACAAAGCATACATAGCAGAGATTATTACATATTTTTGATGCCTTCAGCATTTTTTTCCCCCTACAATTAAGAAAGAAAGACAAAAATCAGGAAATAGCATGAAATTAGAAAGTATGTCCAAACCTTTGACTGGTACTGGATTATGCAATAGGATTATGAAATAAATGTATGTGAGTAAGAAGCAGAAAATGGTGAATGCTTGAGGCTATGCTTAATTCATTGATGTGTATGTCAGTGTGTCATCCCACTTCCTCTGTATGCAGCTTTCCCTGGACCTGTACTACACCGAGGATGAGATCTACGAGCTCTCGTACGCCAAGGAACCCAAGAATCCCAAAATACAGGTAACATCATACATGCGAATCCTAAACAAAAAGCATATAATAAGAGAAAGGGTTCCTTGCTTTTTCTTTATGTATTACTGCATGTTTTCTTTTGTCATACCCACAAAAGAACTTATATGCACTTTATTGTTAATCTTTCTGATTAACGTTAAATTACATACACCACAAATCCTCTTTTTCCCTTCTAATAGACTCATATTTCACACAACTTAACTGTGCAGAGCTTTGAAACGTGCAGTTGAAGGACTGTTGAAGGATACTTCATCTAATTTTGAAATGTTATTTATCGTTGCCTTTACATATACATTTATAAATTAAATATGAGTGACTAAAATGTCACCACGATCGTTAAATCACCACTCGTACTGAAACCATATGCCAAACTTTGACTCATTTGGTTCTCTGAGGCTTCATATACGTGTTCATTTGCACCATGTGGATATTGCAGTTCATGGTAAATGTCTTGACCTCGTGTGCAAACCACTTTGAGTCAGGGAGTATCCCTCAGTGCACTACAGGTACAGTGAGCACCGTTTCTTCTTTCTGCATACACACTTCAAAGAAAACCACAAGAAAAGAGCTGGAGTGCTTACAGGCGACTGATCGTTATCTCTTTCGCTTTGAGTATGGGCCTTATTATGTACGAAGGTTCTTCTAACACCTCCTAACACGCATAGCACAGCACGTTTTTTTTTTTTTTTTTTTTTCCACCAACGTTCAAGTAACTATTCTCAAAACGAAACTCGCTTTAGACGATCTTTAACTTAACTGTCTACATATCTCTGTCTGTCTCTTCCTAGCCTGTAACCCCAGTGAAGCCCCCTGTGGTCGCTGAGTGGGGGTCAGGCGTGGCTCCCCGTCTTGATCCAGACACCATCTCTAAACACGTCAAACAGATGGTGGACGTAAGTGAGAAGCACTCATGCAGTGATAGCAGTTCCTGGGTGCTATCTTTCACTTCCTTATTAGACAATGTATATGAGGTTCAGAACTGAAATAGAAAGCTTTTTCGACTCACGCGGACTCTGTCTCCCCCCGCAGTCGATCATGAAGAATTACGATCTGAACACCGACGGCTACATCTCTCTGGAAGACTTTGAGAAGATAGCTGCTAATTTTCCTTTCTCCTTCTGCACTCATGACAGTGACAGGTACAAAGGGCACTTTACTGTAATTAGGATTTATTGGGGTTTTGTTGAATATTTCGGGTTTGTCTCAGTATTGAGGCAGGGTTTACAATTTAGTTTGATATTTAGTTTTTTTGTAATTAGCCAAAAAAAAAAATGCATCAAAACAAGAATTATTTGATTTTGACACAAAATGATGTGGGGCGTTCAAGTCAAACCGGGACTTGTTATAAATTCTGGCGAAAACTGCAGGCATTTATATAAGGCAAGGCAAGGCAAGGCAAGTTTATTTGTATAGCACATTTCATACACAATGGTAATTCAAAGTGCTTTACATAGAAGAAGAGAAAATAACCATAAAATGAAATAAAAGATAATATCAATAAAACTTAACAAAAACTTAATAAAAATAAAATAAAAAAGAACAGTTAGCAATAAAACTTTAAACTAATTAAAATTTAATTTAAAATAAAAATAGAAAACTAATTAAAACTAATTAAAACATCATTTAAAATAGGAAGAATTTTTTTTTAAATAAAATAATGCAATCGGTTAAAAAATTAAGTAAATATAAAATATAATGCAGTCGGTTCGGACGTAGCACAGTGCTCATTTGATAAATGCGCAGCTAAACAGATGAGTTTTAAGTCTTGATTTAAAAGTGACTAATGTTTTTGCACATCTGATCTCTTCTGGAAGCTGGTTCCAACTGTGGGCAGCATAATGGCGGACTCCCCTTGTTTTGTGTGCACCCTTGGTATTTCTAACTGACTCGATCCTACCGATCTGAGTGGTCTATTAGGTTTATATTCAATGAGCATATCTGCAATGTATTTAGGTCCTAGGCCATTAAGTGATTTATAAACAAGTAAAAGTACTTTAAAATCTATATAAGATATAAGCACAGGAGGGTGATAAGACCTTTAGCTGCAGGAAAGGTTTGGATGCTGCAAACATTTTAAAGAAGGCTGTATGTCTTGTATGTATGACGATATCAGCCACGGGAGTTCGGAGCCCAGTGCAGTCATTCCCGTGAACATTCAGTGAGCGGAACACCTGATCCTTAAAAACTGATTGAGAACTTAGCAGCAACTTGTCAAAGAGACAGATCTGCTTGTGGGAACTGTACACACTTCATTACAGGAACTCAGCTGGAAGTTATTGCCACATCCCCAGTATAGTCCTGACCTCACTCCAAGCCCTTTTCGAAATGTTGGGCCATTAAAGGAGTTGCTGGCAGGCCAGCATTACTGATTTAAAGCACGCAGTCTGATCATGGCTCCAGCGTACTGAGAAAACTAGTGAAACGCCGGGATGAGTGCAATAGTGTAGCGGGGATTATAGAAAGAAATAAGGGGAGTTTTTACTCTGATAATTGTGTTCTGATATTCTGAACAATCAAAAGTCACAGTTTGAATTGAATGCATCTCTCTATTGTTTTTATATTTCCTATTGTCTCTCCGCAGGGAAGGAGAGATTAGCAGAGAGGAAATCACGTCATATTTTATGCGAGGGATGTCGGTATGCGCTAAGCTGGGCTACAACCTGCACAACCTGCACAACTTCCATGAGATGACGTACAAGAGACCCACCTTCTGCGACTCCTGCCGAGGATTTGTGAGGATTTTTTATTTATTATTTTACTTTTTGCCATGTATTATGTTTTTATTTAGTGCAGCAAATCTAATTTTAATTTCTGCTTACATATTTCACCACATCACCTAAAGCTGCATATGGTGTCTTTCTTTTTTCATGCACCAGCTATGGGGAGTCATAAAGCAAGGCTACCACTGCAAAGGTAAGCTCTGATGCATTTATGCTTTTCAATAATAAGACATTTAATCCAAAAAGAAAAAGGATTAAACAGAACCATAGTCTCAGTCATTTCTTGTTTTTTTTTTTTTTTTTGCTTTCTAGACTGCGGGGTAAACTGTCATAAGCACTGTAAAGACCTAGTTTCAATGGAATGTATGAAGTTCCAGGTTTCTGGTGGTTCCTGTCCCTGTACACCAGGTCCAGGATCGGGCATAAGATTGAAGGGAAACAGCTGGGGTGAGTTTTCTTTTATTAGATCGTACATTAAACACTTATCTTGTAAAGATGGTAGTGATTATATTATTATGATGATGGTTATTATTATTATTAAGGATATGTGTGGCGATCTGGAATAACCCATTGGAAGTCTCTGTGGCTTTTACTTATATCGATCCAAACACAATAATGTCAGGAAGTTTGTATTACCTTGCAAAGTGTGGAATAGAGCCTTCAAGTGCAATTATTAAACATAAAAAAAAAGGTTTCCCAGGCAACAACACATATTCAACAAACATCAATAAATAAATACAATTCTATATATACATTAATATAACTAATTAATTAGCATGTTAATTCTACTGCTTTGTTTTTGTTTTACCAAATAAGGTTCTGAGGAGGAAGCATTTGTATTTCCTCATGGAAATGCACCTGAACACTCCAAGAGTCACAACACTCCGCAGAACATCGCCGAGAACTCCTCACTGTTGGACCGATCCACTCAGACAGACCCGGGAGTGTGGACACCAGTGGGGAACCGCAAAGACCCGCATCATTCAAAAAGTCTCTCGCCTACTGAGAAGGTACGAAAAAGACGCCCACACTGGGAAATATGGATTTCAGCTTTACTAATGTTTGGAGGGCCTGAAACTTGTTCTACTGGTGAGCTACAAAGTGTGAAGCCAAACATGATGTCATAATGGTGCAAGGCTGTGACACTATCTTTATCTTAAACCAGAAATGCAGATGATGTATAATGTACACTGGAAAGTTTAAAATGAGTGGAAACTAGACTTTCATGTAGGCTTGTTACCTGCTGGTCATTAGAATCGATGGATGTTGTCTTTCTTGTCTCATGAGCTTTTTTTATATCTCACAAAAAAAAAGATCATGTGATCTGTTCATTCTGAAATATGTATTTCTATTCATATTATGAATGTAGGAATAAGATGACGTAGGTTACTTTGGTTTAAAGATAAATGTCTTTTAAAAGTTTTAAAAGAAGTTATTTATTGACTTGTATATTATTATTTATAACATTCTGTGAGCATTTGTGTGTATAGCTAATTAACTAATTTTGTGTATACGGTATAGAGTGTATTTGTTATTTTTGTATTGTTTTGTGTTGTATTGTCAATGTTGCACACTATTAAAAATATTGCTAAATATTTAATGTAGATTTTTTTTTTTAAGATTTATATAACGTTCAAATGTGTCCTATTCTGGTCATACAAAAAGTTAAATCAAAGATATGACATATAAATATGTGGATTGCTTACTTCATTTAAAGCTTTCATTCAGTTTTCTGGCCCTGAAGTTATCGCCTCACCAGATAAGGGTGTGTGCTACTAGTCTAAACCGACCTGTTTAAGGTTTCTTTTTTCAGAGATCTCTATAAACGACAAACTTTAACCTTCCTTAAACTCACATCTCTTGTCCTGTATGTTTCCAGAGTGCCACTTTGCCAAGTAGAATGAGAGGCTCGTCTGCACCCAGCTCTTTCCTCCAGGAGAAAATGGGAGAACTTCAGCTAAACAAAGACAAACGCAAGGAACCAGACTGAATCCTGCTACATGGCCAAGAAAAAAAAAAAAAAGACTGGGCCTCCACTTAGTATTTGGGAATGGACTGTTTAAATACATGAAACATTTATTTCATTAAATTTAACAAACGGAAAAAAAAAATGTGCACACACCTTCTAGAGACGCATTAAATGTTAAGAATACTTGAGCAGGACCATCGTGATTTCAGCTACACCTTCAAAGCCACGGGGATGAGAAAAGAACAGAGATAATCACCAGCATCCACTGCCAAGATGTGTGAATATTAAAGAATACTTCTAACACAAGCATCCAAAGGTGGACTACCAGAGCACTGCTTTCAGCACTACTGTCTACTTAGGTGTAAGACTTGTGCACCTCTAAACCATCTGAATGATTAATTATACCATAAAGGAAAAGGAAAAAAAAAAAAAAAAAAAAAGGTGCTTACTGCAACAACTGTGCTCGTGTGTACCAAAAAAGTTTGACATTTAGCCTTTTGTGTTCACACTGACACGTGTTTTGTACTGTGAATTTCATCAAGGTGTGTGGAGGATGTCGTCTGTGCCTCATATCACCGGAATGTACTGTAAACCTCTCCGTCTTGCCGAAAAGCCAATGTCGGCTGGTGCTCTACTCTCATAATGCATCACTGTGCCTTACGCAATGGCCACTTTCAGTCAGAGTATGGAAGAAGGGTACTAAATACACTGATCGAGCCAATGGGGAATACTGGAAATGAACACTGTGGAGTTAATGTGATTTTATTTTTCCATTAATTGTTCATCTAACAACGTCCCATCGAATGTATGTTTCCGACTTGAATGTCTGTCTTACTAAATCCTGAACTTAGGCTGTAGATGTTTATTTATTGAAAATTTATTAATATGATTCTACAGTATTTTTCACATTATAGCACTGCTGGGTTACTGCTATGACTGTTTAAAAGAGAGAGAGAGAAAGAGAGAAAAAGACAGACATTTGTTTTACTGCGTGGTTGCATTAAAATGCTGAAAGAGAACAAGAGCCTTTATTCTGCTTGAGCAAGAAGCCGATGTGTTTCAGTTATATGGTATTTACAAGACTCAAAAGGTGAATTTATTCAAAACACAATGAGAAACAATGAAAAAAATCATTCAGGATCACTCAGATTCAAGAACATTCTTAAACTTCTTCCAATTACTGAATCATTTTTTTTATGAACTGTACAAGGGGAAAAAATCATTTTAAACAAAATTCTAACATACAGTAACAAAAATCACATCACAGACCACATGCTTTCGGTTACGCCGTTTATCAATCGTAATCATTTACAGAGTACGTAGCTGTGCTAAATCAACATTTCTTTAAAGGAAAACTCGACCCTGAAATACGTTTATGCTGACAGATTTGTGATTCTTGTACCGATATGTTGGTCGGTCCTGTATTTGTGTTGTTCCTGTGAAAAGCTGATGGTTGCACGAAATATTGGTTTGACAAATTTCAGGAAATGAGAACGCTCTAATTTTGCTCCCAGCTCCTAAAAAAGATCCAAACTTCTTTTTCTCGCCATCCGGTTGAGATCAAGCAATGTTCAACATCACATTAATGAGAAGTTAACGTGCCACTTCAATGGACCGGCTTAAACAACTTAACTAAAGATCAATACGCAGGAAGTTCAGGCTGGATTTTTCCCTTGACCTTAAACCATATTTATTTGCATCAACACAAACAATGCATGATGCAAAGTGATGACAAGATTAGCCAAACATAAATTAAAAGAGCTTATCGTATATTCATAATGTACAATTCAAACTAAATACACTTAATTAAACGTAATGCACTTGAGTCCTGTGATTTCGTTTCACCTTGGATAATCTTTTAAGCTGATTGTCAGGATCCTAAAAAAACATGTCAGTTAACACTTGACATATTCGCAAATACTGTATGAACTATATTTCTATGTATGCTGTAATTACAGTATGTTCGTAGTCCTTATGTGCAGCACTGCTTCTAATTACTGTAAAGGTTACTGCCACTTTAGGTTACAATTTGACCTGCTCAGCTGTACTGTTGAATTGAATTCTGCTTCATTTATAAGTCAATTATGAGCTAAATTACAAGGTGAAGATTCTCTGACTGGACCAGATCATCAGCATTTCTGAAACCAACTACAAATTAATCATAAATACAGCTGCTAGGATAGCGAGTATGACTGGATATAAAGAGTTAAAGGTCATGAAAAAATAGGGTGTGTGATGGTGCGTGTAAGTGAAAGAAACATTACATGAATTACAAGGATGATCTGGATGATGAACACACACACACTCACACAAACAAACACACTTCACTGGCCCTGGCTGTTGCCTTGTTGCCCAGAGTAGTTGCCATACTGACTGTAGTACTGGTTCCACTGGCTCTGGTTCTGGTAGTACTGCTGCCACTGCTGGGCATACTGGCCAAAGAGAAAGAAAGAAACAGTCAAAGAGATCAGTCAGCTATAATAGGTATTGTATGGATGATAATTGCTCATTTAAAATTTCTTCTAATATTGTGCTTGTAATACTATTCAGGATAAAATTTCCGGAAATAAGTAATGGAATTAAGTAACATTGATGAGGTCTGTATTAATTTAAATTCATATGTGAAAATCAATCATTATATATTAGACACACATACACACACACACATACATACACACACATACATACACACAGGTCATGACAATATAATAAATAAATGAGGTTTGGAAATATGGGACACATGGACGCACTTTCAATGCTAATAACTGAAATGAGGTTGGTCTTACCTGCTGGTACTGCTGGTTGTAGCTCTGCTGCTGGTTGTACCCAGAGGCTTGATTATCACTGTAGCCTTGTCCGTATCCAGGATACTGGCTGTAATTACCATAGTTGTAGCTTCCTTGGTTGTAGCTGCCTTGGTTATAGTTGCTCTGGTTGTAGTCCTGGTTATAGCTCTGATTGTAGCTCTGCATGGGTCATAGGAAAAATTTAAACATGGCATAAAAGCGAAAGTAGAAAACCAATGCATCATTGATGGGCGGATCTTACCTGGCTGTAGGTGTCCTTATTATAGGAACCTTGGTGGTTGCTGTTGTAGCTTCCTCCATAGCTCTGGTTACAGTTGTAGCCACCTCTCGAGCTGTTGTCTCTGTAATTTCCACCCCAGCCATTCTGGTTATAGCCTCCACGTTTAAAACCTGGCCAATATGTTTAATACAGTTCATCAAGCATTGACAATTACAGGATAAACAACTAGATGGGTGTTGTAGTGAGACATAAAAACATTTCCATGATACATAATATGCATGATAGTTAGGTATCTAAGCAAAACAGTGACTCTTAAGTGTTTTGTATTTTTGTTAGGGAGACCGTGGAATTTGAAATAAATAGTACTGTAAAATAATCCTAATTATATACACTATATTGCCAAAAATTGCATTCACATCCATATGAAGTCAAGTAACATCCAAATGTCCACCCTTTGCAGCTATAACAGCTTCAATTCTTCTGGGAAGGCTTTCCACAAGGTTCAGGGGTGTGTTTATAAGAATTTTCGACCATTCTTCCAAAAGTGCATTTGTGGGTTCAGACACTGATGTTGCATGAGGAGGTCTGGCTCGCAGTCTCCGCCCGAATTCCTCCCATAGGTGTTCTATCAGGTTGAGATCAGTCAAGTTCTTCCACACCAAACTCGCTCACTGGTTTGTGCACTGGTGCGCAGTCATGTTCGAACATGAAGGGGTCATCTCCAAACCGTTTTCACAAAGTTGACCAAAATGTCTCAGTTTGCTGAAGCATTAAGACTTCATTTTACAGGAACTAAGGGGTCAGCCCAACTCCTAAAAAACAGCACCATATTATAACCCCTTTCCACCAAGCTTGGAGGAGACACTTGGCACAATGCAGTCAGCCAAGTACTAGACTCGTCCATCCGATTGCCAGACAGAGAAGTGTGATTCATCACTCTGGAGAACACGTCTCTACTGTTCTAGAGTCAAGAGCAATGCACTTGGTGATTTAAGGTTTTGATGCAGTTGCTTGGCCATGGAAACCCATTCCATGAAGCTGTCTACGCACTGTTCTTGAGCTAATCTGAAGGCGAGAAAGTTTGGAGATCTACAGTGTAGCTATTGACAGAAAGTTGTGAAGGAATGGGTCGTTCTCAGTGCACTATGCGTCCACTGACCCCGCTCTGCGATTTTATGTGGTCTACTACTTCGTGGCTGAGTTGCTGTCGTTCCCACTAGCTTTCAGTTTGTTATAATGCCACTAACAGTTGACTGTGGAATATTTAGTAGCGAGGAAATTTTATGAATGGACTTATTGCACAGATTGCATCCTATCATGCTAGAATTCGCTAAGCTACTGAGAGAAATTCATTCTTTCACAAATGTTTGTAGGTGCTTGATTTTAGACACCTGTAACCATGTGGAACACCTGAATTCAATGATTTGGATGGATGAGTGAATACTTTTGGTAATATAGTGTAAAACAACATAGGGTCGCTGAAATGAATAAGTACCTGGTCTGTATCCTCCCCCAGAGCTGCCACGGTTCTGATAGCCTCCTCGCGGACCTCCACGATTGTCATAGCGCTGGAAGCTGCTGCTTTGACCACGATAACCCATCTGCCGGTTGTCGTGGCGTTTTTCAGGTGGAGGCGCAGCCCGCCGGCCCTCCTCGTTGTACTGCTTTACCAACTTCTCTGCCTCGTCTTTCTGTAGCTCAATGAAGATCACGTCATCCAAGAAATCTCCAGATTCCGGCAGCACAAAGTTGGCTTTGAAAAGGACGTAAGGCCAGGAAAAAAAAACGGGACAACAGAGGGGAGAGGGGGGTTGGGGAGACAGAAAGGAAAAACAAAAGTAGCAAAGAAGGGAAAAGAAATGGTGGGGACAGATTGAATCACACCACCAGGAGACAGAATAATCTTGATTAATATCACGTAACATCAAATATTTAACAAGAACAAAAACTGTGTGACAATGAATCATAAAAAAATAAGCCGTGGAGCAAACATGGCCTCCCAGAAAGGATGGGATTCAATACTTGCTCTAGTTAACATAGACATGAAGAAGTGAATACATCAATGATCCAAATAGGCAAAGGTTTTAGATTTAAGTGATGGCAGAAAACAATACTGCTGCTGCAAACCAAGAGTTAACTCAATGTCACGCCAAATATAGAGAAGTCAGGAAGATAACAACTTGGATATTCTGGTCAAATTGAGGACAGATAATGGTACTGATTAATCCGTTCTTGATCATCTGCTCAGTTTGCAGTGTTTCAGCATTAAGGGAGGACGGGGATTAAGAGGTGGGCAATATAACCAACATTTTAAACCCAATATTATAGACATCATTCCTGGATGACTGTATATAATGTTTTTTGGAACTGTATAATCATATAGAATAAATGAATGATCTGAGTTAAGTCAGTTAAGGCAACACACATGAAAATATTTCATGATTTCTACACAGAAAACAAAACATTTGCAAAAACAGCAAAAGTTCTTATAATCTTACTGAATGATTTATATAAAACTTTCTTTAGGCAGTTGTTTTTAAAATATAAAACAGAGGAATCACAGTTAGGTTAAAGCACGTTTTGTGGCTTTTTGACATTTTGCTCAGTGTCAAAAGCAAAAAAAAAGTCTTAGAGTTTAAAAAGTCTGCATTTAATAGAGCTGTGAATTGTAGGTAGACTGCTGGCTCGATTTGATTGTGGGCCATTGCGGTTTCTAATACGATTCGAGTCAATAGCACTGACTGATTGTTTATTTAATTATATAGTAAACATTGAAATACTGCATAACTTAACCGGCATGTTTATACACCATTAAGTGTCAAAGGTATTTTGCCAATCACCTGCTCCCCACTCCTGTCCAATAGGTGGCAGTATTGCATTAACTGCACAAAAACCCAAAAGATGAAGCAGCAATACTTTTGCATAATACGAATATTTGGAGAACGTGCTAGTAGTTTTTATTTTCTGCTAAAACTCTGGTATGTTTGTCATGGGATTTGTCAATTTTCACACATTTCATATGCAGACGTTTACCTTAACAATTTAAAAAGTGTAAACCGAATCTGGATCGAAAAAAAACTCACCATTGATTCAATTAATTGAATCGACCAACAAAAGATAATTTAAATTACTTTTTTTTTTTTTATCGCACCTATTTTTGAACTGTTTATAGATGAATTTCATGTAGATTGCTTGCAAAACAAGACACTATCCCCATCTTACATTAACAGCAGCTATAAATACTATTAGTTGATATTTTTAATCTTTAAATCGGTCAAAAAACAAACACAAAGGAGTATCCGCAATACTTTAACAAAACCTCATGAACAAATGCCTACTATTATAAAATATATTAACCAGTGCATCTATATAAACTCACCACTTGAATTACAGTGAGAACTACAGTACTATCGAACTTAAAAACTACTCAACTTTAGATTCACGAGTTCAACAGCACTGTGGTAACGCGATTTAGTTCGGCATAATTAATCACATAAATAAATGAAAAAAAATTATAATAAAAAATAAGCGATATATGGACCTGCCAATTATTTTATTGCAAAATTGCTATTTACTACAGTTAATATATGCATAGTCTGGAATTTATGTAGTTTGCCAATAATTAAACTTTTTTTTGTTGTTGTCTTTTTTTTTTTATATTGGCAAACATCCTACTAATGAGATCATTTGTTCAATTAATACACACAGTACATTTGATAGTTAAATATCGAAATTTAGATTGCAAAATGTGTCAAAATAATTAAAATTGTATGTATTTATTTATTTTTTAGGAAATCCTGCTGCCGTAGCATTGTGGTACAAAATGTTTGGAGGAGGGCTTTAAATATATGAAATGTAGTTTGGGTCAGATGCAACAGAAACATACTGGTATACCACCCACCACTAAATGGGAGGGGTGAATGGGGAAAACAAAAACAAACAAATTATAATAAATACATAAAAAAAAACTTAGGCCAAGGGCCTAACAGACAGGGTTCTTAGTTAATGATGAAAGGGGTAGGTGGGGCATCGTTCAAGTTTGACCACAAAAAAATATATATATACACAAATAGTTGAGCAGAGATCTTGAATCTGATTTATGAGTGGTTTGCTTTTGTCCACTGCATTCCTACCTTTCATTTCTAAAACAGCATGATCAGGCACATCCTTCCCTTCCACATCAGTTTGCTTTAACGTTCGCTCTTTTAAGTCCTCGTCCGTGGGACAAATTACAATAGCCTTGCGTTGAAACCCTTCAAAGGGACGCATTTTTCGTCTCTGGGCTGATCCATATACATTTGTCTAGCAATGGTGACAAGAAAGAAGTAAAAGCTGTTCGTTATTGTTACTTTGTGTTCTGGTTTGGGCAACGCAAAGCCTGCAATGATGAAGTGAGAGAGGTTTTTTTTCCCCCTCTTTTCTTCCCCCTGACGAGCTACTCTCAGCCTCTCACAACTTCGCCTACTTACCTTACTAATCTGCTCATCCGCACCTAGACCAAAGCTGTAAGCAGGGACCCTTTCACAGCTCCAGGCAAATCTGAAATGATTACATGGACAACCTGAAGAAGTGATGAATGCGGATTTAAATCTATATTTAAGCTCCACTTAGAGAAACTTAGGTATCTAATCTAAGGCTCTTACTAACTCTGAATTTACTACATAACGTTAACTGACTTAGTTCATTTTAAAATGCAACACAAACATTTAAAATGGAATTGGGTGAAAATGCCTAACTTTAAGCCTGAATTACATTTCTATGATGTCTACCCGAGGGCAGATGATATTCACCCAAGTGTCCAATAGTTTATAACATTACACAGAAAGACTATGTCGCATTGTCAGTAACGACTAGAGATCAAAGATTTAAAAAGTCAAAGCAAGCACGCTGCATAGGTTTAACTTTTTTTTATTGAGTGGGCCGTCTGAAATAAGAGATAGCACAAAATGGAACTAACAGATTCTTTGAAAACGCAGATGGCCTATCAGCTCACAATTCTAAGAATAACTTTTGTTATTAATCTAGATTAGGTGACATGCCATGAATTGGTTCATTTTGCAATACTGCATCCTTCCTTGTCTTAATCAGATTTTCTTTAGCCAGAACATTATTGGCTTTTACTCGAAGATATCAAAATATGCTGTTTAAAAAGCAAACTAATTCATTTATTTCTTGTGTTTACTGACTTGTAAACATAAACAACTTGTAAACACGTGCCTTAAAATTTATATGGGGAAGTTATATGGGAGATTTGGAGAAATTTGGCTTTAATTTGGAACTTATGTTGTCTACCCTGGCCACTGACAATATGGCGAGATGTTATTCCAACGTCAAAGAACAAATCGTACAGCGTTCCGTTATCTTTTTTCAAAACTTAAAATAACAAGTAACGGTGCTATAATTTCCTGAAAGGGTCCCGTAACTCACCTTTACTTACCTATCCAGCATTGATGCTTCTGTCCCATAGACATAAACACACATGGACTACTTACCTGCCCATACTTACAGTTTCCAAAGTCAAGCCAATGCACATCCTTCTGACCTTACTTACCTCACAATCCCCAAGGGAAGCACCTATAAATCTAAAAAACGTTAGTTCTAACTTACCTTAGTGCTTTATCAAAACATTAACACTTAACAGTTACTTCTGGTAATTACCAAAGCAACAAAAATAGTTTTTCTTACTCACCAGGCAGAGCTTACGTGTCTTTCAACATCTTAACACTGTAATGGATCTACTTGTACGGTATTGAAAATGCTCACAAGACAATATGCAAAGTATGACAAATAAAAGATACCAAAAGAATACTGCAGCAATAACAACAATGGCTTTCCTCTCATGTTAGAAAATAGCATTTCTTTACAATACAATGCAACAAGACTAAGAAAAGAGAGGCTGATGCTTCTTAAACTCTATCATATTTTGGCTCCCTGAAAGATAAATAAATAACGCATTAGAAAGATGGCAGTAAAAGTCATCTACAGTTTTGTCTCAGAGGATTATTATGGGGCTGGAGGCAGTACCTGGTCCAGAATGTAGTTGCGTTTCTTGCGGGCGGCGATCTGGATCAGTCGGTTCAGACACTGCGTGGCTTGCTGAATGAGAACATCCCAGCGACCAGCGTAGTTCCTCTGACGCCTCAGACCCATCACCTACAAACAACACACACACTTCAACAGTCCGTCGTCATATTTTAGGGCTTGTGAACATGATAAAGGTATGATAAATATAAATACTTTTCAGTTTTCCATAGTATAAACATCAACTTTCGATAGGTTTATATTTCGTAACGAGTTGGCTTTGTATTATTTACATGTAAAGATACATGATTAAGACAAGATAAATACAGGATGTCTCTCTTGGTTTAACGACATTAAAAACGGGTTTTTACAGGTTCATCAATCAGTGAATAACATTTTAGCTAATGTCAATCTGATTACAAAAGAAATAATTAATACTGTATGGTATCGTAAATTAATAATTTGGCATTCCAAGCCCATTCTGTGCAACAGAAAACAACTTCAATTCTGCTTACGTTCTGAGGATATTCCGCCTTGATTTTAATCCAGATCACCACAAAGCACTGAAAACCCTACCTTCCATTTCCAATAACCCATCTTTGTAAAATGGGCTTGCAGTGACTCCAACAAAAACTAATTTTTACGGAGTAGACTGGTCATAAGCAATGAATTTTGGGTGTCGTTGTCTCCCATAACTACTGGATTGAACTGACTTGACGCAGGGACACCAGCTCAGGGGCTCACACTGATTCTGCGTTATGGTATGTTGTCTTTATTATGCACTTCATTATGCTTTGTTATGGGCACGTGATGGCCGGTACGTGGGAAATTGGGCTACATAAAACTGTCTGTGGTGCAAAAAAGGTTGGAGAGTACGGTCTTAATAGACTCTTTAGTCACATTAGCATCAGGTTGACATGCCACTCAGGTTCATTCAGGTTTTTTCCATTTTACACACATCATGCTTTCCCTATAACACCGAAAGTCATACCTTCATCTTCTCCATAATGGCGTTGGTGCCGAGAATGCTGTATTTCTTCTGAGGGTTCAGTTCAGCATGTTTGCCTGCCCAAGTCGTTTTGCCACATGCAGGCAGACCAACCATCATCAAGATCTAAAACAAAGACACAATAATGAAATCAGTATGTACTAACTATATGGTGTGTATGTTCAGGTAAAAAATATAATATTCCCTCACAAAATTGCCTTATTGATTGTACCAACCTCACAGTCTGCCTTGGTTGCAGGAGCCACGGTGCCTCTAATCCTGTCCTCCATCACTGTATCCTGGATGAACACATATCCCTCTGGTGCAGGGAAGAAAGGCTCCTCCTTCTGACCAAAATTAAACTCCACAGCGCAGTTCTTCACCAGGATGTGAGGGAAAAGCGCCTGACCAGCCAGCTCCTCCTTTCTCATCCGGAACGCTACATCCAGCCATTTTCCATTTTTAGAGAAGTAAATCTCAACCTCAGGACTAGTGTCAAAGTCCTGAAACATAAGCACACGGATACATTTACAAAATCACAGCCAATCATTACAAAGAAATGTTAGGATTGTGTTATCGGAAATACTCTGTAGAACTCACAACATAACATCCGATGATGTCATTTTCACCAAATTTTTGCCCGTAATCTTCGAATTTGCAGTTGAAGGACTTTTTTCCTGTTCCACCATATCCGTAAGAGAAAGGCTCTTCTCCTAAAGTAAACAAAGTATGAAAAAATGTTAAGGCAAATACTTTTATTTTATTAAAGTCTCCAGCATTGGGTGTTTTGTGTATTTTCCACTCACCGAGCTGTGTGCTGCAGGAATCCAGGGACCAGCCCACTCTCACTACATGTGGGTCAGGCTCACTGCTGGGAAGATGTTTGACTGAGATTTCTTCTGTTATCTGCCACAACACATCCAGACCAACATTTCACCTCACACCAGTCCAGTTTTAGGTGATCCTGTACTGTTCAATGGCGATGAACAGAAAAGCAGTCAAGAATGCACTTTAGACGTTTGTCCCCTGTAGCTTCAGATTCCTGTTCCTGGCTGACAGGAGTGAAAGCTGATATGGTCCTCTGCTGCTGTAGCCCATATACCTTACAGTTCAGACATGTTGTGCATTCTGTGATGCTTTTCTGATCACTATGTATGTAGTTATGCAGAATAACATAATTACCCTCATCTCATAGCAGACACGACCCTTGTTCACACCGTACGTGGCGCGTGCACCGGACCACAGGTAAGCAAATCCTTCGATGGTGAGCGGGTAGCCACTGTAGCGGTCTCGGGCGACTTTGAAGTGCAGGTCGCAGTTATCTATAGGAGTGAGAAGATGCATGATTGTATTTGTATATAATGTGTGCAAAGGCAAGACCAAAAAGGGACACAGAATGACACTCACAGGTATCAATGGCCACTAGTGTGTCATCATAATCTTCTTCATCTTCCTCAGCTGGAGGCTGAGGTGAGCGGGACCTTTCATAAAAAGCATTGAACATAATCATAGTCTAAACCTGCTCCTTTAAAACATACAGTTATTAACATACACATGTTTTGGGAACACCAATATCCTCACCTTTTGTCCTCTCGATGCTCGTAGTAATTATATCCATGGCCGTCGTCGTGGTGTCTTTTGCGTCCGTAAGGTGCCTGGTTGTCCTGGTGGGATGTGGACCGTGAAGTGTGTTGGTCTTTTTCCCACTTACTGGTAGTTCCAGGGTCCTGCTCCTGGTCTGGCTTTACATCATCCTCCTCCTTCACCGAACTTGGTGGTGCATTTTGGTCTGTAGACACAATGAGAGTTTAAAACAATTTAAAAATTCAGGTTTTCGTCAATTTAATGTTCTCCTATTATAATGTACAGTAAGAAGATACTCCTCTCCTGGCTTGTTGTTCAGCTCTGCAGATCTCTATTTTCGTGCGGCTCAGCTGGAGCTCATTTACATATACAGCGAAACCTCGGATTGTGAGTAACGTGGTTTGTGAGGGTTCCGCAAGACAAGGAGATTGATTTTTTAACTAATTTTGGAAAATGAACAAGTCTTGGTTTACGAGCACCGAGTATCATGTCGCTTCTTGTTTTGACGCCGAGTGTTACGTGATCACAACTGAGCCAACGGTTTTTCTCTCTCTTGCGCTGCGGAATTGTGGGTAATCGTCTCCCCTGCTGGGTCTTAATGCTCGTCTCTCACTGGTACTGTATAATCAACATCCGTGCATGTGTGTGCTGTTTACTATAACACTGTGACCACGTGTGTGCGTAAAACATTTTATTTTGTGTCTGTATGTGTGTGTGTACAGCTCCCGTGTGTAAAGCAAAAGCAAGTCTCATTAGAGAGGTTAAAGACCCATTTTCTCTCTCTGCACAAGGCTCAGGCTGTTCTGTGTCTGTTTGCGCGCACGTCATTGGACACACACAAACAGGCCCTTCCTACTTTCGCCTTCACACACACACTTTCTCTGCTCTACACAGAAACACTGCTCTGTCGCGATTCTTTTCAAAGGTAAAGTGCAGGTTAATTTGTTTTATTTTTACTTCATAGCAGTGATTCCGTTAGTGTGTCACTCAATCGAACAGTGTTTGTGTTGTGTGTGCGCGCACGTGTGAAAAGAGTGGAGAAAGAGTACCTGTAAGATGAGAAGAGGGAGAGGGGAGTTTACTTTAGACACACACACACAAAACCACTTATCTGCCGGGATTTATTTGTACTTTTTTTAAAGGTAAAGTGCAGGTTAATTTGTTTTATTTTTACTTTATATTGTGTATTAATTATTTTTATGTATTTATTTCTTGGGGCTGTGGAACGGTTAATTTGCGTTTCCATTATTTCTTATAGGAAAATTCGATTTGGTTTACAAGTGTTTTAGAATACGAGCCCACTTCCGGAATGAATTATGCTCGTAATCCAAGGTTCCACTGTACAGTGAAACAGCAGTCATGGAGAAGAATTGAAATAAAGGGAGCTGTTGAAGTACCATATGGGACCTTGAAGTCTGATGCTTGCATTGCGTTATCATAAAAGATAAAAGTGAATCCAGCTCTATGATGGCTGCTACCTGAAACCTACCTGGCCCTATGTGGAAAAAAAAGGAATTGACATGTATCAGTCTAAAAAGTTACAAAGCCATTTCTAAGGCTTTAGGCCTCCAAGCCAACCAGAGACGCATTATTCACAAATGAAGAAAACTTGGGACAGTGGTAAACATTCTTAGGAGTGGCCGGCCTACCAAGATTACAAGGACGACTTATCCAGGAGCTCATATTGCCTCATTTGCCTCAGTTAAGGTCAGTGGTCATGATTCAAGAATAACAAAGAGATTGGGCAAGAATGGTGTCCATGGGAGTGTTCCATGGTGAAAGTTGAACTTTTTGAAAGGTTTATATTCTGTTGCATATAAAACTAACACAGCATTTCATAAAAAGAACATTATACCAACAGTCAAACATGATGGTGGTAGTGTGATGGTCTGGGGCTGCTTCAGGACCAGGATGACTTGCCATAATTGATGGAATGATGAATTCTGCAATCTACCAGAAAATCTTGAAGGAGGATCGGTTCCTGACCACAAGCTAAAGCACACTTGGGTCATGCAGCAGGACAATGATATACAACTCACCAGCAAGTCAAAAAATACCAAATTAAGGTTTTTAAGTACCCTTAATTAGTGGTCTAGTCAAAATCTGGACTAAATGCTGTGCCATGACCTTAAACATACCGTCCATGCTTGAAAACCCTACAATGTGCCAGAATTAAAACAATTCTGCAAAAAGGATTGGGCCAAATTTCCTCCACAGCGATGTAAAAGACTCATTGCCAGTTACTAAGTTTAGGGGCAATTGCTGTTTTACATAGTTTCACAACGGGTTTGGACAGCTGTTTTCCTTAATAAAAGGAAATCATTTAAAAATTACACTTTAAAAACTGGCGATACTCTACACACTGACCTTCCGTGTAGAGAGGAAGCATCTCTGTTTCACGCTTAACTTCAGGCTCCTCCGATCTGTTCAGAACATCTGGAGCGATGTCTGGATCTACATCAGGGATGACTTTTGTCTCATCTTTGATCGGAGAGTCTTCTTCTTCTTCTTCCTCATGTGCCTGCTGAGACATGTCTCCTGCAACTGCATATGTATTCACCTTACATAAGTATTCACCCCCCACTACATATCATGTATCGTAAAAATGAGAAGTATCATGGCACTATTTATTTTTTTTTTGCTGTTGTTACCTGCTTCAGTTGGCTGTCCATTATCAGGGGGGAATTCCTGTGCATTCTGTGCTGCTTCACTCTCTAAAGCAGCCTTCAATCTGTCCACCAGGTCTGCCTTCAGGCCGCGGGTGTCTAATCCCCTCTTCTGCAGCTCCTCCTTTAACTCATTCACTTTTAGTTTCTTTACATCGACATCCATTGCAAATTTAAGTGGAACTGTCCCTCCAAATCTGCACCGGGAAAAGACAAGAAGTCATGTGACCTGTCGATCAGTTTAACAATCTAACCAGCCTAGCTCAGCTTAGTCTCTTAAATCAGGTAAAACAATACAGATTCTATCCTCCGTATCATGAAGGCTCCCTACTACATATCTTTAAATAATAAACTCACACCAATTTACAAGGGTTAGTAGAAAAAAAATCTGCATCTGGCTGTAGATTTATTTTATTTCACTTTCAGTAAGATAAATACATAATTTTTCGACGTAATCTCCTTGATTTTCTTTGTTCATCTGTCAACAAGCTTTTATTTCTTCATTAAAAAATGTTTCAGGGTGAGCTGTGAGTCACGAATGCATCGCTGTCTTCATTTCGTCATTAGGCCTGCTTTCAGGGGACCAAACAGGTAAAAGTCAGATGGAGCAAGATCAGGAATATAGGGAGGATGCTTTAACACCACGTTTTTACAGAGTGTCGACACTGTGGCCAAAAGTGTGCAGACGTGCATTGCCATGCAAGATAACGATACACTTGGATAGCAGTCCTCCATGATTAGGCTTCAGCAACTTAATAAGCATCTCACTGTAGCAAGCATTTTTAATTGTTGAATCTGAAAAATGTTCCAATACTGGCCTTTAAAAAACACAAAACACTGTGAGGATTTATGAACTTTCCAGCTGATGGTTGACTTTTTAACTTCTTCTCGGTCGACGATTGAGAATGTTCCTCTCGACTCATAGTGATGAGTTCATGTCTCGTAACCAATAGCAATTTTTTCAAATCTTTCACAGTGTCTCGGTCCACTTTTTACTTGCAGATATCCAAATGCTTCTGTTTATACTTTTCCATTAGTTATTTCGGCAGCACCACCCCAAAAAAGGAATCACTGCCCGATGCTCTTCGTTGACAAGCGGGGCATCCATTTTTACTCGCTCCACATTCCAAATAAACCAATATAACACACGCACATCTGCACAGCAGTGACTGGGTAGACAGTAGCCTTGAACGGAAAACGATCATAAGACAGACAGTGCGGCCATTCTCACCCTCTCACTCATCATCTATTCAGCCTTATCCTGTATTCAGAGTCACCTGGAGCCTATCCCAGGAATCTTAGGCCACGAGGCGAGGTACACCCTGGTGCCAATCCATCGCAGGGCACACACACACACACACACACCACAGGCAATTTGGGAATGCCAATTAGCATGTCTTTGAACTGTGGGAGGAAACCAGAGTACCTGGAGAAAACCCACAACGCACAGGGAGACTGGAATCAGGCCTGGCTAGGAATTAACCTAATATTTCCAGTACTTTATTTTGTATTATTCAAGTGTACATCTCAATGCAAGTGTACATTTAGAATTTTATAATGCAATGCAACACTCCTGTGTGCTACTACTGCACCCTAGGAAGGGAACTAATTTACACCCTCAATGTGTTTTGCAAATTTCAGGGCATATGGAGAAATGTACAGTTCAGGACACCCCTGTCATATAGCTATCCACTTAATAAAACATATAAGGCATACTGTGATATATATAACTGCCACTTTCGACTTGTTTACCGTTACATCATAAGGCCGAGCTACAAATAGATACAGACTCCCCGTAAACGTACGCTAAATACGCTACATAAGGCATAACCGTTTTTCCTCTACCCTACATAGTGTACTACATATACAAAACACCTCAATTGGAACACAACCACAAAAACCCGATAGCAAACGCCACCAATTAGTGCGAAGATATTATTCGTATTGTTCATGCAGGCCAGTTGCATTAAATGAAAAATAAAATGCACGAAGAGCAGATTATTACCTTTTTTCAAACAGTCAAGTTAAACACTCTAACCTCCAAAAACAAGTGAAACGTCAGCTATTATTGAACAGACACCGCCAGAAGAACACCTAGCTAGCTTGCTAACAGGCTAATGTAATTACATCATCAGGCTGCGCAGTCTTTCATACTTGCGTTCTAAAGAGAGTAGAAAACTAAAACGCCCGTTAAAGTACAGGCAAAAATTCCCGGATGTGGCCTTGCACACTTTACAGTAAGGTAGAACTTAAGTGTGCATTTTAAAATTGTGACTCTATGCTGACACCTAATGGTTTTTAAATGCATTGTTTTTAAACTTTTTTTTTTTTTTTTTTTAACAAATGGACTATACAGTACAGTATATGTATTATACTGTACTGTATTGTCTACATCTGTTAAGTATATAATTAGATCATTGAATTCAGGTATTTCAATCAGGACCCTTATCCCAACTTAAGGGCAATCTTAATGCTTCAGCATATCAAGACATCTTAGGCAATGCTACTGTATGCTTCTGACTTTGTGGCAACAATTTGGGGAACGTGACTATTCCAATCTGACTGTGCCTCAGTGCACAAAGCAAGGACTATAATGACATGGATTGATGAGTTCGGTGTGGAAGAACCACACGCTTCCGCCCAGAGTGGCATTCATTTCTCTCCAAGACATTGTTATTGATAACCGGAGAGTCGGACCGCTACGTAAAGCCTTCTCCAGCCACCTCAGTGGGGTTAAGATCTGGACTCTGTGGTGACCAATCAATGTGTGAAAATGACGTCTCATGCTCCCTGAACCATTCTTTTACCATTTAAGCCTGGCACTGTCATCTTGGAATTTCCAATGCTCCACTGTCCACTCTTATGCCACTGTTTTATGCCAAAGTTTAGGCACCCCTTGATAAATAACAGATTTTGGTGATTTTTTTTATTTATTGAAAAGATGTTAACACTCTTTCTTGGAAATAGAAAAATGCACAATATTTTCTGCAAACTTTGATGCGTAGTTAGTTTTTATGTCATAAATTGAACAAAGATAAAAAATAAAAACATTATTGTGGCAAAAAAGTTTGGGCACCCTACATAATCAGTACTTAGTAACACCTCCTCCGGCAGATATCACAGCATGCAAACGCTTTTTATAATCAGCTAAAAGTTTTTCAATTCTTGTACTTGGGATTTTCTCCCATTCTTCCTTGCAAAAGGCTTCTAGTTCTTTAATATTATTTGGTCGTCTTGCATGCACAGCTCTTTTAAGATCTACCAATAAATGTTTTTCAATGATGTTTAAATCAGGGGACTGTGATGGCCATTCCAAAACCTTCAGCTTGTGTCTCTTGAGGTGTTCCATAGTGGATTTTGAGGTATGTTTAGGATCATTGTCCTATTCTGGAAGCCATCTAGACGCTTCAGCTTTTTATTTTTATTTATTTTTTTTACAGATGGTGTGATGTCTGCTTCCAGAATTTGCTGGCATTTAGTGGAATCCATCCTTCCCTCCACCCGTGCAATGTTATATTGTAAATATTGTGCATTTTTCTATTTACAGTACAAGAATCTGTGTTAACATCTTTTCAATTAAAAAATCACCAAAATCTGTTATTTATCAAGGGGTGCCTCAATATTTGCATAAGACTATATGCTTTTTAAGCAAATTGAAGACTATTTCGGATTAGCTCACTGACAAGAGGTATTCTGAAGGTTACACAGCTGTTTAGTCCCAATTCCCCTTCAGATTGTTCATGTGGAAATCCTTTTACTTTCATTATTAAACATATTTCAAACATTATTAAACATGATTTCACTAAACGTTTAACTGATCTCCCATCACCAACACATTCTCAAAGATGATTCTATCCTTCACTATCCTTCCAGGTTTTAATGATGTGATTTCAGTTCTTAACCCAATTTTCCTTAGTTATTTTCTTTGCTCTATGCAAGACAATAATTTGTCCCTAATAATAATTTTCAGTCACATCTTTGCCATGAACATAGGATATGTCTTCTGACACGATTGTTAAGGAAATGAGAAGCTACTCACTGTCAGTTAGGGTTAAATAACTAGTTGCCAGCTGAACCATGTTAATCACTGCAGTGATTATCTAAATGGAAAGCTCTTAACTATTTGCTTAGTTAAATCATTTCACGGTGTAGCTAGTAAAACTTACATGATGAATCTTTCAATATTTAAAACAATCTATATCCACACTATGTTTAAACACTTTTATGTGATCATAAGAACGATACAAAACAAGGTAAAAGCTATTATTTGTTGTTGTATTTTACAATAATTCACATGCATCTCTATGCCCACGCCATTTCAGATATCTTTCAAGACAAAACACAATGAGTGCACAGGCATGGGGCTTGAAATCACAAAGCTGGTGAGTTTGATTTATCACAATTATAATGAATTCAATTAACCAAGGTCTGCTTGTAGCTCTGTTTTGCATTGCTCAGACACAACCAGTAATGAAATGAGTGAAAATTTGTGTTTTAGAGCTTCAAACTGAAGCAAAAGAATCAAAATAACCACACGAAATGTGGAAATTTCTGTTCTCTCAATGTTCTGAGCTGCAGGCAATCAATCTTGAAGAAACGAACACAAAGAAAGGAAGCAAACAAATCCTGAGTTATAGAAAGCCAGTCATTCCTTGTGACCGATCTTACCCAAGCTACAGGCATCGGAGCAAACTGTCGTCATGTTGAATTGAATTTTATATCAAGCTACAAAATCCTGCATGGAAATATGAAATGGTCCTACAGATTGTGATTAGATAAATTAATTTGGTTTAAACTGTGTCAACAAATAAAAATATTGATCCCCACATATGCATCATCGAAGCAAGCTGCAAAACAAGCACAAGTACTAAACCACACATGCTGATGCCCTCTTAAATGATCGCAGACTCACAATTCTGTGTTTGTGGCAGGATTTTTTTTAAAGTGTCATATATACATAATATAGTGGTGCCTCATTGCATTGCAGTATTTCAAACACATACAGGTTTAGTCCAGTTGTTCCACTCAGCATCACGCATTCATATGTGGTGTTATTTGCTGCTAGGCACAGACAAGGACTGGAGAAGCCTGTTGTTCTCACGGAACTGAGCGTCTAGAGTTTCTGTGATTAAGACCAGTTCTCCAAGTTGCGTCTGCAAGTTGTTGATAGTGTGGGTCAATTCCTCTTCCTTTCTCCTGCTGTTTGCTGCCTGTCTGCTGTACTCGAGTACAAGACAGCCACCGCCGACAAGGAAAACGATGGCCTCGCCGAGCAGCTCGGCTCCCAGTTCTGCCGCCGCATCCTCATTAAGGGGTTTGATAGCAGCGCCGCGGAAGCCCATTATTCTCATCTTCGTTTTCATCTCGATCCAGTGGTACACTTGAGAGAGAGAGAGAGAGAGAGAGAGAGAGAGAGAGAAACAAACCATACTCCGTTGCTTAAATTCAAATTCATTGATCTGCATAAAAGAAAAGCAGCATGCAGTGATTGTGGTGTTTTTTGTTGTCTAAGGGGGGAACCTGGTGCTGAAATAACTCACGGAAGTGCATAAACAGAAGCGTTTGGATATCTGCTATTAAAATTTGGACTGATATTCTAAGGAAGGTTAAAATTTCTTGAACAGAATCATTATTGGTGACGAAACATGGATTCATCACTAAGAAGAGTCTGAGAGTATATGGCCGAGTATGGAATGCAAACATCCTTAATCGCTGACCAATAAAATGTTAAAAGGTCAACCATCAATTGATGCTTACAGTCTAAGATTCTCAAGGGCGAGTATTGGAACATTATCAGGACAAAAATGTCAATCACCAGTGCTCGTTACAGTGAGACGCTCATTGAAGATCTGAAGCCTAAACCTAAGAATAAATGCAGAGCACTGCTATCCAAGGGCGTTGTGATCTTGCATGACGATGCACATCTGCAGACTTTTGCCCACACTGTCGATACTCTGCACAAACTTTATTTTGAGGTGTTAAAACATCTTCCCTATAGACATGATCTTGCTCCATCTGACCTTCACCTGAAAGCAGTCCTACAAGGATGAAGTTTACTGCTGATGTAGAAGTGAAGACCACGGTGCATTCGTGGCTCGCAGCTCAGACTAAAACATGTTTTGTTGAGGGAATTCGAAAGCTTGGTGAATGATGGACAAAGTGTATTGAAAAGCAAGGAGGCTATATCGAAAAAATATGCAATTATCTTTTCGAAAACTTAACTAAATTAAAATCTACAGCCATAATGTGGATCATTTTTACTCACCCACGATTATTACACAAATAACTAAACTTTTTAGGGTGTGATATTAGAGTAAAACAATCAGTGACACACCCACAGAGGTATGAAGCAGACAAATGTATAATAACGCTTGACTAAAAATACCACACCTAGTACATATACTATTTAAGTTCCAATTTGAATACATTCACATATGATATTGAGATGGTAAAAAGATTTGACAACAGCTCATGCATCATATTTTTCCATATATTTATTATCTGACTCGATCAGAAATGATATAAGTTTAAGAACATATTCTATTTCAGTAGAAGGCACTTTCAAATGTTCACTGAACACTCAATGACGGCCCGGCTCCGCCCCGCCAAAATCAAACAACCCTCATTGGCTTTTGTCAAAATGACAATACCCGCCTTTTAGCATTCTATTGGTCCACCGATTAATCGATCATTCCGAATATTCAATCGCAAGCGTTTGTTGACCCGCCCACGCTCCTGATTGGATAAAATATATTTCCCGAGAAAGCCTATTGGCTGTGAATCGTGCATTTCTGTTTCCGTCTATTACGTCAACCCGCTGTCATGGTCTCAACAGAGTTTAAGATATAACTCAGTAACAGTGCTTACTCTGTGCCGGAGGAAGACATATGTAATTCTTAAAGAATTCACTTCTCCGCGCTCCAGCTTTAATCCTGTTGGCCACCGGTTTGCTGAGCTGACGGACGCCCAGATAGAGCAGCTTTGCGATGGGAAATGCGCCGACGACCATCTTGGCGGAAGCGCGTCACTGGGGGAAGGCGGGACTACATAGGAAAGAAAGGGTCAAATTAGAGAGCACTTGCGTGCATACAGGCTGCGTTAGTGTTGCGCAAGATTAGAGTTATACTGCCTTATAAATGTCCTTTCAAAGTAATCTTATCAATCTTTACCAACGCCTCGACAACATCTGTGAAGTTTTGAGATACTAAAAACTTCACTTTTTTTTTTTGAGAATGATAAGTAATAGTTCTCGGAAAATCTGGTCCGGTTTTATGCTGCAAATCTCTCAACTATGCGCAGCGGTAACGCTGCTTTTTTAAATGGCGTTATGTACAGGTCCTTCTCAAACAATTAGCATATTTTCATAAAGTTCATTATTTTCTGTAATGTACTGATAAACATTAGACTTTCAGATATTTTAGATTCATTACACACAACTGAAGTAGTTCAAGCCTTTTTGCTCATGAAAACCCAAAATCCCTATCTCAAAAAATTAGCATATTTCATCTGACCAATAAAAGAAAAGTGTTTTTAATACAAAAAGAGTCAACCTTCAAATAATTATGTTCAGTTATGCACTCAATACTTTGTCGGGAATCCTTTTGCAGATTCTTGTGTCTCTAAACTTTCTCTTCACAATATCCCACAGATTCTCTATGGCGTTCAGGTCAGGAGAGTTGGCAGGCCAATTGAGCACAGTAAGACCATGGTCAGTAAACCATTTACCAGTGGTTTTGGCACTGTGAGCAGGTGCCAGGTCGTGCAGCTTTTCAGCAGATGGAAGCATGAAGTGCTCCAAAATCTCCTGATAGCTAGCTGCATTGACCCTGCCCTTGATAAAACACAGTGGACCAACACCAGCAGCTGACATGGCACCCCAGACCATCACTGACTGTGGGTACTTGACACTGGACTTTCAGCATTTCCCTCTCCCCAGTCTTCCTCCAGACTCTGGCACCTTGATTTCCGAATGACATGCAAAATTTGCAACCTGTAGCCCATTTCCTGCACACGCCTGTACACGGTGGCTCTGGATGTTTCTACTCCAGACTCAGTCCACTGCTTCCGCAGGTCCCCCGAGGTCTGGAATCGGTCCTTCTCCACAATCTTCCTCAGGGCCCGGTCACCTCTTCTCGTTGTGCAACGTTTTCTGTAGGGTTGTTCCGATTCCGATACTGGTATCGGAAATGCTACCGATACCACAAAAAAATCTGCCATCGGAATCGGCGAGTATTTGAGTCCACGTACCGATCCGATACCATTTTCCTAAACATAACCTATTTATGCCCGTTAGCTTTGCTGGCTTAGCTTACTTACAGAGTGTCACGGCATGCGCCTGTGATGGGCGTGCGCCCAAATTGATATCGCTCCTCGCTCACTAGTTAGGCGGCCTCCCCCCCCCCCCCTTTAGGTATGTGAAGGAGCAGGGCCGCAGAATCAGGCAACGGCCCATGAGGTATCGCCGCTAATGATCCCGGCGCTATAAAACACAGCGGGGAGTGTAGTTCGGGGTCTGACTGTTGGGAAGCTGAACTTTGCGACGCGGTGGATTTTATGAGAGACAGTGGCACAAGAGCGGGGCGATGTGATGCGCCCCAGAGACTTTAAAAAGGGGGTGCCTTTTTAAAGGGGGGGTACCCGCGGGGGGTACCCGCAGGGGGCAATTAAACTCTCATAGACTTAACATTTTAACCGCTATTCCCGCACAGTTTGTCATACACCCATGAATGAGGTGTGATATCGTGCGGGTTATCCGGGGGTGGGGTGCTATGACTTTGCTCAGGGCTGGGCGGTCAATTGCCCCCGCAGGGGGCAATTGACCGCTCATAGACTTAGCATTGAGATGAGCTTTGTGAGTTTGTCGTTGACCCTTGAATGAGGTGTCAAACCGTTCGCCTCATTCGGGCATGGGGTTATATGATACTACTGAGGGCGGGTGGTTAATTGCCCCCGCAGGGGGCAATTAACTGCTGGTCCCTCACCGTTCGTCGTAGCCCCATGAATGAGGTGTCATATCGTGCGTCTTATCCGGGAGGGGTGTGCAGTGACCTCTCTGAGGGGCTGGGCTGTTAATTGCCCCAGCAGGGGGCAATTAACCGCTAGTCCAGCACCATTTGTCGTAGACCCATTAATGTGGTGTCAAACTGTTCGCCTCCTTCGGGCATGGGGTGCTAAGGTGTTACTGAAGGTCGGCCGGTTAATTGCCCCCGCAGGGGGCAATTAACCGCTAGTCCAGCACCGTTTGTCCTAGACCCATGAATGAGGTGTCAAATCGTGCGGCTTATCCGGGGATGGGGTGGTATGGCTTTTGTTGCTTGCATGCTGTTTTATCACCGACCCGGCACGCGCATAGACACACTTAAAATTTCTTCAGGAATTTTCCCCACTCTAGTTATTATTATAGTGCTGATGTAACAAAATGATTTTTAAATTGTTTGTTAAATAGTTAATACAAATTATATATAATGTACATTCATTCATTCATTCATTCATTCATTCATCTTCTATACCGCTTTATGTACAATAATAATAATAAAATGAAGCAAAAGATAGAATCTGATGATTTCTAGAATCAATGCATTATTATAATCATTATTAATAATTTTCATTATTATTAATATTATTATGATGATGTAACAAAATGTTGTTGTTAATCTTTCGGCTGCTCCTGTGAAGGATTCGCCACAGTGGACCAACAGATCAACACATCAACTTGGTACAAGTTTTACGTCGGATGCCCTTCCTGACAAAACCCTCCCATTTTATCTGGGCTTGGACAGTGGCTGGGGTTAGGCCGGGCCTCCCGATAATGTAACAAAGATTTTTTTTTATAATAATTGTAATATATATATTATACATTATTATTATTAATAATAATAATAATAACAACAATATTAATAATAATATTTTCCAGCAGAAAATAATTGTTAATCTGCCACTACATTATTATTAATGATGATGATAATGTGATGTGTGTGTGTATATATATATATATATATATATATATATATATATATATATTTTTTTTTTTTTTTTTCATAATTGTTTTATTACTATATGTGGACGCAATATATTGTGTATGTATTCTATGTATTAATGTATTATCTATATAAATTATATATAGTATACAATAAATAATAATAATAATAATAATATTATAAAAGAAGGCCCTGAAGCAGTTTAGAGCAGTACAGAATGTATTGTACCTGTTTCAGCTGTAGCTGTGCCTGTAGGTAGGTACACACACACACACACACACACACACACCTTACCTGGGTGGAGTTTGAGAGCAGTACAGCAGTGGGCAGGTCTCAGTCTCACAGCAGCTCTTGACAATCTCCTCAGTGTAGAGGAATGCTCTGCTGTATTTCCCGCAAACGGAAGACATGCAACATGGCATTTTGATCTGCAGGAAACAGACTACAGCAATTAACAAACCGTAGGAGATCTGTGTTCATCCGCAGGATAAAAAGTTGTTTGTTGGGGTAAGTAAAGTCGCGTGATTTTCTTTCTGGGGCTTCTCCAACAGCGCATGCGCATTATCTTCGGCATGTTGAAAGGGAATATCTGCGACTACGAAACATCTGAGTGGAAAGTGTTTGAAATGTAATAGATCAAACAAAATGACGAGGATTGTTTCTTTTAAATATAAATATATACAGCACACGCGAGATACGGAGTGTGTGTGTTTAGAAAAGTTACAGGCTATTTCTTACTTAACAACATAAACACTAGAGGCAACAGTTTCCCTGAAAAAAAAAAGTGAAGCTGCAGTTTCCAGTCCAGAAAACAGGAACGCTTCAACATTCCAGTGACTCTGTCTCTCTTTTTTATTGTTCGAAGTGTGTGTGTGTGTGTGAGAGAGAGACCTTAATGAGAATCAGATGTTGGCAGATCTCAAGCATCTAAAAATGGACATTGTGTGTCCTGTAAAAGTAGTTTTTTGTGTGTGTTCTAAATAATAATAATAATAATAATAATAATATGTCTAAGGCTATCCTATCCGGCTGCACAAATACTAGTTCAGCACCTTCCTCTATTAAAACAAGTAAGAACTTGTAAAGTCCTCAAACTATTTCAGAACCTCAGCAAAGTCTGGGAATTATGCATGGCTGTGATAATCAGGTATGGCTAGTGTTGTGTCTTATTTATTTTTTTTGCTTCCACATTTGATGATTTGATATGAGCAGTTGTGTTAAACTGGATCATTTAGATTTTTGTGAACCAGCGATGGTCAGAGTATGGAAAGAAAAAGAAAGCCTGGGGCTAATTTTGTTCTAGCCCAGACCGTAGCTTGTCGTGACCTGATTTAATTGTGTATCAGGCGAGCAAGGTCTCGGTTTCAAACTGATTTGTGTTGATATTTTCAAAATTTGCACTGATTGATAAAGAATGTGTGAAATAAAGGTGGAATGAACGTCAGTGAGGTGGATTTACTCGTTTCTTTTCTTCACCCCAAAATAAATACTTACACGCACACAACATGACAGTCAAAATCCTTATTACAGAAGTGGACCGTCGACGGATCTGTTTGAATAAAAAGGTAAAGTTGTTCAGTGTTTGACCCCTATAATGCTTTACAGACATGAAAGCTAGAAATCATGATCTAATGCACTGCTTAAGTCTAATAGTTTTTGTCTGTCAAGCTTTTAATCAGTCCCTCACTCACTCGTTGTCTATGCCGCTTTATTCTCAGGGGCCTGGAGCCTATCCCAGGAGACATTGGGTACGGGGCGTACACACTCACACGCTCATTCACACTGCAGGCAGTTTTGGAATGCCAGGTAGCTTAATTTGCATGTCTTTGGACTGTGGGAGGAAACCAGAGCACCAGGAGGAAACCCACCAGGCATAGGGAGAACATGCAAACTCGTGCACTACTAAGAACCACTAAGCAATCATGTTTGCCTATCTGTTAATTAATAATAGAATTTAACCTTCCAACTAGCATTAAAGCTTGAAACATAGTTAGTGCATGATACTTCTTTTAAATTAAGTTAATCCTTTATCTGTCACATATATATTACTGGCTCGATTCCCGTCTCTGTGTGCATGGAGTTTGCATGTTCTCCCTCTGCTTGGTGGGTTTTCTCCGGGTACTCCGGTTTCCTCCCACAGTCCAAAGACATGTAGGTTAGGTTAATTGATATTCCAAATTGCCCGTAGTGTGTGAATGAGTGTGTGTATGTGAGTATGTGTGTGTGCCCTGCGATGGATTGGCACCCCCGCCTTGTGCCCTAAGTTTCCTGGGATAGGCTCCAGGCCCCCGCGACCCTGTATATAAGGATAAAACGGTACAGAAAATGAATGAATGAATATATATTACTGCACAGTGAAATTCCTTCAGTAGATAGGGTTAAGGCCCTTTCTCAAGGGCCCAACAGTGGCAAACTTCGCATTAGCACTGGGTCTTGTTACATCTACAGTATGATGAAAGACTGTTTCTGTGCGTGACAGACACATCCATGATCATAGCAATATAAAGCTTTTATTTTGTAGGGTTTCAAAAGCATCATGACAATATTGCCAACATCGACACAATGTACTCCACTTACAAAGAAGTAAAACATGACAGGGCTTGCTGTTGTAAAAAATAAAAAGCACAGGTGATTCTTTCCACGTTTTAAAATTTTCTCTTCATCATACCAGTGTTTAAATATTGGCGTTGATTATGTAGAGAATCCGCCATGCAAGTCGCTGTGTAAAGCTGTCAAACCAATAACAGATTAACACAAATGCGTTGGGATTTGTCACTATTCTTAGAGCTTCTGTTCAATCAACACCTCTTAGCCAACATATGGTACTGTGTAAAAGTCTTGAGCCAGCCTTAATTTCTTCTTATTAAATTAAATTAAATAATGTAGATCAAATGAAAGGAATTGGAACAAATGTTTTCCTGTGAAGAGCTGCAAAGTGCCTACAAAATTGGTTGTTTATGTAACAAGCTCAGCAGCAACCTCATTTTCCCTCTCGTCTGTTCCGGCCACTCAGCATTCAGTATGAGTATGACAGATGAGTATACCACCAGTATACTCATCTGTCATCATTAGATGTTAGAGTTTTTTGATGCATTGGAAGCATTGGATACATTTTAGATTCAGGAGGCCTGGAGAACTATTCCTCAAGACTAAAATAAAAATGAAAGAAAGTCTGGCTCTTTGGAAGCAAAATATTAATAAATGGAGGCTGTCTTGAGACAATTTTACACAGCATTGAATATAATTCCATTATTGCTTTTGTACAGATATTTCATCAGTGTGCAGTGATTTGCTTTTGTATTACACTTTTAAATAAGCTAGTTTGTAATTATTTACATACTGTACCTATTTTTAGTTATCCAAGCCTCCAGTTCAGGAGACTTTAAATCGCGGAGGTAGATGCTATCTTTTCAGTGTTTGTGCCAGTAGTGTTTAATCTGTGCTGTGTGGTTCCGTTTTATAGTTTTCTGGTTTACCTTTGCTTGACCTAGTGTCTTCTATCATTCCTACAGTAGTGTCCATATTTCCCAGTGGGGAACAGTGGCTCAATGGTTAGCATTGTTACCTTGAACCTCCAGGGTTGACGGTTTCAATTTCACCTCAGGTCTGTATGCATGGAGTTTGCATGATCTCCCTGCTGGTTTCCTACAGTACGGATGTATTTTGGTGTACCTTTCGGCTTTGTAATTGTGTCTATGAGCCGGTGCGGTTCATTGGGTTGGTACCCAATCCAGAGACTCCCTTGCTATGGGTCTTGAACCTGCTGGGATAGACTACAGACACCTGTGATCCTATAAAAGAAAACGCGTATGCAAAATGTATGTTTCACTGTGTTCTTAATTTTTTTATCAGTCAGCAACCTTGTAGACTTCTGGTTTTCCCAGCCTCGGCCACAATCTCTCTACACGAGAGAAACATGTTTAGACTCATACACACACAAAAAAAATGATGTTTTTTTTTTTTTTTTATTACCACGCTTCTCTAAAATCTGGTTTATCCAGCTTTCACTGTCCTGTATCTAGGATGATCAAGCTGTGTATTCACTAAGACCTCGGCCTAGAACAATGGTATTAGGTACAGTCCTAAAGGCTTTAGCACTGCAATTTTACAGTCTTCCTCAGTTAACATAATTAACCCATGCATCAATTACACATTGGAAAGTGATTGTTTGCCCATTGGCACGATGGTGTAGTGGTTAGCACCGTCGCCTTGCACCTCCAGGGTCCGGGTTCACTTCCCGGCCAGGTTTGATTCTCATCTCTGTGTGCATGGAGTTTGCATGTTCTCTCCGTGCTTGGTGGGTTTCCTCCGGGTCCTCCGGTTTCCTTCCACAGTCCAAAGATGTGCAGGTTAGGCTAATTGGTGTTCCCAAATTGCCTGTAGTGTGTGAATGAGTGTGTGAGTGTATGTGTGTGACCTGCGATGGATTGACACCCTGTCCAGAGTGTACCCTGCCTCATGCCCTATCACTCTTGGTATAGGCTTCAGGTCGCCGCGACCCTGAATACAGGATAAAGCGGTATAGAAGATAAGTGAGTGATTCTTTGCCCATTGGGATTATGTTTGGTGTCTTTAAAAATGTGATCAGAATTTAGATTTTTTTTTTATTGCTAGTATATACTGTACACTCATTTCCATTTTAACTGGAATGCCTGTAAATCTGCTTATTTATGCAGTGAATAACTGAGCCAATAATGTGGCAGAATTACAGTACTGTTCTATTGAGAAGTCTTGAGCCACCCATTTCTTAATATTTTGCTTCTAAAGAGCCAGACTTTCATGTATTTTTAATGTAGACTTGAGGAATAGTTTTCCAGGCTTCCTGAAGGCAATTTTTTTGCCTCTCATTTTCAGTCCAGCTTCTGTATCTGAGCAGTTTCAGAGGATTGTTTTTTTTGTTTGTTAAGCCATACCGTGATCTATGAGTCATTCAAGTAAAAAAAAAAAATCTTACTTAATGCATGAACCAGCGATAAACCGTGCAAACGATGACGTGATCAGGCCGGGGATTCGTATAATGGCTATGCTGAAAGCTAAACTGTTTCAAAGGACGAGAGGGGAAATGAGGTTGCTGTCGGAAGTTGTTACAGTTGTACATACACAACCAATTTTTAAATTGTATCTTTAATTTCTTTATTTAATTTCATATCTTTAATTGAATCTACCTCATTTAATTTAACATGTATGAAATGCGCGGTAGCTCAGGACTTTTGCAGAGGAACATGGAATAAATAAAACCATGCAGATACAGTATAAGAGCTTCATCTACTATTTAGCCTGGGGGGAAAGAGAAGGTTGGTCCTTATCACTTTTTAACAGTGGCATGGTTGTTGGTGACAGATGGGCTGGCTTGAGGATGACTGATGTTTTACGGTTTTCAACCACAAAAATCTCTTAGACAGAGGTTACACAGATAAAGACAAAACATTTATTGCCTGAGTGACAGTTCTGTGGGTGGGACCACATTGTTGACATGACAGTTGAGAGGAAAACGTGCAGATTGTTTCAATGCTACCTGCAAGTATATATTATTTCAAGTAATTACTTAAATTACAAAACGTTGAAATTTGATATTGAAATTAAATAAATTATAGTAATTTGAATCCAAAACTGTATAGCAGTACAGTGAATGTGATCTGCGTCCTCACAATATACAGTATGGGGAAATCAAGAGCTCAGATCACCATAAGCTTTTTTCTTTTTTTTTTTTTTTAAATACATGATGCGAAAGGATTAGAAGTCATCTGTCAACAAAGATATTTGAAAGTTGCTCCAAGCAAACACTGACTTGAAGCCTAAATCTTTGAGATCCAGCTGAGCAGCAATGTTTTGCGGTTATGTTTGCCTGCTCAGACATGCTTCCAATGTTGATCTTTGATATCTAAAATTATCCCAGCTTATCCCAGCTCTGTTCAACTCCGCCAAGTTCTACGGTTCTCTGTACACCGCGTTTTAGGATCTACAGTAAATACAGCTATGCTACCAGGTAGTGGCTAACTACTATAATAGCCTTCTTCAGCTCTTTGTTGTGTTTTACCTTTTATATCACATGGTCTACGTGCCACCCGGTAAAGGGATGCTCTACAATTAACTAACTTGTTAATTAAACTATGGTCAATCTTAAATGACCCAAAAAGTTAATGGCAAAAATTACAGTAGTAAAAGACGAATAAATCATGGATGTGATGACAGAAAACTAATTCAGGGCAGTATTAGTGTTGTGAGATATAGCTGGGAGGTGCTTCTTTCCTTTCCAGCCACCGTTTCCTTGCTTTCTCTTAGGGAGGAGTTAAGAACAAGCAAAGAAAGGAAATTTGAGACACCCATAGAATTTGAATATTTAAAAATGTAGGTATTTTGATGACTAACAGACACTTTTTAAAGAGGGAGGGAATGAAGCAATTATTATTCACCATAGAATAATCCTTAAGATAAGCCTTTCACTACCTGTCAGTTTCCCAAGAAGTACTCGGTAAGTCGAAACAATGTAAGTGGGTGTGCCGAGTTCTTTGGATGAGATATTTCGCTCGAACGTCTTGCTTGCAGCACTGTGTGTCAGAACAGCAGAAGTGTTGAAAGACGCTGTGTTTGCCCTGCAGCACTTCTGATAACAAAGAAAAAGTCTTTTTAAGTGATTATAAGCCACTTCCATTAAAAGTCACATTTCTTTAGTAACATTTCGAAGGAAAAGTGCTTCCTTTGCGTGTTATTTCTGCCTGCAGTTAGTTGTGTATATATAAATTTGTATACAGACCTGTATGACATAAAATATCCACAAATTTCAGACAATGGATAAACTGTGACTTATCAGGTTCTTACAGTTTAATATTGACATCAATTTTGAATGCTGAGAAAGTCAAGGTTTAAAAAACTTGCACTAGACAATGGGTATCCTAACATGCTGTGTATCACAGTTATTACTCATAGGCTGTGTATTTTATTTCGCATGTGTTAAGTTACAGAATAGGGAGGTTTGGTCAAGGCTTCCTGGGCAAAGGACCAGGAATTATTAATCAGGTTCTTGATCAAAACTCACAAACAGATTTAGCTAAGAACTGTAAGGTTCAGATTTTTTTTTTTTATCAGTAAGTATACCCAAGTCTGTTCAACTCTTATTCTTAGTCTTTTTTTTTTATTGTTCCCTTCGGGCTTATAACATGCTGAAACATTTTTTCTTCCAAAGTTGACATCAGGTTGCTTGTAGTATCACGTGGCACTCAGCAAAACGGGTAAGAAAACAGATCGCTTCAAACAGAGAGTGTACATATGTTTACATAATGTAAACATATGTAAATACATACTTTTCTTTTTTTTTTTGGGCGTCATTTTAAATCAAGGCATTAAATAAATAATGGAATGTTGAAAGAAGCTGCTGTTTATCCGAGGTTGTATTTGCGTAATACGAAGACCCACTTATGTTTTTACACATAATAATAATAAAAATAATAATAAAAATAATAATAAAAATTATTACTGGTATTATGTAGCTGAAAGGTGAGGAGAATAAGCCATAATGATTTACTTTATATTTCCACTTATGCCTTTTTAGAATATCAGCTAAGTTCTGGGTTTTGAGGTTTAATCCCAAATAGCTTGAAATGAAAAGCTAGTGTATTATGTATCCTTTGTTTTGTACGCTAAGTAGTGCCCTTGATCAGGGAATAGTTAGTGATTAATGATTGCTAGAACACCTGTGCTGTTGTGCTCTATATCTCTACTCGCGGTTATGCCTCTTGTCATCAGATAATCATCAGATTACTCGGTCAAAACTAACTGATGTACAACAACCAATAATAAATGAATCATAAATAATCTATTGCAAGAAGACAAGTTTAGGTTTCAGGTATACAGTTCCAGTGAGACCACCCCCGGCCCTTAAAAATTTATGTAAGCCATATTATTCATTCATTCATCTTCTATACCGCTTTATCCTGTATTTAGGGTCGCGGGGACCTGGAGCCTATCCCAGGAGACAGCGTGCCTGGACAGCGTGCCAATCCATCGCAGAGCACACACACACACACACACACACACACACACACACACACACAATCTATGGTCAATTTGGGAACGCCAATTAGCCTAATCTGCATGCCTTTGGACTGTGGGAGGAAACCGGAGTACCCGGAGGAAACCCACTAAGCACGGGGAGAACATGCAAACTCCATGCACACAGAGACGGGAATCGAGCCAGGCCGGGATTCGAACCCGGACCCTGGAGGTGCAAGGCGACAGTGCTTATTAACTACACCACCGTGCCGCCGTAAGCCATATTAATGAAGCCCTAATAAACAAACCAATTTAAAAAGTACAGTAAGGCTGTCGAAAGTGCGCTCGTCTGTCATCATTCGAAAATATTTCTGTTAAAAATATAATGTTCAAAACTGTGCATTGCCTGAACTCTAAGTTCGCCCTCTTATGTTGTACAGGTTTAACGATACATGAGCTAATGGAAATATATGATGCAGAACAAACATTAGTGATTAATAAGAATTAAACTGACTGATTAATGGCTGTTACATTATAATTAATGATTATGGATGTAACGCATTACATCCTTAATAGGCACAGGTGCTGTTTAATTTGGAAACTGCTTAAGAATTTAATTTAGATTTTTCTGTTGTAAATTAGCTCTCTGTAAACTAAAGAATTTGTTTGGGATTTTGGATCTAAGAGTTTGGTTTATATGGAAGATTGGGTACATGTGCTATTTTAGTTTGTGTGTTTGGTTGCGGTCTGTTTGTGAGTTTTGGTCCTTGTGTCAGTTTGGCATGAGTTTTGTAATTTTGTAATTGTGTTCATGTTTGTGACTTTGGGTCTGCGTGGGTCAGCAGTGGCAGTAGTACTAGCACTAGTCATTCATTCGCAAAATATACCGTTTGTGGGCATGACACACACTGTTTCAAAAACGATGGAGGTTGCTGAAATGACTAGAATTGGGTAAAGAACTGTTCAATGCATCATTAAAATCTGGAAGGACAATGCTAAACTGTCACATTCATGGGTTGCAACTTACAGTATATATCAATGTTAGAAATGACAGCTATATTTAATAATTTAAAAAAGGCCTGGGACTAAACAGCTGTGTTGCCACTTGTTAGTGAGGATAATTGGAAAATATGCTTCGATTTGTAAGGAAGCATAAGGATTGGACTTTGAAAAAGATTGTGTTGTCTGATGAGTCCTGACTGACCCGATTTTAAGGAGATAGGGTATGAAGGGAACCGCATGAAGTGATTCAACCATTACACATCGTGGCCACTATACAGTACAGTGGGAGGCAGTGTTTTGATCTGGGGTCACTTCAGTTGTTCCGGTCTAGGCTTAGCAACGTTTAGTCAACGGATGACTATCAATACAGTTTTCCTTCCATAATGGATCAGGCATATTCTAGAACTGTGGAACAGTGGTTCTGGAAGCATGAGGCATATTGCAAGTGCCATAATCGACGTTAAAGGTGATCAACCTAAATATTACAGTGTGCAAGGTATAGTGAGTGGATATTGTTATTCAGGCACTTCAGTTTTTGTGATGTAATATACATAATGAAGCATTACATACTTAAAGTCTACGTACAGTAATGTGTTTTATAAGCAAAACCATGGTGTAGGTGAAAGACTTGGGGACAACTCTCTTTCATCGAATTCTTTCAAGTCAGAAAAAGCATCAAATCCATAGGAAAGGCTTTAAACATTCGTGTCAGTACATTTGGTTCGATAATATGTACAGTAGGTGGAGGGGTACATAGAACCATAACTAACTGTCCTTGGATGGGTTGCACCATTCAAGATTTCACAACATGCTCTTGGATAAATGATAAGGAAGTTAAGAGAGAGGCCAACAGTCACTTGAAAAGAGGTGCCGGATGGCCAGCAGCAACAAAGGTCCTACACGTCAGGGAAGGAAACACGAATGGAGCAACACACAGTATCCGGATATCTCAGAACAAAAGAGAATAAAATCTCAAAAGCCAAGAAAATAAATTGAATGAGAAGAAGGTTCAAGTGCTTGCATGGCCTCATTTTTTTTTTTTATGAAGGATTTTGAGTCAATCAGAGCAGTGGGCCAAAATTTAACCAAACACTTGATACGTGCACTGGAAACATATAAAACAACCTTCCTGTATGTGTTTACTTTAGAAGTGCCTTATTAGTAAGTGGTTTTGGGTGGATCCTCGGTATGACTGCTGAGGAATGTCTGGCACTCGACTCTGTGAAGTACTGACAGATCCTGAATTACACCAGAGCTTGGAGTGGACGTATCACAGAAGCACCACTTATCAGCTACAGGCATGCGGGTGGTTATCTCCTGTTTAGAATATTAATGCAATTGATTAACATGTACTTTAATATTTGTCAACGGTATTTGGATTAATAGATGGTGGGAACTTTTCCATAGTAAGAAAATACACCGACAAACCAAGTTCATTTCCTGTGTGTGTTTAATGCATGCAGTCAGTCTCTGTGTTGAAGGTTGAAGCGGTGCTGTGTCTATAAATAAAAGTTATGTTGTAATATTAAGGTTCACATTGAGCAAAGACATGTCCATGTGCACGTGTCTGCTGTTTCAGGAACAGACCCGTCCACACGTCCCGAGTCGAAGTAATTATGAACGTGAACTGTAATGACGCGAGTCCGATCTGAGCAAAGAATTGGAATTGAGCAATGCGGCTAATGTGAATGTAGTTTGGTTATCACATCAAGAGGGGCTCAGCAGTTAACTCAGTCACCTTCCACCTCAATGGTTGGGGGGTTAAAAGCATGTTTAATTGTGGTGGTGGTGGTTTAATCAACTGATTATTGAAACGAATAATCAACCATTTAGATTAAGAATTCCACACTTATTGATTGGCTTTGATGTTTTGTTTTGTTTTGAACTATTAAAATTAGCTTTAAACTGTTTTAATGAATTTCCTGCTAATTCAAAAGATAAGGATAAGCAAAGTAGCAGCCATGAATTATAACAGTATAACAGAACGAACGTATTTAACGATGAAGTTGAAGTTACTGTAAGTTGAAAACCTGACATGAAGACTGGTGGCAGCAACTTGGTCACGTGCTGCTCTGTAAAAGGTGCGAGAGTTATGTAAATGAAAAAGGATGCATACCTGAGAAGAGCATGGTTAATTAATGTCTCTGTGTTGCTGTAAGCTAAGATGAGAGCGCTTGTGTGAGAGAGATAGAGAGCTTGACATTTAAAAAAATCCCTTACGAGAACTGGTAGTGTAAAATTTCCAATTTAAGTGACCTTTGTGCCCTTGACCTCAACGCAGCCACCACCACCTCCACAAAGTCTGTTTTGTTTTAACATTATTCATTAAAAAAAATTTTTTTTTGCTCTAGTTAAAAGGAAAATCCACCCACACTTTGGAGTTTTTTTTCAGGATGGTTTTGCGACTCCAGGAAGCAGAAATGTCTGAACATGTCAGAGCATTCAGAACTGGTGCGCACGCAGTAACATCACCAACTAATCAATAGCAACTATTGTTAATCGATAACAACTAATTTGGCCCATGTTTCAACTATATTCTGTGTTCACATTGTACAAAAAAAATCTATCGTTTAGTTTTGCCTAGTATGTTTATTTCCTCTGGAAATGATCAGTTGCATGTTAATTAAGAAGAAGAGTTGCACCAGATGTTATTTTGGGGAAATATCATTCATTCATTTTCTATACCGCTTAATCCTGTGTTCAGGGTCGCGGGGGACCTGGAGCCTATCCCAGGAGACTTCGGGCACTAGGCGGGGTACCAATCCATCGCAGGGCACACACACCCAATCACACACTACGGGCAATTTAGGAACGCCAATTAGCCTAACCTGCATGTCTTTGGACTGTGGGAGGAAACCGGAGTACCCGGAGGAAACCCACCAAGCACGGGGAGAACATGCAAACTCTATGCACACAGAAACGGGAATTGAGCCTGGCCGGGGAATCGAACCCAGACCCTGGAGGTGCAAGGCGACAGTGCTAACCACTACACCGCGCCGCCGGGAAATATCATATTAATCAAAATATCTATACTGTATATAAATAAATGTAAAAAATATCTTGCATTATCGAGGTGAATCATACCTGACATATTTCTGATATGGTAGCTTCCTGGTAGTCTGTCTTGGGCAGGATATTTTCAAATGTGGGTATGATTTTTTTTTTTTTTCTTTAGGACCTGTTTGGATTTGTTTTTGTACAGTTAAGAATCTAAATGTTTATTTTACAGATGAAGGCACCACAGGAGGGTCAGGTTTTGGAAAAGTCTAATGTAAGACGTCATATACTGTACATGACTGAGTGGTGATATACAGTAAGAAGGCCAAACCTATAGTGATTTTCCCCTGTTAGTGAAATGTAAATGTTTGCTTTGAAAGTTAACAAGAATATTCACTTTCAAACGTCAATAGAAGAAAAAGTAAATTTCACACCTCAGCCAGTCCCTGTTCCCGGCGGGTGACTCTTACTAACGCTGACTCATACGTTAATCATATATCTTCTCTCTTGAATTGCAAGCCTCCTCTCCTTTCGCTCGCCCTCTTTTTCTGTCTTGCTGTTGTCTCTCGCCTAGTGATGATAGATGACGTCCCTGCCCAAATATGACCCTCGGCACAGATACTAAACCTCTTATCTCATGTCTGGATTCAGTCACTGTGCTTGGCCCATTGTATTTCACATACACTTGTCATAAGCGTGACGGCACAGTTGTTTGCCTTGTGTCTTTTTTATTTTACTACATTGCCCGGCCGAAAAATTTAATTATTAAAAAATAAAATAATCAATAGAGATGCATGGTTAAAAAAAATAACAATAGAAATCAGAGCACAAATTAAAGATTGGAACTAAACAGCTGTGTGACCATAACACAATTATTTATTAGTGAGACAAAAAAACACTTACATTTGCTCAAGGATGTAAAGAGTGGACTTTCGAAAAAGTTCATGTGGTCTTATGAATATAGATTGACTCTACTGTGCTGGATGCATCAGGGTAGGAATGAAAATGCATGAAGTGATGCATCCATTATACATACTGTAGTGGTCACTGTACAGGCCTCTGGGGGCAGCATTGTGATTTGAGGTTGCTTCAGAAGGTCAGGGCAGGGCTCAACAACAATGTGGCAAAAAATTAAGTCAGCTGATGACCTTAATGGACTAGGAATGACCAGGTTATCACAACTATGGTGTTTTTATTCCATGATGGAACAGGCATATTCCAGGATTCAGAAAGTGTGGTGTTGGAAACATTTTCACACATGAGTTTGCCACCACACTGTGCGCCAGCTAAAGACAGTCAAGGAAGTCTTGGCCAGATAGTGTACTTCTTTAACAAGTTATCCACGGGTCTTAGAGCTCCCCTAAAGTGATGCTCCAGCTGCAATACAATACAAAGATGGAAAAAGGAAGCAAAAGCAGAGAATGATTCATTCACACATCGTTTGAATGTTCTTTAATATAATCTAGAAAGATTACAAAGGTGTATTCAGCATTCAATTATCAATACATTTTGAAATGTAATCGTATCACACTCCCGTCTGGCAGCATATGTCTTTTCTATTTGTCACTTACAATTCTAAGGTACTGATTGGCTTCAGACTTCACCCATTTGACACAAACAAACCACAGCCAGGATCTTGTACAGGATTTGGAATTCTGCCACCGTTCCAGGATCCTGGAAGATAATGTTTATACTTAATTTGTTCAATGTTTTTGTCTAAGATGAAGCGAGGCACATATTGAGCAGGGTTAGTACCCGAGTATCTGTCCTGGCATTTGAACTCTGGACATTAACACAGAACTTAAAACATTGTACTCAGGTTTTGTTCGATTGTTTGACTGAGCTTATTAGCCTTGAATCAGTTCAGTTCTCAGATGTCTCTTGATGTCTAGGAGACTGTGATATGATCCTACTGTGGGGTTATTTATTATATTTAGTAGTTGAGATTCCACTGGAAAGTATTTCATTGTGATAAAATACCATAATTGAAAAAGCTTGTCAAATCTTAATATATAATTGAATTTGAGCAAACAGTAATAAGTTACAGTAATTGCCATTATTTATTCATTATTGCGCGATTTAAAAAAGTGCAACTTAATTGATTACGCATTTTAATCAATCGTTTGTTGGTGATTCTCAATTGAATTGATTGAATTAGGAATTAACGAACTGGTCAGTTTTCAATTCATAATTGATTTTCCATTTTTGAAATATTTAGGTAAGCTTTGAATTGTAAATGGACAAATTCCTAAACATTATACAGTACCTAAGCTTTTGGAGAAAATACAAACCGCTGCCATCTTCCTGCAAATACTTACATTTTGCAAAAACATTGCGCTGCCTTCTTTGGGGTTTATGAGCAATTTGTGCAATTCCATCACATACTGGACTGTAATCCAGTACAGAAGCCTGGGAGGTTAAAACAACATTGATTTGTATGAGACATGACATGTAAACAATCAAAAACACAAGTTGCACAGCATTTCATTGCTTAATATGTACTTTTAATGCTTTATTGCTCAAAATCTCTATGAAATATAGCGGCTTGAAACAAATAAGACAGAACAATTTAGTGCCATTGAATCAAGTCAAAATTCACAGCTCTAGCGAATAGTTAAGACATAGTTCCATCAATATGTCTAGCTTGAAAATCATTTACCATCAAATAGCTATGATATGTTTAATAATCAATAGTCCCTGGTTTAGTACATCACTTAATACATTACTCATTATACCACAATTTTGTTGAATTCTTTATTCTGATTGGTTAGAAGCTAGAACTTGTTGGGCCCTTGAGCAAGGCCCTTAACCCTCAAGTGCTCAGTTGTGTAATGAGATAAAAATGTAAGTCGCTCTCGATAAGAGCGTCTGCCAAATGCCTAAATGTAAATGTAGAACTTAGAAGTTCAAGACAAATCTGGCTGTAAGCTCTGGCTGCAAATTGAATACTAAGACTAATGAACATGAATGCGCAAAATAATATTTCAAAATAAAAGTCATTGTTCTCATGTAGACCTGTAAACCTACCAAGACATCATCCACCTAAACTGACAGGCCAAGCAAGAAAAGCAGTCATGAGTAGCAGTCATGGAGGCCCAGAGGTTCACAGCTCTGGTGGGAGAATTACAACTATTCCATAAAGGCCAGATATGTGAAGTGAATGACTAAGAGTGGCATGAAAGAAAGCCATTGTTGAAAGAAAGCCATAAGACATCCCGTTTGCAGTTCCACATGGCTCCAGCTTCTCCAGAGTTACCCTGGTCCTCTTGGCTGCTTCTCTGATTAATGCTCCCGTTGCGTCCCGGTGTGTCAGTTTAGGTGAAAGGCCATGTCTTGGCATGTTTGCCATCATGCCATACTCTTTCCATTATTAGATGATGGATCGAACAGTGCTCTGTGTGATGTTGAAAGCTTGGGATTTTTCACAACTTCCTGCCTGGAGCGTTCCCGTGGCTACATGATGCTATTTGTTCACTAATGTTCTCTAACAAATCTCCGAGGGTTTCACAGAACAGCTGTATTTATACTGGGATTAAATTACTCACAGCTGGACTGTATTTACTAATTAGGTGACTTCTGAAGACAATTGGTTCCACTGGGTTTTAGTGAGTTGTATCAGAGTAAAGGGTGCTGAATACAACTGCAGGACACAATTGTCAGTCTATCACATAAAATCCCAATAAAATACATTTGTGTTTGTGGTTGTCACATGACAAAACATGGAGTTCAATGGATACTTTTTCAAGGTACTGTAGAAAAGGAGGGGCTTGTAGAAAAGTTATCAGTTTCATGGGTGTTAACAGTATCTGCTCTTGTTGCATCACACATGCTATCATCAGTTATTGCTTACTTACAGTATAACATACAAGTCTTCACATTCTCACATAAGGGTTCTAATATAAGCATTCACATCTTTGCAGGGTGTGTAGTGGAGTTTTTTTTTTTTTTTTTTTAATGACTCACTCTAAAAGGGCATAAGAAGCAGAGCCAGAGTGTGACAGTCTACATAAAATCTAAATGAAGGAGCTGATTTGGAAAACAGAAATTTGGGAGGGCCAAGCACAGAGCCTGAAATTAAAGATTTGGATAACAAAAAAAGCTTTTCAGACTTTCCAGCTGCTGTGTTCTTAAACGGGGGTGGAAGAGTGAGAGTCTCTGTCTGTCTCTCTCTCTCTCTCTCTCTCTGAGTATATTACTGGGTATGAGAACTATTTGAGGAAGAGTTTGATTGATTTAGAATGGCATTATAATCCTAATCCATTAATCCTCTCCGGCCTCCCACCTTAAAATTGTGATGAACCTGCCCGCCTTATCACTTCTCTCTTGGAGCTCAACTTGAATTGTAATGGTGCTGAATTATTAGTCTTGAGGCTAAGCTAGAGCTTTCAAATAACGAATATCTTCAGTATAAAGAATAAACGTAAAAACGAGCACTGTGAAATCTGAGCTATGATCAGACACATTGTGAAAGACAGGAAATAGCAATGTACATTATATTCATGCAGAGGGTGTTGACTCTTAATACCGGTCTGACAGAATGGTTGGATGACTGCGTGTGTGTGGGTGTGTAAGAAAGAAAATATTGTTGATGTGTACGCTTGACAAACACTGATAAGAGTTAGACATTGCTTGGATGGAATGACCTGGACATACCCTCCTGTGCACACTTAAGTTAATCGTCAATGCCACACATACAGTAGCTACATTATATGCACTCACTCATCTTCTATATCGCTTTATCCTGTATTCTGGGTCGCGTGGACTTGGGGCCTATCCCAGAAGGCTTAGGGCAAAAGGCAGGGTACACCCTGGACAGGGTGCCAGTCAATGTCAGGGCATACACATACACACATTCCGGGCAATTTGGGAACGCCAATTAGCCTAACCTGCATATCTTTGGACTGTGGGAGGAAACCGGAGTACCCAGAGGAGACTCACCAAGCATGGGGAGAACATGCAAACTCCATGCACACAGAGATGGGAATCGAGTCTGGCCAGGAATCGGACCCGGACCCTGGAGGTGCAAGGCGACAGTGCTAACCACTACACCATCGTATATTACTGTATATGCATACAGATATAGTTGTTTCTTTTGGCTATATAGTTTATATGGGCTTTTTTTATTCATCATAAACCATTTTATAGGTAAATGCTCTGTGATGTACTGCCACTCTGTGCAGGGTGCGTCACACCTTGGGATAGGCTCCAGGCCTCCTGCAGCCTTAAAGAATGATCAAGTGAGTGAGGGGTGCAGAGAACATCCATTGAGAAGTAAGGTCAAAATGTCTCAGAAGTATCTCAGAATGTACAGTCCGTCGGTGTGCTACTGTACTACAGTTGAAAACCTCAGTGGGTTCCACTTCTGTCAACAATGAAAAGGAATCTGACACTAGAGTGAGAACAGACTCGCCAAAATAGATTCACAAAACACTTAAATGGTGGCAAAGAAAAACTCCCTGAGGTGAGGATAGGAAGAAACCTTGTAAGGAGCCAAACTTGAACACTAAATGCATTCTCATTTGGGTAATTGAGGTTTGGGCGGTAATGTCATATTATGACCCTAAATCAGTCCCTGGTATAACTGTGTGCTATGAGGTTGAAAGTGCAATATAATGGGACAGGTGTTATAAGTTAATATAAATTTCACTTTCGTTGTTGGAGTTTTGGTTTAAAAAAAAAAAGGTGTTCATGTCACTAGTCACAAGCCGTCAGATGAAAACTGGCTGAAAAAAATCTTCATCGACTAGACATACACTATCCTCAGTCACCACATGTATCCAAAGCAGACCAAATTGGACCATCCTCTGCAGCAACCCAAAGGCTTCCATGAGAAGAGAAGTGGGCCACCAGGATGAGTTGGACAGGTCCAGAGTGATCACTGGTAACTCAGTCACATAAAGGTTAATGTACAGTACTGTGCAAAAGTCTTAGGCACCATATGATATGCTCTACCAATTTTGTTATATACAGTACTGAATGTTTAGCATGTCTGCATAATTATGTACAAAATCATTCAGTATTTCCATACCTAACTTAAATATTTATAAATAAATAACATTACAGGAGAATATATGATAAAAATAGAAAGGAGCGAGTGTGACAAAGTTACCAGAAGAACTCGTATTCTCCAGCAAGTTATTTATTTATTAATTTTTAAGTTATATATCTGTTCAATATTTTTAGCACAGAATGCAAACAGGGACTCCAGCAGGACTATGACAGCATAACTAAAGGAAACAGACGAGGGCTCTCTGAAAGGCAACCTGTTACTTTACTGTCAACAAACTGAAACAAAGCATTCAAACAGTAACCGTAAATCTCTATGTCCATTAGTCTCCCAGATCTGCAGACAAATCTATTCACAAAATGCGTGGCTAAATAAATAGGTTTTCAGCCTAGACTTCAAGTCTGTGTCTGAGTTTTGAATGTTAATTGGAAGGCTGTTGCATAACGTTGGGACTTTGGAAGAAAAAGCTCTGTTCCTTCTATACTTCCCATAATACGAGGTACCACGAAGCAGCCTGCGTCCTTTGATCGATGTATATGTTGTGGCAGATCATAAAACACTAGTAGTTCGCTCTGCTAACTTGGCGTGAGACTATTTAGTTCCTTATAGGTCAGAAGTATAAGTAGGGTGCCAATGCTGTGTGGATAAGATAGGGGTGATGTGCTCATATCTTCTGGTTCTAGTAACAGCAGAATGGCTGCTGTGTTCTGCACTGACTGGAGCTTGTTTATGCACCTAGTAGAACATCTATACAGTAAGGCATTAAAGTAATCAAACCTAGAGGTTATAAATGGGTAATTACTAGGGATGTAACGGTATTGCAAATACTGTCGTACTGCAATAACACTTTATTTCGATAATACCGTGGTCGCATGACGGTAAAACGATAGGTCTTCTGAGAAAAGTTTGCTCAAGCGAATGGAGCGAACGGGAGGTAGCGGGAACTACAATTCCCATCAGCCCAGGCGTGACCATCATCCTTTGCGGTCTGTTGTCGCTACAGATCCAGTAATACACACATCCGATTTAAAACCCGCTTACTCCGTAATGATTAATTACTCTTTCCATCTCTTTTCCTTCGCCGCTAATAGCAGCACCCGCCATTTCCGCATTACTGATCTGTAGCGATAACAGACCGCAAAGGATGATGGTCACGCCTGGGCTGATGGGAATTGTAGTTCCCGCTACCTCCCATTCGCTCCATTCACCTGAGCAAACTTTTCTCAGAAGACCTATAGTTTTATCGAGTCATTTCGGTTTCTCTCTGAAAAGAAACGAGAAAGGAAAAAAATCCTGTCTCTGTCTGAATAAGTGAGTGAATGAGGTTCTCAAATACTCATTCAGCACATGGGCCAGCTGCAATAAGTAGGCTGTAGGCAATCATTTAGTGACAATATGTTACATACTGTATCTTAGTCAAGATTTCTGCCATAAAATAAGGCTATCTCGAAGATAGAATAATTTCTACATGAGCTGTAAATGAAAGATCAGTAATCACATTGAGGTCTATAAGGTGCTGCACATGATAAGGATTATTATCCAGGATTAATGTGTGAACAGACAACTTACTTCTAGCTGCATGTGGTCCAAGTGCCAGTACTTCTGTCTTATCAGATTTAAGTATTAGGAAGTTTATAAGCATCCCGTGACTAATTTCCTTAACACATTCATCAACATTATTAAGATGGTGTCTCTCATCCACATAACATAACATACCTTAAATGTAACTGTTTAAGGATCTGTCAACTAGGACCTGAGGCAGCAGTGGGCCATTCCCTTAACATTCATAAGAACCTGGTTCATCCCATCAATTGCATGACATTTCAGCTGGTCTCAATCCAACAGATGGTGTCTTGTGATACAGGTGGAGGTAGGAGTGTACGTCAGCTCCTACAGGTGTTTCAGGTTTTGGTAAAAATTGTCTAGACCTGCAGGTCATTTACCCAGGATAAGAGCAGGCGCCAAGGGATTAAAGGGAAGTGATGGACTTGATGATGAATAGTGTGATCACGCAAACACATCAAGCTGTAACAAGAAAACGAGAGCATCATAATTTGCATATGTACTGCTGGCAATTAGGACTCTAATGGGTATATTGTGATTTGAGTTCAGCTTGCATCTGTGTATGACTCAGGTTTGTATGAGTGTCTGTGTGCATGCGAGAAAGAAAAACAGACTTAAGCTCAGGGACTGAAATGGAGACCTGTTTGAACTTGATCTGGTTTCGATTTCTGAGGCCACAAAATGAACGGGTGCCTGAGACGTCTTCGGAGCATGCAATCAGTCACAGGGTGAGGTTGGAGAGCAAGAGAGAGAGGGGGGAGGAGTTGTGTGCCACACTGATTTCACACAGAAAGGCAGGCTCACAGAGTTATGGGATACTAAAGGAAGTCGGTGAACACAGTCCTGAATACAAAGCAACTTAAACAAAGCTGAAAGTTCAGGGGTAATAAAACAGGGGTAAAATTCCTTTTGCAGCCTAGAACAGACTTTTTTTTTTTTTTTGGTACTTGCACTTTTCTAAGAGTATCCTCTGTGATCTCAGATACGGTACATGGTATGGTTTTGTTGCGTTTAGTTGAAACCGTTCAGTTTACATGGAGACTTACACCATCCCTGAATCAGCTTTAAACAGGTAACACTCACTTGCATAGTTTCTTTTTGAATTGTTCAGTGCTTTGTATTATAGCTGATTGTTCTGAGTTATGGTTTTCCATATAGATCTTGATATTTTTGCCCATTCTTCCTGGGCAAAATTCCTTGCATTATGAAATTAAATGGCATGTCTTGACACAGATTCTTGATCACATTGAGGTTTGGGCGGTGACTGGGCTGTTCTTCAGGTTCTTGCGTTTAAACCAGTTTATGTTTTATTTATTTACCGTGTTTGGCTCTATCCATCACCATCCCTGCTGAACTGCTCAACTTCCCAGTTTTTGCTGATGAGAAGCAGCCCTTGTCAGTGTAGGAATGGTGTCCTTGGGGCTATGAACAGTGTTGGGTTTCCAACAAATGTTCCAGTGCTTCAATGGCCAAAAATACATGTTGGTCTCATCAGATAAGAGAGCATTATTCCATATTTGCTGAGTCTGCACTGTGCCTTTTATCACACCTTTCTTTAGTAGTGGCTTTCTGGACTAGGGTTTGCTTTTCCGGTGTACTGCATCTCCCATCTGATCTTGGTCGCTTCACCTAACCCAGTCATTGACACCTGTTGGGTGTCAGAGTTACAATTATGAATGTGCCATATTCTTTTAATGTTTAATAAATAGTTCTTGGTGCGATATTAAAAGTTTGTACTAGTGCAAATGTTTTGAAGCGCCATTTGAATCTCACATTTATTTTTATAAATTGCATAAAAGATAACCAAGTACTGTATATTACTCTCATCCCGTAACCCACAGCAATCAAAGGATCCGTTGCCATTGTCCTGGTGCCAGACATCACAGCACACCCACAGGTCTTGTTGAGTCACGGTCTGAGGGGCCGGAGGTGGCCCAGGTGGCACGATAGGAACCTATACAATATTGGGCATAATCAGTGGTGTCAAAAGTATTCACATTCATTACTTGAGTAGAAGTATAGATACTAGGGTTTAAAAAGACTTCTTTAGAAGTATCAACTCAAGCTTTTTACTCAAGTAAAAGTGTAAAAGTACTGGTTTCAAAACTACTTAAAGTATAAAAGTAAAAGTACAGTGAGGGGGGGAAAAAAGCATTAAGGATGAAAGCTTAGGCTGTGCAACGGGCCTATATACTGCACTAACACCTCATAAAAAAAGAAAAAAGTATTTTTAACGGCCAAAGTGATTTGGGATCCTGTTTATGGCAATTGAAAAAGAATGCATTTTAGTACAATGCAAATACATTAAAGAACCATATAAGTGTACTACTGAGCATTAGCATGTTTTATGGAGAAGAAGATATGATAACTAGTTGCCTATAAGTATTTTAATGGTGCAAAAAGTCAAACTTCAGAGGCATTCTGTTCTGTTGTTCTGTTGTTGATGGTTAGTATAGCTGTATTGAGTTGTCTAGGATTATTGCGCGTTCGTGAGTTGGTTTAAAAGGTGATACTGTATGCATCGACAGTAGAAACACTGATCACAACCCCTTCGATTGGTTGTCGAAATGGCAAAAGAGTGGCTCAATTTTTTTTGTAACACGTGTTATGCGCTGAAATGCCCCCCTGCCATGGATTATACAATTATACAATGATACAAGATACAAGACCATTTGTATTAATGGTCTTGACGGCTGTCTCGTGCCTAGGCTTCATTATAATAGTAATATCCTATTTGATAATAATAAACCTATGAATTTATGTTCTAATATAATATTTGATAGCGATTATGTGTGTGTACAGTATATATGCAAGATTTATGCTTTTCTTTTCCCACGTGAGTCAGTCAGCGTCAGTCGTGCTCTTTAACCAATCAGATGTGACCTCTCCATTTCAATCAATCATAACCCGGCACGAGCGCAGGTTAAATCCTGTTTACATGAAATAAACCTGCTACCGAGCACGTTCAAGCTTACGGACATGTTACTATGACAGCAAATGCGAGAAGCGCATCGGAGAACGAAACAATCCAAGATCAGGACAAATCCACAACAATCAAATCCAGCTAACCGAGTTAGCGATGTATGAAGAACGGACCCCTGATGGCACGATTTTTTTTAAAATGACAAGCTGAAATAATAGGAGTAACGAGGGTATTTTTAAAATGTAAGGAGTAGAAAGTACAGTAGGAGTAGAAGTAAAAAGTCGGCTGAAAAATAATTACTCCAGTAAAATATAGATACCCCAAATGTCTACTTAAGTAAGGTAACGAAGTATTTGTACTTCGTTACTTGACACCTCTGGGCATAATGTTTTGCGTTGTAGTGTTATGGATGTTCAGTGTATGTATATATCATGCAGCTTTATGGTCTGGGGTAGTATATTTACATTTAGGCATTTACAGACGCTCTTATCCAGAGCGACTTACGAAGTTTCTGTCACTGGATAGATTCATACCTTATCGAAATCCCAATGTATGCATTCACAGTCAACAACATTATATCTGGACATATCCTTATATATTCATATATATATTTTTTAGTCTTTTCTGTTAAAACGTCACATGCATCCTTTTTTTTTTCTTTTGACTGCACGCACTACACGATAGACAATTTGCAATTATAACTACTGTAAATGTTTATTGTGTTACTACCCTTGCTAGTGGATGTTTCCTTCAAGATCAATAAAGTATCTATTCATACATCAAAAAGATGTGCGACTACCCCATTCATTACCCCGAATGAGCAAGCTGAAAACATTGCTAGTACCGGAATACTTGGTTGCTGCATATACCGTTTCCAGAATCAATATTCCACTGTTACACTAAAGTTTTACAGGATTCCAGTTAGATCACAAATGTTTCAAAGCAACTGATGATGTCTCTGTCTGCAAGATATTAAGCCTGTCTACAGCTTGAGATCAACACTTGCGCTCATATTTTACATTTACTGCTAGAACTGCAACAATTAATTGGCTACTTGATTGATTAATTAATTGATCAGTAGTTAGCAAGCCAACAATGCAAAATACATGCATACAGTACTTGTTTTGCCTAGATTCCAAAGGGTCTTATTATTACCCATGCCTCATTCATATAGGTTTTGTGTCCTTGACTCCTGATTTCAAGACACAAAATTCTGTCGTGTATACTGTATGACATTCTGTACATGTCCACAGATAAACATAGTCATAAGCATTTAATGTTCTTAATGTCTCAGGTGTGTACATGCCAGCATTATCAGTCAACCGGGCCACTTACTGACGTCTTCTACCAAATCTGTAATAGGACAAGGATCTGGAAGCCGATATTAGTGGATAATGCTCTTGCATGGCATGACAAGCTGTTGTGATTCTACATATTTCCGTTGCCAAAATGTGCGCACAGCTTGGTTACATCATCACTGTGTACAACCTGTAAACAGATCTATTATGTCCATTTGTGAAAGGTTTCAAGGGAAAAAGTACTTATGCCATATACAGTACATGCTAGTGCTTCTATGTTTTTGGATAAGGCTGTCTGAATTGAAGTGTTTTAACATGTCTCCTGTAATTCCCCAGGAAGTGTGTTGAATTAGTCAGAAGTTGGAGTTGGAACATCCAAAAGGAACTTGAAATCATGTCCTCCAACAACATGTATGGGAACAGCATACTGTGTAAGAAACTGACTTTCTTTTTTTTCTTTTCTTTTCTTCTTTATTTCCCGTTTAGTAATCATAGGATCATGTTTTCTATTACTAACACAGTGGACACATGTTCCAGCAAGTGAAATGATAGTAGTTGAATGCCAGAGAATTTTATGACATTTGATTAAGAACAATTTGTCTTGTTTTTTTTTCCCACTATTTCCTTCTTAGCAACTAAAATGTTGGTTCAATTTATTTGGTTATTAGATGCAGTTCTAGTTAAAAGGTTAATAACATTAATTCCAATAACTTTCATGCATACATTTATTTGTTCACAGATTTATTATTCTGATCTATTATATTGATTATGTCCAAATAATCATTTTGTAATTTTTAGTGAGGCTAAAAATCAGTGCTCTAAATAATTTGTTAAAACGTATCTCATAATGTCCTTTTTTTTTTTTTTTTTTTTCGGATAAAATATTAAGTGTACATATTTAACATATTTAAGAAATATTTTTTTTCTGAACATAAACAACCTATGCAGTTTAGAACTACTGCATCAATCAATCAATCAGTTAGTAAATAAATAAATAATAAAAATAATAATTATTATTATAAAATTTTAATAATTAATAATAATAATTATTATTATTTATTATTATTATTTATTATTATTATTATTATTAAGTTTAATTTATAATTATGCTCTAATGTTTTTTTTTTTTTAGTTTATACCTTTTTTTCTTTTTCTTTTTGAGAACCACATGGATGCGACTAATGAGCTATGAAGCTATGAACATGCTTTTGATTAATGGTCATAATAAATAGCTCATCATTACCAGTTAGGTGAAGTGAATAGTTAAATTTTTATGTTTTGTTTAAATGAACCTATTCTAGATTTCAATCACTAAATCTGTTCCTTCATTCTTAAAACTAAAACATCTGAAGTCAGATAAAATTATTTATTTTGCCAGCAGTTCTGATTTTTCTTGTCTTCCCTGAATTCCAAATGTTGAAACCATAAATGTGGGGCTTTAATAAGGAAGGAAACAGGAAGTGGTGATGATAACACCCATTGTTGAAACTATTTTTATTTAAAAAACATTTTTTGCTGACTTCAAAATTGTGTAGTTTGAACATTTCTTTGTGTAACTACTGTTTCTGTGTTTTTTCTACATGTAGTCCAGTCAATCACAGAAGACCTGAATGCCTCTATGGCGACGGCGGATGAGTTGTCCCGTGAGTTTAATTCACTCCTGCATGATATCTCATCTACCGGCCCTGAAAGCTCTACATCACAGGTAACTACTGTAATTACACGGATTTACAACCAACTGTTCTGCTTACTTTTATTTCAATTCTAAATTAACCTTGGCATTGTTTAGCTCGGGAGCCTGTTTTATATAAGAGTGTTCCACTAAAAACATATATGGATTTGTACTACACAGGCGGACATAAAGACAAATAGGAACCCCGATGGACAAATAGGCAGACAGACACCTTTATTAATCCCAAAAGGGGGAAAAAACGTTCCAACAGTGTTTGACTGATGGTACTTATTTATTAACCTACTAACCCGTGTAAGGATCTATCCAATGACGGAAACTTTAAAGCCCTCTTGTGCTCTGGATAAAAGCATCTGCCAAATGTCTAAATTTAAATTATAACGTTACAGCAGCCAGTTCACAGGTTACAACAACATACAAGCAACACGGTGAAAAAAAAATATATTAAGGCAAGGTTAAAATTCCAAAGTCACAATGAGAAAATGTACAGTTAAAGGGTAAAAGGAAAAAAACTATGATAAACTGTTTGCAATAGTGTAGTCAGGTGGGAATAATAAAGAAATTCCACATTAGGGTGTGTTAATGAGGTAAAAATGAAAAATTCATAAAAAAGATATGAATATATTGTTACTACCGTATGTACGCGCACATGATGATTGTATATACACTACCGTTCAGAAGTTTTAGATCACTTTCTAACTCCACGATTCTGATTTTAATTTCTTTCTACATTTTAAAGGAATGCTGAAGGCGTCCAAAAATGCATGAATCTCCTTTGAACAGTTGATATTGAGATGTTTCTGCTACTTCTGCTCTGTAAAGACTTCATAACGCCTCTAATCTGAGGTGCTGTTAATTGGTCATTTTTCAGGCTGATAACTCTAAATGAACTTCTCGTCTGCGGCAGAGGTAGGTTTTGGTCTCGTCCTCCTGGGACGGCCTTCATGAGAGCCAGTTTCATTATGGTGCTTGACGGATTTTGCAAATGCACTTGACAATACTGTTCTTGCAAGAACTATTACAGAAAGGCCGACCTCTGTCTCTTAAAATAACAACTAACTGTTGTTTTTCTTGTTGTTACGTAATTACCTAATTCCATATGTGTTATTTTATAGTTTTGAAATCCCCACTATTGTTGTAGAATGTAGAAAATAAATCACTAATACTTACAAGTGCAATACTTACAAGTGGTCTTGAGTCATATTTTGTTGGTACTTAATGTTTCAGGAAGTTTTTTTTTATTTTTTTTTATTATTAGTATTATTTATTACCTTTATTACCTTTCCTTAGTTAACAACTGTGAGCACCTGTAACCGAGCATAAGCAATTTCCCTTTGGGATTAATAAAGTTCTTTGAATCTTGAATCTTGAATCTAAACAAAAACAAAGAAATTTGCAAGTGTTCTAAAACCTTTGAACGGTAGTGTGTGTGTGTGTGTGTGTGGGAAATTAAGTAACTGTACATCAGGTGCGCAAGCAAGTTAGAATATTATATTAATAAAAGAGTGAATAAAAGGATGATTGCAATGAAAACAGAATGCACAGTATATCAGTATATCAGCCTCTGATGTCAGAGAAGGAGATCCCTCTCCTGACACAGCAGAGTTTATTGTTAAGGCTAATTGCAGTTGGCAAAAAAGACTTCCTGTACTGTTCTTTGTCACAGCAGAGCTGAAGTATTCTCTGGCTGAGTAAGTGCTCCGCTGTTTAGCCAGTAGACTGTGAAAGGGATGTGAAGTATTTAGCAGCATAATTCCTGGCTGCTTCAAATCCTACTAGAATTCTGAATGAGCGCTTTGTTAAAGTGTGTTGAAAGTGTATTGACTTGGGCTTGTCTCTTTGGCCTTGTTGGATTTGGATTTGTGAAGCAAAATAAGCTTCAAATCATAACATAAGAGTAGAAGAGAATAGGAACTGTATGAACTAAATAAAAAAAAAAAAAAAGTTAAATAAATAAAAGCATAAAAAATTTATTATAAGACCTAAAAGCAAATGAAAAAGGGTATTTTAATATTTATAAATAAAAGAACTCGCTCTTTCAATTATGTCCTTCCATTAGAGAACCCAAAACCCAATTTCTGTCCCTCTGTCTGTATGACTGTCCAGCCTCAAAGTGGGCGTGGCTATTGGCTATTATTCCAAAAAAAGGTACGTTACAGTTAATAAGAACTGAATCTTCAAAGGTGAATGAACTTAAATGATCAATGTACAGTCTGTTTATTTCTCCTGCGGGAAGTTTAAAGCCAGTTTGTCTTATATGTTCCTAAAACTGTGGCGCTAATTGAAGCAGTAATGTGAAGAGATACTCTAAGATAAAATAATATCACTGACTACATTAAAGCTGATAAGGTTATTTTTAGCTTTAACCTTTTAACTTTTTCCCCTGGGGGCGGGATTGTAGGTAGGATTTGTTTAGGAGAATATTTGGAGGTAGAAAATGACAAGAGATTTAAAAACAAAAAGTAAAATTTTACAATCAGTTCTGTATTTAATTGGTAGCCAGTGAAGATGAGCTAAAACTGATGTTATGTCTTGTCTTCTCTAAGTTCTTGGTAAAAAAAAAAAAAAATCTGCCTGCTGTATTTTAAACTAATTGGAGTCTAACTGAGGTTGATTGAAGCTGAGTAAAGGCGGTTACAGTAATTGAGCCTAGAAGAGATAAAAGCATGGGTAACTGTTTCCAAGTCCTTTGTAGATAAAAATTTAAAGGCTTTAGCTTGGATATTGCCCGTAGCTGATAAACGCTACCCCTCGCAACACTCCTGACTTGCTTGATGAAGTGGAACGTACGAAACCCCGCGGAGACTGTTAGCAGCATATACCAAATAAATCGAATGTTGAGCTAGTTAAATTTTAGATCTGTGTTCATTCTGTGAATATGAGGAAAGATGATTTTTAATATGCGATATGTTGAAGCTGTTGAATATTTTATATTTGTAATACATCTTCAATCGTCTGTTGATCTTATTATTATTATTCTCTTATCCACTATTATGACAGAGCTTCAGCACACGACCAATGAACACCACCAACACCACTCTCCAAACTGTCATCAATACCACACCGACGAGCACCAATGGCAGTTTTTCCACAACCAATACCAGCAGAGATGCAGGTGGAAGTCCCATGAATAGAGGCACCATATCTTTCCCCCAAAGCACACCGCCCATCAGAGTGACAGAGCCCAGCACTCGTTCATCGGACCCTTTCTTTACCAGTGGTAGAAATCTCCCCCCTGCTCCAAACACCCAGGTCTATCAGTATGCACCTACTCAAGCTCGCAGCACTCGCGTTGAGCCTGTCTACTCTCATGGAAACCTGACACCCCCAAATCAGTCCCCGCGCACCCAACGTCGGGCTTCGCCAAATCCTGCCAGGTCCCATGAGCGGAACTTGAGCGGCTCATTCACCTTCCCAGAGCTCTCACCTAGTTACAAATATGAGCAACAGTCTATGCCTTTGTCTAGCATGCTGCAAATCCCAAGTAGTCCATTGGTCATGCACGATTCACCCACAACTGGTCGTAGATCACCCAGGCTGGACAGAGCTCCTTCACCCGGACCTTTCGGCCAACCGATGTCGAACACGTTGCCACGCAATTTCACTCCATTTAAAGCAGGTATGGCGAAAGGCAAATTTAGAGAAGATGATCAAATGTATATATCATTCATCTTTTTTGATCATTTGGCATGACGATAAGAACAAAGTAGACATAATGAGTTTTTTCAGCTACCATTGATTGAAGCTCAAAAGTTCTCTCAAAAGCCAATTACTTCTACTAGTTTATGTTGACCTACTGTATGAAGACCGCAGAATAAAATGAAAGAAATTATCAGAGAGAGATTATGGAGAAACAATAACAAAAGTTGTATTAGATATCTTTCTTTACTGTTTATTGCACCCATAGTGCAACTCCACCTACTGTAGGTCAAATGTGAAGAACAGGTTTTCTCTTAGGATTTTAGTCCAATGTTCAAAGCTCTTTCATTTGTTTACTCTGTGTATCTATGTATGTATGTATGTGTATGTATGTGTGTGTGTGTGTGTAGTATGAGTCATCTTTGTCTAAAGGCAGCCTTTATCTAAAAGTGTCAAGGTGTGTCAGTATATTTGTATTCTCACTCTCTCTTTAAAATTCCTCTTTAAATTCACTCTCACTGTTGTGTTCACTCAGATGAGGGTTTAGCGAGAGTTCAGAGCAGCCCGTCAAAGTGGAACGAGACAGACCTGGATGTTTCGTATGATAGGAAACCGCACCACACGTATGACAGTAAGTCTAAACCGCAGATAAGAACCGAATCTTCCCTTAGTTTACCGGAACATAGATAAACTGAACCTGCGATAAGTTCCAGGTATGAAGAAGAACAATGTTTACTTATTTTGACTTTCTTACATTCCAGAGAATGAATGGATCAGGCAAACTGTTTCCAACAGCAATTGGAGAGAATCTAACCTGGACTCGCCCTCTGCACCTCGAAAGGTGTGTACATGAGGGTCCGCACATGCATGAATTGCTGAACGTCTGTTTAGTGCCTTGTACAATAGCAATTACCAGATTAGTTACATGATGCCGTGCCCTTTAATTAATCTGTAAGTGGATATTATTAATTTATTATTGGGTATTGTATTTTAATCTCTTTCTTTTAATATTGAGATTACAGGACATGGCTACATTCACATTGCAAACCACTTTTGTTTAATTTGAGTTTTTTGGTCAAAACAGATTTGAAGTGACATTTATCTCAGTCTAACGTGGACGCCGGGTTAAAACACGCCTTATTTGTTCAAGCACTTGTTAATTTCAAACGATACTTGTGATTTATGGAGAACGGCATGCAGTTATTGTACTGTTTTTGGGGTGTTTTTGGTGAACACCATTACCGTGATGTATATCCAGTCATGCATAAAAGTCATGTGGTCATGCTAGTGTAATTGACCATTCATTAACAAAGATTGTGGGAAAGTAAAATTAAATTAAATTAAATGAGTTTGTTTTAGTTTCTATATTATTTTATTAATGCTTATGGTTTTTCATTGAAGCAACTGTTCAACCTCCATCCACGTTGTTCTAAACATTCTGTTTGCAGGACACTCTGCCTCGTCATCTCCCATCAGCCAACGGCTCCTTGCCCAGAAACCTTACCCGTGTCTCTGTGCCCCCTGATCGTGCTACACCTACCCAATCGTCTTTAACCGCTCAACCAATCATCTCCCGCGTCTCAGTTCCTCCTGCATCACCTGGGCACCGCCCACATAGGCCCATCCCCCTGTCTGTCATCATGAGACTCCAGAACCCATACTATTCAGCAGCCACCAGATATCCACAAGGCACAGAGGGCGAACGAGATCTCAGCATGCCACGCCAGCCCATGACTCTTCCTCGAGAGTTACTTTACCACTTTCAGCCTGTCTCTCAAGAGCAGAGACCTCCGGTCTATTACGCAGAAGGTACTAAATTAGAGTTCTCAGCTATTCTGTGAAGTATACCATAAGTATCATAAGTCAGGAGTGGCATTTCAAACCATGTGCTCTCCTAGAAAGTGTGAATTTGCACATTACTTTGTTAGTAATGTAAAACATTACAGTAAATACCCCAAATGGGGCTTGGACATTAATTTAGGTTAATGACGAAAATGTAGGTAGTAAATTATTGTTCTAATTTTTGTCCATATCTTTATTTGCCAGTCCCAAAGACAAACTACGTGGAGCAGGTAAAAATTAACTCACAAAATAAGCAGTCCAGCTCCTCAGAAAGCCCAGCAGCCTCAATCGAGGAAAACAAAGAGCCCAAAGTAGAGGTGAACACTGACGATCCTGAGCCAGAAGTGGCCCCTAGGCCTCTGAGCCCCACTCGCTTGCAGCCAGTGGTGGCCCCGGAGGCTCCCGTGGTCCCTGATATGGACGTGTTGCTTCAGATCCGTGCTGAGATTCCACGAGCTCTGAAGAAACGTGGCTCTATCGACCATTCACAGAGCATGAAGACTACGTCCCTGCTTCAGCCCAACCAGTACAAGCAGATGATTAAAAAAATGTTCCGCAGGAAAGGGCCTCAAACAAAGGGCGAGGCGGGGAGTGAGAGCAGCTCCTCAGATGGAGAGGAGAGCGCACCGTCGTTACCGAGCCCAACTTCACCCATCACAAACCCAGCTATGCCACTCCAGCAGAAGGTACGGGGAGAAGACAAATGTTACCTCAATAAGCAAATTAATATTAACTGGTCAGTTCAACAAGAAATGATAAAGATAAAGACTAGTGTAGTATAAATCGACAAAAGCTGTTCTCACAAGGAGAATTCTTAATCTGAAGTATTTAGTAATTTTGTGTGTGTGTGTGTGTGTGTGTGTGTGTGTGTGTGTGTGTGTGTGTGTGTGTGTGTGTGTGTGTGTGTGTGTGTATGTAGCAGGGTCTATACTCGATTCTGCGGAAGCCTAAGAGCAGTACTTTAAAGAGGCCCCGTGCACGTCTCAGTCCTTTGGTGCTGTTGCTAGATGGCTCTCTTGTTGGAGAGCTGGACACCGTGCAGAAAGCAGTGCAGGAGGTCAGCGATCATGGGCGTCCAGCACCCAACCTCACACCACATGAAACCTGTCTCACATGTCAACTAAACTTACGTTTATAAAGTGCATGTTTCTTCACCAGATGAGTGACCCGAGCCAGCCAAATGACGAGGGCATCACCGCCCTTCATAATGCTATCTGTGGTGGGCATTACGCTGTAGTGGAGTTCCTCGTACGCATTGGTGCCAATGTCAGCGCCCCAGACAGCCATGGCTGGTTAGTATCACACCTTCACTCATTTGTGTATTTGTGGTTTGTGCGTCTCGATCGTTTGAATGTAGGGTGAATGTGCACGAAAGGTTTTATACTTTCATTCAGGCAGATACAAAGCTTATGAAAAGAAATAGCTTTACAGCATTTGTTTGTTTATCCTTCATAACTGTTTGAGCAGGGTTAAAAAAAATTAAAATCTGTGCACATCTATGGTTGAGAGTATTTCTGAACTGGAGTGACATAGCTGAGGTTGGGTACCTGTCAGAGCCGTATTCATAGTGTTGCTCTTGTAGTTTACAGGACTCATTTAAAAAAAACTAAATTCCCTTCCACAATCACTTCCTAGTACAGATTGTTGCCAACCATAATGGATTTCTGACCTCAGAATTGGTGTGTATGTATGCGTATGTAGGACGCCCCTGCACTGCGCTGCCTCCTGTAATGATCGAGCCCTGTGCGAGTTTCTGGTTCGTAACGGTGCAGCCGTCTTGGCAGTGACCGAGAGCGACGGAGCCACGGCCGCGCAGAAGTGTGACCCATATGCTGTGGGTTATGAAGAGTGTGAGAGCTTTCTCAGGGGTGAGGGTGACTTCATCAGATATGTGACCCACAACTTTCATGTACACGTCAAAGATGCCAAATGCACAAGAAAAGTTTAACCTAAAATGTTTGTGCATAAGCTTTCACATCCCAATGGGGATCTCCACAAAGATTTAATTAAAAGATTGAGAGGGCAAATCATAGAAAGTATTCTGAGACAGGGTTAGCATGAAAAGAATATATATTTTATAGCTTCTAATTAGAATGATAAAGACTTAATGCAGATTCTTCCAATTACATTTTAGCTTTTTTTATTTATTTATTATTCAAATTCTTATTATTACACTTTAAAAATGAAATTGCTTGACATGTAGCCAGAATTTATTACAAACTAAACAACTACATGTGTATGCACATTTCACTGCAAATAGTAATATAGGTAATATATGTACGTGTGTGTGTTTGTATGATGTCAGGAGTGGAAGAGGCAATGGGTGTGGAGAACAGTGGCGTGCTCTATGCCCTGTGGTCTTACCCAGCCCAGTCGCACGATGAGCTGAGCTTCAAGGAAGGAGACATGGTAACCATCCTGCAGAAACCTGAGGGACTGGACTGGTGGTGGGCTTCACTCTGCGGACGAGAGGGCTTCGTCCCAAATAACTACTTTGGGGTAAGAGAAAATAGAGTTAATATTAGCAATAGTATGCTACAGTACGTACTGTTAAGTTCAATCATATTAAACTGCTAATTAGATGGTCGTTAATTATTTTGGAATAAGATATAATAGAATGTCCAAATATGCAGGGTATACAGTAGGTAAGTAGTTATAAGTTTAGATCTATCATAAGCAGTATCATTTGTTTAAAAACTTTTAAAATCAGTTTTATACTGATTTTTTAAATAGTGTGAATAGATAAATAAAATTACGTTAATAAATAAAATAAATAACGTTAATAAAATCTATTATGCATCTACAGTGGAACCGTGGCTTGCAAGTAACTTGGTACAGTATGCAAGTGTATTGCAAGAAGAGCAAAAAAAATTTTACTTAATAAACGAGCGAGGTCTTGATATATGAATTCTGCATTACGCATGTACTTTGTCTGCCGAGTGTCACATGATCACAACTGAGCCAATGGTGCTTCTCTCTTTCGCGCGACAATAGCACAGTAGCCCCCCTCCTCCTGCTTCTTCTCTTGTCTAACACCAGTCACGATTCTTTTCATTTTGTATTAATTATTTTTATATAACTATTTTTGGGTTGTGGAATGAAGCATTGGCGCTTCCATTATTTCTTATGGGGAAATTAGCTTTGATATACAAGCACGCTTCCAGAGCGAATTATGCTCGCATTCCAAGGTTCTACTTTATATGTATATACAGTAATGCAGCTTCTTACTATTAATTCTATAGTTTCTACAGCGTAAAGTATACAGTAAATTTGTAACGTTACTGCATCTAATGTGTAAACTTTTACGGTATTGAGATAAGTAATACCATGAGAAGCATTCAAGTCACACCGGAACTTGTGATCAACTTAGTATATGTTATCATAAGGTTGAAGAAGGTATAAAACTGAAACTTACAGAAAACTTCGCCAGTCTGAGAAAACTAGCTTTTTTTGGTATCTAAGTACTAGTGAAACTCTGGGATAAGTGCATTAGTGTAACAAGGATCATGTAGAGAAATAATGGTAGTTTTTACTCTAATACCTGTGTTCTGTTATTATGCACAATTAAAACTTCCACTTTGACATATTTTACAACAATAGACAATTTGAATCGAATCCTCCCACCAATGCAAATATTTCCTATTTAACTGACAAATTTACCAAGAATGTGTACCTAATTTGCAGTGAAAGGGTGGTGACTATTTACAATATTCATGGCAAGAAAAAAAAAAAGAAAAGCAAATATTTCATATTCATGTCATTTCAGGTTTATTACAGTAAATTATGGCGCTATTAGCTTTAACACAGTTTTCTGTTAGGTCTCTGCTGCTATTAGAATAACCCAGATAATTTCCTGTCTGGCCTCCAGTGAAATGGCTATCAGCGGTATTTTGATTTCATGTTAGGACCTCAGAGGGTTATCATCTGGTTGTATAGGGATGCATCAATAAAAATGTTTTAGACCGATACTGATCCTAAAATGAGTAAAGAACATTTACTCGTACGTTTTTTGGTCGAAGATTTTATTTAGTTCTGTTTGTATCAGTTCCTGGTATCTTTGATTTCATTGGACTATTTCTTTAACAAGTATCAAGAGGTTCTTCCAAAGTGTGTCTGTTAATGCTTCAACTGAAGTACCACTCATATAATGTATTTCTTCTCAAATAACGAAATATCATGTTGCATGTTGTTGGATGCATCATCCATACTGTATCTTTTGGTGTGTAGTTATTTACTCCTTGTTATTATTTTCATTTTGAATTTTGCGCCTAATGTCTAATGTTTCTTCCCCTTACAGCTATTCCCAAAGGTGCGTCCGAAATCACTGTGCTAGAGGTCCCTCTACAGTCCAAGCTCCCCTCCTACAGCGCAGTCCCCATCATTTTTCTGTTTTTTTTTTTTTTTTGTAATTAGTTCATATTTTTGATTATGTAAGATATATAAAGGGCTTGGAAGTAAGAAGTCATTTTTGAAAACACAATCTAGAATCAAATCGAACTTGAATACTTTGTCACATTGTAATCAAAGTTTGTTTTTTACCTTTGGCAAATACGTCCAAGCCCTGATCATGTCAGGCCATAAAATTCTACCTATACATTAACGATAAAGATTTAGAATGCAGGTATATTCTAATCGAGGATGTTGACTTGTCCATTTTGTGGTGTTTAGAGCTACTATACTGTACCTTCCTTGTACATTGTAAAGGAGTGTGATCTCAAGTCATTGTGGTTTACTGATTATTATTATTATTATTATGACTGTTATTAACATACCAGTTACAAATACTGACTGGTCTGACAGTCTTGATATCTTGATACTCCCAAATGCCTGTGTGGGTGTGCAGGCTCCGGGGAAACACTTTACATGGTCATATTTTGACTTTATTTTTTGTATGTAGATCTGAAAACTACAGGGAATGTATCTAATTCCATTTGAGAGCCTCATTAAGGCAGAAATTTCATTTCAGCTCCATGTCTACATATATACTGTATAACCAAGTATACTTATTAAAAATCGACATTATTTCCAGTGGCATGGTGGTTAGCACGATCACCTTGCAACTCCAGGGTCCGGGTTCGATTCCCGTCTCTGTGTGCATGGAGTTTGCATGTTCTCCCAGTGCTTGGTGGGTTTCCTCCAGGTGCTCCGGTTTCCCTCCACAGTCCTAAAGGCGTGCAGGTTAGGCTAATTGGCGTTCCCAAACTGCCCATAGTGTGCGAATAGCTCCCCATGTCCCTATATACAGGATAAAGTGGAATGGACGATGAGTAAAATAAAAACTAGAGATTGAAGGATGGAGAATCGTTAAAGTAAAAACTCATTTACCACTGCCTTTGTTAAATCCCTTTTTTGATCTTTTTAAAAACTAGACAAAACAATAATAAAAAAAAAAAACGTTGTTTTGGTGTAAATAAATGTAAAATATTTTTATTTAGGCTACTTACTTCTCTTTGATCATCTTTTGTGAATGTTTGACAGAAGCACCGTCTGACAGGTTTTCCCACACCGCCACATGAACAAAGGTTGAACTGATTATTAATGTGAAGGGTTTTTTTAATGAAAGGCTCAGTGGCTGAAATGGTGGTTACCCAAAAGTTTTGTGTTCAAAACTTTTTGGTTTATGAGAGAGTCCTTAACTAAAACCTTTAAACTTTAGCTGCTGTCTTTGGATTAAATGAATGGGTACATGATCAAAATGAGATCAGAGCCAAGTAAATGCACCTCAGTGCTCAGTTTGGCTAGGAATTGGTTCATTTATCATCTCAGTATTGATTATTGATGGGTGTGTGTGCATGTGTGAGTGAGAGAGTGATATCAGTTGTGCATTAGCATCATACAAATGACCTGATTTGAGATTTTGGTTTGTTAGATTAACCACTCTCGTGACTAAAAACTGACAGTTTAGTGTACAGGGCTTTTCTTTATCTCTTATGTTAGTCATTGTGAAATGTTTAACATTTTAAGTGAATATCAAACCTGTTACGTACTTACAGTAGAATGCTATTTAAATGTCAGCATTTATGCATAGAAATGCTTTTATCACATTAAATGCCAACACGCTCTGTGTGTAAGAATGAACGTTGATTTCCTTTGTTTAATCTTTAAGTTTGATCCTGATATAGTATTTAGTGCGGCATGTCTGTTTTAGTGTTTGAGGAATGTGTGTGTGTGTGTGTGTGTGTGTGCGCATGTGTGCGCGTGGGTGTGTGTGTGTGTGTGTCTAGCTGGCACTGACTGTTACAGAATAAAAGTATACATTTTGTATTTTCTGTGATACCTTAAAAGCTTAAATAAACTTAAATGGAAAAAGTTTATATGTTACAGCCTTATTTCAAAATGGATAAAATGTATTATTTTTCTCAAAATTCTATGAACAATACTACATAATGACAATGTGAAAGAAGTTTGTTTGAAATCTTTATAATTTATTATTTTTTTAATTGAGCTCAGGTGCGTCCTCTTTCCGCTGATCATCCTTGAGATGTTTCTACATCTCGACTGGAGTCCAGCTGTGGTAAATTCAGTTGATAGCACATGATATGGAACGAGACACATCTATCTATATAAGATCCCACAGTTAACAGTCCATGTCGGAGCCCAAACCAAGCCAAGCCATAAAGTCCTAGGAATTGACCTCCAAGACAGGATTGTATCGAGGCACAAATCTGGGGAAATGGTACAGAAAAATTGAAGGTCCAGATGCGCACAGTGGCCTCCATCATCCATAAATGGAAGAAGTTTTGAACCACTAGGACTCTTCCAAGAGACACAGTGAGTGACGGGGGAGAAGGGCCTCAGTCAGGGAGGTGATCAAGAACCCGATGGTTACTCTGGTGGAGTGCTGCAGAGATGGGTTTTCTTCTGGAAGGTTCTCCTCTCTCCTCAGACAAACCCTGGAGCTCTTTCAATCATGGTACCAACTACATGGTAGAGTGCCCAGATGAAAGCTACTCCTCAATAAAAGGCACATGACCTGCACCTGGAGTTTGCTAAAAGGCTCCTGAAGAACTTTCAGACCATGCAAAACATTTTTGTTGTTGTTGTTGTTGTTGAAGCATGTTTGGCACCAATTACAGCATCAAGTCTTTTTGAGTATGAGGCTACAAGATGTTTCTTCTTCTGGAAGATTTTCCTCTCTCCACAGTGACATTATCTTTTTATCTGATGTCCAGTGCCTGAAACATGGCTCACCAGCAGGGAGCATTGTAACTGCAGAAATCGCTGAAGTCTTATCTTTCATTCATTCATTTTCTATACCGCTTAATCCTGTGTTCAGGGTCGCGGGGGACCTGGAGCCTATCCCAGGAGACTTCAGGCACTAGGCGGGGTACACCCTGGACAGGGTGCCAATCCATCACAGGGCACACACACATACACGCACTCACACACCCAATCACACGAAGTCTTATCTTGTTGTAAATAAATAAATAAAATATAATGTGACTATTTGATAGTAAATAAAATAAAATATGTATGGAATATTGTTATTCCTTTGAACTGTATTTTACATAGTTTTAACAGTTTTAGGCTATTTTGATAAACTTTTTAGTAACCTCATTATCCTTACGTGTACCAAGAACATGAGTGGTCTAAGACAACAAACACTGATACCAAGCAGTTTAAAACAAATAATGGCATTCATACCCATTTGACTTTCTTCTTTCTTTTTTTTTTTCCCCTTCCCTTCTCTGGTTTCCTCCCACCTGCCAAAAGCACCAGTAGGTGAATTGGATATGCTGAAGTTGTCCTCAATGTGTTAGTGGTTTCCTATGGTGGAATAATTTTCCATCCAGCGTGCATTCCTGCCATGTGCACAGTGTTAACCTGGACAGTTGTAGTTGAGTAGGCTAAGGCTCAGAAGTCAGGGGTTCAAGTTCCAGCTACCATTGAGACCTTAAGGCCTTTTACATCCTTGTGCTCTGACCCCAGCGTCCTACATGTAACTATGCGTTATATGTAAAAAATAAAAAAAAACGTATTTCACAGTGCTGTGAAGTACAGTATACAGTATGTGACAAACAAAGGCGTATGCTTGTTCTTGGGATAGGCTCCAGATCTCTCACCAGATTAGTTGGTGATAATGCTGTATTTTATATACTGTAGAAAAGAAAGCTTATAAAATGCAACTTTATATTACTTCTACTAATTAATTATTTTTCTACATTGGTGCTCATGATGTATTACATTTAATGCCTGCCTGCTAATTTGTAGTCTAATGTGATGCTTGTATTCACACCATCCATCAATCATACTCGATCGCTCAATTTTGTTGTTGTGCTCCAGAAACACTGTAAATATTTTAACACTTGTAAGTTAATAATTCAAGTGTGTGCCCTGCGATGGATTGGCACCCTGTCCAGGGTGTACCCCGCCTTGTGCCCTAAGCCTCCTGGGATAGGCTCCAGGTCCCCGCGACCCTGAATAGAGGATAAAGCGGTACAGAAGATAAAAAAAAAGTTAATAATTCACCCTAAGACACACTGCCTTCATTTATTTCATCCTCACATTCAAGGTAATATTAAGCAAAAGTTCTGTCTTTGATGAATGACTTCCTTTAAGCTGTTTACTGTTTTATGGAGTAATTTGTGACATTAATCAAGTATGCAGGTACGTCAGTCACATTTTTATAATTAATCGGTCTTGTGGAAGCTATCTCACTTCAGGTGTTAAAAGAAGGATAGTGTGTATTTTTCTTATGACAGCCTGTTAATGCAATGAAAACTAATTCTTTGCTAAGTAACAGGATACTACTTAGTCATTTGAGTACCATTTTACATTCTTTAATGTAAACAAATATACTAGCACATACAGTACAAGCAAAGTAAGACTGATAAGAATAAACTAGTGTCAGAATTTAAAAAAAAAAAATTTTAATAGCTGCATTATAGTGAGAACTGACATGGCATGGATTAACAGTTGGTTAATAAGATTATCTAATTAATTATAACCTTAAAAATTAAGCAACACTTTTTGTAATTTTATTAAAAACTGAAACATAATATTTTATGCTAATGTAACTGGACTACAAAATAAACTATTACGTACTACTGTAGACTAACAGATGCAATTTAAGATTAAAACTGAAATAAAACATATAATTTGGTTATAAACCCTGAACGAAAACATCTAATGCTCAATACTAGACTGAAACATAACGTAAGAAAACTGGCCTAAACCTGAGGTTTTATGCTAAAACCTAGACTAAAACTTAACATTTAATGGTTTAAATGTCACCAAAATGTAGCATTTATTGTTAGAAACATGACATGGTTTTAAGCACTGGTCTAATCCTTAACACATAATACTTAAAACGTGGACTTAACCATGCTATTTATTAGGTTTGTCATTTAATACTAAATACTAGACTACAATATAAAATTTGAAAACATGCTGTAATATTTAATTCTAAGCAGTGAAATAAAACGTAGCAAATTAAAGAGTAAAAAAAAAAAAAATTACAAACTGGACTAAAATATAACATGATAAATTAATATCCACTAGACTAGAACAAGATCTAAAACGTAGCTCTTAATTTTAGAAAAATAGTATAACGTATATAATTTATTATTATGCATTTGCCCAACATTTAATGTTTATTATTGGGTTAACTCCTGTGCCAGTTACCAACAGCTGGAAATTAACAATAAGCACTGCACAGACCAGGAACATTCCACAAGAGCTGCAGTTTTGGAGATGGTCTGATAGAGTTGTCTAGCCAATACAATTCAGCCCTCCTCACAGTAGCTACAGTTTCAATATCTCATTACAATGGCAGTTGGAAGACAGTTTGACAGTATTAGGTAGCAAGTGAACCTTTTTTCCTGACGTTGATGTGTTGGAAGCAGAAAAAACGAGAAAGCGTAAGGATTTGAGTGACTTCAACAAAGGTCAGATTGTGTAGGCTAGAGGACTGGGTCAGGGCAACTTCAAAACTGAAGCCCTTGTGGGACGGTCCCAGACTGCAGTGGTCAGGAACTACAGTACCAAAAGTGATTCAAAGTAGGAAAACCAGTGAACTGGCTTCATGGCTGGCCAAGACTCACTGATGCACATGGAGAGCGAAGTCTGGCCCATGTAGTTCGATCCAGTAGAAGATCTACAGTAGCTCTAATTGCTGAAAAGGTTACGGCTGGTTGTGATAAAAAGGTGTCAAAACACACAGTGCGTCACTGCTTTGGGGCAAAAGGGGGACATAATATTATGGCTGATCAGTGCACAGGTCCAACATTCAATCCCAAGGATCCTGTTTGTCTAGTTTTACTGTACAAGTCTGCTTGGGTTTCCTTTGGGGTTTTCCCACTGTGAATAAATATGCTAGGAGGTCAATTGGATATGATAATTTGTCCATCCGGAGTGCACTCCGGCATATCACTTAGTGTTTCCGGAATAGGTTCTGGATTCACCCTGACCAGAAAGTCATCTGACAGCCATAAACAATGCAATTAACCTCAGTTCCATAATAGACAGTAGCACATCTAGATGCACACCCAGCCTGTGTTGTGCTGATGTGTATTGCTGTTAAGAGCAGTGAACAGGAACACATTTGTTGAGCTGAATGTTTGATTTTGTGCATTCAGAGCACATTGAAGCCCCATTGGAGCTCCATTATAGCAGCAGTGAGGGGGCGGATGGAGGACTGAGTGTACTACGTGGGCTGCAGCTGAAGCACAGATGTTTCACACATTCCTCTCAGAAACATGTACTGTGACCATGGAGCTGTGGGCACTTGTGCTTTTCAATCTCTTCTCATTTCCATTCGTCGTCAGGTAAAAGCTGTTTCTCGCTGCATGGTGATTTACTGTTGACCGTAAATGTGTCACTCATCATTTCCTCCTGCTTTTGTGAGTGGTAAAAAAAAAATCTCTACTACAACAAGTATATAATCACCAAAAAATATTCATATAATTGTTCAGAATTTTTTTATTATAATAATTAGTATTTATAAAAGTAGGTACCTGGCTCATTTTCATTTTACAAGACACTGCCATTAATAATGGGGAAATTAAATGATAAACTGATGATTTTGGTTAATTGGTTTTCAAGTCTTTGGATAAATTATCTTAAATTTGTTAAATTAAAATGGGCTAATACAAATGTTTAAAGAACAAAGATTTTCACTGTTTTTGCCCACTTTGTCCATGACATATTAGACCTGGAAATTCAGTTGTTGTTTTTTTGCCTCTTTTATTTTTATTACTATTATTTTATATGTTGTTTTGTTTTATTATTTTTTTTATATGGTAATGGGATTTATTTGAATTATGTAAGTGTTGTAATACACAGTGGACAAACTTTCCCAGTTTTCGTTTTTTAAACTATTCCTTTAAAGAGTTTCTTTTTGTGCATTAATGGCAACATTATTATTTAAATTCTAACATCATCCAAAGACTAGATTTACACAATCAGAAATAACATTACAATGTAAAACATCATGCACAGTAATGTATAGATTCCCCTTGTGCCTCCTGTACAGCTTTGGCCCTTTGGGACCTCTAGGGGTGTGCTGTGGTGTCTGGCACCAGGACATTGGCAGCAGATTCTTTATGGTTGGCCTTCGTGGATCTAACTTATTTGTCCTAGGCATCCCATAATCCATCTGTGGTGGGTTGTGATGCAGTGTATGTGCTGGTGCCTTTCAATTATGGCCAGCATTGACCCTTTTTTCAGTGATTTGCTCTTCATTGACTTTTCTGAGTGATCAGATCAGATAGGTTGGTCTTTAATTGGTCTAACTGATAATCAATATTAATCTGCTAATGTTTTGTGTTGTTAACATTATGGCTGGTCCAACTTTTTTCTTGCAGGTGCATGTATTGGTGAGTTTTATTACATTTTTTGTGAATTGCTTGAAATATTTGTAGTGTATATTTAAATGAAATGACCCAAGATCATGTAGCATTTGCAGTACTTTAATAACTCAAATAAAACAACATACAAATAATTTAACAAATTGTGTTAATGCTTTGGCTAATGTATTGTACATTAAGAAATCAGTATTTGTGATATCCCCGATTTGCAGTTTCAGCTTTCATACATTTTGCCATGCTCTCCACCAGTTTTCACATTGCTGCTGGGTAATCGTTTATACCACTCTTAAAAAAAAAAAAAAAAAAGCAAACAGCTCAGATTTTGCTTGATGATTTGTGATCATACATCTTCCTCTTGATGATGAGTAAATTGGAGTGGTATCCCAGAGCTGTATTTGTATGAATGTCATCAAATAACTAGTAAACATTAATATTGATACTGATTAGTTTTTTTATTTTTTTATTTTTTTTATTCGGTGTCACAGTAATAGCAAATTCATTGCAATCATTATATCTATTCTTTAATTATTGAAGTTAAAAGTGGTGATTTATAAAACTCAGACAAAAAATTTATAAAACAAGTGTGTAGACTAGTTTTACCGAAGAATATACTAAAGCTATAAAAAAAGTACTGGTTTTATGATGCAGATATGTAAATGAATCTCAAACATATTGAGGATTTCACAGTCATGTCTTTAATGACTCCAATAAATACAGTATATATGACATTGGATGGTACATATTTGCATAAAGCATTTTTACATTTTAATTGTTAGAAATAAATCCTTTTTTATGTTTATATTGTTAATACATGAAAACAATGAAGATTAATGGAATAAATCAGGTGTATACAAACAGATTTTACAATTTTATTGATAACCATTAATCATGCTATCAAGTTAGAAGCTTGTGCTATCACATGCAATCTCCTAATACTTTATGACGGTCTATAAGACAGAGCAATAACCTTGTCTTGTAACTGTCTGATTATTACAAGTATCTCTCTCTGTTGATCTCCCTCTCTGTCCATGTTAATCTGATGATGATATCAGCAATGATCAGTGATGCCATTTCAGCCCGTCTCTTCCTGACAATTCTGTTTCATGTGCCAACCTTTCAGCTCAAATTAAAATATAAAAAGCTGCAGAGATGGCAGAAGCACACAAACACAATACGCAAATACAAAAGGACAGAGCAGATTTTTCTGGATATTGCCTGGGTAACTGTCAATCACTTCTGTGTGCTAACCAGTCTACGCTTTCATAATGACCTGCCAGTCATTTCTGTAAACTCGGATTGCTTGGAATGGGAGGATTGTTTTGCTCCTGTCCTTCCCACATGGGGTCTGGTTCAGTTGTGATCTGGTATAAACGCTTATGTTTGTATTAGAAAATCAATGCACTTTTGTGTGATCAGTTTAATGTAGTGAAGAGAACTAAAAAATATCACATATGGAAAATACTTGCATACAGTTACACTTAAGTAGAGTAATGAAGTAGCTGTAATTTGTTACTTGTCATCATCATATCCAAGCTACCATCAGGTCATCTGTGCAATGCTATGAAAACGGATAGGAACAAGCCCTAAACTAGGCTTACTATAGAGTTTGGCTGTGGGAATTTCTGATCATTCCATAACCAGGTTGAAATAAAGAATGCACCACACACGCATACACACACATGCCCCATTAAGATAATGTGTTCTCACGTATTAAAACTTTAGAGCCCCCTCCATTTTTTTTTCTCTATCATTGACCCAGGGTAATAAATGCTTTAATGGTTGCTTTTAAGTATGAAGGGCATTAATGCCTGTGTGTGTGAAGGGATTGCATACATCAGATCAACCCCACACAAGTCTAATTAAAACTAAACAAGTGCTGCTTTTAATTATTTAGTCAACACAATAGCACGGGGAACTGGTGGACCTGTAACCGCTCCCTACTGACAAAGAACTGCTGTGTTTAAATAACAAATGGATTTGAATTTCTTTGGGCGGTGGTTGGGCAGGTGATTTAAGAAAACATGATCTGATAACAGCTGCCCAAACATCAAAATGGGTAACCATTACTGCAAGCTGGACAAACTACTTTTAAGGAAAAAAACAACCATCATTTAGTTTGACAATCTCATTTATTAACATTTGATGATTGGTTTAGCCAAATAATGATAAGGAAGCTGGAAAATGCCTAAACAGGTGGTAAAAAGTTCTAATATAATATATGACTCATGACTCTTGGGACATTGCAGTTCATAACATGTCAAAAGGCTGCTTATGTCATATATTTTGTTTATAAGGCCATGTGCTAGTTGCTTCTTTTTAAGTCCTCATCCTGTTACTGGTGGTTCACCCTATTGCAGCCATTCCAAAACCTCTGCATGTCATAAATCAATTCGAGAGTTGAGGGTTGTGATAATTCGTATCAGGTGGCTTAGAAAATGGGCAAAACTAATATGTGGCAGGACTTGAACTTTCTGATGCCAGGGTGTCCACCTCTGCACGAAAATGCCTCAAACTAAGGAATTGGAAAAGAGGATTGTGAATGTCTGTGGCAAAATTTGGTACATGATTTTCAAGAAGCAATCAATTAAGCATGACACAAGCATGAGTACTTCAGACAGCTTTATACTAAATATTGGTTGTTGTATAGCATTGGCCTTTCAAAACAAAACTAATTATTCTTATTACTGCATCTTGATTGCCATTATTTAAAGAAATTTTATTAAAACATTGAATGTTACTTTTTGCTTCAGTAATACCACAACTGTACACATAATTTGTTAAGCAACAAATGCAAATGAATTAAATGCAAATGATACACTGTTAAGCCTCTATTCTGGCTGACTGACACTGCATAATAATGTTGAGGCTAATTCTCTATTAACAGCCACCTCCCCATTTTAATTCTCCCTGAAAAAGTAATAAAGTATTCTGTCAATTATGATTCCTCGCCAGTGACACATGCCTTAAATAGAAAATAGCTCTGATAAGTGAAAAATAACATGTAAATAAACTGTTCTTGCTTTGTTCTGATTACTTTTTTATTATAAATATACAATTTTAATATTTAAATGATCTGTGATGTGGTAAAACGCGAGGTGGTAAAGTGCTCGACCTATTTTCTGGAGATCGTGAGTTCGACTGCCGGATGATGCTCTACAGCCATTACTCCGAATTTGTTATCCCACCCCCAATGGTGCATGCAGTTTGAAAAAATGCAGTCTGCTGGTGTCAGTGGGCTGTCGGCTGGTGGGGTTCAGAGGAAATGCGAAATAGTCTTCGATGCTCCCTGATTGAACAGATTGAACTTAGCGACGTGTATGAATTGGATAGGACTGAATTAGAGAGAAAAATAAATAAATAAATAGTGGCCCACTCACAATACCATCATGGTCTTACGAGGAGGCCACGTCCCACTGCCCAAATGTTAGTTTGTCTAATTACATCATCATCTTTGATATATTATGGTCAGCAAACTAGTTAAAATATAGTAGATCAACAACAGCAATTGATATGACACCCACAATTATCACCAACTTCACTTTGACTTTGACTTCAAGCAAATTGGATTCTATGACTCTCCACTCTTCCACCAGAATCTGGGACCTTGACTTCCAAATGAAAAGAGGACTGAAAAAGGACTTTGGTTTACTGAGTTAATTGCCTATTTTCTTCCTCCTTATCCAAGGTAACACACTCCTGACAATGTCTCCGGTTCAAAAGGGGCTTGATGCAAACCATTTCCTGAAGACATCTCTGTATGGTAGCTTTTGATGCACTGACCTCAGGCTTACTTCACTGCTCTCCCAACTTCTTGAAAGGGCTTTGACTATGGGCTTGACAATTTTCTTAAGGCTGGGGTCATCCCTCCTGCTTGTGCCTCTTTTTCTGTCACACTTTTCTCTTCCATGAATATTCTTTGATTCAGCACTTTCAGCAATATCTTATTCTCTTTGTTAACGGTGTCAGTGAATGTCTTCTGGACAACTGTGAAGTCAGCAGTCTTCTCCACTGAGGGTAAAAATTGCATACTCAGTTCTCTCCGGCATGTTTTCAGGAGGATGGAAACCTAAAGAAACTAGAAGAAACCCAACTAGAACGTGTTGAAATTTCACACAGAAAGGATCGAGGTGGAAACTCTGGAGCTGTTCCACCATGCCATCAGAGGAAATGTATTATTTTATAGAGCTTAGAGGTCATGAACAGCAATGCATAAAAAAAAAAAAAAATTAGGTTCTTCCTTTAGCACCACTCTTCATCAGCATTGACCCAGTATATCCTCCTTCCTCCTTTCACCAGCACCTCTCCATTTACTCCCTCTTTTAACATCATTCTATTAATTCCCTGCCCCCCCCCCCCCCCATTTTGCCTAGACAATGTCAGACATGTGAGATTCAACTCTGTATGACGTACACAGTCTCACACATACACAGAGTTGCCGCAAACAGTCCTAAAACATATAAAACAGGCCATGCTGTATAAAAATAGTTCCGCTCTGCTGTCCTCTCTTCCCTCTTTTCCTCTGGAGTGATGAATAATAGAGGGTTGCTTGTTCTCTCTCCCTCCCCCGGTTAATCAGGTCTCGCCTGGCTGCCCTCTCCTCTCCTCCACTCATCTCCCTCTCCATGCTTTAATAAATCATTCATTGCTTCAGGAAGACAGGAGCATCGGTGGCACGTAGAAGCAGAGAGCTCAGCATCTACTGACCCATCTCCCTCTTTCTCTCTCCATTGCTGTTGCTCAGTCATGTCCTGCCTCATGTGTGTTCTCTGTCTGGTTTTTCTTCACGTCCATCTCTTTGTTTTGCTTTCCATTCATTTTGGTTCGTAGCTCTCTCTCTCATCAGAAGTTCCACAGGCTTTGCTTTATTCAAGTAAAACCCCCCGGCAACACACAAACACACACCACTGTGCTTCTCCCATGAAGCATGTCACTGTATATGAATTCTAAATGGATCCTAGCTGTGAATGAGTGTGTGAATGTATGTATGCACTGTATCATGCATTCCGATGGCATCAACTGTTAGTGTTTCTAAGGCTTCGACTAAAACATGAATAAGACAGAAATAATGAACAATAATAGCATAGAAGGAGAATAAATGAAAGGAACATGCTTCATCTTGAAAAGGTACTGTAATACACTGTAAAAGAAACACGTTTCCTCTTTCATCTCCCACTTACTTACAGTACTTTCTGTCTCTCTCCTTCTCTCTGGGTCTCCTGGGGAACGTTTCCATTTTAGCCTCACTTCCATCTCCTACATTTTTAATCTGCCTTTTCTTTATTTCTCCTCCTCCTTTCCTCTCGTTGTATTCTGTGCTCTGTCTTTCCTGGCCTACTCACAGTGATTGCAGCATTCACATCAGCCCCTTTCTGGTGCACGTGCACACACACACGCACACGCGCACACACACACGCACATTATAACCTTTATCCCCATAGAACATAATGAAATGTCAAATGTCATAATCCATCTCTGAGGAGCGTAAAAGAAAAAGCAAACATATCCGCTTTTATTTCTAGTTTTTTTAAATGTGACATATAAGCAGTTATATTAACCTTCATATATACAGTACAGTGGTGGGAAAAAGTGTTTGGCCCCTTTACTGTTTTCTCATTTTTTTCCTGATGTTTCAGATCATCAAACAAAGTTAAATATTAATCAAAGATAACACAAGTAAACACGTCATGCAGTTTTAAAATGAAGGTTTTTATTATTAGAGGAAAACAAAATCCAAAATTACATAGCACGTTGTGAAAAAGTTTTCACCAAGAGGTCACAAAAGACCCCACAACAACATCCAAAGAACTGCAGGCCTCACTCCACCATAAGAAAGAGACTGGGGGCAAAATGGTTTGCATGGCAGAGTTCCAAGATGAAAACCACTGCTGAGCAAAAAGAACATAAAGGCTCATCTCAGTTTTGTCAGAAAACATCTTGATTCTCAAGACCTTTGGGAAAATACTCTGTGGACTAATGAGACAAAAGTTGAACTTTTTTGGAAGGTGTGTGTCCAATTATGTGTGGCGGTAAAGTAAAACTGTATTTCAGAAGAAAAAAAAACATCATACCAACAGTAAGATATGGTGGTGGTAGTGTGATGGTCTGGGGCTGTTTCGTTGCTTCAGGACATGGAAGACTTGCTTTGATAAATGGATCCATGAATTCTGCTGTGTACCAAAATATCCTGAAGGACAATGTCTGGCAACCTGTTTGTGACCTCAAGCTGAAGTGAACTTGGGTTCTGTAACAGTACAATGATCCAAAACACACCAGCAAGTCTACTATTGAATGGCTGAAGAAAAACAAAATTAAGACTTTGGAATGGCCTGTCAAAGTCCTGATCTGAGTCCAATTGAGATGCTGTGGCATGACCTTAAAAAGGTGGTTTATGCTCGAAAATCCTCCAATGTGGCTGAATTACAACAATTCTGCAAAGATGAGTGGGCCAGAATTCCTCCAGGGCCAGCACTGTAACAGACTCCATGCAAGTTATCGAAAACACTTGATTGCAGTTGTTGCTGCTAAGGTTGGCCCAACCAGTTATTAGGTTTAGGGGGCACGTTTTCACACAGGGCTGTGTAGTTTTGGATGTTGTTTTCCCTTAATAATAAAAATCTTTATCGCACAACTAAACTGCATGATGTGTTTACTTGTGTTATCTATTGTGTATTGTGTATAATATTGACATTTGTTTGATGATCTGAAACATTAAAGTGTGACAAACATGCAAAAAAAAAAGAAATCAGGGCAATCACTTTTTTCAAACCACTGTACAGTATATATCTCAATTACATCTCTATACATTTAAAATAATGTTGGTATACTCTTTTGAGAAACCATTCATTGATCCATTTATCCTGAGTAACAAGAGACCATGGAGACTGTTGGAACTCAGGGGACAATGTGTGGTATACTGTACCCTGAATGGGGTGCCAATCTATCACAGGACCAAAGTACACACACTCAGGTATCCAGTAATACACTCTAGTTGAAAATGCAGTCAGCCTTTACTGCATGTATTTGGACTATGGGATGACCCTCCAAGCACAGGGAGAACATAAAACCTCCACACACACAGATCGGATGCAAGAGTCGAACCTGGAGGCATTAGGTGACATTGCTAAGCCACCATCCTGGCCTTTTAACAAAGCAACTGTCATGGCGTGCACCTGTGATGGTCGTGTGCCCAAATTACTATCGCTCCTCGCTCACTCCGAAGCCCACTAGTTAGGCGGCCTTCCCCCCTTTAGGTATGTGAAGGAGCAAGGCCGCAGAATCACGCACAGCTGGTGAGATATCACCACTAATGATCCCGGGCTTCTCCCTGCGCTATAAAACACCCCGGGGAGTGTAGCTCGGGGTCTGACTGTTGGGAAGCTGGACTTTGCGATGAGGTGGATGCTTAAAAAGACAGTGGCACACGAGAGGGGCAATGTGATGCGTCCCAGAGACTTTAAAAAAGGGGAATGCCGCCCCTTTGATCTCCGTGAGAGGACAACGCGTGAACGAGCTGTGCAAGCGCCCGCGGCACCTTCACTTCCACGTCGAGCCCGCCTTCGCATCCCTGCTGCTGAAGTGGAAAAGGCCACAGAGAGAGCTCCGTTAGGGCCCTCGATCCCAGCCGGGAAAGCCGCCCAGCCGACGGACGTCCAGGAGAGACTCCCGCCTGTGGCCGGGCCCAGAGAGAGCTGGGAAGGGCCGGTCTTGCCTCGCAATCAGCGAGAGAGGCCCTGTCATGGGAACGTGCAGGAGTGCTGCCTCCGCATGCTCCAAAGTCGCCACTCTGCCCACTGTCACCAATCACCAGCCTGTGCCCGCATGCCAGCGGGGCACTGCCAGCCAGATCTGCACGCGCATCACCACCTTCCCTTTCCCTTTCTTTCCGACCTCCCTCGTTTAACCCTTTCCTTCCCCCATTTTTCGAAATAAATTACCCTTTTTCCTGTAAGACCTCGCCTCGTGTCCGTGTTTCATGGTGTCGCCCGTGCACTTAGGGTCGAACCTGTTACACAACCAAAAAAACTAATTAAGCCATTGATTTGCTTACCTTGATAGAATCTGCACACTTATAAGTTAGCTTGTTTATATAGAATAAAATCACTGTCAAAAATAATCAAGTGTAAAAAAAGATTTGTGTGTAATTCTGTCTTTTGTCTGAGTTGGATTCCAAAATCTACGGCCACGACAGCTTACAGATACGAGATTTTGTGTGTGTGTTACAGTACAACTCTGAAATATACGACTCTGACCATTCACAGACACATAACTCGTTTTTACAACTCTATCCATTTTTACACGGACGAATTGCGAAATTACGCCCACAAATGCTGTGTGTTACACCACTGTCAAAAATACGTCATCAAGGCAACATGCACAGGCATTACTGTCCGAGGGAAGAGGAATCGATTCTGCGCATGTGCCCCGCCTCTGTTTTAAACTCCTAACATCTTACCTACTATAGTTAAAACATGTAATTTTACTTCTCTTAAACATGTCAAAATCAGTGAATTTTTTTTTTTCGGCTGCTGATCTGGCATTTTGGCGTCCTGTGGTTCAAAACAGTGGCGGGGCGCATGCGCCGAATCGATTCCTCTTCCCTCGGATAGCAATGCCTGTGCATCTGGACTTGATGTCGTTTTTTTCATAGTGGTGTAACACAGCATTCGCGGGCATAATTTTGTAATTCGTCTGTGTAACAGAGGAGTTGTAAAAACGAGTTTTGTGTCTGTAATCGGTCAGAGTCGTATATTTCAGAGTTGTATTGTAACAAACACACAAAATCTCGTATCGGTAAGCTGTCGTGGCCGTAGATTTTGAAATCCAACTCAAAACACAGAATTACACACAAATCTTTTTTTTTACGCTCGATTATTTTTGACAGTGATTTTATTCCATAATTTACTGCTCCACTTAGGTTGTGTAAAAGGTATGTAGAGTGTTCAAGTCAAGCCAGGACTTTTGATTGTGTAGAATAACGAAACACAATTATTAGAGAATAAAAACTAGCTTTATTTCTTTATATAATCCCCTGCTTCACTAATGCACTTATTTCAGCATTTCACTAAAGCTTGCTTGCCATCAATGTAGAACGTTTTCTCAGTATGCCAGAGTCAAGATTAGAATACTTGCTTCACGTCTGAAACGCTGGCCTCCCAGGAACTCCTTTAATGGCCCAAACATGTGCAAAGTGCTTGAAGCAAGGTCAAGACTGCACATGGGATGTGGCAATAACTCCCAGCTGAGGTGTTGTAATGTGCTTGTGAATGACTGTGTGTAGAGTTCCCACAGATAGATGTGTCTCTTACAGAAGCTAATGATGGGTTATCTATGGATATTCTATGGAAGGTCAAGTGTTCCAATTGCTGGACATTCAAAGGACCACCTGTAGTGAGCTTTTACAACATGAAATGTTTACTGCGTTGTTGTTACAACACAAAATGTTTTTGAAATGTTTAGTACATTTTACCATCTCATGGACAATTTATTTGCACTACCTCAATTTAGCTCTGTGCACTTTGTCTTTTTGTATAGTTCTTATCTAGTTTTGTTATATGGTATTTACTTATGTTCATATGTAACACCTTGGACCTGGAGGAACATTGTTTCGTCTCTTTTTCTACTGAACTGTATAATGTTGAAATAACGATACAAGCCTCCTTGACTTGATTTGACTTGACTTGATTTAAGTCTGCCCGGCCAGGCTCGATTCCCGTCTCTGTGTGCATGGAGTTTGCATGTTCTCCCCGTGCTTGGTGGGTTTCCTCCGGGTACTCCGGTTTCCTCCCACAGTCCAAAGATATGCAGGTTAGGCTAATTGGCGTTCCGAAATTGCCCGTAGTGTGTGATTGGGTGTGTGAGTGTGTGTATGTGTGTGTGCCCTGCGATGGATTGGCACCCTGTCCAGGGTGTACCCCGCCTAGTGCCCGAAGTCTCCTGGGATAGGCTCCAGGTCCCCCGCGACCCTGAACACAGGATTAAGCGGTATAGAAAATGAATGAATGAATGAATGAATGATTTAAGTCTGAACCATCTCAACACGTGTGAACTTTTCTGTAACTTCAGCCGGTGTTATGTCATGAAGTCCTGGTCTGGCATGGACGCCCCCTCGTGTAAGAGTTATGATCAAAATGGGAACTGCAACAAAAAAGCTAACTGGTCTATTGTGGCAGGAACCATGCTGTAAACCAACACAGTAAAAAAAATGGGTGAAGTGGCAGGGTCATGGGTTTTTGTCTAATTGGGGGAAAAAAATTCCTTAGACATTGCTTTATAATAAATAATCACAATTATATCTAACTGATTTCTAGCAGACTGTGTGCAAAGATGTAAAGGACGATATTCGTTGCAAAGATTTGAAGAGAGAAAATGGGGTGGGAGTGCACACACCAGAAATAGTGAATTTATTTCCCAAGTAAAAATAACTGTTTTTTTTTTTTAAATGTTCCAGTGCTTTTCGAGTTGTTGTTGTTAGGCAGGACATTTAGCTGAGTCCTTGGGTAGTTAATTACACTGCATTAGCTTGATTATATTAGGTGATGTAAGCCCATCTGCTGCATCGAACACAGTTAAACAAAGCCATGTCTCAAATGGTGAGACAAGATGTGCGACACTATCCTGGAACCCATTATTGCTCTACTCTAAAAATTCACTCTATCATAGTCTGTAGAGCAAGTGAAGTGTGATAGCCTCTCGACTTAATTTTGTTTCAGGCTGTGCTGTTATTAATTTCGACTGGTCACAAGCATCCTTTGTTTCTTCCTTATCTTCCTCATCTCCTTTGCTTTTCATCACCCCCCATCATTATGTCTTTTATTCTGTCACTCTGCTCTGCAGTGCTCTCAGTAGCAATTGCCCTTAATCTTCCTCCATTAAGAGCTCGTCCTCACTCCTCAGCACACAATATTCATTACTTTCAGTACCAGAGAGGCTGAGAACGCCCTCCACCACTACCCACCACCGATACCAAAACCTTTGTTTTCTGCATCTTCCCTCTTTTTTTCCTGTCTTTTAAAGCCTTAAAGGGCTTATGAGTGCATTTTGCCATCTTAGAGCTGCTTGTGTTGTGCCGCTAATCCCTCTAAATGGCTACTTCAGCAATTACAGTATTTGATAATTTTTTTCCTGTGAATTTCTTACAGTCATCAAATCTTGATGGAGATCAACAGATGCACAGCGTGTGTGTGCTGTTTTATGTAAACATGTACTAAATAATTTGATTATATGAAAAAAAAAAAAACCAGACTGATATGTAGATGTGCGTTCGTGTGAGCGGAGTGTCGTGTCTATATGTCGATTGAGGATGTAGTGTGAGAGCATGAGCATGTTAGACCATGGAATAACAATTCGTTCCTCTTATTAAGTCTTTGTTCTGCTCTTCCTTCCTTCTCGTTCCTAATGAAGTGCTAGTTCAATTCCCACTGAGGTTAATGGAAAAAAGGAGCAAGGCAAGGAACAAAACTGCTGCACTCGCAGAAAAAAAACACTCACCTCCAGAGAGAGAAAGAGAAAGAGAGACTGGTGAAACATGATTACCAGCTTTGCTAATTCTTTTGTTTCGCCTGCTGATGTACCTCATATTTCATTCAGCCTCCTTTTGCTCCTTTGCATAACTTTATTATGAAACAACCAGCATGTGTTCCATTTACTACCGAGAATTAATAACACCCATGCTTGCTAATTGAATATACGCTCCCGCTGGCCATTTTAATAGGATCACTTATTTGTGCACCCAATCATGTGGCGGAAGCACAATGTACAATGTATAATTACAGAGGTACTAGGTCAAGCACTTCAGGTATTGTTCACATCAACCCTCAGAAGGCAATAGGAAAATTATGATCTTGATCATGTGAACTTTACCAGTGGTGTTGTTGTCGTTGTCTAATGGGGTAATATAGTCACATACAGCAGTCTCTAGATGTTACTCAGATTGGTGAGGAAAACAGGATATAGTATAATTGTAATATGATAACACAAATAACTCTTCACAGCCATGGTGAGCAGATAATCATCTCAGAATGCACAACATTGAATCTTGAGGAGGATTGGCTACAACAGCAAAAGATCATGTTGATATCTAGAAATCTGATGCTACTAGACTTGAATTCACCAAAGATGCCCCGATATGTTTCTGAAATACTCAGCTCATCAGACACCACCTAACCATTCCAAGACACTGATATCACATTTCCCCCCAATTCTCATATTTGATGTAAAGCTTTTGATCTGCATCTCTTTGATCTTGCATTTGATCTGTGTCTGCACTGCAGCCATACGATCAGCTCCAGCTAAATTAATAACCGTATTATTATCTATCTTGTGTAAAATTGCCCCTACAAAGAGTCAGTGCTTGTATATATTCTTTATAGGAAAACTTCTCATGAAGTAATAGTTCTGTTTACAAATTAGGTTATAGTCATTTACATGACTCCAGGCTATCCTTCTCAACAAATTGAATGTTACAGTGTGGGAATTAGTGCATTTCATTAGTGGCTGCCTCATGCAAAATGTCCTTGTTAGCACGCACACACACACGCACACACGCACACACACACACACACAAACACACACGCATCAGGCCCCAGCACAGCCTAAAAATAACACCGCATTACCATTGCAAGCAATTTACCATTAGTTTCTATTAATTAAATAGCGAGACAGCATACATTTCTTTTTGTTTATAGCAACGTTTAATGTCACTGTAACAAGCTACAGTATGAATAAATCTCCTCTTGTTATTCCCTCTCTTGCAGCTAATAAGGCAGGAGAAAATAAAAATCTCACAGCTTGTTATGTTATTGAGAAACTTTTCATATGGTGGAAAGCGTTCAGCTTTCTGCGTTTTGTCTCTTACCGAGCGCTGATACTGATATCGCTTCAACAAATACAGACAGTTTAAGAAAGAAAAAATAATAATAATTTAAGGCATGGCGCGGTGGTGTAGTGGTTAGCACTGTCGCCTTGCACCTCCAGGGTCTGGGTTCGATTCCCCGGCCAGGCTCGATTCCCGTCTGTGTGTGCATGGAGTTTGCATGTTCTCCCCGTGCTTGGTGGGTTTCCTCCGGGTACTCCGGTTTCCTCCCACAGTCCAAAGATATGCAGATTAGGCTAATTGGTGTTCCCAAATTGCCCATAGTGTGTGATTGGGTGTGTGAGTGTGTGTATGTGTGTGTGCCCTGCGATGGATTGGCATCCTGTCCAGGGTGTACCCCGCCTAGTGTCCGAAGTCTCCTGGGATAGGCTCCAGGTCCCCCGCGACCCTGAACACAGGATTAAGCGGTATAGAAAATGAATGAATTTAAGGGATTTGGAATATTAAGCTATTCCAATAAAAATGGTAATGCATCAAAACTAGGGCATAAAATATACTGTCAACGCAAAAATGCCAACGCTGTTGTTTTAGAAAATTAATCAACACCTTCTGACCAATCAGAACGGAATATTTAGGAAGAATGTGGTCCACTGTATATACTTGTCCAATAATCAATACTGCATGGGTATTTATTATTTATTGGTTTGCTAAAGGAATTAGTTTTTGCCACAAAGACAGCCAGAACAAAGCAAACGTTAAATCAGTCATTCTCCTCTATCTGAATGTAGCTTGTGCCGGAGCTCTTGAGACAGTTATTACAAAACACTCTGAGTACTCTGAGTATCATGACCTCCATCTCTTGTTTCTCTCTTTTCCTGTCACTCATTCTCAGTAATAATCGGTTCTTTCAGCTTTCTCTACATCTGTCTGGTTGCTGTTTTTTTTTTTTTTTAAATCGATGTGCATTATCTTGCTATCACTGTACAGTATCAATCCATACTTATTATTTTTTTCCTCAATTCCCACCTCGCACCATCTTGTCTCTTACTGTTCTGACAGCTTCTGTAGCTTAAAGCCTATAAAAAAAAACACAGTTTACAGTACACCACAGAAGCTTTCAGAACACAGTTATACAGTAAGAGTAAAAACAACCATTATTTCTCTTTTCATTCCATTGCTACACTAATCCATCTGTCTTAGCTTTTCACTAGTGCTTGGACACCATAAAGGTTGAACGGTTTCTTAGTACTTCAGAGCAATGAAAGGACTGAGTGCTCCCTGTCTGATAGGCTGGCCTACCAGGAAGTCAAGTAATGTCCAAGTGGTGCAGTGGGCAGTAAAAGGTCATACAGCATCCTGCAAAAAAACTGAATGCCTAAAGGGATCAAAACAGCCCATTGTGTTCACTGGAGCGACTGCAGTGGGCTAAGAGCTACCTGCTCCAGGATCGTCATTCACAGTGGAACACACAGGAACCGTCTTCTTTAAAAAGTTTGAACCATTCACATGTTTTACAGTGACTTATATTCTCATCACTGAACTGTGCTTGAAGTCTTCTGTAAATGTCAGTTGGTTTTAAGCCATCAATCATAAGGAAGTTCATCATGAGTCCCAGTTTGACTTAAATGTCACTTGTATAATAACACAGAGAATATAGTCAATTTAAACACTATGATTAGTGGCTTGGTCTCAGGAAAGGCTTCTTGCATGGAACTTGGATAATAAGCTTCAGATCATGGAGCTGGCATCTAACTGTCGAACCCTGAAACTTTAGAAACTGTGATCTTTGTGCTCTTCTTTGTTTCTCTTAGAATCCTATACACTGTAAGTGGGAATAATATGAAGAAGGGTCTACTTCTTGACAAATGTTAAACAGTTCCATGCTTTTTAAACTTCTTTACTTTTGCTTTGGCCCTGATACAGATTACTAATACAGTAATTACTAATAATTCCATTGTAGCCATTTTCCAATTTATGAAGCTCAGCAGCCCCCCCCCCCCCCCCCCCTCATGTCAGCTCAGAGAGTTTTTCCTTGCTACCATTGCCTCTGGTTTGCTCATTAGGGATAAACATTGATTAATTTAAATGCAGGCTTTTAATGCCTGTAAGCATGATTTGTGACAATGTCAATTAGTAAAAGTGCTATGCATATAACATATGAATGAATTTTTACTCATGTTGACAAAAGACGAAAGCATTTTCTTTATCTAACCTCATATTTACTTTATGCCCCAGTGATACAGGAAACGGTCAATCAAGATTACAGTAAAAAAAAGTATATATATATATATATATATATATATATATATATATATATATATATATATATATATATACTGTATATATGTTCTCCCTGTGCATGGTGGATTCCACCAGGTACTCTGGTTGTGTGTGTGTGTTTGTTTGTGGTCATGGTTGATGGCAGAGTGTACCCTGCCTTGTGCCTTAAGTCTCCTGGCCCCCCGAGACCCTGTACACTGGGTAAGTGATATAAAACATATGAAAATATATATTTATAACAGTATATCTACACTACATTGTTTTTTACATGAGTGCTTTTCCTATTTGCTCTGAATTTGAATGAAATAAGTAAAAGTTCCCTTTCATATTACTAATAATGTATGAGAAGAAACACCATTTTCATTAGTTTACAGTAATATTTATTACCCCCAAAATTTTGACAATAACAGGGATATCCCCAAATAATAAAAAATTGACAATGTCAGTAGCGAGTGTTTCCACCATTTGCCGCAATGACAGCTTGACAGCCACGTCTCATGCTCCGCACTAGCCTCATGATGTTGTTCTAAGGCAATGCGTTCTACTCTTCCACAAGTGCTACACACAGGTCTGATAGGTCACGGGGGGGGGGGGGGGTACGATCATCCAGTCTCTGCTTCAACTGGTCCCATATGTGCTCTATGGGGTTCAGGTCAGGGGACATTGATGGCCATACCATATGAGGCACTCCAACTTCTTGAAAACGAGCTGTGACAATTCGGCCACGATGTGGTGGAGCATTATCCTCCATGAACAGAAAGTTGGGGGTGTGCTGGCAGAATTGGGTGATGATGATGGGTTCTATGATGTCTCTGAGGTAAGAATGTGCAGTGACTGAGCCATGTACAATAACCAAATCAGTTTTGCGCTGACTGGTGATGCCTACCCAGACTGTTGCACCTCCTCCACCAAAGCAAACCCTGGGGACCATATTGACCTCAGCGTATCGCTCAGTTCACCTTTTCCAGCATGCTGACGACCATCATTTCTGTGAACAGGACCAGGTAGACCACTGCTGCATTGTCCAGGTCACATGGTCTTGTGCTCACTGCAAATGTTCATGATGGTGTCTTGGTGACAGTGGAGTCACCTTCAACGATCGTCTGGCATTCAAGCCAAAGCTGTGGAGTCGGTTACGAATGGTTTGTCTGGAAACCCTAGAACCCCTTGCATCTCGTAAGTAGGACCTTAGGTATTGATCATCATTGTAGGCTGTCACTCGTGGGGCTCCACTCCTGGGTCTGTCATTAGCTCTGCCAGTAGTTCTGTGTCTTGATGCAAGTCTGCTGATGACACTTTGAGACAGTCCAACATCTGACTGCCTGCCACCAACCCAAATGCGCGCCATGGGCAGGTGGCGCTGCTCGTCAAGTGACGTCGTGTGTTCATGGCTGTTTGAATGATGAACTTGGAATGACTTACTGACAATACCAGCTTTGTATACCCACAGAATATATATAGTATATATTAGTGTCCCATTTGTTTTTGACAGAATCAGTTATTCAGAAGTAAAAGGAATTATTCTTTACTGACTGAATAGTTACCACTTTCTTCAAACATTTCAGGAAAATTTTAATCAGAATATGTACAGTCTATATTATACAATAGTTTTTGTTCATTTTAATTATGTAATAATAACTTGGCAGCTTCAGTAACTCTTTATATTTTGACAATTTAAAATATGTGGATGAATCCATGAATAATAATGCTTTTTTTTTTTTAAAGAAAGAAAAATGAAAACAGTGATGTAATCATTGCCACTTCTGAGCCTTTATATTCTTCAAACTGTTTACAGCAAATATTTAGACCCAGTTTCATGTTTCACATTCAAGTCGCACATTTTACTGTAATGTTGGATTAATGAATGACAAGAGAGAAAAATGCTGCGTGCTGGGATAATGTCAGTGATGTGTAGGAAGAATGCTGTGAGTTTTTTCTAATATTATTTGATATTGTATGATGTGGCATTGTCACTTTGAAATCTGTTCTTGAAATCCCTACAGTGGGGATTTACTTTTACCAGTGCTGTGCAATGTTGTAATGATGCTTGCAAAATGAGAACTAACTGCCTGAGTTCATTTCAACTCAAACTTCTCATGGAACTAAATCAATATCCGTACTGTTTTCGTGCTGTTGCAATAAGCAAAACATTTCTTACTTGACCGCAAAGTCGTCATTATCAGCAAGTGTCATCCTAAAACAGTTTCTTTTAAAATGAGTTTGTGTAGTCACTATATTTGCTATTTAACATTGTTCATCACTTTGTGGAAAATTCCTTATGTTTTCCAGTTCTGCTCTAGAAGGTAATAAAGAGGAAATTGCAAAAAAAAATTGTTATCCTTTGTATATCTATTTTAAGGTGTTTCTGTTGAATGGTAATATTTCATCATTCCATTGCATGTCTGTCCATTCAAGAGATAAACCTTTATAATACTTTAAATTGTGCATGCAACCATATCTTCCAGCAGGACTAAACCCCTTCTTTCAGTATAAATGGAAGCAATTTTCTGTATTTTTACCTGCTATCAGAACAGCAGTAATACAGTGATATGTCCCCCAAAGATGTTCACTAAAAACTCTTTGTTGACGTTGACTAAAAACTCTTTACTATATAGATAGCATGAACATGTAATTATTTACGTGTATACAAACACATTCTAGACAAATGTTACATGTCAAAAATGTCAGTAGTCGAAACTTTATAAAGGGAGAATAAAGACATCCGTCCAACCACCAAATAAATCTATTCATCAATCTATCCGCACAAGCCAGCATTCATTCTTTTATCCATCTATCCATCTATCCATAAATCCCTCATCCCATCTATCTATCTATCTATCTATCTATCTATCTATCTATCTATCTATCTATCTATCTATCTATCTATCTATCTATCTATCTATCTATCTATCTATCTATTTGTCTGTCTGTCTGTCTGTCTGTCTGAACTACACACATCCATGTTTCCATAAAACAATATTTTGCTATCACTCCTCAATCTGTTTCTTAGATTCAACTGATCCATCCATCATTATTTACTGTAAATAGTTGTTGATCCATTCATCCATGCATCCATCCATCCATACATACATCCATACATACATCCATACATACATACATCCATACATACATCCATACATACATAGTCAGTCATCCATTGATCCATTCATGCATCTATCCAGACTCAAATCTATCTACAGAACAACATACAACCCATGTTTTCATAAAAAACTTCTTCATTTTGCTATCATTTATGCTTCCATTGATCAATTGATCCATCCATCCATATTTAAATAGTCAGTCATTCATCCATCCAAACATACATACGTAGGTACAAACAGTACATCCATCCATCCACCCATTCATCCATAAATATTCATACACCCATTGATCCATGCATGCATCTATCCAGACTCAAATAGTTCTCCATTCATCCATTCATCCATCCACCATCAGTCTATACTTAAATTGTCCCTTATCCCTCTATCCAGACATGTATGCATCTACCCATACCTAAATAACCCAATATTTCTACATCCATCTATCCTTTATCCATGTATCCACATTATATCTCTTTATTCTAATAACGATACACTGCCCTGTGCTTCCTTTGAAGATTGTCTGAGTCTAAGTGGTTATGGTGAATTGAAGCCTTTTGAAATATTAAGCAGAAGAAAGCATGGATTGTCATGTGAGATTGAATATTTCATGGATGAAGTGATAAACAAATTGGACGGTAATGAGATTGTTCATGACACCACTAAATGCAGATTAATAACTGAACGTCTTTCAAATTCATGGCCATCTGTTACAGTTATGCACTCTATTCAAAGGATGTCACATTGAGGAAAATGGCTGTATAATGTTAGACATAAGTGCTCACACACACACACACACACACACACACTCACACGCACACACATACATGCATGTGCAGGTTGGAGGTTGACAAAAGACAACTCAATCACATTTTTGTCAGTAAAATTAGCTCTCATTTCAGTGTCAATGGAGAGGAAAGAGGCAAGAAGAGAAAAAAAGAGAAATGGTTGAGGTACAGCTAATATGGATAGCAAGAAGCACGACAGCCAATTATATAGACGAGCAAAGGGATTCAATTCTCCCTCCAGCGTCTCTATTCAAATTATTCTTTAATCTCTCAATGTGAAAGAACTGCATAAAGGTTTCTGTGGAATGTTCTAGAAAAGCTCGATGTACAGTATGTGTGCATGTGTATACACATGATAAGAGCTGATACCTGACAACCTTTTAATATCAGAAAATATCAAGAAGAATGTTTTGTTCACCTCTGTGCTACTACTTTCCTCTCATGACACTTCAGATTGCTGAGCATGAAATGCCTGCTATTTTTATGCATATGCGTAACCCTCTATTATTATTTTCCATTAATGTTAAAAATAACTACATAAAAATGGCAATAATACCACCAAGGCCTGAGCAGCAGAAAAAAGAATAATGATTAAACTGACAAATTTAAAACTGAAAAATTACACCATTCCTGTCTCAAAAATAATACTCAACCAATAATAATAATATTAACAATAATAATAACAATAATATAGGCATTATTATTATTATTATTATTATTATTATTATTAAAGAGTCAAACATGATTTATGTCTGTACAAGCCAGGCACTTTTTTATGTAGGTTAAGGTTTTTTTTTACGTTTTATATATAAAATACAGGAAATGTGTGTGCCAAAGAAGCTACTTCTGAAGTGTATGCAACATGGAAGTGACAAATCTTTCTTCCCTAAAAAATTTCAAGTTGCCAATTTCAGCCTTTTTGAGGAGAGATGATTTTATATGAGCCCCAAAAATGGCAATTTTTCAGCATTATACTGTCTCGCTTCAAATAATAATCATTTTAAATGCAAATTAGTTATATATATATTTTAGTATTGATGCTAAAATTGGTGTAAGCTTATAGAAGCATTTGACCTGTAATAATTGTTGCTTAAATTGGTTTTTGGTAAAAGCTTAAATGTTAACCATATAAAATTTACTGTATGCTGCCATATCCTAACAATTTAGATTTTTTTTTAAATATTTTTTTTTAGAAGTTTTATCTGAATAACATTTAAAAATGGAAAGATGTGAATAAAAAAAAGTTATGTACAGTACACTACACAAAAGAGCATGAAATTGTATTTAGCAAATGTGTTTATTTTTATATGATAAAAAAAAATGTGTATGCATATTTACAAAAAAAACTAAGCATGGATCGAGAGATTGGCGAGTTTATAGCTGTTATGGTGTACAGTCTATGTACAGTGTACAGTGGCATTGATTTGCAAAAATTATTTACAAACATCAATTCATAAGCTATGTTGTGTATCTTCTTGACACATTATCAGTTAAATCCATTTCAGTTCCAGGGAGCAACAGAACAAAATGCTGGGACAGTCAGAAAAGGGGAATATTTACACAAAGTAACGTAAATGCACTGATGAACAAAGATAAGTTTCTTTTCTTTTTCAATCCATACTCATGTATGTTGGCTGCCAGTGTGTGGAAATGCATGCTATCTCTATTTGTGCGAGTGTGTGTGTGTGTGTGTGTGTGTGTGTGTGTTGGGTGCAGGGGGTGTTCTCAGATGTAATGAACAGCAATATGGAGGAGAGCTGAACTCATTTATCTGTGAGTTGTCGGGTGTGTGAGCTTGCTCAGCTGTCGCATGGAGATGATTTCACGCTGTCTGCACTATGTGCTTCATTTGATTCTCTTCAGGATGACGTCTGGTTCAACATACACCGTTTTTGTATGTGTGTGTGTGGTGGAGTGGTGGGGTAGTAGGTAGGGGTGATCTTTGATGGGTGGGTGGATGTCTTTGTTCCCACCTGCATTATTAGCTTCATGTGTGTAAAGGTCTGTATCCAGAGGCCAAAAATGTTCATGTCCTTTCACTTTTTGTCATCCAGTAACCTGCTGTTTATTACTACTGTATATACATTTAAGAGAAAAAAGGTGTTTCGCTAAAGTAAACGTAATTAAAAGCTGATTTTACAAAAGTGTAACATTATTCAATAGATTAAAAAGGAAAAATCATTGCAACACTTTTGGGTCGTATTATGGATATATTTAGGATATAATATATATTCATAAAGTAAATTTAACTAAATCAAATAGATAAAATAGATATAAATTGATAAAATACCTTAACAAAATCTACATACCTGGCAGGACACTTTGATGTAGATTCTCAAAAATGGAAATTTCTTTAAATCATACCCAGTAACTTACCTTTATAAGACTAGATCATATAAAGTTGGCATCTCTGTACAGTGAAGATATTTGCGAAAGATATGCTACTTTGAAATTTAAATAGAAAATGCCCTTATATCATAAAACAATCTTTCATCTCAGAACAGATGGTGCTGTACATTTTGCAATATGCACTTATACTGTAAGTGTGCAATTGAAATCTACTTAATAAACACTATTTCACACCTTCATTCCACTCACTTCACAGTAACACATACAATTTTTGTGGATTCCAAAATTCAACAGATACACAATTCTGTTGTACATTTGTATGCGCTTATGAATTTGCAATGAAATTCCATGTGAATGACGTTGCGGGCAAGTTGCGGGTTGTATTTAATAAAACAACTTTCTGTCTTGCCAGATCGAGTGTTTTTTATCATCTTTTTGGCAAAATGCAAAATGTTGGTGAAATAGAGTATGTTCGTAAATAGTTCTAGTATAGATGTACTTGATGAGGTATTTGTGCCCTTTTTTATATATCAAAGTGGACAGGTTGTCAGCACTGCCCTGTGGCCTCTGCTAAGCCTGCTTTCTGGGCTGAGTTTCTCAAATACAAACGTAAGAACTTACTGTAACTGTGAGTGTTTATTGTGATGCCATCGCTCTACGATGTAATGCTATTCTTTGCATTATGATGTTTTTTGTGATGAAGGAAATCTGAGCATCAAAACCTAAAACCCACAAAGCTATGCAACCACAAAGTTACATGTCGTATTAGTTTTTTTTTAATAGTTTGATCAGTGTAGATCATGGGCATCATATTTATAACATATTGATCTTATCACATATTATAAGCAGGCTAACTAGGGCAATGAACATTGTAATCGTTCAAGCAAAGTGTTGTTTTTATTATCACACAAAATTGATATTTTCAACAAATCATCAACAAATATGATTATTTATTACACTGAATATTTTCCACATCAGTGTGGATATGGTTTGATGTGGACATTTTTCACACATTGCTCTGTATATTCAGTATGTACAGTATATGCACTATATACTGTACACTACGTTGGTATAATGTATTCACAGGATGGTCCGGATTGTGTGAGTCAGCAGACATGAGTTGAAGCTATGATCTGCTATAAAGTGTGATGTGTGACTCACTATAGGCTCAATCATCATTCCCAGTGAGCTGATTGGACTAATGTGCACTCTACATGCTCACTCTATTTCTGGCACACACACACACACACACACACACACACACACACACACACACACACACACACACACACACACGCACCCTGTAGTCAGTAGCTGATCGTCTAGTATTTCAACAGTTTTTTGGTAGCTGGATGACATAGAAATAAACAATACAGTGTGTGTTTATATCCGTAGCTATCCATCTCGATATATACATGTTTAATTCTATGATTTTTTAAGTGTAAAAACATAATAATAATCATCTGATCATAGTGGGTCTTAGTATTACGTAAATACAACCTCAGGTGACAAACAAAATATACATTTTTAATTACATTTAAAAAAGTTTTTTAATATAAAATGAAGCCAAATGGGAAAAAACACATTTGGGATTTTACACACACACGCACACACACACACACGCACACACACCTAAACACACACACACACACACACACACACACACACACACACACACACACACACACACACACACACACACACAAACTTTTGAACATGACTGTGAAAGTGACCCACATCATCTGCATTTCTGAGAGATTCATCTATCTCTGATCCTTCTTTCTCTAACCACCAGATGTGTTCCATGTCATGCAGCAGACCTTGAAAAACATTTCCAACTGCCAACATCTGCTTGAAGAGATGTCTATATTGCTATGAAGAACTAAGATTACCAGACAAGTTATTGTGATATATATATATATATATATATATATATATATATATATATATATATATATATATATATATATATATATATATATATATATATTATATATATATATACAGTATATATATATTTTTTTCCCCCACACTGATTCCGACTACCAGGGAAGTTTTTTAAACTGAGCACTAAGTATGTGAGAAGTTTTAAATATGTTTGATTGTAATCTTTCCAAAATAACATTTCTGCAACATAATAATTACATCTATAATATTGGTTTGGTTGACAATATTCTTTTTATTCTTCTGTCCCTAGTTGGCACCTGGAGGAACATGTTGGCAACATAATCAGTATACTACAGCGGGTGTTGCTGTAATTTAAGAGTATTTACAATACACTAAAGTTTGTGACAACTGGTATAGAAAGTATACAGTGCTTTGCACAGTAATGGTGCACCTTCAGAACTCATTCGAGGCATATTTTTTCTGGTGCGAATTGCTGTAATTTGCGACCTTCATGAATGGCCTTGTCCTTCGACCATCAATTTATATTCACAGCTGTCCTGAATCATTCCAACAAATGTTGTCATACTTCTCTAGATAACACTTTTGGAATTCCTTAAATCTGATCAGATCCGCCTTGAGCAATGTCCAGGTTTCAGCTTCTGTAGGGCAGAATTGGACGAATCTATTTTTAAAATCTTTAATCTAGATGATAAAATGTTGGCCTTCTTCGAAATGCATTGCATAATATTGATCCATTCTTTATTGCTTTTATGCCCCTCGGCTGGGAACCAAACAGTCTCTTTTTGCAGCCGAGCTTGGAGCCATCCACGACAGAGTTGGTTTATCCATGATGCAGGCTGTGTTTGATCAGTACACATTGCTACATGAACAACATTCCCAGGTAATATCATTCAATCATGTTTCTTCCCTCCAAAATTGTTGCAGCAATATTGTAGGCCAATCTCGTAAGTGTTCTTCTTCTCGAACATTCTCTCACGATAACTCAGGAACCATTCACAGAAAAATTTCATACAACCCTAAGACTTGTTCTGTTGGTCAGAAAGATGGTCAGGGTGTAAATATTCATTCATTCATTCATTTTCTATACCGCTTAATCCTGTGTTCAGGGTCGCGGGGGACCTGGAGCCTATCCCAGGAGACTTCGGGCACTAGGCGGGGTACACTCTGGACAGGGTGCCAATCCATCGCAGGGCACACACACATACACACACACCCAATCACACACTACGGGCAATTTAGGAACGCCAATTAGCCTAATCTGCATATTTTTGGACTGTGGGAGGAAACCGGAGTACCCGGAGGAAACCCACCAAGCACGGGGAGAACATGCAAACTCCATGCACACAGAGACGGGAATCGATCCTGGCCAGGGAATCGAACCCGGAGCCTGGAGGTGCAAGGCGACAGTGCTAACCACTACACCACCGTGCCGCCCCTGGGTGCTAATATCTAAAAAATAAAATTCCATAATAATATTCATTGTATGAAACAAACACTGGATCAATAATTTCCTGAAAATTCTATTCGAATTCGATCCTAAGCTTGGGTAGTCATGTGTGAAGATTTCCCTCTGTCCAAATTAGTTGTTTGGTTTCCTCCAAACCTCCCAAAAACATGCTGGAAGGTGTAACTACTGTAAGACCATATCGTCCTATGATTGACATCCATGATAACTAGAGTGGATTCCTGGCTCACACCTAGTTTTCCTGGTCTTCTTCTTCTTTGTCTTTCGGCTGTTTCCTTTCAGGGGTCGCCACAGCGAATCATCTGCCTCCATCTAACCCTATCCTCTGCATCCTCTTCTCTCACACCAACTAACTTCATGTCCGCTCTCACTGCATCCATAAATCTCCTCTTTGGTCGTCCTCTAGACCTCCTGCCTGGCAGTTCCAACCTCAGCATCCTTCTACCGATATATTCACACTCTCTCCTCTGAACATGTCCAAACCACCTCAATCTGGCCTCTCTGACTTTATCTCCAAAACATCTAACATGGGTTGTCCCTCTGATGAACTCATTCTTGATCCTATCCATCCTTGTCTTAGTCCTATCCTAGTTTTCCTGGTAGTGATCCTAGATCCGTGACCCAGTGCTGTTAGCATTCCTACACTAACAATCTCATACAAATTTTTAAGAAACATAGAACCATTATATAGACCATTTCTTAAAATACTTGTAAACCTTTATAATTGTTCTTTGAATCAAATGGTTTTTAGGTACACTTTAGCTGGAAAGGAGGCCTGGCATCGCCCATAAACTCTGATATTGCCCATCTTGTGGAAATCGAATCACAGTGGAGCACTTGTCAAGGATGAAATCATCCCATGTTTAACTAATGGTGTCTAAATTAGCTTAGTCCTCTCTCTATCTTTGTGTTCATCTGGCTGGTGTGTAAACACGGACATGATGCAAATCTGGAAAGGCTATTAATCCATGTCGCGCCACACAGCTGCCACTACAACGGAATGAGACAAACGACATGTCAAACCGATTCTTGCTACGCCACACGAAACAATCCAACAATGGTACAAGACTAGGTGTATGAGACAGAAATATAGGAGAGTGAGAGAGAGAGAGAGAGAGAGAGAGAGAGACAGAGAGAGAGAGAATGCATGAGACAGAGTATACGGAAGAGTGAGTGTGGACATTATTAAATAGTCTGTATAATCCCAGAGGACATTTATTGATTATCAGAGTCTGTGTCGTGCTTTGTGCTTTATCCTAAGCAGCCTAGGGAAATCCACAACAGGAAAGGAAGAAATTCCATCCCTTGTTTGATATTAACCACATCAAGGAGCCCAGTTGCCCATATTAGTGGCACTAAAGTTAGATGAGTTTATATAATATATAAATAATATATATAATATATATAATATATATATAAAAAATAAAAATAAAAATAAAAATTATATATATATATATATATATATATATATATTTTTTTTTTTTTTTTTTTTTTTTTTTTTTTTTTGATTGGGGGAAAATAAAGTAAAGACTTTGATTTAGGGAACCAACAGATTTAGGAAATAACATTACTGAGAGCTCCCCCTCACTCTCTCTCTCTCTCTCTCTTACATTCTCTGACTGCTTCTCTAATTTCATTTCTTAGTAACAGTAACATATTATGATTAAAAAAAAAAATTGTATCCTGTGCCTGTCTAATAAACCTTAAGAGCAGCCATGCATAAAAGACCTATTTATACATTTAACAGAAGGAAATAGAGCAGACAAAACATCTCAAGAGAGACCTTCATTATTTAGAGGAATCGTCCATGGTGCATCTGGTTAAAATGATACATTATTCATTCAACCTCAGGCTATAACGTTTGCCAAAAAAATGATCAGCAATAGCTACAGTGTTTTGTTTTCCCAATATAAATGATAGACTTTTTATATCATGTTGAATAGAAGAAAGTTGGATTATTTGTTTCCTGGTGCATATTTTTAAATGCACTACATATGGTGTTATTTTAGGTCTGTCAATTATTATAGTAATGGCACAGACAAATGTTACCTAATTTATGTGGAATGTTATCTATTTTGCATGCATGAGGACATGAACCCTTTTCTTTATCTGTTACCGCAGGGCTACAACCCCAAGCAGGAGTCCAGTGAATTGTACTAATTAAAAGATCAAAAACTGAAAAGGATGCCATAGGCTATAGTTCTATGTTGGTTTTTGTTGATGAGATCCTGCCCCAAGGTGTGTTCATGCAGGTTTTTCATTACTGACTGTGTCCCAAACTTAATATTTATAATATTCAACTCACCTCCCATTCCAACCTTTTATAGTCTATTGTTAAATAACCACATGTATTTTGAAAGCTGATGTTATTAGCTACTAGCCGAATGGACTAATACATACATTTTATTTTGAAGTTAATAAATTAGTACCTACAGAGAATGATGATCAGAAATTTACATGAGTAACAGTACAGTAAGTAGTCTACTAGAAAACTGCAGTGTACCAGTGTTGTATATACTGTAGTGTCACTGGCAAATGATTTTGAATAGGTTACATGATAATTATGCAATATATATGTATAAAATATAGCTGTATTTACCCAAATTTGGACCAATTGAATAATAATAATAATAATAATAATAATAATAATAAATGGGACAGTTTTTGAAAAAGTGGGACAGACCATGTTTTGAACTTTTGAACACCAAGTCGAGAATGTAGCATGAAAGTATTACCATATAAGTATATTTTCTTGTTACTATAATTAAGTAACTATTTCACATATCTCTACTTTACTTGAGTAGTTTTATTAGTGGATACTTATTACGTTTACTGCACTATGTCCTATAACAAGTCTGTGCTGTCTACTTCACTACATTTCTGCATAGCGTTACATTACATAACAAGAGTGTTGTGTAGTATTTGCAGAATTGCATGATTTGCCTACCCTCCATAAAAGGCTTAATCATGTAGCAGGTGTTTGAAATCTTAAATGTGGAGAGAAAGAGAGAGAGAGAGAGAGAGAGAGAGAGTGTTAACTTTGACATTAGAGAGAGTATTTAACTATGACATACTGTAAGAGCTACTCAGAGCTATTGTACTGCAAGCTCAATACTTTTAATACTTAAGTAAATTTGAAACTACTTTTCTATTTCTACTTAATTGAGATGATGCATTTTTATTTTTTTTACCCGGACCCTGGAGGTGCAAGGGCTAACCACTAATCCGCCATGCCGCCACCCCTCTTGTTATGATTGAAGATTTATTCAGACTAGTCTGTTTCGGTTGAGTTGATGCATTTTTATTTTGCCTGGGCTATTGGTCAGGGGTAGCTTGATGGTTAAGATGTTGGAATTCTGATCAGGAGGTTCCTGGTGCGAGCCCAGACTTTTCCGGGCTGCCACTGTTCTCAATGGTTGGACCCTTGAGCAAGGTTGTTCACCCCAAGTGTTTAGGTACAATCAGACATTGAGCTGGCAACCTGAATTCATAAGTAAAGCCACAGGAACAACAGATACAGTATATCTCTAGGTTCCATTGCTTGATGGACAGACCCTATCCCCCTAACCTATTATTCAGATTCCTCAAACGTATCTAGGAAGCTCTGTAGTCCAACTAGGGACCATTGACCCTAGTGGCCATTTTCACCCATTTACAATCGTGGTGAACATTCACACACGCCTTCACACACTACGTGCAATTTGGGAACACCAATTAGCCTAATCTGCATGTCTTTGGACTGTGAGAGGAAAATGGGAACTGGAGTACCCAGAGGAACCCCACCAAGCATGGGGAGAACATGCAAACTCCATGCAAAAAACAAGACAATATTATCAATGCAAACAGTTTTACCCTATGAGGAGAAATGTAGTGAGAAAAAAAAAATCATTAGACATCCTATTGATGACTTAATCCAATTGGAATATTGCTTCTGTATCTAGCTTGTAGCTAATAAATTGCATATTTGTACACCTCTGATTTATCACAGATAGAAGAAGGCAGGCACTAAGACCATGGGCTGCATACTCTGGAATATAGCTGAGGATAGAGATAAGAGTGAGAGAGAGAGAGAGAGCGAGAGAGAGATGGAGAGAGGAGGAGAGAGAGCTGCACGAAGGAGCTGCTGAGCTTCGCTGGAGTTTGAAAGTCTTTGCAGAGGGAGTTAAAACGGCAACGGTGATATAAATACCCTGACTGTAACAGGATTAAAGACATAACACTTCCTACCCTAAGAAACTCAAAGAGACTGGAGAGGAGGAACCACAACACAGTCTGAACAGCAGGCTGGGGAGATCAGAGCTGGGAACTCAGGTAGCTGGAGATCATCACCTAACACACACACACACACACACACACACACACACACACACACACACACACACACACACACACACACACACACACACACACACACACACACTATAGATCCTCAGACAAGCAAAGCAAGACCACCATCACAGGAGATAGGTATGATCTTATCTGTTATATTAAACCCTTTTACTGAGAGTAATCATATTCTGCATGCTATCTATTCTATTCTATTCTATTCTATTCTATATCTGCTGGTAACATGGCAATATACCATTGTACCTTATAGATGTTCCTCTTGAACTGTTCAATTTAGCCACTGATGCCTAGGATGCTGTCACACTAATGTATTTTTAGACCAAGATCTTTACAACAGGTCTTTAAGTCATGTACATTAATAACATTCAATTACGATTATATTTCTCTGAAAAAAAAATGTAAGACATTAGTTTAGTACTACTAATTATGGATGTTAATAATATTCTCTTAAATTATTTTCAACTAAACAAAAGCAGATGACATTATTATAGCATCTTAAAAATGGCAGTACTTCCAAGAGTACTTTATAAACCTTTAAGTCTTATATTATACTGTAATAATGTTCAACACCAATTACATTCCCATTAATTAAAAGTGGAAAAAATGTTTCATGGAACTGTAGACCTTAGTTTTGCACCTTTTTTCCCCACATCAAACCTGTTTTTCATAATATCAAACATAAAAGTGGTACATTTATGGTGGTTAATAATCTCGTCCAAATTATATTCCACTAAGAGAAAAACAAGAAGCGTTGTTCAGTAAAATCCATGTTTAGTTATTTTTTTTAAAAACAGGATTCTAACCTAGTTGTGTGCTTGTTGCTTTAAACATAAGGGAAGTTTCTACTTATTAAACCACTCTCAAAGACTTCAGATGTGGGAACACTCATCATCATCATCATCATCATCAGCAGCAGCAGCAGCAGCAGCAGAAGTGATGCAGAAAGTGTTCATGTAGGTCAATCTGCCCATATGTTTTCCCAGCGATCAATGTACAGTCTCTGCAAAAAAACAAGTGATTATTATCAACTTGACTGTTGATTAAATTTTTTTTTTTTTTATTAATTAATTTATTTTAGCTTTAACTCCCAACATTCCAGGTTGATGTACGACAATGCAAGGTTCACGCTGATTGCACGCTGCATTAGGGTTGGGTTATTGATGCTCTGCAGTGGCTGGTGCTGGCAAGGACGCTCCTGTAACAGTGCACTCTTTCCACTGGTTTGGTTTATCTGCATGCAGAAATACAAAATAACAGGATCTGCACTTGCCTTCTCATTTAGTGCTCAATCTGTTCCTAAGCACCATACAACCTTAGAAATATTCTCTCTCTCTTTCCTTATTCATACAGTATACGTATATATACTGTATGCTGAAGGCATCCAAAATATGCAATAATCTCCTTTGAAAAGTTGATTTTGAGATGGATCTGCTAGTTATGCTCTATTAAGCTTCATAATGGCTCTAATCTGAGGTGCTGTTTGTTAATTGGTGATTTCTGAGGCTGGTAACTCTAAATGAAGAGTCTCCTCTGCAGCAGAGGTAAGTTTTGGTCTTGCTTTCCTGGGATGGTCTTTCTGAGCGCCAGTTTCATCGTGGTGTTTGATGGGTTTTGCAAATGATATTTGACAATACTGTTCTTGCAAGAACTATTCCGGTAGAGCTGATTTTTTTGTATCTTAAAATAACAACTGACTGTTGTTGTTGTTCTTGTTACATAATTACTTAATGCCATACAGTATGTGTTATTTCATAAAAAGTAAAAAAAAAAAAAAAAAAAACAGTTCTACAATGCAAAAAATAAATCAGAGTTTGTGTCCAAACTTTTGACTGGTAGTTACCTCTGCTGCAGAGGAGACGTTCATTTAGAGTTACCAGTCTCAAAAATCCCCAATTACCAGCACCTCATTTTAGAGCCGTTATATGAAGGCTTTACAGAACATACTGTAAGTAGCAGACAAATCTCAATAGCAACTGTTTCAAGAAAATTATTGTATATTTCGGATATCATCATTGTTTTACAATATAGAAAGAAATAAAGACCAGGAAAAACCATGGTGTTATAAAGTGTGTCCAAACTTATGACTTTACTTCTCATTGTTTGTGACACCTGAGATTGATCGCACTTCCAGACCCATACAAACACCTTTGCGCACACTATACTCGATTAAACCATGTTTTAGATTACAGCGAAAGGGGGATTATGAGATTGGATATGGTATGCACGCATCACTGGGTTTAACAGCTGTGGAATCTCATTTCCTTCCATTCGATGAAAAGCAGAACAACACTTCCCTGGAACAAAGTGCGGTTAGGAAGGGCACAGTGTTAGTGAGAGTGTGTGTGTGTGTGTGTGTGTGTGTATATCTCGATCACTTTATCCCATGCTGTGCGCTGTTGTATTTCTCAGCTCTCGGTGTGTTAGCGAGATCCTGGCGTAGGTGACAAACAATTAGCAGCTACTTATGTCCTACACTGATTGCAATGATAACGATAATGATAATTCAGTAACGCTTGTTCATCCAGACAGGAATTCAGGCTCGGATATCTAGCATGCGATCATTCACAGTGATTAATGTGAATGCTTGGGAATAAGCAGGAGAGGCTGTTCATGAAATTAGATGGAAAGGGATAAAACGTGATATTTGTAAATCGGTAGACAGTGAAACCGAGTGTTTTATATGACAAGGTCTTGTCAAGGGAACAATAAAGACGAGGAGGGGTTAAAAACTCTTGCACTGTAAGTTTAGATTTGTTCAGAGATTCATTAAATTGCACAGTTTGCCTTTCATAGTCGATGTGAGCTAAAAACATTCATACTGTGCTCAACAGTCTCCGAACTGCCGAGTTTAAACAGGATTTATTGAGCTCTCTGCCTCAACTGATCTCATAAATGAGAGAAAAAAAAGTTTCAGGCATGAACGAAAAAAATCACTGACTCAAGCACCGACCTCCTGAACGAGACAGAGGACAATATCTTGGTCATGACTGACTGACTCACTGATTCACACATTTGCTTGTGACTGAGATTCTCTCCTCTCCAGATCAGCTTGTCAAAGACCTGCTGACTCAAGCATTGACCTGCTGAATGACAGAGGAGAGAATTTCAGTCATAAGCAAAGGACTCGCTGACTCAAACAGTGGCCCATGAATGAGAAAGCAGAGGATCTCAGTCATGAATGAATGAGTCAGTGATTTAAACCCTGACCTGATGATAACGAGAGAGAAGAGAATTTCGTCGCAGAAGATTCACCGATTCAAATACAGACCTGCTAAATAAGAGAAGGCATGGACAAAAACTACTGAATGACAGAGGATAATATTTTGGTCATGGCCAAAAGCTTTACTGACTCTAACCACTAACCTGGTGAAAGATAGAGCAGAGAATCTGTCATGTGATTTACTGACTCAAACCCCAACACGCTGATCAAAAGAGGAGAGCATCACAGGAGCACAGGACTCACTGGTTCAAACAGTGGCCCACAGAATGAGAGGAGAGAATCTGGGTCATGACTGAACAAGTCAGTGACTTAAAATGTGACCTGCTGAATGAGAGAGGCGAAAACATCGGTCATGAACAAAATATTCTCTGTCAAACAAGAGATGGCAATATTGTCTTCTTGACCAAAAGATTCATGTACTAAGATACTGACCTGCCGAATTAGAAAAGACAGAATGTTGGTCATGACGAACTAGTGACTTAAACCCCGATACACTGAATAAGAGAGGACAGAATCTCAGTTATAAGCAAAAAAAAAAAAAAAAAAAAAAACACTAATTCAAACACTGACTCATTGACCAAGAGAGGGCAATTTCTTGGTCATGACCAAACGTGTCAGTAACTTCAACCCTGACATGCTTTAAATCTTCAGAAAATCTTTTTGCTGATGCTATATTCAATCAGACTTGGTTTTGAACAAATGAGATTCAAACTTGTTCAAAAAGACTTCAAACAAATGTGTTTTTTTTGCTGGAAGTGCTTCTGTAACTGGTTTTTGAGTTTGAGTTTTGGAAGACAGCTCTTCCTCTTTCCGGGGCTGTGAACCATACTGACTTACTTTCACCCATTCTGGCAACTGACAGTTAGTGTAGTTAACGGTTTCTACAACAGCTTTTATAATGTCGACAAACAATATTGCCACTGAACACATCAGTCGTCAGTTTTGTCAGGTCTTCGCAAACTAATACACTTCATTTATCATGATATTGTTTTGTGAAATATTGCCATTCCTCTGTCTACTGTACAGTACAGTATATAAAGGTATGTTGTATATTCTGTTTATCAGTACATGCCTGGTACTGAGTACCAATGAATTCCTGCTCACTCATCCTTCTGATGCTGACTTGTGGTCTTGACGTTGACTACACAAACCTCACATCAGCTAAAAAGGGAAGCTGCTTATGCTTGACTCAGTCATCACTTTAGAACAGCATCCCAGAAATGTGTACATCAGAAATGAACACATATAACTCCTATTTTGTACATGCTATTTACTCTCATTTTCAGTCCAGTCAAGAAGGAAGTGTCTAAAGGTGACTTTAGGGGACTAAAAAGAGGGTTTTGAAAAGTGGATGAGATCAGATCGATTCCTGTTTCTGAGTAAAAGAGGAACAGTTCCCACAGTGTCATTCTTCTTTTTAGACTTTTCCCTGAACTACATTATGGTCTGATTTGTCCATCATATTCCACTTTCTTGAGATGATCTGTTCTTCTAGGGATGCATCAGTACCAATACCTAATAGTATTGGGTACTGGCAATACTTTTCTTTTACTTGTATTTATGAACAACATGAGGCGGCGCGGTGGTGTAGTGGTTAGCACAGTCGCCTTGCACCTCCAGGGGTTCCGGGTTCGATTCCCCGGCCAGGCTCAATTCCCGTCTCTGTGTGCATGGAGTTTGCATGTTCTCCCCGTGCTTGGTGGGTTTCCTCCGGGTACACCGGTTTCCTCCCACAGTCCAAAGATATGCAGGTTAGGCTAATTGGCTTTCCCAAATTGCCCGTAGTGTGTGATTGGGTGTGTGAGTGTGTGTATGTGTGTGTGCCCTGCGATGGATTGGCACCCTGTCCAGGGTGTACCCCGCCTAGTGCCCGAAGTCTCCTGAGATAGGCTCCAGGTCCCCCATGACCCTGAACACAGGATTAAGCGGTATAGAAAATGAATGAATGAATGAATGAACAACATGAATGTTCATCGATTTCGACATACACTGCCTGGCCAAAAAAAAGTTTCACAAACTAAGATTTCATTCAGTCACCTATAGCTTTGATTAGATTGATTAGAGTAGAAAGACCCTATACTGTAGATGTGACAAACTGGTCGTTCAGTACATTCAGGTCATCAGCTGACTTAATTTTATTGCCACATAACATTGCCGAGCCTAGACCCGACTAACTGTTCATGACGGGTGCATTGTTCATGCGCTTCGCTTCTTGCCTTCACACACAGACTGCTCTGGAATAGCACAGCTGTTCAGTCCCAATCATTAGTGTTCTTACACACAACATTTCTGTTTTTTACTGAAGATTTTTTACCATGCTACTTTTACAGTATATTTAATGGTCGAAATTATTAAAGCAAAGCAAACTGCACTTAAACAGGTGAAATTTCAAAAGAAGCAAATACATGAACTTGATCAGAATTAAGCCAATGGCTCTTCTCTCGCATGCTCTATGGTATTATGGGTAATCATCTCCCATAATTAGTATCAGTGTGCATGCGTCACTCGTATAGTCTACAGTACATGTGTGCTTGTACTATTTACTCTAACATTGTGATCACGTGTGTATGTGCATGCGCGTAAAGCAAAATTAGAGTGGTTCCTTCTTAAATACATAGAGTCTCTCTCTCTGACAGAAAGCACTGATTCCATTAGTGTGTGTGTGTGTGTGTGTGTGTGTGTGTGTGTGTGTGTGCGTGCCAGTGTCATTATAGAGGTTCCTTGTTAAATAAGTATCCTGACAGAGGAGTGTTTCCGTTAGTGTGTGTGTGTTTGTGAGTAAAAGTTGTCCTATGCAGTAGCCCCCTCCCTCCTCCTCACCTCTCACCTTAACACAATCGTGCCTACATGTCTAAATTTTTAAGATAAAGCCATTCATTTAAATATATCTCAACAGACCACAACTTATTTTTCCACAGAGCAGCATACATTACCCTGCTGGTGTCACCAAAAGAAGACTAATTTATCCAACACAGCGTTAAATGTGTTTATCCTTATTTAAAAAAAAATCATATAGGTACTATAAGTAAATGTTGCGTATAGGTCATATTTAACTGTTTTAAAAATAGTTTGTTTTTATATTTTCTGCACCAGAGAACACCTGCACACTCTCCAATACAGCAGGTGGCAGTATGTACATAGTTAGTTTGTGAGCCACAAAGAAGAAGGCAGCTACAAAGAGTCGAGTGTAGTGTACATGCAGATAGTGGTGGAGACAGGTGGCAATGATGATGTCACACCCTAAATAGTACTCCACTTTGTGTTTGTGGTACAGTTGGCGTTTGTGGCTCAAAGTCTGGTAAATTTGCGCAGTGTGAACGCTCTGTATTGAAAAGGTGGTCTCAAATATGGTACGCTGATCCAGTACAGCGCATTCATATTGTGCAAAAATTCCAGGCTTTAAGAGGAAGGTGTAATCGGGTCTCTACTGTAAAAGCACCATAAAGTAAATCACATCAAATAATATTACATGGATAGTATGTATTTGACAATAAAAAGGAAAAAAAATACTTTTGCACATCTTTCCTTTCGAGATTTCAACTACGCACTTATTATTATACTGTATATTATAATCTGTTACAAGGATTATACTAATATCTTTATTTTATTTTATTTTTATTACCTCTACTTGCCAGGGTAGGTAATTAGACTTCAGGCAAGCAGACAAGCATAACATGGAACTGGGCAGCTTTTGTTTGCCTGGTGGGCTAGCGGATGAATTTATGACTTGGCAACACCTAGATTCGAAATATCCAGCCAAACTGTGGTGAGAAACGGACACTAATAAAGGGTGCTATAAAATAAAAGAGCTGTGTTCTTTTATGGATTAACAAGGCGTGTGTTTAATAAAGTGGCCAGTAAGTGTGTAGCGTATGCACACGTAAAAAATCAGACCCTGAATGTATGTGCCATATACTGTAAACTGCAGTCTTGTGCGAATATTTCCAAACCGAAGAATGAGCTAAAAGCTTTATCATCAGCATATTTTAGTGCACCACCCTCCCTCCCTTCCTCTCGCCCAAGGCTAAAAGAAAATAACCCTGCTAAGTTCTACGCAAATGGCTACTCTATAATATTGACCACCTTATGCTAACTGAAAAGAGAAATTTTTTTTGGGCATGTGGGGGAAGAAAAAGAACGAGCACAATAAGTGAAGCCGAGAGATGACTGATTAATGTGCTCATTTGTGAACACACCCCGTGCAGCATGGTTAAAAAAAAATCTCTCGCTCTGAGTCCTTTCCTTCATTATAATGTCATTTGGGAAGAATTATACAGCTTCCATTCTGCTCATAAAGTGACACCGCTGAGCTCGAGGCATTAGCGCGGTGGAATTACCGAAGCGGAGAGGTTCGCCGGAGTGCAGAGGTGGCAAATCAGGTTCTGGTCCATTAATAACAGGACGTAGTGTATACACATGCTGGATATCACAAACTAACGCCAGTGCACACATTTTGTGAGCTAATCAGCAACGCCTACGCATGTTCCATTTGTGGCTTTTTATTGTGCCAGGGTAACAGTGTGAAAAGATGCTTCATTACTAAAACTCCAGCACAACCTGCAAAATATCAGCTCCATTATACTTTATCACTATAGCAGGAATATTCTGTATTCAAATTTGTGAAGGTCCAGCTATACAAAATATGCATGGGGTATATGCATAGGCAAGCGTGTTTGCGGATACCATACCATGAAATTGTATCAAGTTGTTCAGTATTCCCATCAGATTTGTATATTCTTTGTTTTTTGAAACAGTACCACATCATTAGAGGATGTTTCTGAATTAAACAAAATTATAACAGCCATACTGAAACAGGAATCATTTTTGCCCCAGCAGTACAACGCGGTGTCACGTTGCAGTGTAGGATTGATTTCTTGTTTCTAATCCCACTCCTGTCTGGCCCTGAATCTGTTTTTGTAATCTAGTCATTTGGTTAAAATCTGCAAAAGAATATACACAAACCGGTCATTTAAATGCTTTCTTTTAGAGAAACAAGAAACCCATACACAAAAAACTGACAAGTCTTCCACGCTTTCCTAGTGTCCGCCTGGGTTTCCCATGGGTACTGTGCAAAAGACCCGTAATTTATCAGACTATCATATCAAATCTAAACCTCAGTGACAAATGGTTTTCCTAAAGTAACAAATCTGTTTAGCTCCATTCCTTGAAGTTGTCTTCACATTACGCATGTGGACGCATGTGGACTTTCACTAATAAACACAGCCACGAGTTCACCAAACATTTAAGTGATTTACGAATATAGGCATTCAAAAAAAAAAAAATTCCGACCACATTTCTTCTTCTTCAAAGATGATGGCTCACCACTATCCTACAGATTTTGGAAGCAAGGTGAAAGTTTCTGAAACAGAATCATTACTGGTGATGAGACATGGATTCATCACTACGAATATGAAAGAGTAAACGGCAGAGGATTGAATGGAAACACCCTCAATCGCCGACTGGGAAAAAGTTTAAAAGTCAACCATCAGCTGGAAAATTTATGCTTATAATGGGATTCTCAAAGGCGAGTATTGGAACATAATCAGGAAAAAGCTGTCGAAGTAAAACATCCTCCCTTTAGTCCTGATCTTGCTTCTTTGGACTTTCGTGTGTTTAGTCCTTTAAAAGCAGTCCTACGAGGACAAAGATTCACTTCTGATGAAGAAGTGCCATTATTACTCACTTACTCACTCATATTCTATACTGCTTTATCCTGTATTCAGGGTCGCGTGGACCTGGAGCCTATCCCAGGAGGCTTAGGGCACGAGGCAGGGTACACCCTGGACAGGGTGCCAATCCATCGCAGAGCACACACACATACTCACACACTCATTCACACACTACGGGCAATTTGGGAACACCAATTAGCCTCATATCTTTGGACTGTGGGAGGAAACCGGAGTACCCGGAGGAAACCCACCAAGCACGGGGAGAACATGCAAACTCCATGCACACAGAGACGGGAATCGATCCTGGCCAGGGAATCGAACCCGGACCCTGGAGGTGCAAGGCGACAGTGCTCTGCCATTATTACTGACAGTAAATTCTACAGCCGGAGTGCGGATCATTTTTGACTCACCTTGGCATAATGGTTAATGTACACATAAATTAGGCGCGTTTGCTAAATCAGTGCTGACCTGGCAGCTGTGTAACCTTCCCTAATTTGTCAGCAAATCTAGCCTTGTGGTTTACTAAAGGCACTAAGCATGCCTTGGCTGAAAATGCGTTTCAGCTGTTCCTTTATCACTCTCTAGGGAAATATGTCACAGGAATTTCACCGAGATTTTTTTGTGTTCTGCTCTAAATTAAAACTAGAAAATGGCATTTCAAATGAAATCGCCTGAAAAACAGAGCTGAGGGAGACAAGGGCTGAGGAGGACGCACGGAAAGAAAATGAGAAGGACATCGGTTTCGACATGCATGTGTGTGTGTTAGAGAGAGTGAGAGAAAGAGAGGTAGGAGTGACTACAAAAGTGTCTTTGGTGATTTGTCGTCCTGTCCTTGCAGGCTTCTCTCGTCTGGGCTGGGGGTTTTATGTGCTCAGGAGGCAGTAATCAGAAAGAGAGGCAGCGCTGTAATGCAGCTGACAGCAGCCTTTTACAGAGAACTGCGGGAGGATGGGGAGGACGGGGCAATAAAGCTGAGTGCTTTTGTCCTGGACAACAGCGTGTACAGGAAGTGTGTGTGTGTGGTGTTATGTGTGATATGCTAACGTGAGTAAGCGACGGGTCCTTCTTCATCATCATAAAGATTTGTTTCTAGTTGTCCTGATAAATGATCACCCAGACAGTATGTTCGTCAAGATTTCATAAAGCGTTTTAATGATGTCGTACAGCTAGGAAGAAAGAAAAAGATAGCAAACATTGAAGCGATTTTTTTTTCAGGGTTCAGCCAAAAGTTTAGACTCCTTTTGTGAATGACGCATCAGTAGCGTGACCATGAATTCAGCTCTACGGCTGTACAGTGCAGGTCAGCCATCTCTCCATGGGTCACTCTGCATTATATTCGACTCTCCATCAGCAATCATCCAGGCACCTCCATACAAGAGCAACGGAGCAGAAGTGTACTACAGCCGGAGCACCACTGAGAGCTTTACACCGTCTACATCTAATCTGCTGAATGGATCTTCACTTACTGTACAGCTTGATGAATTATACATTAGCGCTTCTGCTCATGAATCTTATTGACGCCTCCTCAACTCATCAATCCCACGTCCTTCAGCTGAACGTGAATCAAATTCAGGATCATTAAGGACTTGCATTAGGACGCTAAAGAAATAGTGAAGTACACACTGTTTTGTCCTTAGCATAGATTTAGTCCACACAAGACATGGTCTGAAACGTTAGTGTGTGTCATTTGTGTCTTATCTTTCATGCAATTTGCCAGCTACATTTCCCAAAGATAGGCAGTGGAGCTGAAAGTCACATGGTCGGTAATATAATTTTACGGTGGTGTAGTGGTTAGCACTGTGGCCTCGCACCTTTACAATGGAGGGTTCAATTCCCGCCTCAGATCTGTTTGCTTGATTAGTTTTCTCCAGGTACTCTGGTTTTCTCTCACAGTCCAAAAACATGCAGTTCCCAAATTATGTGTAGTGTGTGAATGAGTGTGTGTGACCTGCGATGGATTGGCTCCCTGTCCCATCTTGTGTTTGACGTCTCCTGGGAAAGACTACAAGCGTCCCATAACCCTGTACCTGCGACTTCACCAAGTGTTTTGTGATTTCCATTCATGATTTTTTTCCGACCACATTACTTCCACAAAGTTGACCCAGTGCCAGTAATTAAATTTCTTGATGCAGCCCAATAAAATGGTGACTTTTTTTTAAAAAACCAGATAGTGTACTTATAGTATACAGGTATATATCCACACTATACTATATGTACAGTTTGTTGCTTCATACCTACAGAATTACTCTTCCGCTTCGTTCCAGGCATAATGGCCCCTGATGAGCCGTGCTGCAAATGTTTGCCTGACTAATCACAGGATTCAGATGTTTGGTGCTGATGCAGTCAGACAGGTAGACAGGCACAGTGCTGATGGGGAAAAGGTGAGGTTAAAGATGACAGACAGATGTCTCTGCAGATGTCGTGTGGTCCGTGCTGTCATTATGTTTCTTTCCATGCCGCCTGGCAAGGTGATGCGAAGCTCCTCTATGCCATCCTGTCATATCTATCGAAACGCCTGCATGCTGAAACAATGACACATCTGGGACAGTGTAGGGACTTGAGCTAATGTATTACTAACCAGCTGACAGAAACAAACATCTGGTATTAGTATAAATATTGACACAAACTTCATTCTGTTCTGTTTACTTTTTAAACGTGATTTAGATAGATAGATAGATAGATAGATAGATAGATAGATAGATAGATAGATAGATAGATAGATAGATAGATAGATAGATTGATAGCTTTCTCCTGGGTCCAGTAAAGGGGACTTGCAATGCTGCAAGGTACAAATTCATCCTGAACCACTGGGGGAAATGATGGTCTGGTATGTATTGCATATCATTGTGGCATGGTGACTCAGTGGTTAGCACTGTCGCCTTGCACCTCCAGGGTCCAGGTCGATTCTCGCCTCAGGGTCCATATCCTTGGAGTTTGCATATTCTCCCCTTACTTGGTGGGTTTCCTCCGGGTACTCCAGTTTCCTCCCACAGTCATGCAGATTAGGCTAATTGGCATTCCCAAATTGCCCATAGTGTGTGGATAAGTGTGTGTGTGTGCCCTATGATGGATTGGCACCCCGTCCAGGGTGTTCCCCACCTTATACCCCAAGTCACCTGGAATACGCTCCAGGTACCCTGCGACCCTGTCTGTATACAGGACTATGCGGTATAAACAATGAGCGAGTGAGTGCATATCATATCACAAGTTTTATATTAATGAACATGGTCTATATATATATATATATATATACAGTATATTAAAATACAACAAATAGTGCACCTGCTTTCCAGTACCTGTATTCGTATCAGTTCTGGACACATTAGGTGTTCAGTCTGAATCATGCAGGGCTGCAGGGCATTTAGCAAGAGGAAAGCAACTCCTGATGACATCAGTGTGAGTATTGATCAGATGCTTTACTGCCCTGCCAACTCCGTGTACTGGCAGAGCTACAGAGAGATTACCTAATGTCCTTAATGTCAAGGTTTTGGACAAAAATATGGATATATATATGAACTATCAATTTTCTTTCAGACAGCCGGCATTTGTATGTCCAAAAAAGAGAAAGCTTGATGCTAATGGATTCTGGGAATTCTCTCTCTCTCTCTCTCTCTCTCTCTCTCTTTCATTCTCTTTGCTAGTATATTTGGCTTGGTGTCCTCTCTTTTGGCTTTAGAGATTTTGTATACTGAGGGAGGGAAGTCAGGCCGAAAGCCCAGTTTCAGTTCTTTACCAACCATTGGAATCCATCCAGCCGTTTTAAAGAGCCTCAACAAGTCACCCTCTGCACTTACACTCCTTTGAGCCATGAACAGGTCTATAATAGGCCACATATGCTGTTGCACAAGGGCCCAGTGTCCTGCCATTCAGTGTGTGACCTCTGGTGCTATTTCTCCTGGCGTGCAAGCAAAAAATGCCTGGCCTTTAGATATCAGTGGACTCAGGTGTCAGTTATTGTTGTGCACTGAGAATCATTACAAGATGACCACTGACCTTGTTCTTGTTTTTGTTGGTGCAGAACAGTGCGCTGAGACGAGCAGAAGTACATTAGGAACGGCTTTGGGTGTCTTCCCGCTGGTTTGGACTGAAGCTCCAGCCAGGACGGCATTAAAAATACATATCCCAAAGGAAGACTCCGGCTCCTCTATCTCACACACAAATAAATCAATACCCCAAGCTGTGATTTCTTCATCACTTTTCCCTCCAGCAACATTCTGAGTGGGCAGTGAAAAGCCCGGCTGAGCAGATTCTACTTCTGCAACACTGACAACGCTGTCTGAACTGAAAAATTGATTGTAGACGTCATATTTTTTTTAATGATCTGCCAGTCTCAGGATGCATTTTCTAAAAAAAAAAGGGGGGGGCAATCCAAAAAGCTTATCTAATAGGTATTTCTGTTAGCTTTTCTCATTAAAAAAATCATTCCTATTATTTTCATCACCATCTACTTTGTGTTTAAATCAAAGTCCAATACTCTGACCTCATTAGTCTATGACAATACGTTTAGATTAGCAGTGAGAACTGACACACCTTCAGGAAAGTTAGCAATTAACGCTCTTTTTCATTTTCCCTCCCAGACTTCAACGACTTGCTAATTAAAGCGTTCCATCACTGAAACTGACTCCTACCTTTCTTTCTGTGGATTGTGAAGGTTATTAGCATATTTATAAGCCAGTGATTCACCCATCCTGTGGAATGTGAAATGTGACATTGACCACTCGTTTGGCCCTCATGGCCTGGAGCAGATAGTTTCTGACGTGGAGAAAGTGAAATGCACTAGACAAGCTCATACGCACAATAGAGGGAGGAAAGGAAGAGAGGAATTAAGAGGAGGAAGACGTTCAGGCACGCAGCTTTATTCCCGACCTGCAAGATGATTCATGCTTGTATGAAACAACAATTTAAAAAATACATTAAAGATGGATTACCCGCTCTTGAATAAAAACCAAGAGCTGCACTGAGATCTCCTCAACAGCCACGTCCCTCAAAAACAGGATGGAGAACCTGGATGAATTGGAGCACCCGCTTTTGGAAGACAGCCCCACCCGCTCATCCAGAATGGGCAACAGCAGCCTCTTCAGGGGCATTTTTGTGAGATGCGAAGACGAAAAACACCTGCCGTCTCCAGCATGGACGAGCTATTCCGTTCCTATGGATGTATCCCAGGAGCAGCTGCTGGATCCGTGTTCACTCCCCAGCACGATCGAGTCTTTCTACACTCCTTCTGCTCCTATATGGGGCCCTGCAGACTCCCTGGGCCTCCACAGCAAGGAGTACCTAGAAACCACATTCATGGATATCCAGCCTGGATCTCCTCTGAAGCGGAAGCTGCTGGCAGTAAGCAGAGATGTCCACAGCGTGTCCTACAGCATGGAGGATGAAGACGACCTGCTGCCAGACTTTGAGGTGCGATTTTAAGTGCATCTTTCTCTCTTTGTGTTTGTAGAACTTAGTTTTTTTAATCTAACTAACTAAAGGAATCACCCTACACCATCCATAGGAAAAACATCACAACACAAAACAATAATAAGGAAAGAAATCTAAATTGAAATAAAGTTAAAAAAAAAATTAATAAAACAAATCATAATTTTAATATGATATGAAAAAATTGCCCAGCCATATCTACCACCAATATTATTTAGTAGCTTAGTCTTTTTGCATTGATTGGCATTGATATATGCTATATATGATATAATATATATTGTAAAATATAGGCACATTTTTCTTTTATGAGGGGCGTTCAAGTCAAACTGGGACTTGAAATGAAGCCTTAAAACTGACTGAAGGTTTCAAGCGCAGCATTTTGATGAGACTTAGTAAAACATTGTAATAGAACATTTTAAAGACAGCAGTATTTCCGTGAATGCGATCCGAGTTGAGGTGGCTCAGAGCCCACTGCAGTCATTTCCCATTAACATTCAGTGAGTGGAATGAATGATCCTTGAAAATCGACAGTTAACTTCTGGCCAACTTGCGAAAGAGATGAATTTGTCTATGGTTTACATTTACATTTAGGCATTTGGCAGACGGTCTTATCCAGAGTGACTTACATTTTTTATCTCATTATACATCAGTGTTGAGGGTTAAGGGCCTTGCTCAAGGGCCCAACAGTGGCAACTTGGTGGTTGTGGGGTTTGAACCTGGGATCTTCCGAACCGTAGTCCAATGCCTTAACCACTGAGCTACCCCTGTCCCTACCTTGGTTCATACGTACGTACTTTTATTCACCAACACCACTTGCACATTACAGAACTCGGCCAGGAGTTATTGCCACGTCCCCTCGTACAGTCCTCCTGACCTCACCTAAGCCATTTCTATATGTTTGGGCTGGTTAGGAAGTTCCAGGGAATCCAGTGTTTCAGACATGAGACAGGCAACCTGATCACAGCCCTCAGGGTGCTGAGAAAACTGTCTATATTGATTTGATCCAAGCCCTAGTGAAATGCTGGGATAAGTGTGTTAGTGCTTAGTCTCATAACTGTGTTCTGTTATTCTATAATAAGAATAAAAGATCCTAGTTTGACTTGTAAACCCATCATATTTATCATTGGATGACAGAGAGGAATGGCGTAGTGGTGTAGTGTTTAGCACTGTCGCCTTGCACCTCCAGGGTTCGGGTTTGATTCCCGGCCAGATTCGATTCCCGTCTCTCCATGTGTGCATGGAGTTTGCATGTTCTCCCTGTGCTTGGTGGGTTTCAGCCGGGCACTCCGGTTTCCTCCCAAAATCCAAAACCTGCAGATTAGGCTAATTGGCGTTCCCAAATTGCCCGTAGAGTGTATAAGTGTGTGTGCCTGTGTGCCCTGCGATGGATTGTCACCCTTTGCAGGCTGTACCCTGCCTCGTGCCATGGGATAGGCTCGGCTCCAGTCCCCCCCCCACACACCCCCCACACCCTGAATACAGGAATAAATGGTACTGTATATAGATGATGAGTGAGTGAGAGTGATATAGAGGACAATTCGCGCTTGACCACGTAATAAGGCACCAGGTGAGAGCAATAAGGGATGAGGCAAGAGAAAAGAATCTAAAAAGGAACTGAATTGCAAAACACATGGTGCTGTCACTATGGAAACAGTACACCGGCTTAGTGATAAATGGTGTCCTTGGCCTTAACGGTTAAATAAGCAAACATAAAATCTGGATAGAAAACTAAAATCTGTGATTGATGCATGTGTTAAATTTGTTAGAAAACCAAAAACGCTTGAGACAAATAAGAACATCATCCAGAAAAGTTTTATTTGCCTGTACTTGGTGGGAGAGATGGCGAGATGGCATACTCTCTCTCCTGTCAGTCATCTGTCACCAAAGACATCTGTGAGCTAATGTATACAAAAGAGGGCAGATGGTGCTTTCTTCTAAGAGGTGTTACACTGCCCTGAGATTCAGCATGACTACAAGATTAAAAAGATGAATTTGGCTACTTTCAAAGTCTCAGAGGATTCGTGTGTTAGGCATCTTCGAACCCTCCCCAGTTTGAAGATGTTGTATGATAAGCTGTTTAAACGGGAGTTGACCAAATTTACTAGAATATGGGGCAGATGTTTAAACAGGTAAACATCTGCATCCAACCTTGGTATGCTAATATTTAAATGAACGGATATGGCCATATGTTTTGGGACACCTGACCATCTTAGTGCTTATTGCAAACTCAAATTCCAGATTTAGACCCCTTTGGCTGTTAAAATAACCTCCACTCTTCTAGGAAGACTTTCATCTAGATTTTGATTATGGCTTTGGAGATTTGTGCTTATTCAGGTATAAATGTCAGGAGAGGAGCCCTGTGATGCAGTCTGTATTTCAAGGTCAGGATACTTGAGTTCCTCCACTCCGACCTTGGCAAAACACATCTATTTGGGCTTTATCATACTGGAACATGTTCAGTTTAAAAGACAGTATTTTGTACTTTGAACATTATGGAGGGTCCATGTATGTTCACATCAAATGTCAAATATTTTGGCCAAAACCAGGGGTAGCTCAGTGGTTAAGGCATTGGACTACGGTTCGGAAGATCCCAGGTTCAAACCCCACAACCACCCAGTTGCCACTGTTGGGCCCTTGAGCAAGGCCCTTAACCCTCAACTGCTCAGATGTATAATGAGATAAAAATGTAAGTCACTCTGGATAAGAGCGTCTGCCAAAATGCCTAAATGTAAATGTAAAAACCAAGGCCAATACCAGAAAATTTAAAACTCAAGAAGTCAAGACAAACATTGTTCAGTCAAGACGTTCATGTCACATTTTATGCATGCAAAATGAAAAGATGACCCAAACATTACTTTTTACAAACTCTCATAGCCCAAGACTATGTGTAGCGAGACCGATAGCCAAGACACTAATGCAAATAATCCGAGACAAGTCCAGGTTAATAGGGAGAATGTCATCAGACCAGGCTTCTTCTGAAGCTGGGCAGCTCTAGCTGTCACTGTTTATTACACACACCAGTGTTGATTTTAATTTAGAGGTCAAATATAATATGTTTGTAATTGCAGTCTATCAAAATCTGGCCACTGAAGATTGGCAACACAAAATGGTAGCTGTGAGGGCAAGTCTTATAAATTCTGGAGACCATGTTTTATTCAAGGTTTTGTATATAATTCCTGAAACTTTTAGATCCCCCACATTTGCCAATACCCCAGTCATAAACGATGATCAAATGATCATGCTTTTTAATGTGGTAAGTTACATGCAATCTCGTACAAGTTACAGTAGGTGTAAAGTACTAAAAACAACTGTTCCCTCACCAGCTTTTATTTTTCTCTGTCTTGATTTTAATTAGACTATAAGGGGGAAAAGAAAAGTCAGTGGCACAGTTAGACAAAGCTTTCCCACTTTTCAGGTTAAATATCAACCCCCAAAAAATGATTACGCTTGCTATGAGATAAATTATTCATGATGTGTGTCTGGAAATAAATTTGTTGGAGAGACTGAAACCGAAGAAACATTCAGACAAGGTCAGACAGGAGAAGAGAGATGGAAATTGCTGCAATTTTTTTTTAAAAAGAACAAGTCACTGCTCGCCTGAAGGGAACCTCTGCCGCTGCGTATTTGGCATAACCTCATTCAGTCACATTAGCTCCAGCCGGGGCATTAAAAAATAGGATGCAGAAACAATCTAGGTGGAAAATATGATGCATTGGAATGAGTTTAATGAGCATTTCACAATTATGGTCATATTTTATTCATTGAACAGTATCTACACTATGCATTCATAGCACATTTATACTGTATACATTTTTCTGCAAGATAATGAAAACCTGATGTGAAGATGATGTAGTTATGAATGGACTGTTCAGGATGCAGATTTTGTTACAAACAGGAATTTAATGAGGTGTTAAAAGCCTTCTATGGAATTAACTGTGCATGATTTTGAAGGTGTAATGATACGCAAAATTAAAATTCACTACAATACAGTTATGTTTCTATTTTTAACCGATTTCAAGCAGTCAGCATTGTAAAAGTACAATTTAAACTAACCTGCCAATATTAACTAATGCAAAAAAATCCTAATGCGTCATTAATGCATTTAAAAACATATTTAAAGTAGGAATGAATACAAGATGTATTCTGTATATTTGGTGTTTATGTATTTTAAATAAGGTACATTTTAATGTACATTTAAAACGTACAAATAATTAAATTTTTTATTGATATTTACTGTAACTGTTTAGATTTTCTATATTACAGTATATTCTATAATTATTCATGATAATCGGAATTACGGATTGGCGTCTCTACTCCATATAGTCGATATGCATGGAATAAAGCACGATACACCAGGACGGTGGTGTGACATTAAGCAATTTCTATTTTTATTCATAAAGAAAAATAGACTATAAACAGGTTTTTTGTCACCAGCTTCTTTCTAAATGTTAATTAGCCAAAACATTGCAGCTTGTCATATTGTCAAAAAACAGGACAGAGGAAAGAGTAAACAGAGGACAACTTCAGCTTTAGTCTCCATCATTAAATGTTTCTCCCTACAGAACGCATCACTGTAAAATACACATACACATACAATAACACTCTCAACCACACACATGATACATTATTATAATCCTGTGCTTTATCAAAAAGTTTAAGCATATCAGTAATTTTTCATTTCACCCTTTTCTTACTGATTGCCCTAAGTACATGTGGCTGTGATATTATCTGCATTTTGCCAAATCATAACTCTTGCTCTCTCTCCCAGGATTCTTCCAGTGACGACTTCACTGACACGGAAAGTGAAAGCAACTTCCCGCTTATGATCCCACAGGATCACCTCGGCCTGGCCTTCTTCTCTATGCTCTGCTGCTTCTGGCCGTTAGGCATCGCTGCTTTCTATCTGTCTCAGAAGGTACAAAAATCCCTTTACTATGTAAATACTTATTTTAAAAAACGAACATAAAAATCAATAAATGTTATAAATGTATTACAAATTAAATTCAAATTGAACATATACCTGTATGTACTGTATATAGTAAAGTACTATTCAAAAGTTTGGACATATCTTCTAATGCAATGGTTTTGTTTCATGATTTATTTTCTGTAATAAAGGAACAAAGACAGTCTGTTGATTTTTAAGACACTAAGGTCAGATGCTCTGGAATAGTTATTACAAGAACAGTATTATTATTATACAAGAACAGAACTTAGGGTATTGTTTTACCCTAAGAGCATGGAATTAGGAGATGTGTCCACTTTTGACTGGTAGTATCAAATTTAATGATGGCAGCAATGTGTAGTATTATGTTCCCTCTAAAGATTTCAGTAGGCGCACCATTTTCACACTCTCAAGAGAGGCATAAATGTTTCATATAAATGTTTTTCGGGTCTCTCCGTGTGTATTTTCTATCAATTTTCATGTCTATGGAATATCTTTACACCCAAATCAAATAACAAACAGTTTGACAACTGTTTAAAAAAAACCATCCTAAATAGGAATATGAAATAAGAATATAGTAAGACATTATAATACAAATTTTACAGTATAGAGTATAGTAAAATTTACATTATGTACAGTAATAGAAATAGAAAATAGAATTGAGATGTACTGTACCTGTCATGCACACACAATCTGCGGCCGGCACTAGGACCCGGAAGTAAGTCGGCCGCCTACCAGGAAGTATAAGAGGAGTAAACAAACGGTGGCTTACCGCTCAGTCATTGAGTTCGGCCCATGTCGGTTAACGTTGGCGTTCATCAAACCGTGAGTACTCACTGTGTTTTGGTTATCGTTTCTTGCCGTTGTGTGTGTATTTATAGGACGCGGGTTAAATTTGTGTTTTTCCCTTGCTCCACTCTTGTGAGAGTCCTTAAAGTAAATCGCGTGGTTATCCTGCCTACTCGCCGTTACTCCGCGTTTGGGTTTACCATCCACGCTACATTGGGCTAACCGCTAAAGCTACGTCTTCTGGTCACCTCAGGTTAGTTCATCTCTGACAGAATGACTGAGCCTCAAGCGGTAAACCCAGCGGAGCATGCGCGCCTATGCGGCGTGGTAGATCAGCATGCCGTGCTCATTAACGGTCTAACCGCGGAGCTCGCTACTCTGCGCCAGAGTGTCCAAGACATCGCGGCCTTGCGCCGCGAGGTTGCGGAGCTCAGGCGGGAGAACGCGGATCTGCGGGCGGCCGTTGAGGGCGCGGCTAGCAGGCCTCCCGTCGCGGCGGCCGCGGCGCCGCACCAACCCCCCCCCCCCCTACTGATGTTTTTCTTGCATTTCCAGAAAAATGGAATGGCACGGACGGGAGATGTGATGTGTTTTTGACAGCGCTTGATCTGGTGTTCGAGTTCAATGCCACCAAGTACTCCACCGATCGGCTACGCATCGCTCTCCTGGTCTCGTTGCTAACAGGGCAGGCAGCTGAGTGGGCCACGGCAGTGCTTAAATCCGATTCTGATACCGCCCATTCCTACAATGAATTCACCCGCCAGCTCAGATTAACTTTCGAACACCCAGCGGGCGAGGTGGAGACCGACACTAAACTATACCACCTGCGGCAGGGAGGATCGTCTGTGAGCCGGTACACAGCGGAATTCCGGACCCTCGCCGTGCAGACAAACTGGGGAGACGCCGCGCTCCGGACATCCTTCTACGAGGGACTGGCTTCCCGCATTAAAGACGAGCTCGCCGGGCGAGAACTTCCCGCCACACTCGAGGGGCTGATCCAACTGGCCTTGCGGATCGATCAGCGCCTTTTGTCTCGCCCGAAGCCAGCCCCGAGAACCCTGCCGCCTGCACCCGTCTTCTCCTACACCACCCCACGACCATCAATGACCTTCACCAACACCAATGCTGGAACTGTCGCATCTCCACCTCCTGCCGTGGTTGACACCGGAGCCGGGGAACCCATGCAATTAGGGCGCGCCTCCCTGACCGTAGCCGAACGTACACGCCGGTTTAGAGAAGGCCTGTGCGCGTATTGTGGGTCTCCAGAACACCATCGGGCGACCTGTCCACTGCGCCCGGGAAACGCCCATCCCCGGTGAGCGGAGGGAGAGACTCACCGGGCCCACTCCTGATCTCCACCACTACTGACGCCACCTCATCTCGACTTACGGTTCAGGTATTCCTCCAGATTGGCCACAAACGAGTCCGAAGTACTGCGTTCATCGACTCCGGGGCAGCAGGTAACTTCATTGACTCTTCTTATGCCAAAAAATTGGGGGTAAAATTTGAGGCGTTATCCCAGCCTGTTCGGATCACATCCGTCGACGGTCGCCCCCTATCTACCAGCCCAATCACCACCCAGACTCAACCCATCACCCTCCTCATCGATCAACACCACGAACAGATCAGATTTCACGTCACCTCCATCTCATCTCCTCCTATCATCCTGGGACACCCGTGGCTCCTGCAACACGATCCTCTCATCTCCTGGACACAACACAGGATTCTACAATGGGGCGCGACCTGCACCGAACTATGCCTAGGGGCGCCGGCTGGGACGTGCTCTAGGGAGTCCGAGGCCCCCGACGTCGACACCAACGCCATTCCCGAGTCCTATAGGGACCTGGCAGAAGTTTTTTGCAAGCGGCGGGCCATCCATCTTCCTCCACACCGCCCTTATGACCTCGCCCTCGATCTACAACCAGGCGCAGTCCCACCCCGCGGCCACCTCTACTCTTTAACATCAACAGAGACGCAGGCGATGGAGGAATATATAACCAACGCCCTCCGCCAGGGGACCATCAGGCCCTCCTCCTCACCTGCTGCCGCGGGGTTCTTCTTCGTAAAGAAGAGGGGGGGTGAACTTCGCCCATGTGTCGACTATCGGGGGCTCAACAACATCACAATCAAAAACCGACACCCTCTGCCTCTTACCAACTCTGCCCTGGACGCCCTCTCTGGTGCCACCATCTTTACTAAGTTGGACCTCCGGAGCGCCTACAACTTGGTGCGCATTAGAGAGGGCGATGAGTGGAAGACGGCCTTCATCACCCCGACTGGACATTACGAAAGCCTCGTAATTCCCTTTGGACTGTGCAACGCCCCCGCCGCCTTCCAACACCTGATAAATGATGTTCTTCGAGACATGCTAGGGCGGTGGGCGTTTGCATATCTGGATGACATCCTCATTTACTCCCGTACCGCTGAGGAACATACCCAGCATGTCAGGGCGGTTCTGAAGAGATTACTCGCCCATCAGCTGTACTGTAAGTTGGAAAAGTGCGCTTTTCACGAGCGCTCCACCACGTTCCTGGGTTTTGTCATCTCGCCCCAGGGTGTGGCCATGGACCCGCAGAAGCTGGAAGTTGTGCGTCATTGGCCCCTACCCAAGACCCTCAAGCAACTTCAACGGTTTCTCGGGTTTGCGAATTTCTACCGTCGCTTTATCCGGGACTACAGTACAGTTGCCGCCCCCCTAACCGCTCTGACTCGTCCCTCCTCTCTCCCTTTCCGCCTCAACTCTACTGCCATCTCCGCCTTCAACAGTCTTTGTGACCGCTTTACCACCGCTCCCATCCTCCTTCATCCTGACACCAGTAAACCATTCGTTGTTGAGGTGGACGCTTCAGATGTGGGCGCTGGAGCCGTTCTCTCACAACGAGGTCCAGATCAGAAACTACACCCATGTAGTTTCTTCTCCAAAAAATTTGACACCACTCAGCAGCGATACGGGGTAGGGGACCGCGAGCTGCTGGCCATAAAGTGGGCTTTGGAGGAATGGCGTCACTGGCTCCAGGGCGCCAGGGAGCCATTCATCATCTGGACGGATCATCAAAACCTCATCACCATCAGAAGTTTAAAACAGCTCAACCCCAGACAGGCGCGATGGGCATTGTTCTTCGAACATTATAACTTCCACCTTTCATACCGCCCGGGGTCAAAAAACACCAAGGCCGATGCGCTCTCACGACAACTCGAGATGGAGCCACCCCGGGCGGACCCCGCGCCTGTCCTACCCTCCTCCAGAATCATCGCACCACTTCACTTGGATCTGGAAACAAGGGTCCGCCAGGCGCAGACCTTAGAGACCGAGCCGGCAGGTGTGCCGCCTGGACGACTCTACGTGCCCAACGCCATGAAGTCCGAGGTTCTTCAGTGGGGCCATTCATCCACCATCGCAGGACACCAAGGCACACAGCGCACCCTACGGTTCCTCCAACGGGACTTCTGGTGGCCATCAATGGCGAAGAACGTAAAAGAGTTCGTTCAGGCGTGTCCAGTGTGCGCCCGGGCCAAGAACCTCAACCAGCCTCCCTCCGGAGATCTTCAACCTCTCCCGGTTCCTCGTCGGCCCTGGACGCACATTGCCGTCGACTTTGTCGTGGGCCTGCCGGCCTCGGACGGAAAGAACACTATCATGACCATCGTAGATCGGTTCTCTAAGGCCGTGCACTTGGTAGCCCTTGCCGGACTCCCGTCAGCCAAAGAAACAGCAGAGCTGATATTAGAGCACGTAGTCCGTCTGCATGGGTTCCCCAAGGACATCGTCTCGGACAGAGGGCCCCAGTTCACAGCCAGGTTCTGGAAAGCCTTCTGCCGTCTGATCAATTCAACCTGCAGTCTCTCATCTGGATACCACCCCCAGACTAACGGTCAGACGGAGCGGACCAACCAACAACTGGAGCGCTACTTGAGATGCTTTATTTCCGATCGTCAGCGCTCCTGGGCTCGCTACCTCATCTGGGCAGAACTTTCCCACAACCTCCATGTCTCATCAGCCACGAAGCTAAGCCCATTTGAGGTATGCCACGGCTTCCAACCTTCGATGTTCAACCATCAGGAACCGGAGGTTGATGTGCCGTCAGCCCAACAGTTGGTCCGCAGGTGTCGACGGCTGTGGACACAAGCCAACCGAGCCATCCAACAGGCCAACGCCCGCTACACCATTCAACATCGCCGTCGACACCCCCCGGGACGATTGTTCCACGTAGGTGACAAGGTATGGCTTTCCACCCAAAATCTTCACCTCCACACTGAGTCAAAGAAACTGTCACCTAGATTCATCGGCCCATACCGCATCACCCACAGGATAAACCCTGTCACCTACCGGCTCCAGCTGCCTGCGGCGCTCCGGATCCACCCAGTCTTCCACACCTCACAATTAAAGCCCTTCATCACATCACCCATGATTCCACCCTCCCCCCCTGCTCCTCCTCCCCGGATCATCGACGGTGGTCTCGCCTACACCGTGCGCCGGATCCTCGATTCGCGCCCTCGGGGCAGAGGTACGCAGTACCTGGTTGATTGGGAGGGCTACGGTCCCGAGGAGCGGTCTTGGATTCCGGCCCGGTTCATTCTCGACCCCGAACTAATCCAAGACTACCGTCGTAGGGTATCCTCCACCCCAGGACCGTCGGGAGTCGGTCCTGGACAGGGGGGTACTGTCATGCACACACAATCTGCGGCCGGCACTAGGACCCGGAAGTAAGTCGGCCGCCTACCAGGAAGTATAAGAGGAGTAAACAAACGGTGGCTTACCGCTCAGTCATTGAGTTCGGCCCATGTCGGTTAACGTTGGCGTTCATCAAACCGTGAGTACTCACTGTGTTTTGGTTATCGTTTCTTGCCGTTGTGTGTGTATTTATAGGACGCGGGTTAAATTTGTGTTTTTCCCTTGCTCCACTCTTGTGAGAGTCCTTAAAGTAAATCGCGTGGTTATCCTGCCTACTCGCCGTTACTCCGCGTTTGGGTTTACCATCCACGCTACATTGGGCTAACCGCTAAAGCTACGTCTTCTGGTCACCTCAGGTTAGTTCATCTCTGACAGTACCTGAAATGGAAATGTCCAGTCATAAGCAAAGCAGCATAACAGAGTCAGCAGAGTGTTCAGTCCTGTGTGGTGGTGTCATTGAGAGACCGTCTTGCCTGTGGGAAGAAGCTTCTCAGTCACTCTGTGTTGTTCTTTAGGGAGTGGAAACGCTTTTTTTGACCGCAACAGAGAGAACAGTCCATTGTTGGGGTGGCTGAAGTCCTTTATGATCTTCCTGGCCTTGGTCGAGCACAGCTTGTTGTAGATTGAGTGTAGGTCAATGAGCTTGATGCGTGCTTTTGTAAAACATGTTTTATATAAAAATTTAAATAAAAAACTAAATAAAATAAAAAAATCCAAAGCATAGTTTGTCTAAAATATTGTTGCGTTTTATTTTAAATGTAATTATAGGTGCTGTAATGTCATATAATGTTTTTACTCATGGTGTGTTGCTACACATAGACCATGTTTGATTTTTGGTATAAGCAATATTCAGGAAAAAATGCTTAGAATTTTAGTATTTGTAAATTAATATAACGTATGATTTAAACTGAAGAATTTGGATACTTTTTACAATCATTTATTCAGTTTCAATTCAATTCAATTATATTTATATTCTGCTTTTAACAGTGGTCATTGTCTCAAAGCAGCTGCACAATATACAAAGAAAATGTGTGTCTGTGTAAAAAATGTGTTTATATAATGATGAGATTTTCCCTGATGAGCAAGCCAAGGATGTCGGTGACAATGGCAAGGAGAAACTCCCTGAGATGGTAATAAGAAGAAACCTTGAGAGGAACCAGACTCAACAGGGAACCCATCCTCATTTGGGTGATAACAGATAACAGGAATTATATAACGGCATCATGTGTGCTGGAAGTTGTTCAAGTTAACATGGAGTCCAGTTCAGCACAGGGCTGAGTCAGTAGGGTCAGAGGACAGAGGGTGTTTGGATCACTGGGAGCTCAGGGGCAGCATGTGTAGATCCATACCATCACGAAGGGTTGGCCTTTGTCTACTGCACAATTTACAGATGCCTCAGAATGGGTAGAAAAATAAAGAACGTAGCGTAGTTGCCGTTCAGGAGATTAGCAGCACTAGATAAGAATGTGTACTGTATTTAGATGTACTGGAGGGCGAGGTTATGGGATGAATTATGTGTATGCCAGATAAAAGAGATACGTCTTTATGCACCTAATGGTTAAGTAATTCATTCATCTTCTATACTGCTTTATCCTGTATTTGTGGTCGCGGGGACCTGGAGCCTATCCCAGGAGACTCAGGGCACGAGGCAGGGTACACCCTGGACAGCATGCCAATCCATCGCAGAGCACACACACACACACACACACACACACACACTCATTCACACACTATGGCCAATTTGGGAACGCCAATTAGCCCAATCTGCATGTCTTTGGACTGTGGGAGGAAACCGGAGTACCCGGAGGAAACCCACCAAGCACGGGGAGAACATGCAAACTCCATGCACCCAGAGACGGGAATCGAGCTTGGCCGGGAATCGAACCCGGACCCTGGAGGTGCAAGGCGACAGTGCTAACCACTACACCACCGCGCCGCCGGTTAAGTAATTAAAACAAGTAAAAGAAAACATCATGTATAAATGCCTCAAGTCCACCACAGAGTTTCAGTGAATTGACTGATGGTAAATTGGGCCATCTTACACCAAAGAACCAAGGACCATAAACAAATGGTAACTAAACTTAATTTACTAATGAAAATAGCTGTGGTGATATTAACTAGCATTCTAACAGCCATCTGTAACAATACAGAATAAATACGACAGAATAAATCCAGACTGTAGCTATTACGTTCTTATACATAATCTGTTTGAAAATTGTGGCCTGACTGAAAAAATAACCAATAAGAAGTAGATTTCAGTATGACTTACATCAGCTTGCTTGTTAATAATATCTCCTTCTCTTGTTTGTAAAATAATAAAAGAAAAAATCTGATCTGAATTCTGTATGAAGCAAATGATGGAATTTATTGCAAACAGAAAGTTACAACTATATTAAATACCACAAATTTTCCAATAACAAGTCAACTCCAGGCGCGTGGCACCGCTCTGCTTCTGTTCCCTAATGAAATCTAAAAACACAGAGAGATGCTACACAGGAGAAATAAGATTGAAATGTTGAATAATGAACCTGAGGTAGAAATGGAGCAGGAAGCATAAATCATGGTATAGGGCAGCCGTGACGCTCGTTTCTCATTCATTCAGTACAACAGGATTTTTGTGATTCCAATAAGAAAGCAAAAGAAATACAAGATTAAGTTGTGTATATTCATGTATGACACAATAAGTAGAAATAAGTTCACAAATGTATGCCTAAACTGTTCTTTCCCCCTATAATATATAAGCTGTATCACACGAGCAAGACGGCAGTTTTAAAGCAGGTAATCGCAGCCCTGACAATTACCATGACAATTGAAAAAGAAGAAATTTATTTACTTGACATTTCGTACAGAATAATGGAAAATGTTTGGATTATAATGGCTATGTTGGCTAGATTCTGAAGAAGGTGAGCTGTGCAGTTTAATTGATTTTGCAACTGTATTCAATCTTTTGTTGGTCAATTCAATTCAGTGAATTGATGGATCAGTTTTTCATTCAGTATCAATTCATTTATGTGTATTTTTAAACTAATTATTTACAGAAGTTCAATGTTTGAATGGTTTACAAAGGTGTGGTGATTAGCACTGTGGCCTTGCACCTTCATGGTCATGGGTTTGAGTCCCGCTTTTGGGTTTGTAAGCGGAGTTTACCTGTTCTCTCTGTGCTTGTTGGGTTTCCTCCAGGGACTCCAGTTTCCTCCCACAGTCCGGAGACATGCAGAGTATACTACAGTATTTGACATATCTAAACTGCCCGTCGGCGCGGTGGTGTACTGGTTAGCACTGTTGCCTTGCACCTCCAGGGTCTAGGTTCGATTCCCCGGCCAGGCTCGATTCCCGTCTCTGTGTGCATGGAGTTTGCATGTTCTCCCTGTGCTTGGTGGGTTTCCTCCGGGTACTCCGGCCCACAGTCCAAAGTTATGCAGGTTAGGCTAATTGGCGTTCCTAAATTGCCCGTAGTGTGTGATTGGGTGTGTGAGTGTGTGTATGTGTGTGTGCCCTGCGATGGATTGGCACCCTGTCCAGGGTGTACCCCGCCTAGTGCCCGAAGTCTCCTGGGATAGGCTCCAGGTCCCCCTGAATAGAAGGATAAAGCGGTATAGAAAATGAATGAATGAATGAGTAGTTTGTGAGTGTGACTGTCATGACCCTGAACAGGATAGGCGGTGTAGAGAATGAGAGATGAGTGAATGAGATAAGCGAGAGGTAAAGTGGTCTGAAATTGACAAAATCCTTTAAAAAAATATATAGCATGTAACACCACCTGGATCATCTGTAAGATTTCTACTTTCTCTATGTTTGAGTTCATGCATTTCATTGCTTATTAAATACTTTTACTAGTTTTAATACTTAATATACCGTAAGCATTACTGCTATTGAATCGAATAGAAAATTGCAATGTACAAAAATGTCATACCTGACTGGCTAGCTAACATCGAGGGGCTTTCAGTATTTGGCTTCTCTTCCTTCTTTTCATCTGCACTGGACAAGCTTTCCTAGTTTCGGTTAAAAGTTATATTTCTGAAATGTATTGTGCTGATGTTGCTAACAAGTTGTTTGGAGCTATGAAGTGGAATTCTCCGTTGTGAACACGACACGATGTACAGAATGATACACAGTTAATTAAAAACACTCTTCGAGCTCTGCTTGACCAATTAAATCAGTGAGGCAGAAAATAACACTGTTGCATTAATGTGTGAATGTCAAATTAAACCTTCTTTTTTTTTTTTTAACCTTTTTTATAAGTTACCTTAAAGTGTTACTATGAAACGCAATAATCTGCATATAAAAATGGCATTAAAAGCTGGTCTGTGAAACTGCACTGATTCTCTCGGGTCTACTATTGGGTAGCTTTATTACTGTATATACTGTAGAAAACTTGGAGAACTTTCTACAGTTTTTCATTAAACTAAAGGTAAAATCCCCGAATGTCCTCGATGATTTATTCATCATAGAAATTGCTATATAATGGAATATTTTACTTTGTTTAAGGAGATCCAAAACATTTTCTGTAATACTTTAGTGAATAAACAGAAAGTTTTATTATTCCTTAAAATAAATGATCAAAAATAAAAAAATACTCTTTCTACAGGCACACTACTCTACACTATGTAAGATTTTAAAATAAATATCTGTAGAAATTTCTTTTAAAAAATATAGGTCTTTTGAGACCGTACACTGTCTATAATTTATTATGGAGCTGGAGAAAGGCAGAAAGTCACTTGGAACTTGTCAGGGGTTTGCAGCTTTTGGATACAAGCACATACATTATAGATTTATTCCTTTGACACTACAGCTAGACCAACAGGATTATATCATTAGAGATCGTGGTCGTACTGTGTTACAAGATGAACGTCTAATGTTCCACTTAACATCATAAAAATTTTAAATACAGAAATAGAACTTCCTGTTTATTCACTAAAGCTGCTTATCCATGGACGAACTTAAACCGTGACATAACTATTGATTTTGTCACTGTGTGTAAACGTGAAAAAAAATTTGAAAGGTGATTATTGCATTTTACGGTTTACTTGTAACTTTCAGGTGGTGGAAATGCTGATGGTTACAAGTTCCTTTATGTTTAAGAATTTTTAATAATCAAAAAACTGAAAGAAGCCAATGTGCAATGTTATGTGCAAACTGAGATACTTGGACAAGAGTTATAAACCATAAACCAAAAATACTGTAACCTTTAACATGATAGTAAAGAATTAGAAGGCTTGGTATAGACAGGTGCATGACTCAATGAGCTGTAGGAAATTGAGCCTTTATACACCGATCAGGTGTAACATTAACACTACAAACCATTAACACATTGACACTGATTATCAATTATATACCAGTAAACCGGTGAGACGATCATGGGTACACAAGGCCAGCCTGTCTGGTTTAAGCCCACAAAAAAGCCAATGCAGAACAAATTGCTGAAAAATGCCAATGTTGGCCATGACAGAAAGGTACCAGAACACCCCGTACACCACAGCCTGCAGTGCACAAGGTCAAAGAGACCCCACGTCTTCCACCCTGACCTCCAAACTCCCCAGATCTTAATCTGACCGAGTACCCACGGACCAGGCAAACAAGGGCAAACAAGTCTGATCCATGGAGACCTCACCACACAACCCACAGCACCCAAAGGAGCCACTAGTAGACACCACAGCACACCCGCAGAGGTCCTGTGGAATCATGAGCTGAGGGGGCAGAGCACAAGGGGAACCTACATAATATTGGGAGATACTTAGCATTGTAAAGTTATGGCTGGTTGATGTAGTCCGCAGTGAGGATCTTTGAGGGCAGCGTAGAAATCTAGGAGTTGTTGGCAGCGGCCATGGTTGTAGATCACAGAGTGAAGATTAGAAGTGAGGATTTGAAATCGTGCCACAGTGAGGATTAGAAGTCAGGTTGTTGTATTTGTAGTTCTAACTGCTTTGATTTATCCTGTAAGGTATGTTTTACGTGGAAAAAAACATCATAGGATCGGGATATTTGAAATTGTATATTCTTCTAACGTCATAAATCAGATCAAGCCTTTTAAGCCCTTTAAAGCTCTATGACTTGATCCTTCAAGCTGCTTCTCACACATAATTTGACACAGAATGCCCAAAGCTAAGATGTCAGGGTGATAGATAGTAGTACAAGTTCCCTGATCAGCATGCATGATCCAGACTTGTGTCAATTCTTTATTACCCATCTCATGGGGTTGGATCACATGGTAATATCCTCGTGTTCTGGTCAGTTCCTCATAGATTTAATTAAATTCATAATGTTCAGCCGGACCCCGCCTAGTGCCCGAAGTCTCCTGGGATAGGCTCCAGGTCCCCCGCAACCCTGAACACAGGATTAAGCGGTATAGAAAATGAATGAATGAATGAATGAATGAATGAATGTTCAGCCGGTTATCATGCATTTCCAATGGAGGATGAAGTGCTTTTGAAAATAAGGACCGATAATGAAGACAATGAGGTTAGGGATGACGGAAGGTAATTAAACAGAAAACCAGATCTCGGAAACGAAGAAATAGGAAGGGAACCAGGAAATATCCGGAAACCAGGCAGGTTTCCAAGAATGCAATATACGTACAGAACTGAGAAAAACACATACAGTATGTGGTGACTAGATATACGTAAAACAATAGGAAGCCAAGACAGGAATGTAATCTGGAAATATATATTTATACGTGTGGATAGTGTCATTACCTGATAATGAGCCACCACTGATAATAGACCAGATGAAGAAAATAAGATGGAAGGAGTAAACGAAACAAATACAATAATGAAAGCACACGGAAAATTGAGGACATAGGAACAGAGGAAAAACAAGGACAAGGGAAAACACAATCTTCTTTCTTTTTTTAACTGCTCATTATCACACTGGATGAAGAAGTGAATATATCTAACTGAAACTGACATCTGTGTGAATTCTAATGTAAACCTGCCCTTTTTCATTTTTTTTCTTTCAATTTTCTCCCCAATTTGGCTCCTATTTCTCACAGTAGGGGATATACACAGGTTAGACATGCTCCCACTGGGACACGTAAAGCCAGCTATCGCATCTTTTCTAACTGCTGCTCACGCACTATAACAGAGGAAACTGCTATCCGCATACACCAGCACCAAAGACACCCACAATACGCTGTGATCGGCAGGGGAATGAGTGTGTGCCATGCCTCCTACCCAGCGAGCGCATCCAATTTTCTTTTCTGTTGCAACACTCCGGAGCCTGAAGCTGTTGTAATGAGTTGTAAAGTGAAGCTATTAAAATAAAGGAAGCTGATTAATATTTCACTTTATAGCTGATGGTTTGTATGATTTGAAGGAAAAGCTCTCCTGAAGTTGAATTTGGTTAATATATGCAATAAATTGTTGTAACTGGAAAAAAAAAAAAGATAAAATGTAATAAAATTTTAGGCAGGATGTCGGTCAGTTGCTTATTAGAGCCATCAGATTGACAGACAACAGGGTATAAGATTTAGGTCTCACTGCCAAATGGTCTCACTGCCCAAGGTTACGCTGGGGACAGATTAGATGACAGTCTGAAAGATTCTCTGTTAAATGCTGATTTGCCTCAGAGTCTAGGGAAATGACTACACAAAAGGGGTCAATATTAGCAATTAACAGCTCAGAGATTACGATGGTCAGATAGCGTCCTGGTTTTTAAAACCGCATCCTTCAAAACAGCACCAGGACCAATACCGAATGTACAGTACTGTAACAACAGCTCGGGTAACGCTTTCGTCCTTTATTTGCTTTTGCATTGTGTGTGTTGAGAATTTTGTCTCCTACCCCTGCGATTTCTGTCTTTAAATAATTATGCACACAAACTCTAGCCGGGTATCAGTGCATTCACATCGTGCCAGAATTACACTAATTACGACATGACAGCTCGGAGATTGTACTCCGTGCCGCTGGTCTCGTCAAACTTGGAGACGAGTCTTTTCTGTGGAAGTGCACACACAACCGTGACATGGATTATTTCCCAGAAAGCACACACGCATACACGTACACTTACACATCCAGCCTAAGTAGGGATGATGTATGCAAATTACATCTTAACAATGTTACATGCAGCTTCTTTGCAAATTTGGGGAGATGACAAGTTTCATTTCGGATCACTTCTTGTGGATATGCTTAAATTTCAGAGCTTTAATTGGAAGTCAGAAGAATTTAGTTTACGGTTTTATTGCCCATGGAAGTGTGAATCTGTTTATTAAAATTCTCAGCGATACACAGCTGGTAATTAGAAGTATTTTTTTTAATAGTTCTAGGCTCATAATTGATATAATTCTGCCATTTGAAATACTAAAGAGAATCTTCACGCTGTTAAACACAAATAAAAATTCTAAAATGCTTAACATCATCATCACCACTTTTCAGCACTGTTCCAACACTGAAATTGAAAAAGCTAATCCCGGTATCTGGTATATTTTCCACAGATTTTTGTACGCATACTGTGAAGACGCGCAATGCATGGAAATTCTCTTGCTTTTAGGCGCAAAAAAAAAAGTTTGTCTCCTGTTGGGATCATTATTTTCATCTTATACACCTCATTAGCAAAGAGAATTAGAGCAGACTGGCTTTTCTCACAGGAACACTTTCAAAAAGGAATTATTGGTTTATTTATTTAGCAGTTATTAAACTGATGAAGTAGCTGATATCCCTGCATTAACTTTACTTTCTCTTAAGTATTAAGTTTCCAAATCTTCTTCTATACATATACTGTAATGAAACTGTAAAGTTTTATTACAGTATGTTGAAGATATTTGTGAGATGTTAGATGAGTAATAGTAAATTTTGACACATCAAAATGTTTTTGGGAATTTTTGTCCTTCTGTTTGTTTGTGCACGCATTACGTAAAAACTACTGTATTTGGCTGAGCTTGAGATAACATATAGGCTTCGTTTCATCACAATCAGGAAGAGAAGATATGCTAATTTGAAATTTAAATGAAAAACACTCACTCACTCATATACCGCGTTATCCTGTATTCAGGGTCGCGGGGACCAAATTAAATTAAGTGAACCACGTCGCAGACGCATCCAGTACTTAAATAAAAATGTAAGAACATAAAATGTGTTTTTTGGTCCTAAATGCAAAAGTCAGTGGTCGGCAACCCGCGGCTCCGGGGCCGCATGTGGCTCTTTCATCTCTCCTGCTGCAGCTCATTGTGACTTCGGAAAATAGAAAATGAGTATTTTATCTATTCGTTTTTAACATTATTTGTAACATTAAAAAATCAAATGTGTAAATTTTTTTGATGCTCACAATATGCATCACAACCTTTTTATTTCATAAATATGAGGACTCAAATAGACATTGAGTATTTTATTTGAAAGTAACCTTTAACCCAGCGTATTTTTTTGAGAGTTCAAAATTATAGACACTTTTATAGACAATATTTTTTTTTCTCTGTAGCAGTTTAATGATTTCACTATATATATATATATATATATATATATATATATATATATATATATATATATATATTTATTTTTTTTATACATAGCATAAAGGTAAAAAACAATATATGCGTCTTCATTTTAGATGTCAAAAGAGTTTTGTGGTTCCTGGTGTTTTCTTTTCTGTTCTTGTCCACATGGCTCTTTGAGTGTTTAAGTTTACACTCTGCTCTAAGTGTAATGACATCATTGTCATATTTTAATGTGACAAGTAACGTTTACAATTGATCTAAAACTGGCAAAAGATGATTTTGTTTTAAAGCTGCTATGGTTTTTCCTAAAATCATTAGTCAGTGTCTATAATTTTGTTGTCACATGTTCTACGACTAACACTTCCATTGATATATCGACATCCAAGCTACATACAGTATCTGTCTTTTTACTGCTGTCTGAACTGTTGGAATCAATTCCAAATTTCTAATCTGGTGCTGAGTGATGAATTCATCATGCGTGTGGTTTGATATCTAACACTTGCACTAATGTTTGGTCTGATCCTGACTTTTTGTTTCGCCAGACGAACAAAGCGTGGGCGCAGGGCGACATCCAGGCAGCAAACAAGGCATCTCGTCACACTCTTTGGCTCTCCATCGTCTCCATCATCTTCGGCATCATCACCTACATCTGTGCCGTCGCCGCTCTCATCTCTTACCTGTCCGGGAAGCCACCATAAAGCATGCTCGGTTTCAAGCCCCTCCCCTTTTAATGAAGCTGTCCCCGCCTCCCGAAGACACACACCGATTCTTGGCTCATACTCTCCCACAGATTTGTACCATGTATTAATACTGGGCTTTTATTCTAATTAACCTTCCCGGATTTTAACGGCCTGGACTTGTAAAGGGATGGACGCTAATACGACAGATGGGAAATGGATCTCTGGAAGGATCTAAGAGAAGAAATAAGTCCCGTGCTTTTTTTATTTTTTTTTATTTGGAACGCTTACAGCAGTGCAGCAATGGCACGATGCCATGGAAAGAAAACAGCTTGCGTAGATGAGAGAGCTGGCTCCTCCCAAATGATTTCTGAGACCTGAGGGTGTGTTTGAAGGACTTGACAAGGACTGAAAGAACAGAACTTTCTCCAGGTCATGTTCCTCCTGTTCCTCTAAAACACTGGCGCAGTTTTGGGGTTGTAACATCTGGATATCCATTCCACGATTGTGGCTATTCAAAAACAAACAAACAAAAGAACGTACAGTAATTCTGTTCATTCAGAATTTTTTTCGATGATCTGGAATACACCCTGAATGCACTGCCAGTACACACACATACATGTTCAGAGAGGAAATTTTGAGTGTTTTTGAGCGGTGGGATAAATCTGGTATCTCATGCAGGCACATGGACAACATGGGAAACTCCACACAGACAGTAAAACAAGCTCAGGCTCAGGAGCGTAAACGGCACCCTGGTGCACCCCGCGGGAATTCTACCCACAGCACCACTATTCCACCTCTGTCTCTGATTTAGTGAGAGCCAAAAAAAGTTTCTGTCCTAAAAGGACCATAACGGACATCGAATGGAGCAGACAGACTTTATGCAGCAAACGCTTATACTGTATGAAGAAGCTTATGTAACATTGTTGTTAAAAAAGGTCGAGAGCCTGATTTATGTGGGAGCCTGGAAAAACCATTCAGATAATCAAATATAATGCAGTATACTTCTGAAAGCTGTGGAGTTTCCTGAAATTACATTAAAACAAGGGACATTCAAGTCAAACCACAACTTTTGTTTGTACAGAATAACAGAACATAGTTATGAGACTAAAATCAACCTTTATTTCTCTATATATTCCCCTTATTTCACTTTATTCTCCAGCTAATGCACTAATGCACTTTACTTTCACTAATAAAGGTAGAACATTTTCTCAGTAAGCTGGAGCAGTGATCGGACTCCCTGCGTCACGTCTGAAACACTGGCCTCCCAGGAATTCCATTAATTGCCCAAACATGTGGACATCACTTAGAGCAAGGTCAGGACTGTGGCAATAACTCCCAGTCAAGTTCCTGTAAGTTGTAAGTGGTGCGGTGGGCAGTGCGAGTTTGTGTATTGTCCTGCAAAAAAATAAAAAAGATCGTCTGTGGTGGTCAAAGCAGGCTTTCCATTTAAGGAAGTTAAGGGATTATCTTGAGAAATGAAGGCGGCTTTTCCTCTTATAACTGTATTCTGTTATTCTGCACAATCAAAAGTTCAGGTTTGACATGTACACCTTTGCATCTTTCCCTTTCTTCATGCATCTCAATCAGATGTAAAATTCTACCATTAAAAATGCAATTACTCCCAAAAATGAAAATGGACATCGGACAATGAATATAGAGATTTCATTGTCCCTTATAGCTCTGCATTTATAACTAGAGAAGGTCCGTTTGAAATTATAATTATAATTTATAATAAGTTTACAACGGGAAATGAGTTCTCACTTTAATTTTTCAGTGTCTGGCTCATCAGCTGAGGTGAAATTTACTCATAGGCTTGTTGTTGTCACGTCACTTCACTCTGTGGTTACACTAACTAGTGTAGTGAAGAAATCATGTCAGGTTTGCTTTATTGTACTCACCGGCTTTTAATTGGATTATTTAAATGAGTTAAAATAGTGTCTTTGTGTTGTTCTCTGTTTTGACGATGATGTCATGGACATCTGCTGTCTGATTAAGCTTAAGTCTGTTTCGCTGTGATAGCCACTTGATAAACACGTGACATTAAGCATACGTAATAATGTTTTAAGCAGGTATAACTGCATTAACATTATGTTTGTTAAGCTTGAACAAGAATAATTGTTGCAGGCAAAAACCGAAGACTAGGTTAAAAACTAGCTTGTTTTGAGTGCCTTGAAACATGTTTACTCCCCTTTCCTTTTTTTTGCATATTTGTTACATTTGAATGATTGAGGCAGTGGCATGATGTGTTGCTTTTTCTTATATTTTAGCATCTACTAAGTGATTTCTTGATTCAACAGGTCTGGCAGTAATCAAGTCTGTGTATGGAAAGTAACTCAGCATTACTAAGTGCTAAAATTAACATAAATTGCTCTAGTTCACCAAATCATGAATTAACTATGATTAACCACATATTTGGTTGATCATAGTTAATTCATGATTTAGTAAGGGGAGGAGGCAATTACTTTTTCACATCCTGTCCGCAGGAAGTTTAGACAGCTTTTTTCCCTTAATAGATGATCATCATTTACATTTAAAATTTACATTTTCTTTACCCTGGTTATCATTATGTAATATTCGGTTCAATTCAATTTTATTTGTATAGCGCTTTTAACAATTGTCATTGTCACAAAGCAGCTTTACACAATCAAAATAATTATTTAAGTTTAGAATTAATAATATTAAAATTACAGTAGCTTGTTGATCTCAATCATTTAAAAAAATAGGAAGGGGGCAAAAACCTTTTCACGGCACAGTAAATAAAAACATTTCCACATTATTTTGGTTTAAATATATTTATAGATTACATACAAAATAATATTAGCAGAAAATCCCCTATTTGATCATTTCTAACATTTCAGCCAGAGTGACATCTGATGGGTTTTCCAGGACCGCCCCAGAAATGTGACCCACTTTCACTATGCCATTAAGAGATACCTCTCCACAGTCCTGTCTAATAATAACTGCACTTGTACAGGATTTTTTTTTCTGAACTCAGTCACTTCACATAGTGACTTACTGAGTAGCTGAAGGTCAAGGACGCTTGAGTATGAACAACTCGTCAATCCTTAGATTTGAAGTTCAAATACAGACCTGAACTTTGTTCTCATTTCACCTTATGTGGTTTTGGTTGTGATCTGACCTTTACAGCATTACAGTGTATTTATCTTCTAACTTGGATGGATGGATGGATGGATGCTAAGCTGTATCCGTCTGATTACACACGCGGCATGTGGTGAGATTACAGAATCGTGTAAAAAGTTTGTGTTTCCGGGATTATACAACAGGTTCGTCGTTCCATCCTTAAGACAACTACATATACTGTATCTGCATGGGGATTGTGCACTGAGACTATTTTATAAAATAAATAAATATATAAATAAACTGTACTTCTTTTGAGAAAAAAAACAAAAAAAACTTGTCGTGCGTGGGTGTCTGCTCTTGCCTCAGTAAGCTCAGTCAGCTTCCAGAAAATGGCCCTGCTTGAATGAAGTGCGGCAAACAGGAGCAGTTTGAGTGACGCCGCTAATAAAAGAAGCGCCGAGTTCAAGCATGCTGTTCGTTAGAGTTTTGTGCAACGCACAACATTGTGACGATGTCCTGTTGTTTGCTTGTCGTGTTTTTGTGTTCTACAATTGTCTACAGCTCACAGAAAACAATGATTCATCCTCATGTGTTTGGTTATATAATTACCATCAAGCCAAGGCTTATTATTTACAGCATAACTGTGGAGGTGGAATTCTCTGTCAGGAAAGACAGTGTATATATATATATATATATATATATATATATATATATATATATATATATATATATATATATATATATATAACATTTTACTAATATAGGTAGGCAGTACAACTGAGTCATACTATTCTAACCCTGTTTAAACATTCACTTTTAATCATTTTAAGATAGAAATATGCACACGGAATCAGTTATGGCATTAGCAGACATGTTATCATAGCCAATCCACCCACCTACCTACCTGCTTTTAGAGGAACCCAGAGGACACCAATGAGACACTAGGAGAACATGCAGAAATCTGTACAAACAATACAGGAATGAATCAACGGACCGCGGAGCTGTGAGGCAGCGATGCTACAGTACATACTGCACCACCGTAATGCCCACTGCTATAGTCAGTATACTGTATGGGCATGTATGCTCCATGTTGGACAATTTGGTATTTGACAAATTAGTATTTTGCATATTTATAGTCTTAACCTAAAAATATTTTCTCTTCTTGGAAGTTCTTGGATCACTCATCCAGATGCCTAAGGCTGTGTTCACATTACAATTCCAGTTTGTTTTATGGTCAGAGTGGACTTGCAGGTCATGACCAAGTAACTTTTATCTGACTCCAAGGTGAAACCGTCTGTCCTCGGTAACGGCATATCGATACGTCTTTGCTCGCGATATCTGGGTTAAAACTTCATATTTGTGCAAGCAGTCATTAATTTCTGACGGATATGATTTTAGCAAAAAATATACAGTAAGTCTTATTCGACTCCAAGTTACAAATTTCTCGCAGATACGGACAGACCTCGCATTACAAACAAATTGCAGAAGTAGCTCATATGTATTGTGCAAAGAACAGACACTGCAGTGCAACAGATAGCAATAATTACACTTATATTTAAGATTTTCAGCGTGTAAATGAATGTATAAAATGTCCAAAGTCTGGTATAATGTGAGAAAACGAGTCACCGGTTTCAATGAATCAGTCCGTAAGCACAATGATAGAAAATGGCTGTCCTGTAAAACTGCCCCGAACAGTGAATAATCCTAATTTCGGAAAATGCTTTACGAGACAGAGTTCATTAAAGTCTTTATGTCAAAGGTATATTAAGACTCACTTTGACTTACGAACAGATCCCACTATTCTAAACATGCTCCCCGAACAGAACTCGTTCATAAGTCGGGGACTTGGATCGGAGATCCCGTACTTGGGATTTTGCTCTGGAAGATGCCAAGCAGTTAGTCGGCCCTATTTTTGAAGTCCAAGGAGGAAGAAAGCCAGACGACTCACTTAGTGCTGGCAACAGCTGCTAAAACAGCTTGTTATGAAATCCCCCGTAAGTGCTGAGCGATGACGTCAGTGAGCACCCCACGCGTGCACAGTGGTTGTATGAATTCCAATCTGACCATTCTCATTCAAGTCACGTGATCACATATCAGCTATACATTCAATCTAGGACCATATACAAAATTGGCTCTGATCCAAAAAACATTAGATTTATCCGTTCAGACAGCCGTAAATAAATCAGAGCTGCGTGGCACATTAAGAGTCAAAAATCTGTATGCAGTCACTTCAGTCTTTTCTTAGGCATTCTGAAATGCATTAGCCAGCCAGGAAATTACTACCAGTGAACTCCACGGGTCATCGATTTTTGGCACAGATGAGAGGTGGAGTCTAAAGTGTAGTATTACACAAATCATCCAATTGTTGATTTAGTTCAAATCTAAACAGTTAATTATTTTTTGTCTTTCTAAAAATTATGTAGACAAAAAATGTCTAGTCCTTGCCCAATAGAGGTCAAACGCAAAAGTATTCACCTCTGTTGAACCACTTTACATTTTGTATAGTTATAACCCGAAACTTTTCCACTTGATCTTTTGGCATTCTTTGTATTAGAGATGTACAGATTGTGAAATTCTGAGTTCATACACCCTGTCAAGTGTGTACCCTGCCTCATGCCCCAAGTCTGCTGGAATAGGCTCTGACCCTCCATGACAGGATAAGCATTATGGAAGTTGAATGAATACAAGTTCTTTTAAGCCTTTCAACACAAATTATTTAAATGAGCACAAATTCAATTATTGGAATTTATGAAAATCTTAAGTAACCTAAGAAAACTGAAATTCCTTGAGTGGAGAAATAACAGTTTTGAGGCCATCTTAGCTTCTCTTGTGGTTAGGTACTCAATAAGAATTTTTCAGGAATTGCAACAAAAAAAAAAATTGTGAAATACAAATATAAAAATTAAATATGAAATTCTTGCATGTAGTACCTCCTCTTGAAATGTCATTGAAGCACTAAAATTGTAAATACATACGCTATGCATACTCTATAAGGTCGTATCTGTACACATCCTTTGCTGACTCAAAGGGCACAATGTCAACTATTGTCAGAGCTTCAGGTCATAAAGCAGTAGTCGAGCAAAGCTGTCCTAGGAGATATGTTCTGAGCCGTGTTCTTGGCAAGCGCTGAGGAAATGGGCCAGATCACAGTATGAAGCGGCATGCTACATCTACAGCTACCAGACCAACCTCAGACTGGAGACGAGACATAACACAGACACCACTGCGTTCATGGAGAACATTTGAAGCTCGGGTAAACAAGTCAAGGAACTTTGTTGTGGATTTGGTAAGAGGTCTCCAAGAGCTAGGAGACGTTTCAGTGTGTATTGGTTATGTGTATGTTTTGTAACAAACTCTGTCTCAAAACCAATAAATACATGTAGCTGCAAGTATAGGTATAGGGTAGTAATTACAAGTCTTTGAATGTCTTTAGCCAGGAAGGTAATTTTGAAAGCCTTGGTACTAATCAACCCCCCAGAATGCTTTGCATGAAGTATGATCTTTATTCTGGAGTTCTGAGGAGGACAGTTGTATCATGTCAGTAAATTCCTCATATTTTGCAAAGAACTAACAAACAAATAAATAAATAAACATCATGAAAAAGCTGACCTGATTAAGTTCCATTAAAAATAAAAAATAATTCTACTGTAATTATTTTGCAAGGCTGTTTCAGACCACCAGAATTATTTCCATATTGACAAAGAGGAGCTATAATTAAGGAAATTAAGAACACCAGAACAAACCACCAGCAAAACTCATTATGTTTCTTTAGTCTGGTAAGGACTAGATAAACAGGCTATGTAGAGAATAATGCCTGTGAGAGTACTGATACAGGAAAACAACTAAACGATGGGGTCGGACAAAGAGTCTGGAGTTGATGCAACTCTGAAGTTGATCCAAGTTAAACTTATTAGAGCTGTCTGACTGGAACTGTGAAGTAAATTAAACAGCAAACATGTTGAAACGTAGAAGAAAAACATTTAATATAGAAAAGAAAAAAAATCAGAAAAATACAAGGGTCTCATAATAAAACGGTCTCATAATATTTTGGAGTATCGTCGCTTCACAGAATCCCTATAAAATTGGAAGATTCGTCCAGATGCCTTCTGGCTGACCGCTATACACTGCTGCATCTGTGTGGAAGAGAAGATTGAAGTAAATAAATAAAAAAATAAATCATTCAGTGAAACCAGGAACAACAAAAAGTTACCATTTTATCAGATGTATACAGTACCAGTCAAAAGTTTATAGAAGTAGAAATGTTTTCAAATGCATCTTTTCTTATGGCATTGCTTTTTGTATGCGACTGTTAACAGCTGTTAGGTTTTACTGAGTGTGCTGGAGAATACGAGTTCTTCTGGTAACTTTGTCATGCTTGCTCCTAAGGACTTTTACCAGCCTCAGATTTTTATCAGGGAGATTGGGTAATTTGTTCCCCACCCCCCTTTGTTTAAAAAAAATAAAATAAAAAAAGTGGCTGAAATATTGGTACATTTCTAATACATTGAATGAAGTCTGAAAAAACAAGCCTAATCTTTGTTAAATCTTTGAATAACTCGTATTAGTATTGTTAGATTTTTTAAAATGTGCAACACTGAACAACAATCTCCAATCTTCATACTCACCTCTTTCACTGAGAAAGAACCTTTTGTTGATGACATCAAGACATTGTGTTCTTTACTGTCGATTGCAAAAGTCATTAGTGCTCGGCTTTCCTGAAATTATATAAAAAAAAAAACATTAAAAAAAAAACTTTACTTTTAAGTGGCATTAAGAAAATGAGGATTGACCTGCTCTTGGTGGGTTTCTGTGAACTTAAATGAGAACGCAGGATGTAACTGAAAAAAAAAAAAAAAAAAAAACCCCTCTAACCTTCTCCTGCTGAGCCGTGGGGTCGGTGATGATTCGGCTCTCGGCATCGATGGCACAGGTGACTCCGCAGAACAGTTGGCTCATGGGCAGCCCCGCGTCCATCAGCGCCATGCACGCTGCGTTCAAACAGCACGCTAACAACTGAGCACCAGATAAGGACTAATACACACACACATATATATATATATATATATATATATATATATATATATATATATATATATATATATATATATATATATTATATCACAGACATATAAACACACGGGTTAATATAGTTTACCTAAGGAGCATGAAACATGGACTGTAATGGAAATGAAAGACAAAAGAAAAGAAAAAAAAGAGCAAGTCTATGAGCAATAAACTCAGGGCTATACACTCCACAAGTGCAAAAAGACATGATTCTTCAACAGCATGCTGAAAACCCTGTGCTGGCTCTAAATCAACTAATTTTGCGATTTTACAGCAAAGGGGTGAATACTTATGCAGTCATGTCTTGTCTGTGTTTGAGAATAACACCGTAAGAACATCTGGTTGGTCTTTGCAGGGATCCACTACACATTGTAGCCTCAGATACCTGTTCTTTGATGACAGATCAACCACACAAACACATCATCAGTTCAGCGAGGAAGGATACCGAGCCGTCATCGTGCACCACTTGCAGCACGAGCGTCAGGGAGGAGCGGGGATGAAGAGTGGACAGCAGAGCAGCCTCACATGTCTCCCGCACACACTGCTCTCTCGTGCGCTCCCGGACACCTGAGGAGAACATTTCACGAAACCTTTTACTGTAGCTTTTATATCACTGCCACCCTGAGGCAAAAAGTTGCAATCACATTCACTGCACATGGCTTTGCATAAAATAATACTTTTCTTTAAACATTCCTCCGAGTCCATTTGAACTCTGTGTGGTCAAGCCTGGCGTGTGGTTGATGTGTGGAGGAGCCACATCAAATTATGTACAAGGGGGAATTCCACCTTCAAGATGCTTGAAAGGGAAAAAAAGATGATAAAGATGTTGCTCTGATCTATCTGCCACCATTTGAAATCGACCGATAATCACTTCATTTTTACAGATCGGTTCGGTTGTCTCTCTATTGGCCAATCACATGAACCAATATTACTGTAATGACTCAAAAAACCAGAGTCAAGACTCACATCAACATTTTGTGGGAATATTATCAAGTCTCTTTAAAAGATTAAAAAGAGATTAATGCAGTTTTTTTTTTAAAAATCAGACTAGGGCAGACATCTCTTTATAAATATTAGAATTTTGGCATTTTTAAGATGCATCCAGAATGTGTGCAACCGTGGTCAACCCGGGCTTGCTTGCTTACACACACACACACATACATACATGTCTAAACAGAACAATTTAAATTGGGTAGATCCCAAAAACACACACCTGTGATCAGCAATTGGTATCAGGCAATTCAGATTTCTGATCAGCTCCAAAAACCCTGATCAAAGCACCACTGACAAACTTCTGCTCGTCTTTACGATATTCAACATATAATTTAGTGTAAGCACGTGCGTTTTTATAGAAAATAAATTTTAATATATTCTGCTTCAATTACCTTCACACATACCTTTATATAGTACATTTATTGTTGTACAGGGAGGGCCAGAAGTCTGGATCTTTAACCAAAATGGATTTAAAAGCATATATTACAGCTAACTGACAGTTTGAGTTCATGCCACTTGTATGTACGCTGGATACAAGTGTTGAACATTTCTGTAACAGAACTGGAGGCGTCACACGGAGAGATGATTTTCTCCTTTAGAGCACCGATCGATTCTGATAGACTTCTGGGCTTAAATGAATATTACCTTTATTCATAAATTGTCACGTTTTGTGTGATGACTTCTAGATTATATATAGTACAGATCCATAAGCACATTTCCACTAATTTTCACCTCCGTTGTACATGTGATTATTCTTTAAACATTCTTATTTAACACATTTTTTTTATTGGTAAATGGTAAATGCACCATAAAAGTATTTCATTCTTAATATTGGTCATAATTTGGTTCAGGTCTGTATGTGATGTTATAAGGCAGTGGTTCTCAAACTTTTTCTGTCATTCCCCACTTAAGGGGGTGAGTGAATTTTCAAGCCCCACTTGTCAACAAAATAATAACGAAATCGGCTAAGTTTACTGTTTATTGAAATATCAATTTCTAAACCAATAAGATCAAACAACACCAAGTTCAAAATAGATAAAATACACGTGCAATTGTTATAAAAGGCTTACGTTGTCACATATCTTTGCATAATTGACCCCATGTTTATTAGCTGCTCAGCAATCGTTTGTAGTTTTTTTGCACTGGCCAATTCTGTATGCAACATTGAATGAAGCCATTTGTGTTTTGCTGTCCACTGATTCAGATTTTACCATGCGATTCTCCTGCTGTCTGTATTCTGCCAGCTTTCTTTGAAAGAAGTCGAATGGCTTATTAACGTGACTGGAGTGTGTTGTCTCTAAGTGTCTTCCTAATTTGTTGGGTCTCATGCGGTCTGCTGCCAGCGGTATAAGACACAAAACACACACGGGTCTCTCTTTTGCCCCCACCATCCCCACCATGAATCCAAGCTCAAGATAGACTTCATTAGGGGTGGGTGATATAACCAAAATCTTCTATCACGGTAGAAGCAATTTTTTTACTTTGGCCATATTCGTTTGGATGTTTGGATTTCAGATGATAGAAAAGGTTTGACGTGTTTCCACCACTTGTTAAAACAGTGCACTTGCGTACCTTACAAATCACGTTCATCTCGTTCGTATCACTTTTCTTATTACCAAACCAATTCCACAACACAGACGAGGCACCTTTTTTCTTTACAATCTCCTCGTTGTTGGTTTTGTCACATGTAAGAAAACTCACTGCTGCTGCACCGTCTTCTTCCATTGTCGAAGTGTATGTGAAGCCAAACACATCAAAAGTGGGAGGAAACCACTGGTGTCGATTGAACCAAATATCTGCGCAAATACAGCGCAGCGCGACTATCTGGACAGCGCAGTGATGATCTGGTTTATTTGCGCAGCCCGGTGGTGGATCTCGCAGCGCCGCTCAAATCACAAACCTACGCAACTCAATTTATTTAGAATGCCAGGACTGTTTATTATTGTTTCCGCCTTGCCATGCCTGGTTTGTACGTGCGCATCCCAGCTGGGTAAAATGTACTTTGATGGTCGGCGCGGTCTATTTCTGTCAGAGTTGCGCAGCGCTGCACAGTGGGTCGCGCAGGTTTCAATTCAATTTACTTGTATTAATGATCCATTTATTTGTGTGTGATTGTTTAGTTTTGAGCGTACGCTCTTCATTATCAATAAAGAAAAGCATGAATTAGAATAGGTACTTTCCTATTATTTTCCTCCTGTTCATTGCGCCCCACCTGTCATGTCTGTATTCCCCACACTTTGAGAACCACTGTTATAAGTGTAAAAAAAGACAGACATACTGGGCATGCCGGCTTTGGGCTGGATCAGAACCTCCAGAGTCGCTCGGTCATAGATCTCCTTGTTGACTTTAACCTCAGCTGGTCCGTACACTCCTGCCAACACACTGGTGTCTCCTGTCAACACACAGGAAACAGTGCAACTTTTCTTATAACAAGTTTACAACAGGTTATTCATCCTGTAGTAATGAAAGCTTTAACTGCACAATATTTACTGCTGCTATTTGTACAATAACTTTTCCTTTGCTGTTACTAAAACATTTTTTTTTACTGTTTGCACTTTATGCCATCTTTTTGTGTCCTTTTTCTATAGCTCTAGTTATAGCTAGTTCTGTTCCGTTCTGTTAATTCAGGCTGTTTCAATGTTGTTGATTTAACGTTTCACTGTGATATGAACTTCATTTGGTTGAAGTGACAATAAAAGCCACTTCACTTGACTAGACTTGAAATGTACTGTTAGAAGGGACTTGTTTTATATATATATATAAGAATAAACAAACACACACACCTTGCATAAACGTGGCTGAGCCGTCAGGTTTGGATAATAAACTCTGCTCACTGCCGAACTCCCTCAGAACCGGACTGCTGAACTCCAGCTCCATGCTATCGTGCTGCGTGAGAGCGAGTGTTTGTCGCGTTTTTTACTCGTCATCGTTATAGGCGCCCAGTGATGACGACACTGAGGCAGACTTTAGAATCCGAGTAAATCATAAAAACGACGTAAATAAATAGATAAAATGGCAACGTTAAATAATTTAATTAGGCCTTACTACTTAATGTTGATTTGTATTTAACAAATAAAAACATCAAATAAAATTACAGAAAATCATTTCACAGCGTTATAAGAAATTATTTGCGTAAAACAATAGTAAATAAATAAGTAAATAAATACATATCTATGAATAAATATAAAATATAATGTTATTATTATAATTACATCGTTTTTGTGTTGTAAATGAATACTATTATTATTAAAAAATAATAGTAATATGCACTTTGTATGATACAAAAATCTAAATAAACCTTTTTTCACATCCACTGTGGAAATAAAACATTCTTCTTCTTCTTCTTCTTCTTATTATTATTATTGATTAAAAAATAAACATGCTCAAAAGGCACACAGGTTTGAGTAGTTTCTTGCAACTACATTATAATTATTATTATTATTATTATTTCTTAGAATTATGGTATGATAAGGCTTTAAAACAAGTGAAACAAGTGTTTAGTAATGAATTTCTATCAAAATTTATCAGAGGTAGGATTATTAGAACTGCAAGCCCTGCACATGGAAACGTCTTTCATTAGACCTGTATGTGTTCTTTGCGTGCACAGAACGTAACCACATAGCTACTGACACCTTGCCTCCTCTACACATCTACATCCACAACCAGTAACAGGAAACCAGCACTTTCTCAGGTACAAAGTAGCTCGGCATACGATTGTTTGAATTGTAATGAATAGTTAACTGTTGCAATTAGGGAACAACATATTATAGCTCTGTCTATTTATACTCATGTACTCATATTAGCTTAATATACTGTATACGTTAAGATTCTGTGAAACAACCAAAACCCTCAGTGGTCATAAAAATATATAATGACATGAATGGTGTGTTGAAGCTGTTGATTTATTTCTAGATAAATCTTGTAGCTGCTTTCAGTGAAACTTACTGTAAGAAAGAAATCATAGGTTAAAAAGCAGCCGGTGGCAAGAAGAATCATGAATTACTTTACTTTAAAATGGTTGGATTGTTTTTATATGCAAAAATATAATTATAATGTTGATAATAATTAATAAATTTGTAATATCCGTGATATTTTGGATGTCTAAAATGGATTATCTGCATTTACATTATTTCTTATTAGACAATTTTCACCTCATGAACTCACATCCAGAACGAAATAAATCCATAGGTCGAGGTTCCGCTGTACTCAATTGTCACTGGTTATTTACCTACAATTTTCAGGGTTATTTCTATAAACAGGATGTCTCTGTTTAAAGTTTTAGCATAACGTTCCAATGGTCAAATACCATCCTACATAGATTTTATCAGAAAATGCAGGATTATTACATCAAGAAAAGAATCTGAAAAGGTTTACAAAGCAGTTCCTATTCCTCTCCTTCAATTGTTACAATGTTATGCAGTTTTCTTGGAGAGAACCGTCTTTGCACTCCATAAAAATTGGCAATGTTAATTTATTAGATTAAAAACAGCAATAACAAACTGATTAGTCTGGTTTTTAAGCAAACACATTTTGGAGCCTTTAAATCTTGTATTGTAAGAAATAATATTAAGGGAAAAAATATTTTTACCTTTTATTTATCATGACCAATTTCCCCAAAATAAAAGAAACCCACTTCAAAAATAGTACAATCGATATAACCTGTCAGTGACTTTTTATTTAAAAGATGTAAATTTATGATTCCCTGAATATTTTATTCTTCTGAGACAGAAACTCTTGATCATTCCTTTTTTTACATGCCCATTTGTTAAGCCGGAAGGTCGGTCTGATGTACACAGTTGGCTGTCACTAAAATTGTATAATATAACTTCTTTTAATGTATTGATATTATATAGTGGAGCATGGTGACATACATGTAGTGGTTAGCAATGTCACAGTCCAAAGATATGCAAATTAGGCTAATTGATGTTCCCAAATTGCCCATAGTGTGTGAATGAGCATGTGAGTGTACTGCATGTGTGTGTGTGCACTGCGATGAACTGGTACCCAATCCAAGGTGTCTCCCTGTGATAGCCTTCAGCCCTCGCCCCCCCATCCAGTCTACTGACAGGATAAAGCTGTAAAGACGATGAATACGTGAGTGAGTCATATTCTATAATTTATGGATAATCTTGATTCTGGTATGTCACTAGTATGACCCTGTTAATCTTCAATTCATTCTGGGTAAATGCCATATCGATAGTTCCCTCCTTCACCTTGTTTATATGTAACTGTGTCAAATACTTCCTGTCCAGAGAATGTATAGCTAGGATGAATAGTCTAGAAAATGATATGGATATATTTCTAAATCAAATACTTGCTTGTTTAATGTCTCCTTTTATAATTCTCTCGTGCTTCTGAGTGTTATTGGTTGTCAGTGATCACGTGACCTTCGCATACGTCACACGTAACAGATCCTCCAGTCAGCAGGAAAGATGGCGGCTGTAAGACGCATGCAGGGACTGTGGGGACACGGTGTCCGTGCAATCCGTCAACACTCAGCCCTGAAAACATCCAGCGTCCTGCAGCACAGAGCTTTCCGCCTCGATGTAAGTAAACCTCGTATGTGTTATATAACCTCATGACAGGTGCGGGGTTTGCTGCGGAGTTTACTGACTCTCCTTGGTGTGCATTATTTACAAGTACTCATGACTCATGCCCTGCCTGAGAGCAGTGTATAGTAGTAGTGCGTGTGAGGCGTTTAGATAACGTCCGGGCTAGATGTTTATAACTGATGAACATCATTGATACGACACGACGTAGAAAAGCGTTATATAATTTATCTTGAAGGTTTACACGTCTCCATGACGCTTGCCGGTAGTCACTGCGCATGCGCGTTTTACATTCCCCGGTGTCTTTGCTGATTGGTTGATTTCAGGGGGCGTGAACAGCGCGCCTGTCGTGTTCGTCGTCTCAAAGAACTTTCTGGGTTGTTTTAAGTGCAAACAGAGGAAATTGTCTCACTACGATACCACAAGGTCGTTTTTAAGACATTTAGTCACCTTTAGCTTTGATTACAACACAGTGTGACTAGCATTTCGTGTTTTCACACTTTGTCCTAGGTCTGTATTTACTGAGCGTAATCGCAAAAATTCTCAGAATGACGCCATTTTGGTCCTACTTTCAGGAGTAGGAATAAGAGCTTTTTATCAAGATACTTAAAATAGGAAATCATTCCCATCTCCACCAAATTGTAGGAGCGCTCCAAGGGTGTCCTAACTGGTTAGGACTGGCGAGGATATGGCGTTCAAGCAGAGACACGAACACGGAGGAGAGACGTTTATTAACATTGACGCAGAGCTTATAAAATATATTTGGACAATAATGAAATGGAGTGGAACCTCGACTTACGAGCATAATTCGTTCTGGAAGTGGGCTCATATTCCAAAACACTCGTAAACCAAATTTTCCAATAAGAAATAATGGAAAATAAAATTATTCGTTCCACAGCCCAAAGAAAAAAAACAACATAAAATAATAAATACAAAATATAAAGTAAAAATAAAACAAATTAACCTGCACTTTACCTTTAAAAAAAAAGTAAAACGTAATCCTGACAGATAAGTTTTTAACACATAAGTGTTTCTGTTTATGCACGCAGGTGCTGTGTGTTGTGTGAAGCTAAAGTAAGAGTAGACTTACTTTCAGCCCCTTATGTCTCCCCCTTCTCATCTTACACAGTAAACCTTTCTCCTCTCTTACATTAAGAGAAAGAATGTTTTGTTAGAAAAATTAGCAAGGAACATCGCTAATGACACTCGTGTGAGCGCATATTAACAGAATCACTGCTGTAAAGTAAAACAAACAAATGAACCTGCACTTTACCTTTGAAAACAGTCACGACAGAGCAGTGTTTCTGTGTAGAGCAGAGAGTGTGTGTGAACCGGCACAGTGTCAAATTATGCAAGCACACACACACACACAAGATGAGACCTGTCACAAGAAAATGGATTTCTAACCTCTCTAATGAGACTTTCTTTTGTTTTACACGTGCACACACACGTGTGTTATAAAAAACAGTACACACGCGCTTACAAACACAAAATAAAATGTTTTACACACACACACACACACACACACACACACATGTGGTCACAGTGTTATAGTAAACAGTACACGCGTGCACGGATGTTGATTATTCCAGTGAGAGACGAGCACTAAGACCCAGCAGGGGAGACGATTACCCACAATTCCGCAGCGCAAGAGAACCGTTGGTTCAGCTGTGATCACATGACGCTCTGCGTCAAAACAAGAAGCGCATGCGTGATGCATGATACTCGGTGCTTGTAAACCAGGACTTCCTCATTTTTCAAGTAAAAATGTATCTAAAAGCTTTGCTCGTCCTGCGGAACACTCGCAAACCGCGTTACTTGCAATCTGGGGTTCCACTGTACGTTCTTTAATTTATTTTAATCAGGTGTGGTGTTTAACTGGTCCATTTTTGAACAAGTTATATGCTGTCTCCACAGGTGTCTGACATTTTTTTCAATAATAGCGAAGATGCAGCTTTTAAAATGGTGTCACAAGCGACAATGTCAGAAATAATAAATTAAACTTTGCTCTTTCAGGACCGCAGACCATGTGCAGATTCATACATTTCCCCTACTCGCATATATACAGTCAAGCCTGTAAATATACAGACTATCTATATATACTTATATTAAATGATTTGAGTATACACAATTGTTTATTTTAGAACGTCTGATATAAGCAGCGGTTCATGACTTCATTAACACTCCGTATTCCCATGTTACACACTCAAATCAAAATACATTTTATTCCGCTGGGATGCGCACGTACAAACCAGGCATGGCAAGGTGGAAACAATATTAAACAATCCTGACATAAATAAATTGTTTGAAAATAAAAAACAGTGGGTCGCGCAGGTTTGTGATTTGAGCCACGCTGCGCGATCCACCGGGCTGCGCAAATAAACCAGATCATCGCTGCGCTATCCTGTCCACTGGGCCACGCAGATATTTGGTTCAATCCGGTGTAAAAACAATAAAAACGAGAGCACACAAAATCCTTATCAACTGTTTATTCTCCTTTATTCACAAAAACAAACTGAAACTCCAACACGCACGTCACTCTAGAGCAGGAAGTACTCATGGGCCTTTTGCCCTTTTACAGCAAGCCCGGAGGAAAACCTCACACACACATATGCACCTCACGAGCGCCTGTGCATCTAACATTAGCACAATATAACAAAATCAAATTAGGTTTGTTACACATCCAATTGAATATTGCCAAAGTAAAAAAATGCGTCAAACCTCAGCAATTCCCAATTTAAATAAAATTACATCATGTAAAACAGTTTTTGTATTTAAATTTTTATTTATGCCTTTTCAGATACAAATTGCTATATTGTGATAAATATCGTTATCGAGGTAGAAAATTGCTTCTACCGTGATAGAGGATTTTGGTTATATCGCCCACCCCTACATAAAGCTTTCACACAACTGCTGCGTGATTTCACCATTTTGTTTTTCCACATTTTAAAACTACATAAACCTGTAAAAACAACACCCACTATCATGTGCAGCCTGCTTTACGGCTCTCAGTGTCGTAAAAAGTGACGTCACACGCTTTCCTTGGCGTATTCCTAAAGTAAGAATAGGAAGCTTTATAAATACTATAGGAATATTTTCAGTCTTAAGTGAATATTAAGCGACGGCCTGACCATCTGAAGCGACCCCAGATCATAACACTGCCTCCAGAGGCTTGTACAGGGGGCACTATGCATTATGGATGCATCACTTTAGCTACGTTTAGAGTGTCAGTTAAATGTAACCCAATTCAGATTTTTTGCTCATATGTGACATATATCGGGTATGTTCTATGTCCATGTAAACAGGATAAAAAACACATGCATTCCGATATTTCAAGATCGGTTTCAGGCCTCCTTCATATTTGGAAATAAATCAGATATAAATCAGATATGTGCTAATGTGATTGTCATGTAAACAGATTTTCTGAGGCATTGTGTTCTGTACGTCATTAAAACTGCGACTTCTTCGTGGTTTAATGACATAATGTTATTCTCTGGTGGAAGCTCGTGTGGAATGAAAAGACCCTGCTGCCTTGTTTTAATGCTTATTTAGGCAAAATAACATTAAGAAATCAGTATTTGGTGAATGAAGCATATGCACAGGCTGCAGTTATGGTGTTTTTTTTCCCCTCTTCCTCCGTTTTACCATGTTGACGTTTTGTGACTTTGCATATATCGCAGAGCTAGAGTTAAGCATATTTCGCCTTCGTCCATCTTGGCTAGTGTGTAGCGCAAGAATCTTCCTTTAAGTATGCGCGATGTTTCAGATGGTATGGAAGTGTAAACACTTGAATCGGGTATAGTTGAAAGAATGTGTAAACAGACGGTCAAAAAAATCTGATTTAGGCAACAAATCAGAATTGGGCATCGAGACCTGCAGTGTAAACGGGGCTTTTATGTGCGTCCCTTCTTACTCTGATTCACTCATCACTCTAGAATAGGGTCAATCCGAACTCATCAGCTAACATGATCTTTTTCCATTTTTCCAAAATCCAGTCTTTATGCGACGCCTTTTATTTTCTGGTTAATAACTGGTGTTTTTTTTTTATGACCACACAGCTGTTTAGTCCCTGTTCTGTGATATATTTATTTTATTTTTAATTTTTTGTCAGATTGTGTGCATATGGAATGCTCTTACTTTTACCAATAAACACAGCTATAGTTTTTACTGTTGATTTTTATTTATTTTATTTTTTTTACCATGCAACACCAAGTGTTTAGGTGATCTCCGTTCATGATTTTTTTTTTCTGACCACAGATCTTTTACTAAAAGGATGGTTCAGCACTCCATGTTTTCATAATGTTTTCAAGGGTTCTTAGCCCAGTCACAGTAATTTAAAATCTCCTTAGTTGTTTTCTTTGCTTAATGCAGCCTAATAATTTCACCCTACTGGAATGGCGACTTTATATTTATGTTTTGGTCAGGCAATGTAGAAAGTCCACGATACAGAAACAGTCGTTCCCTCACCAGCCTGCCTATCTAAATGTAAATAGATAGATTTTGTTATCGTACTGTCAGAATGAAGTCTTGTAGACGGCTGAAAAAATGTACTGACTTTTACAAAGCACCGAATCTTGTACAGAAAACTTTACCACATAAATGTTAATAATTCATATATTAATAGCAGTTAAGTATTTAACAGATAAAAGAATAATAACCAGTGAGGTGGGTTTTGCATAATATTTCTCTGTAGCTCACGTCTGTTAACTTGTGAACCACAAGAGGGCACAGTTTAGGTGATGCGCTTTATTCCACAATGTTTTTTATCAGCTTAGTTCAGGTTAGACTTAAACTGGGAAAAATTTGTATTGTACTATCAATAATCGATTAATCATTAATACTTAATATGTTTAGAGATTTTAACAACTTTCTGCAATGGGATATTATTTTGTTTACTCCTGTTGACTTTGAAAATAAGACATTTTTTTCTGTTTAAGGAAACAGCCTTGTAAAACACTCAGCACTTCAGTAGACCGTCCTTAATC